>JASPKZ010007572.1:0-696378 GCA_030220185.1 Diploptera punctata
ATTTAAAAATTTGTCGAAAATCAAAAAACGGCAAAAATGCTATTTGTGGGTTGTGTGCGGGATTTCTAATTCAAAAATCCGTCTAAACCAAAATTTCAAAATTGAGTTTTATAGGCTATTGTTGTTGTTTTTCAAAAAAAATGTCAAATTTCGAAAGTTCAAAACTACAAAAAATACTATCCAGAAGTGTGCCCGGGAAATCTTTCAAAAAATGTGTCTACAACCCAAATTTCAAATTCAGTTTTCAAAGCTTAGTTTGTGTGTTTTTTTTCCAAAAATGTCAAAAAGTTTCGAAATTTCAAAAACTGCAAAAAAATTAATTAGAGGGTGGGCCCGGGATTTCAATCAAAAATCCTGCATAAACCAAATTTAAATTTGAGTTTTCGTAGGCTATAATCTTGGTGTTTTTCCAAAAACTGTCAAAAAGTCTCGAATTCAAAAACTGCAACAAAAAAGTCCTATTACAGGGTGGTGTGCGGGATTTCTAATTCAAACAATCGGTCAAAACAAAATTTCAAATTGAGTTTTCCAAGGCTATAGTCTTGCTGTTTTCCAAAAAATTCAAAAATTTTCGACATTTCAAAAACGGCAACAAAAATGCTATTTAGGGGTTGTCCGGATTTCAATTAAAAAAAATAGGTCCAAAAACCAAATTTTCAAATTGAGTTTTCCAAGGCTCTAATTCTTGGTGTTCCAAAAACTTTCAAATTTTGAAATTTCAAAAATTGCAAAATTACTATCTAGAGATTGTGTCGGGATTTCAATGCAAAAAATTCGGTCTAAATGCAACATGTAAAATTGAGATTTCCAGGTTCCGGTTAGGTGTTTTTCCAAAACATGAAAATTTTCGAATTTAAAAACTGCAAAAACTATAGAGATGGTCCGGGTTTTCATTCAAAAAAACCGGGTCTAAAACCAAAAATTCAAAATTGGTTTTCCAAAGCTATAGTTTTGGTTTTTTCCAAATATTCACGATTTTCAAAAAATCTAAAACTGCAAAAATGCTATATAGGGGGGTGTGTCCGGGATTTCTAATTAAAAAATCCGGTCTCAAACCAAAATCAAAATGAGTTTCCAAGGCTTAATCGGTGTTTTTCCAAGAATGTCAATTTCCGAATTTCCAAATCTGGTAAAAAACTGTCTAGAGTATGTGTCGGAATTCTAATTCAAGAAATCGGTCTAAACCAAAAATTCAAATGAGTTTTCCAACGCTATAATCTGGTATTTTTCAAAAAAATGTCAATTTTCGAAAAATTCAAAAACTGCAAAATTGCTATCTAGGGGGTGTTCCGGGTTTTTAATTCAAAAAAGCGCGTCTGAAACCAAATTTCAAAATTGAGTTTAAAGGCGTAGTCGGTTTTTTTCCAAAAAAATGACCAAACTTTTCGAAATTTCAAACTGCAAAAAAACTAGCGAAATGTGCCCGGAATTCTAATCAATAAACGTGTCTAAACCCAAAATTTCAAAATCACTTTTTCAACGCTTAGTCTTAGTGTTCTTCCAAAAAATGTCAAAATTCGACATTCAAAACTGCAAAAATACTTCTAGAGGGTGTGTCCGGGATTTCTATTCAAAAATCCTGCATAAAACCAATTTTTCAAATTGAGTTTCCAAGGCTATAATCTTGGTATTTTTCCAAAAAATGTCAAATGTTTTAAAAATTTTCAAAAACTGCAATAAATCATGTAGAAGGGTGTCGGGATTTCTAATTTAAAAAATACGGTCAAAAACCAATTTCAAAATTGTTTTTTTAAGGCTTATCTGTGTTTTTCCAAAAAAAATGTTCAAATTTCGAAATTCAAAAACTAAAAAAATATATCCAGAAAGTGTGCCCGGGATTCTAATTCAAAAAATCGTGTCTAAAACAAAATTTCAAAATCGTTTCAAGGCTTAGTCTTGGTGTTTTCCAAAAATGTTCAAAAGTTCGAATTTAAAAAACTGCAAAAATATCTATCTAGAGGTGGGGCCCGGGATTATATTTCAAAAAATACGGTCAAACCAAATTTCAAAAATTGAGTTTTCGTAGGTATAATCTTGGTTGTTTTTCCCAAAAATGTCAAAATTTTCGAAATTTAATAAATCCTAAAATACTATTAGGAGTGTCCGGGATTCTATTCAAAAATCCGGTCTAAAACCAACATTTCCAAAATTTTATTTTATAAGGTATAGTCGTTGTTTGCAAACAAATGTCAAATTTTCGAAATTCAACAACTGCAAAAATACTACCAGAAAGTGTGCCGGGGAATTCTAATTAAAAAAAATCGTGTTTGCAAACCAAAATTTCAAAATTCAGTTTTCAAAGGCTTAGTCTTGTGTTTTTCCAAAAAATGTCAAAATTTTCGAAATTTCAAAAACTGCAAAAATACTATCTAGAGGGTGTGTACGGGATTTCTAATTCAAAACTTCTGCATAAAACCGAAATTTCAAAATTGAGTTTTGCAGGCTATAGTCTCGGGTTTTTCAAAAAATGTCAAAGAGTTTCGAAATTCAAAAAACACAAAAAAATCCTATCATATGGGTGTGGCCGGGATTTCAATTCAAAAATCCGGTCAAAAACCAAAATTTCAAATTGAGTTTCAAGGTGTTTTTCCAAAAATGTCAAAATTTTTCCAAATTCAAAAAATTCAAATTACTATCTGGTTGTGTCCGGGATTTCTAATTCAAAAATCCGTTTAATGCAAAATGTCAAAATTGAGATTTCCAAGTTTACGTCTAGGTGTTTTCCCAACAAATGTTAATTTTTTCGAAATTCAAAAATACTATTTAGGGATGTGTCCGGGTTTCTAATTCAAAAACGGTCTTCTAAACGTAAATTAAAAATGAGTTTTCAAAGCTATAGTCTTGGTATTTTTCCAAAAAATGTCATAATTTTCGATATTCAAAACTGCAAAAATGCTATTAGGGGTGTGCCGGTTTCTAATTCAAAAATCCGGTCTGAAACCAACATTTAGTTTCAAGGCTATAATCTCGGGTTTTTCCAAGAAATGTCAAATTTTCCGAAATTTCAAAAACTGTTTAAAATACTGTCTAGAGGAGTGTCCGGGAATTCTAATTCAAGAAATCCGGTCTAAAACCAAAAAATTCAAATTGAGTTTTCCAACGCTATAATCTTGGTTTTTGCAAAAAAATGTCAAAATTTTCGAAATTCAAAAAGCAAAGATGCTATCTGGGGGGTGGTCGGGATTTCTAATCAAAATCCGGTCTGAAACCAAAATTTCAAAATTGAGTTTTATTAGGCTATAGTCGGTGTTTTTCCAAAAAAATGTCAAATTTTCGAAATTTCAAAAACTGCAAAAAGTACTATCCAGAAAGTATGCCCGGGAATTCTAATTCAATAAATCGTGTCTAAAACCAAAATTTCAAAATTCAGTTTTCAAATGCTATAGTCTTGGTTTTTTTCCAAAAAATGTCAAAATTTTCGAAATTTCAAAAACTGCAAAAATACTATCTAGAAGGTGTGTCCGGGATTTCTAATTCAAAAATCCTGCATAAAACCAAAATTTCAAAATTCAGTTTTCAAATGCTATAGTCTTCGTGTTTTTCCAAAAAATGTCAAAAAGTTTCGAAATTTCAAAAACTGCAAAAATACTATCTACAGGGTGTGTCCGGGATTTCTAATTCAAAAAATCCGGTCTAAATGCAAAATTGAGATTTCCAAGGTTATGGTCTAGGTGTTTTCCCAAAAAATGTAAATATTATCGAAATTTCAAAAATACTATTTAGAGGATGTGTCCGGGATTTCCAATTCAAAAATCCGGTCTAAAACCAAAAATTCAAAATTGAGTTTTCCAAAGCCTTGGTGTATTTCCAAAAAATGTCAAAATTTTCGAAATTTCAATAAACCCTAAAAATACTATCTAGAGTGTGTGTCCAGGATTTCTAATTCAAAAAATCCGGTCTAAAACCAAAAAATCAAAAATTGACTTTTCCAAGGCTATAACCTCGGTGTTTTTCCAAGAAATGTAAAAGTTCCGAAATTTCAAAGACTAAAAATACTGTCTAGAGGATGTGTCCGGGATTTCTAATTCAAGAAATCCGGTCTAAAACCAAAAATTCAAAATTGAGTTTTCCAAGGCTATAGTCTTGGTGTTTTTCCAAAAAATGTCAAAAAGTTTCGAAATTTCAAAAACCGCAAAAATACTATCTACAGGGTGTGTCCGGGATTTCTAATTAAAAAAATCCGGTCTAAATGCAAAATTGAGATTTCCAAAGTTATGGTCTAAGTGTTTTCCCAAAAAATGTAAAAATTATCGAAATTTCAAAAATACTATTTAGAGGATGTGTCCGGGATTTCTAATTAAAAAAATCCGGTCATAAACCAAAAATTCAAAATTGAGTTTTCCAAAGCTATAGCCTTGGCGTTTTTCCAAAAAATGTCAAAATTTTCGAAATTTTAATAAACTCTAAAAAATACTATCTAGAGGGTGTGTCCAGGATTTCTAATTAAAAAATCCGGTCTAAATCAAAATTTCAAAAATTGAGTTTTCCATGGCTATAATCTCGGTGTTTTTTCCAAGAAATGTCAAATTTCCGAAATTTCAATGACTGTAAAAATACTGTCTAGAGGATGTGTCCGGGATTTCTAATTCAAGAAATTCGGTCTAAAACCAAAAATTCAAAATTGAGTTTTCCAAAGCTATAGTCTTGCTGTTTTTCCAAAAAATGTCAAAATGTTCATAAATTCAAAAACTGCAAAAATGCTATCTAGGGGGTGTTTCCGGGATTTCTAATTAAAAAAATCCGGTCTAAAACCAAAATTTCAAAATTGAGTTTTATAAGGCTATAGTCTTTGTGTTTTTTCAAAAAAATGTCAAATTTTCGAAATTTCAAAAACTGCAAAAATACTATCGAGAAGGTGTGCCCGAGAATTCTAATTCAAAAAATCCGGTCTAAAAACAAAATTTCAAAATTGAGTTTTCCAAGGCTATAGTCTTGGTTGTTTTTCCAAAAAATGTCAAAAAGTTTCGAAATTTCAAAAACTGCAAAAATACTATCTAGAGGATGTATCCGGGATTTCTAATTAAACAAATCTGGTCAAAAACCAAAATTTCAAAATTGAGTTTTCCAAGGCTATAATCTTGTTTTTCCAAAAAATGTCAAAATTTTCCAAATTTCAAAAACTGCAAAATTACTATCTTGAGATTGTGTCCGGGATTTCTAATTCAAAAAATCCGGTCTAAATGCAAAATTTCAAAATTGAGATTTCCAAGGTTATGGTCCTGGTGTTTTCCCAAAAAAGGTAAAAATTTTCGAAATTTCAAAAACTGCAAAAATACTATCTAGAGGATGTGTCCGGGATTTCTAATTCAAAAAATCCGGTCTAAAACCAAAAATTCAAGATTGAGTTTTCCAAGGCTATTAGTCTCGGTGTTTTTCCAAAAAATGTCAAAATTTTCGAAATTTTAAAAACTGCAAAATTACTATCTAGAGATTGTGTCCGGGATTTCTAATTAAAAAAATCCTGTCTAAAACCAAAGTTTCAAAATTGAGATTTCCAAGGCTATGGTCTTGGTGTTATCCCAAAAAATGTCAAAATTTTCGAAATTTCAAAAACTGCAAAAATACTCTCTGGAGGGTGTGTCCAGAATTTCTAAATCAAAAACTCCGGTCTGAATCCAAAATTTCATAATTGAGTTTTCCAAAGCTATACCCTTGGTGTTTTTCCAAAAAATGTCAAAATTTTCGAAATTTAAATAAACTGTAAAAATACTACCTAGAGTGTGTGTCCAGGATTTCTAATTAAAAAAATCCGGTCTAAAAGCAAAATTTCAAAAATTGAGTTTTCCAAGGCTATAATCTCGGTGTTTTTCCAAGAAATGTCAAATTTCCGAAATTTCAAAGACTGTAAAAATACTGTCTAGAAGGTGTGCCCGGGAATTCTAATTCAAAAAATCCGGTCTAAAACCAAAATTTCAAAATTCACTTTTCAAAGGCTATAGTCTTGGTTTTTCCAAAAAAGTCAAAATTTTGGAAATTTCAAAAACTGCAAAAATACTATCTAGAGGGCGTGTCCGGGATTTCTAATTAAAAATCCTGCCTAAAACCAAAATTTAAAAATTGAGTTTTCAAAGGCTATAGTCTTCGTGCTTTTTTAAAAAATTGTCAAAATTTTCCAAATTTCAAATATTACAAAAATACTATCTAGAGATTGTGTCCGGGCTTTCCAATTCAAAAACATCCGGTCTAAATCCAAAATGTCAAAATTGAGATTCCCACGGCTATGGTCTTGGTGTTTTTCCAAAAAATGTCAACATTTTCGAAATTTCAAAAACAGCAAAAATACTATCTAGAAGGTGTCCGAGATTTCTAATTAAAAAAATCCGGTCTAAAACCAAAATTTCAAAATTGAGTTTTCCAAGGCTATAGTCTTGTTGTTTTTCCAAAAAAATGTCAAAAATTTCAAAAACTGCATGAATACTATCTAGAGACTGTGTCCGGGATTTCTAATTCAAAAAATCCGACCTAAATGCAAAATTTCAAATTGAGATTTCCAGGGCTATAGTCTCGATGTTTTTCCAAAAAATGACAGTATTTTCGAAATTTCAAAAACTGCAAAAATACTTTCTAGAGGGAGTGTCCAGAATTTCTAAATAAAAAAATCCGGTCTCAATCCAAAATTTCAAAATTGAGTTTTCCAAGGCTATAGGCTTGGTGTTTTCCAAAAATGTCAAAATTTTCGAAAATTTCAAAAACTGTAAAATTACTATCTAGAGATTGTGTCCGGGATTTCTAATTCAAAAAATCCTGTCTAAAACCAAAGTTTCAAAAATTGAGATTTCCAAGGCTATGGTCTTGGTGTTTTCCCAAAAAATGTCGAAATTTTCGAAATTTCAAAAAGTCAAAAATACTATGTAGAGGGTGTGTCCGGGATTTCTATTTCAAAAAATCCGGTCTAAAAGCAAAGTTTCAAAATTGAGATTTCCAAGGCAATAGTCTTGGTGTTTTTAAAGAAATGTCAAAATTTTCGAAATTTCAAAAACTGCAAAAATACTATCTAGAGGGTGTGTCCAGAATTTCTAAATCAAAAAATCCGGTCTGAATCCAAAATTTCAAAACTGAGTTTTCCAAAGTGGTGTTTTAAAAAAAAAATGTCAAAATTTTCGAAATTTCAATGAACTCCAAAAATACTATCTAGAGGGTGTGTCCAGAATTTCTAATTAAAAAAATCCGGCCTAAAACCAAAATTTCAAAATTGAGTTTTCCAAGGCTATAATCTCGGTGTTTTTCCAAGAAATGTCAAATTTTCCGAAATTTCACAAACTGTAGAAATACTGTCTAGAGGATGTGTCCGGGATTTCTAATTCAAGAAATCCTTGTCTTACACTCTTATTAATTTTGGTCCATTCTGTGTGTTATTGATTGGTTGTAAATAACCAATTCAATTTTTTTATAAAACAGCTTGTAGTATTATTACTTCTTATAAATATGTTTAAAATAAAATATAATAGTACATGCAATATAGTAGCTTAACATACAAAATTAAAAATACTAATCAATTACTAAAGTAATTTATTCTAACAACATTTAACATACAAAACATTATTTACAAGGTAATTGTACTGTAACTTCATAAGTTACATTCAAAATTAAAGAAAATGATCATTTCAAACAATTCATATTACTGTGCTTATTTAAGTTTAAAGAAAGAAAGAAATAATAATAAAATAATTAATTAGTTAAGATAAAATTTTTTATCACTCACCTCATATTGTTCTTTCTATTTGATTATAAACTTGTTTCAGAACATAGTTTCTGTTCCATCCTCAGTATCGTCATGACCGTTGTTCTGTCGCCTTGAAGACCTGTCCTTCGCTCTTTCCATTGGCTGACTGAAAAACCACGAAACCAAGTCATTCTCACCGGGAATTTTAAAGTTCATAAATTTCTTCTTTTCGCTCTTTAGAATGTAGATATTTTCCCAACAGTAAGTTCTTATGGTTTTTCTATTTGTTTTAATAATTTAGCTTCTTTCTCGATAAGATGTTTTTCAGACCATGCATGGGCATGAGAAAGAAGCTAAATTATTAAAACAAATAGAAAAACCATAAGAACTTACTGTTTGGGAAAAGATCTACATTCAAAAGAGCGAAAAGAAGAAATTAATGACTTTGAAATTCCCGGTGAGAATGACCTGGTTTCGAGGTTTTTCAGTCAGCCAATGGAAGGAGCGAAGGATAGCTCTTCAAGACGACAGAACAACGGTCGTGACGATACTGAGGATGGAACAGAAACTATGTTCCGAAACTAGTTTATAGTCAAATAACAAGAACAATATGAGGTGAGTGATAAAAAACTCAACATTTTGTCTACTACTGCGGCAGACGTCTTCAGAAGATTCTGCGTGCTCTCTGTGAATTCCTAACCGTTGGCTGCAGAGTAGATGGATGTTGGAAACATTCTATTTATAGTTGAGTCATGAGTGGTGCGTTCTCTGTGTGGACTGTGAGTTTTGGACTGTTTCTGACCTGAAGAAACCATGAAGATCAACAAAATTTGGATTCCTGCACTGCACAACACTGGAACGAAGACTATGGGCCGCATGCAAATATATTAGTCTCTATTCAAATTACTTCCAATCACCAGTGAGCTGACTTTCTGTCAGCAAGTGCAAAGATCAAATTAGCTGCCCACTAACTGGTCGCGCATGAATAGTCGTTTTCCTAATATTGGCAAGAAATTACCCAGAATTCTCAACGATAAAACCACTTCTGTTATTTTCGTCTCCTAGAGGAACGCATTTATACTTGCATCCCGCAAATAAAACTGTATACGACGATGTCTGCATCGCGCGATATTACATCGATTCTCCTATTCTTCCAGTTGAATTCTTTGGTAGACTCTATCAAATTCCTCTTCTCCGCATATACCAAAAACATGATCGTAGTCTTCAAGGTCCGACATCTTGGATAAAGCAGCAAGGTACACGGCAAGGTTTCAAACTACATCGGTTACCACTGGGTTGCTCACGATTTATTGTCTGCAAAGTCACCTCACCAGGTAGCTTAGGAATTTTGACAATTATTATAGCATGAACAGATTTTTGAGTACACAAAAACATATTTGGATGCAACTTTCTCAGCAGAGTACAGGCAGAGAACAACTTTTACGGTCTAATGCATTCATAGATTCGAGCCTATGACTTCTGCAAGGGGCAGCCAATCAGAAAACAGCTCAAAAGCAAGACTGCATAAAGAATCCCATCACTCGGGACTCACTTATAAATAGAGACAGTTTCCAATGTCCATTCAGTCCACAACCAACAGTTAAGGAGTTCACAGAGAGCACACAGAATCTTCTGAACATGTCTACCGCAGTAGTAGACAAAACGTAGAGTTTCATAAAAACTGGATCACAGCCATTTAGCCTGGAAGATGAACCAAACAGGAATCGAAACATCGGCCATTAAACCTACAACTTTACGATTAAATAGTTATTGGCATTTCAAAGTTTCTCACTCACATGAACAAGTAAATGTTTAGAAAGACAGATTTTCCGAACAAATGATGTGTTACAAACAGAACATTTGAATTGTTTTTCATTAGTGTGAACGTATAAATGATCGGAAAGTTGTGATTTCCGAGTAAATGATTTATTACAAACCGAACATTCAAATGGTTTTGCATTACTGTGAGTGTACAAATGTTGCATAAGATTAGATTTCCGAGTAAACGATTCATTACAAACAGAACATTTGAACATTTTCTTATTATTATGAACATATGAATGTTCAATGAATTGAGATTTTCGAGCAAATGATTTATTACATACGGAACATTTAAATGGTTTCACATTACTGTGAGTGTACAAGTGCTGTGTGAGATTAGATTTGCGAGTAAATGAATCATTGCAAACAGAACATTTGAAAATTTTCTCATTATTGTGAAAGTATGAATGTTCAATAAATTGAGATTTCCGAACAAAAGATTTATTACAAACGGAACATTCAAATGGTTTCTCATCACTATGAACAAATAAATGCTGAGTAAGATTATATTTACGTGTAAACGATTTGTTACAAATAGAACACTTATATGTATTTTCATTATTGTGAATGAACAAATGATCGGCGAGTTGAGATTTCCAAGCAAAAGATTTACAACAATTAGAACATCCAAATGGTTTCTCTTTACTATGAACATATAGATGTTGAATAAGATTAAATTTTTGAGTAAATAACTTACTGCAAACAGAACATTTGAATGTTTTCTCATTACTATGTATGCGTATATGTCTATCAAGATTGGTTTTCAAATCAAATGACTTATTACAAATAGAACATTTAAAAGGTTTACACACACAAGAAATCAAATTATCGTCGTCACATGTCAAGTGATTTTCTCTTGTTTGTAAAGACTGATTAAGGCTGTATATTTCAGCAAGACTGTTTACATTCTCACCATATTTATCTTCCTCTACATGCAATATATTTGGACCAATATTTGTCACATTTACTTGTGGAGATTCTTCGCTCTCGTCCATCTGGAAAATAACATTATGACAACTAACAAATATTACTTATTTTAGGAATTCTCACTATGAGGTATATTCATTAAGGTAGAATTTTTTATCACTCACCTCATATTGTTCTTCTTATTTGACTATAAACTAGTTTTGGAACATAGTTTCTGTTCCATCCTCAGTATCGTCACAACCATTGTTCTGTCGTCTTGAAGAGCTGTCCTTCGCAGCGACAACAGAACAATGGTTGTGATGATACTGAGGATAGAACAGAAACTATGTTCTGAAACTAGTTTATAGTCAAATAACAAGAACAATATGAGGTGAGTGATAAAAAATTCTACCTTAATAACTAACAAATATGTTACATCAAAGACAAATCTAAATATCCTTTGCTCCAAAGAGAAGAACCACATCTCAGCAGCAATGTAAAATACTATTCTGCCATCAACATAAATCTTTTAAAATTGTACCATATTTATATGTGTATAGGCTGCACTTTTTTTTACCAAAATTATAAGTTTCATAAAAACTGTATCACAGCCATTTAGCCTGGAAGATACAAAACTACCAGAACAACTGGAAAGTCCATCTTCAACGAATGCCGTCTCATAGAATTCCAAAAGCCATACTTCACTACTGCCCCCAAGGCAAAAGATCACTGGGACGTCCAAAAAAGCGCTGGATGGAAAATTCCTCTTTGAGACCGTAACAGGCCACACGGCCTAATACTTGCATGGATTATGATGATGATGAAAATTAGGGTGCAGCTTATACATGAAATAACTATCTAACTGGTACATATCGGGAAGTTTCTGCGCTATTGATGTACATCACCGAATTACAAGGTCATGATGTGTCATAAATCATCTTGCCCAGCCGTAACTTGCCTTAAAATCATTGCATGGGATTTCCATATTCTTGGCTATATTAACACATTGGTGACAGGCCACGGAGATCTCCGTGTTTAAATGGCCAGCGCTAGACAACCGGCCATGGAGATTTCCGTTTTTACATTTTCTATGGTTTCCCTGCCTCTTCGCTTTTGAAGGAGGCATGCAATTTTGTTTTTTTCTCATTATGAAATAAATTTTAGTTGTTTTTGTACCCCTCTCTTCTCTTAATGAAATTTCCAACTTTACAGAAAGATATGATGAAAGTTAAAATGAAATTGTACCTGTTGGTAGGTGCCGTCGTCCTCAACTTTGTTAAAATGTTGTATATAAAATTAACTGGAGTGCTTTCACAATATTTTAACAAAGTTAAGGACGACGGCACATACCAACAGGTACATTTTAATATTTAACTTTCATCATATGACTTCACCTCGACGGAATTTGATGTGAATTTTACTAGTATTGATTTACAGAAAGAGTTGTTTACAATTTTAAGACAGATGGCTGATGAAATATGGAATTTTAGTGGCAGTAGTTGGGGGCACGCCGTAGCGTAGTGGTTAAGGTACCGCGCTACAAGTCGGAAGGTTGAGGGTTTTTAAACTGACCCAAACCTTCCGGCGGCACTATGGCCCTGGGGTCGACTCAGCCTCTAATGTAAATGAGTACCAGACGCTTGTTCTGGGGGTAAAGGCGGCCGTCACGCAGGGCTGACATCTAGTGCCAATTGTCTAGAAAAAGTGGGAGCCTTAACCTCCCACTACCCCAAGGGCCTCCCGAGGCTGTAGCGGGACTACTTTACTTTACTTTTAGTGACAGGTGATTACGGGATACGTATGTAACCTGTAAATATATGTTGCAGAGAGGAAAAATGAGAAGAAACACTATTTTGCATTCTGGAGCCGAATTTATATCTATGGCATCATGTCCACCAGGATAATTATTATAATAGTGTGGCTATAGCTGAAAATTTGCTCGAAAGAAAGACGAGAGTTTGTGAAACAATGAGGATTAACAGAGGGCTTCCAAAATCATTTGTGGAAGCAGGAAATAAACTCTTCTCTTCTTCTTCCTTCCAAGTATTAGGCCAAGGCCTGTTACGATCCTACAGAAAATTTTCCTTCCAGCGTTTCATAGGACGGCCCAGTGATCTTTGGTCGTCATTAGTTTGATCCTTCCGGGAAATTCTCGTATAAGACTTGAAAGCATAATAATAGTCCCTTCGATTGGTTGCCGGCCAAAGGAAGGCAAGACCAGTGATGGGGCTGCCATCTTATAGCCTCTGGTCAGGCTTTTCTGGAGAAGAAAAGAAAATAAAGGAAAGAAGAAATGGAAGAAAGGAAAGACTCCCTTGCCCTCGGATGCCCTAATAGCGTCGGGGTCAAGAAAAAACAAGAGTTAACCAAGAGAGGTTACATAGTAAAGTTAAAAGAGTGCAAAACACAAGTAAGTAGAAGAAATGTTTTGCTCAGCTTGGGCACCTTGTGGTCGCCATCCACATATCCCCTAGATGAGGACCCCTGACAAACCAGGAAAAAGTGTATTTTGTAGTAAGGGGGACCTTTTGCTACAAACATCGAAAGATAAAAGTGATGTAAGAATGGTTAGCACATTGAATCAGGCAACTCGAGAGTGGGAGGGCTAAAGTTGTAAAAATGCCCTATTGAATACTTCAATATAACAAGTATGTGAAGGGTGTAGACAGGGCTGACCGTACCTATCATATTACTCCATCCTTAGAAAAACAGTGAAATGGAGCAAGAAAGTTGTATTGTGGCTTCTGAAATGTGCACTCTTTAATGCTTTCAGGGTCTATAAATTTCAAAATCCTAACAACAAAATGTCAGACAGGAGTTTTTTGCTTGAAACAGCCTCTTGTTTGGCAGTCATGAAATTAGGAACAGATGACAGGAAAGAGGAAGAAAGACAGAGAGAAAAGGAAACCACTTCTAGGACACCACCTCAAGACTCACCAGGGAGGCTGAAACATGAAGAAAAATAAATTAACACCAACTGTGATTGGAAAGAAAAAAATACCCTCCAAACCTTGCCGAATGTGCAGTGAACACAAGAAAAGAAACTTGATACATATGCTCTTTTACACTGTGCCTTTACATAAAGGGAAATGTTTCTAAAGCTATCGAACCCTCAATTTCTACTAGAAGATCTGGTGAGAACACTAATAAAGATTTACTTATGCATTATTGTTATTGACTGTAAATATATTGATGTAAAAGTCACACTGTGCTAGCGCGGTTTAAAATTTAAAAGTCCACCCTACTGACAGAAATGTCCGGTCCAGCAGCGGTGGGTGGAACGCACAGCTGTCGGTCACCAATGTGACACATTAAGCATTACTGCAGGGACTCTTGTCATCCCAAATTCTCTCAAAAATTTTAAACTAAAAATATATAAAACAGTGATTCTTCCAGTTATGTACACTACTCAAAAAAATTAGAGGAACATATGTTTAAACCTAAACCAGAAAATAAATATGGTTGGTATCTAATGTTGAGCACTTGATAATGAAATCATTCGCTCTCTTGCACTCCAATATTTAGCAGAAAGGCTGGAGTACAATAAACTAGTTGTAACCGTTTAGTAGTAGGCACCACATGTGGTGGTTACGTCACCCATAGAGAGAAAGTAGGTATAGGAAGGAAGGAGAAATGAACCCCTAGGCCTCGAATACTCTAATACCATCAGGGTCGAAAGAAACAAGAGGTCAGTCAAGGGAGACTGGATAGAAAAGTTGAAAGAGGGAATTGGTATGGGAAGGAGAAGTAATACCAATTCGGTCAAAAAAGAAAAACTCACCAAGCTGACCAGTGCTTGTTGGTGAGTAGCCCTTCCCTTTCGTTCATCATGCATTAGCATGATTACTAACAGCTGCACCACGAGAAGGTGAGGGATTGGACACTAGGTTACTGTCCAGGTCGGTTCCTTTAAGCCTTCGATGGGAGGAATTAAAGGGTCTCCTCTCTGTTAAAGACAGTAGCCTTTCCGCAGCCACAAAATAAATATTGAAAGAATTTAATTTTTTATCTTTTGTAATTATGAATTGAAGATTTATGTAAAATTAGAATAGACATTCAAACAATATTTAGTTGTACAATATTAGAAATGCAAACAAATTATCATTTCTAATCAGAAAACAAAGTGGAAATTTGAGATTTATTATTTTAGGAATCAATGTTTCTATGGTTATTTCAACACTCAGTTAAAATTATTAATATTTTTAAAGGGCCCCTCCGTCATATAACATATGAATAAACCATTACGAATTAACCAAACTTAGTGTGTCCTCCGTGGGCTTTAATGACTGCTTTATACTTATGAAGCATGCTTCACAGAAACCTTCTTGCAGAAACTTGTGAGATTCTCTCACATTGCTCGGTGAGTGCATTTGAAAGTTTTTCCAGGTTCTGTGACTCAGTAGGACATTTACGAACAAGTTTTACCAGTTATATTTAAATTAATATTGGGAAGTAAACATTATGAGGTTATATCATTAATAGTGAGTAGAGAACATATTTTCAACGACTCACCTCATACAATTTCAAATTTCTTTGATACCGGTGGTTTCAGACAATATCTTGTCCCTCTTCAGTCATGGCTTCCACTGATGAAATTCTCTAGTTGTTGATTTCTCTGAGGACTTCACCTCTTGTGCTGCCATCTTTGGTTGGGATTATAAACTTTCAAATTAAATTTTTATCAACCGGAATATCGAAGTTCACAGATCGATATTTATTCTTCTGAATGAATATCTTTTCCCAAATTGTCAATTGCAACGGTTTATCCAATTGTTTCAAAAGTTTTGCCTCTTTTTCAATTTTATGATGAAAAAGACATGAAGAACACTTTTATTGACTAGGCATTGTGTTCAGAATGATTTATTTGCTTCTTTTGTTCATCACTGCAATCAGATCATATTATTTATTGCCAAAGGATCGCAATATTGTAAGAATGCACTCTAGTGGAGAAATTTATAACCAACATTACAGGTATTAACAAGCGAATGATGACAAATCAAGAGAATACTACTACACTATAAAGGTATTAATTAATTTCTGATGTCCTATGATGTAAATATGCCAATTATATTTTTCTGCAATGTCATTTCCTGGATAATAATTCGTTTAAGAAAGTGCAAACAGTGGTTACTTTTTTTTGTGGTATAATCAATTGCTACAAATGTTTTTATATTATCTCCCGCATGCACTATGAGCTGACATTCATGCACTATATATACAATCTGGTAGCCATATGTCTTACGGGGTCAGCCACTGCAAAATAATGCTATGACCTATTCAGAATGTTAAAAAGGAGGTGCCCTCTTTAATATGATAAACTTTGGTTGATAAATTCGAGGCGAAACACAACTGTGATTGGCTGTAAATAAAAAATCATTGACTCCCATTTGGGGCACGAGTTAAATAGTCTCTTCAAATAAACTATATCTTCTTCAGATAAATGCCACAAATACAAATAAATGTTCTTATAAGAAGAACAGCTGTCATGAATGTTGATTAAAATAAATATTTATGAAAATAAATAAAACTTTGATAGTTTTATTTAATAAATAGACATCTTGAATTTTCATCAAGTTAACACCATACTTACTTACTTACTCACTGGTACTATCGAACCCGTAGGTTCATGGCCGCACGGACATAAGCTCTCCATACATCCCTATCCTGAGCCAATGCTTTCCAATCATTCCCTGTATAATCTACTTCCCTCAAATCATAGTTAATGTTGTTCTCCCACCTCATTCTTGGTCTACCAACTGGGCGTTTTCCCTCTGGCTTTCCTACAAGAAGCTTCCATGCAAGTCTTTCATTCCCCATACGTGCAACATGTCCTGCCCATCGCAATCTACGAGACTTAACTGTTCTTATTATATCTGGCTTCCTATAAAGACCATGTAGTTCATTGTTATGTAGTCTTCTCCATTCACCTGTCTGTTCATCTCTCTTTGGTCCAAAAATTTTCCTAAGAACTTTATTCTCAAATACTCGTAATCTCCTTTCCTCCCTTAAAGTAAGAGTCCATGTTTCGCACCCATATAATATAACTGGTAGAATAATAGTTTTATATATTTTCAGTTTAATGTTTTTTTGAAAGGAGTTGGGACATCAAAAGTCTCTGCAATGCATAACATGCATTTCCAGAATTGAGCCTAAGTTTAATTTCTTTGTGCATCTCATTCCTATTTGTGATTATTGTTCCTGGGTATTTGAATTCAGCCACTTCCTCAATATTTCCCTCATTTGTCATTAGCTGTCCATTTCCAATATATACTGAATTTCTACGTGTGACCTTATATTTAGTTTTACTGATATTTACTTCCAGTCCCAATTTCTTAATGTCCCTGCAGACTACCTTGTGTAATCTAAAGAGGTGAGTACCTCAAAACTACAAAGTAAAAAAAATATATATATGGGTCTCTCCACAAAAATATCAATCTTGCTTTTAATTTATTGGATGAAAATATGGTTGGTTGGTTGGTATCTAATGTTGAGCACTTGATAATGAAATCATTCGCTCTCTTGAACTCTAATATTTAGCAAAAAGGCTGGTCTCTTCTACAAAATCTGGACAACGGAGGAGATGGTTTCTTTCCATATCTTCATTTAAATTGCAAAAAGGGCATTTAGGTGAATCCGTTATGCCAATTCTGTGTAGGTGTTTATTCAAGCAGTCATGTCCCGTTAGTCTGAATGTTGCTACTGCAGATTTTCTTTGTAATGTAGTATTGTCATAAGCTTGTAGATTTTCCCATTCCTTTCCAGATGTTTTGGTGGTGTATTCTTCTCTAAGTTTATTGATGTATTTATTTGAGATAATTCTTTTGATAGAGTGAAAGGAAACTGGAGTAGAAGTTGGGTTTGAAACAATTTTGCTACCCTTCTTGGCTATAAAATCGGCTATTTCATTGCCTGTCACTCCACAATGGGCCGGAATCCATTGAAGTACAACTTTTTTATGTAAACAGGATAACTGTTTTATCATTTTGTGACATTTTGTGATTGCATAATATTGAAAGAGAAAATTCAAACAAGTTCTTTACTTACATTTCAATGAAGTAAACATTATGAGGTTTATCATTAATAGTGAGTGGAGAACATATTTTTAACGACTCACCTCATATAATTTCAAATTTCTTTGATACCGGCGGTTTCGGACAATACCTTGTCCCTCTTCAGTCATGGCTTCCACTGATGAAATTCTCTGGTTGTAGATCTCTCCAAGGACACCACCTCCTGTGCTGCCATCTTTGGTTGGCATTATAAACTCTCTAATTAAATTTTTCTTCTTCTTCTTCTTCTTCTTCTTCCTTCCAAGTATTAGGCCAAGGCCTGTTACGATCCTATAGAAAATTTTCCCTCCAGCGTTTGAGGGAAATTCTCGTATAAGACTTGAAAGCATAATAATAGTCCCTTCGATTGGTTGCTGGCCAAAGGAAGGCAAGACCAGTGATGGGCTGCCATCTTATAGCCTCTGGTCAGGCTTTTCTGGAGAAGAAAAGAAAATAAAGGAAAGAAGAAATGGAAGAAAGGAAAGACTCCCTAGCCCTCGGATGCCCTAATAGCATTGGCGTCAAAAAAACAAGAGTTAACCAAGAGAGGTTAGATAGTAAAGTTAAAAGAGTGCAAAACACAAGTAAGTGGAAGAAATGTTTTGCACAGCTTGGGCATCTTGTGGTCGCCATCCACATATCCCCTAGATGAGGACCCCTGAGGGGTAATTAAATTTTTATCCACCGGAATATCGAAGTTCATAGATCGATATTTATTCTTCTGAATGAAATATTAAAAATTGTGAAATGGAAAAATCAGCAATTGCTGCACATAGTTTACTAGAACATCATAAAATTGAAAAAGAGGCAAAACTTTTGAAACAATTGAATTGACAATTTGGGAAAAGATATTCATTCAGAAGAATAAACATCGATCTATGAACTTCGATATTCCAGTGGATAAAAATTTAATTACAAAGTTTATAATCCTAACCAAAGATGGCAGCACAGGAGGTGATGTTCTTAGAGAAATCAACAACCAGAGAATTTCATCAGTGGAAGCCATGACTGAAGAGGGACAAGATATTGTCTGAAACCGCCGGTATCAAAGAAATTTGAAATTATATGAGGGATGAAAAAGATATCCCTGAAAAAATTACTAGTTATAATAAAAGTTTAGGAATTATTAATCAAGTTATGAAACCATCCCTTGTCAAAAAAAACACCAGATTACGTTTATATAACACTTTGGCTAGACCAGTGTTGACCTATGGTAGTGAAGCATGGACACTAAAAAGACAACATGAAACCAGAATAATGGCTTGTGAAATGAGATTCATGCGCAGAACAGCGGATTACACCAGATGGGATCGGAAAAGGAACACCGATATCTTAAAAGAATTGAAGACTACGCCAATTTTGGAATATATTAAACAGTACCAACTAAGTTGGAAACACCATCTTGAAAGAACGAGTTCAAATCGGATCCCCAAAGCTGTTTATAATTATATACCAAGAGGACGAAGATCACTGGGCCATCCTATGAAACACTGGAGGGAAAATTTTCTATAGGATCGTAACAGGCCTTGGCCTAATACTTGGAAGGAATAAGAAGAAGATATGAGGTGAGTTGTTAAAAGTATGTTCTCCACTCACTATTAAGTTCTTTACTTGTGATATACTTAAAGTAAAGTAAAGTGATCCCACAACAGGCCTCAGGAGGCCCTTGGGGTAGTAGGAGGTTAAGGCTCCCACTTTTTCTAGACAATCGACACTTTATGTCAGCCGGGTTGTCAGCCCTGCATGACGGCCGCCTTTACCCCAAAACAAGCGTCTGGTACTCATTTCGTTTAGAGGCTGAGTCGACCCCAGGGTCATAGTGCCGCCAGAGGATTTGGGTCAGTTTAAAAATCCTGACCCCAACGGGACTTGAACCCTCGACCCTCCAGCTTGTAGCTCAGTGCCTTAACCACTACGCTACGGCGTGGCCCCATACTTAAAGTAAGCTTACCAAATTTTCAGTTATAAGACCCTCATGTTTACTATCAATGTTTTCAAAATCTTTCTTCGTGGGATCAGGTGTAACCTGCAAACATATTGACAAGGTTTCAGAACATACATCAAATTAGAACCAAGGAACACATAGGAAATGTTAAAAATGGGGAAATAAAAAAAATGTACAGTTGCTGCTCATGTTTGGTCCAAAAAAACATAATGTAAATTTGAATACTAAACTATTAAAACAGTTAGAAAATACAAAGGAACTCACCATTTGGGAAAAAATTTATATTCAGAAGAACAAAAATAGAGTTATGAAATTTGAAATTCCTGCTGAACGTGACCTTGTATGGAGGCTCTTCGGCAAGCCGGAAGAGGGAGCTGATATCAACATCCAGGGTTCAAAACATAAAACTCATCAGTCTGGCCAGAAGCTGATGATGATATAGAAGATATATCGAAACATGTTCGAGAACAAATCAACATTAAATTGGGATAAGATGATACCAGATTAAAAAAAAACTTGATAAATCATTCCATTTCTCTATCAATCTGTGTATGTGTCTGTCTGTGTGTGCACATGTAAGCATGTGCACGTGTCTGGACAGAAAAATCCAAGGAGCAAGACCTCCAGGCAGGACTTTAAGCCGTGGGTACCAAGTCTGAAGATTTTCAGTCTCATAAAATATTGTTAAGCCTGAATAAAAAGGCCTCTAAGCAAAATTTACCAATTTCAATGTCCTAGTAATACCTTAGTTGCCTGCTAGATATCTCATTGAGTCAATGTGTCGACTGCATGCCACTCATGACATCTATCGACAAATAAGAAGTAAAAATTAACTTGGTCTAGCAAGTTCTAACAAAGCAGAGGCTATGGCTTAACATTACACTACATCATTATAGATACATAGATAGATAGATAAATATCTGACAGACAGTTGAAATATAACACCCAATAAATGTCTTCTTAACTAAGAAGCTGCCATTTGCAAAGATAGAAGCAAAGGTTTCAAAGCATTTGGCACGAGGGAATTACAACGTATATATGAGAAAAATTTGCGTCTAGATCGCAACTTGCCTCGGTAGCTCAGTTGGTAGAGCATTTGACCCGGCATGCCAAAGGTCCCGGGTTCGAGTCTCAGTCTAGGCGAAAATTTTTCTCTTCAAATATAATTTATCCTTCAGTGAGAAGTGTTAAATCAATAATAAAATCATTAATAGAAGCCCTACTGGCTTTATAAAGTAGTGTTAAATTCCCAATAAATGTCTTCTTAACTAAGAAGCCGCCATTTGCAAAGATAGAAGCAAAGGTTTCAAACATTTGGCGTGAGGGAGTTACAACGTATATAAGAGAAAATTTTGCGTCTAGAACACAACTCGCCTCGGTAGCTCAGTTAGTAGAGCATTTGGCCCGGCAAGCCAAAGGTCCCAGGTTCGAGTCTCGGTCTAGGCAAAAAATTTTCTCTTCAAATATAATTTATCCTTCAGTGAGAAGTGTTAAATCAATGATAAAAACATTAGACTAAAAATAATTTAACTAAAATGACAACCAAGCATA
This sequence comes from Diploptera punctata, assembly GCA_030220185.1. Taxonomy (NCBI): domain Eukaryota; kingdom Metazoa; phylum Arthropoda; class Insecta; order Blattodea; family Blaberidae; genus Diploptera; species Diploptera punctata. The sequence goes on from JASPKZ010007572.1 coordinate 20,936, forward strand.
ATCAACATATTCTGAACTAAAACCATGTTGAACTTACATTGAACTTTTATAGGAAAAAATCACTATGAGGTTTAACATAAGATTAAAATAAAATGCTTCATACCTCACCTCATATCCAGTCTTCTACATAGACCGCAGTTTCAAAGCCTTGGCAGCTTCATCTACAGTACTTTCTTGTTGATTGATGTTATGTCAATCAGAAGAACTAGTACTTCTTTCCTCTGTTGGTGGACCGATAAACCTCTGGATCGAGTCAGAATACACAGGAATTTCGAAGTTCATAAGTTTTTCTTAATGTGGATTTTTTTTTCCCAAATCGTGAGTTCTTATGAACTTATACTTACTTACTCACTGGCACTATCGAACCCGTAGGTTCATGGCCACGCGGACATAAGTTCTCCATACATCCCTATCCTGAACTAATGCTTTCCAATCATTCCCTGTATAATCTACTTCCCTCAAATCATAGTTAATGTTGTTCTCCCACCTCATTCAAGGTCTACCAACTGGGTGTTTTCCCCCTGGCTTTCCCACAAGAAGCTTCCATGCACGTCTTTCATCCCCCATATGCACATGTCCTGCCCATCGCAGTCTATGAGACTTAACTGTTCTTATTATATCTGGCTTCCTATAAAGACCATGTAGTTCACTGTTATGTAGTCTTCTCCATTCACATGTCTGTTCATCTCTATTTGGTCCAAAAATTTTCCTAAGAACTTTATTCTCAAAAACTCGTAATCTAAAGCCTTTGTCATGGGTTCCCTGAAGTAGTCCCCGCCCGGAGAACTGAATGGGGGACTATTTGACCTCTGGAAAATTTTACCCAGTTGAACCCATGTCCGCATTTCTTGACGGTTGTATTTTTACGGTGAAAGATCATGACTCCTTCGACCAAGGTACTTTTTTCGTCTGGCTTATCACCTTCGACCAGTCTGGCATGAGTAACCCTATCAGCAGCAATGCTACTGCAGGCATAGCTCTCGGGATCATTTAAGCATGCAAGCCACTCCACCACGACAAGGTAAAGATACCGTGGAGGGTCTTATAAACTTTGAAATTCCTGCAGATTCTGAATGGACCCGTAGGTTTATCGGTCCACCAACAGAGGGAAGAAGCAGTAGTTCTTCTGATCAACATAACATCAGTCAACAAGAAAATACTGAAGATGAAGCCGGCAAGCCTTTGAAACCACGGTCTGCTTAGAAGACTGGATATGAGGTGAGGTATGAAGCATTTTAATTTAATCTTAAAACCATGTATCTATTTTTATTATTCATGACAAAATGTTACCATGTCTAAATTACAAATTTTGGTGAGCTAGTGCTCTCCCATCATCACTCGTGGCAACATTGCATCTGTTCTCTATAGTCCAGTTGTAGCTGTAAAAAGTTCCAAGTCTGTTAATTCTACCTTACAATTCTGAAAATATCAACAAAACCTTTACCTGAAATTTTGTTTCCTCAGAAGTTGGAAATGTCTCATATTTAATATCAAAATAGCCAGTTTGTTCTTCTTCTGATTTTATTTCTACTTTCATGTCCTGTAAATTAAAAATCACAGTATATCATCTAACTAAAACTAACTAAAACATCAAATAATAAAAACATTGAAAGAGGTCATACTGGCTTTATAATGTAATATAAAATTCCCAAATAAATGTTTTCTTAATAAAGAAGTAGCCATTTGCAAAGGTAGAAGCAAAGGTTTCATAGCATTTGGTGCACGGATATTGACAACGTACATAAGACAAAAATTTGAATTTAGATTGGAGCTCGCCCAGATAGCTCAGTCGGTAGAACATTGGTCTAGAAAGCCAAAAATCCTGGGTTTGGGGTTTGAGTTCCAGTCTGAGCATATAATTTTTCTCCTGAAATATAAAACTAAACTCACTGGCACTATTGAACCCATAGGTTCATGGCCACAGACATAAGTTCTCCATACATCCCTAATCTGAGCTGATGTTTTCCAATCATCCCCTGAATTATCTAGTTCCCTCAAACCATAGTTAATGATATTCACCCACCTCATTCTTGGCTGCCTATTGGGAAAATCCCTATGGTTTTCCTACAAGGAATTCCATCTATCATAGAGGTCTACTCTATGGAGTATGAGAAGGAGTGAAAAATAAAATGTCCATAATTACCAAGTTCCCATCAGCATGAGGGACGAGAAGAGGAGAAATACAAAACTTATTAATAACAAGAAAATTGGGGCATACCTCGGCATTGTCAGATAATCAGCTAGTAAACTTATAAATATGAAGTCGATCCTAGTAAAATAGTGCTTACCATGTTTGCATCTCGTTCTAAGGTGCTACATCTCCTGCCCATTGCAGTCTATGAGACATAACTGTTCTTATTACATCTGGTTTTCCCATAAAGATCATGTAGCTCACCGTTATGTAATGGGGCATTGAATAAAAAAATTAAAAAATAAATAAAAACAAAATAAATAATATTCAATCTCAAAAATTCCTCATAAGTTTGAAATTAGGCACTGCAGATCATAAGTTCCTTACCTCAAAATGTTTGTCTGAGACTCCTCGAGATTCCTTGAAAATGTTCACAAATTCTTGGACATTCTAAATATTATAGAAAATTAAATCTTTGACCAGCAAAAAAAAGCAGACAAGTCAAACTAAGCGAACTTTTCAGGAGAAGCTTTTCTTTAATTATCTTCAATAAAATATTGAAATGAAATAACAATACAAGAATTATATACCTAACAAGGTGGCAAGTTTTCAGATATCACTTATGTACTGACAAGGGCATTATAAATGTTTTCAAATCGAAACTTCTTTTGATATTTTTATAACTATATCTCCATTCTGTTTTGATCAAAGAAAAAAATATTAGCTGTGAGTTATAAATGTAAGTAATCAAAATCAAGACCCCAATTAATTTAAAAACTAACAGTGAAATTTAAACATTATATTTGGGTAGCCCTCGCTGCAGGTAGGTATGAGCACAGATGATAAGAAACAGCATGTGCTACTACTGAGCTGCCGTGCTACAAAATAATTCCAGTGCTGATCTCAGGATCTTCCACATGGAACTCAAAGTTGATTTTTGGTATATAGGATCCTTACTAGATGACCACTTTATCATAAGTAATGCCACGAGTGATTTCCAAATTATCGATAAATTTACGACTCACGAAGTGAGGAGTGAATTTATCATAAGTAATGCTACGAGTGATTTCCAATTTATCTAGATAATTTGGAAATCAAGAGTGGCATTTGTTAGGACTATTTAACGAATAAAATTAAGCTGTTTACTCACAAATCATTATTTAACTGTAGTTATTTTAAAATATTTATATATTTAATGTAAACGGCGATGTTTGAAAACAAATGAGAAGCGATAGGTACGCTTCATCTGCTTCTTTTGTTTATCACTGCAATCAGATCATACTACTCGTATTATTGCCAAAGGAATGCAATATTGTATGAATGCTCTCTAGTGGAGAAAAAATTAAACACATCAAACTGTATATTAATTCATTTCTGATGTATGACATAAATATGACAATTATATTTTTCTGGATTGTTACCTGGGAAAAATTACATTTAAAAAAGTGGAAACAGTGGTTTCTTTTTTTGGTGGTATAATCAATTGCTACAAATGTTTTTATATTAACTCCCGCATGCGGCATGTGTTGACATTCATGCACTATATATACAATCGGGTAGCCGTATTTCTCACAGGCTCAGTTACTGCAAAATAATGGTCAGACCTGTTCAGAATATTAAAAAGGAGGAGCTTTCTTTAATATGGTAATTATAACACTGATAAATATTTCGTGAAACATGACTCTGATTGGTTGTAAAACAGAAATCGTTTAAACGTGATTGGCCATTGAGTCCCATTTGGGGCATGAGTTAAATAGTCTATAGAATTTGAAAATCAAGAGTGGCATTTGTTAGGACTACTTAACGAATAAGATAATCTGTTTACTCACAAATCATTATTTTAATATAGTTATTTTAAAATATTTATATATTTAATGTAAACGGCAGTATTTCAAAACAAATGAGAAATGATTGGTACGCTTCATTTCCTTCTTTTGTTCATCACTGCAACCAGATCATATTATTTATTGCCAAAGGATTGCAATATCGTAAGAATGCACCCTAGTGGAGAAATTTATAACCAACATTATAGGTACCAGTATTAATTAATTTCTGATGTCCTATGATGTAAATATGTCAATTATATTTATCTACGTCATTTCCTGGAAAATAATTTTAGAAAGTGCAAACAGTGGTTTCTTATTTTTGTGGTATAATCAATTGCTACAAATGTTTTTATATTATCTCCCGTAAGCACCATCAGCTGACATTCGTACAATATATATACAATCTGGTAGCCGTATTTCTTGGAGAGTCAGTCACTGCAAAATAATGCTATGACCTATTCAGAATGTTAAAAAGGAGGTGCTTTCTTTATTATGATAAACTTCAGTTGATAAATTCTAGGCGAAACATGACTTTGATTGGTTGTAAATAAAAAATCATTCAAATGTGAATGGTCATTGACTCCCATTTGGGGCATGAGTTAAAAAGTCATCAAAATTTGAAGGTAAGTTCCAATATGACAACATTGACAGTGATAAGGTGTGCATTAATATGATATTCCTCAAAAGGGGAGGTCAGTGACAATTTGGGCTGTAAGGGCTATAGGAAGGAAAGGAAAGAAAGACTCACAATTTTAGCTTTTTCCTGCCAATCAAAGAAATATAAACTTGTAGAGTACCTACTTGAGGTACAGTTTCAGTGTTCGAATGATGATCGTCGTGTTTAACAGCAATAGTTCATTATAATCAGATTATCTGAAAATATAAACACTCTATTAAAATACAATCAATTCATTCATTTTTCTAGGAAAAACTGCACTTAAACTAGCGTGAAATATTTTCGAAGTCCTATAGAACAACAGCGCACATGTGCCAGAGTTTATAGAGCCAGCGATAACCCACAATCGAACCACATATCGATTATCATCCTCGATTACTATCCGTCGCTATGAAATTTAAATGACCAATATTTGCAATAAATCCCCAAATCTATGTTAGAAAAATATATTAATAATATTAAAATTAACAAATGTTTATTAAAATGGATGTACACTTACTTATCACTCCCTAACGCTGATCCAACCAGTGATAACCCAAAACAGTGATAGATAAATCCTAGACTAAGTAATATACTCTGTGGATAAAATAGCAGTTAGCATCACAATATTGTCTAACAGTGTCATAATATTGTGATTTGCATATTTGAATTTCTTTTTTCCTTTATTTTCTTTTCTTCTCCAGAAAAGCCTGACCAGAGGCTATAAGATGGCAGCCCAATCACTGGTCTTGCCTTCCTTTGGCCGGCAACCAATCGAAGGGACTATTATTACGCTTTCAAGTCTTATACGAGAATTTCCCGGAAGGATCAAAATGCTGGAGGGAAAATTTTCTATAGGATCGTAACAGGCCTTGGCCTAATACTTGGAAGGAAGAAAAAGAATAAATACTTCAAAATTGTCTAATCATTTTATAAAAATTGTTTGAAAAAGTTTAAAATATTAAATAATGTTAGTAAATACAGAAAAAGAGCGAAAGTTTGCAACATTATAACTGAAAAATCAAGCGCTAGTAGAAGTGCAGTTGAGCCTTTTTCTCTACAGGAGATTGTATGCCATGCAGAATAACAATGTTTTTTTTAGAATAAACGCACTATCTCAGGTTATATCATGGTTGCCTCTTGACTACAAGATCCAGGTACAATTCCTGGCAGGGTTGGAAATTTAAACTGTAAAATTATTAATCTTGGGGCTAGCATGAGTGAAGGTGTATAATTCTGAATCACTTTGCAAACATAGTTCACGCATTCTTAGACGAACAATTCCCTGCAAGATGGATCAAAAGAAGATCACCATACACCATATGGGCTTCCAGATCACCACACTTAGCACCACCTGATATTTTTCCTGTGGGGAATTGTTAAGGACATTTGTACATAACACCAATATGTGATTTGCCAGACAGACTTACTTACTTACTTACTCACTCACTGGCACTATCGAATCCATAGGTTCATGGCCGTGCGGACATAAGCTCTCCATACATCCCTATCCTGAGCCAATGCTTTCCAATCATTCCCTGTAAAGTCCTAACATTCCATGTTCCTAGGAACATGTCCCTGTCTTTGAGCCTTTGGCATGGGTTCCCTGAAGTAGTCCCCGCCCGGAGAACCAAATGGGGGACTATTTGACCTCCGGAAAATTTTACCCCAGATGAACCCATGTCCACATTTCTTGACGGTTGTATTTTTACGGTGAAAGATCGTCACTCTTTCGCCCAAGGTACTTTTTTCGTCTGGCTTATCACCTTCGACCAGTCCGGCATGGGTAACCCTATCGGCAGCAATGCTACCGCCGGCATAGCTCTCAGGATCATTTAAGCACGCAAGCCACTCCACCACGACAAGGTATAGATACCATGGAGGGGATTTGCCAGACTTACAAAAATTATTTATTCTATTTAACTCATGCCCAAATGGTAGTCAATGACCAATCACGTTTCAATGAATTTTGTTTTACAACTAATGACAGTCATGTATCACCTCACTCTTTGTCGATTTCTCTTTATCAGCTCCTGCTTTTGTGATAAAGAAAGCTCCTCTTTTTTAATATTCTGAACAGGTCAGAGCATTATTTTTCTCCAACAAATACAATGAATATAGCAAATAATGATTAGATTCCATGATTTTACAGAGTTCTTGGCTCATGTTTCCATTAAGTGCAGTGAGAAATTTTTCTAAGTCCGATGCAGACACCACGCACATGTGCCGACAGGGTTTTATTTTCAAATTATTTCCCACCATTTACAACAAATTTTACATTTTTTCTAATCATTATTTGAACATATTTTTCAATGATATATAACTATATACGTAACTTGAAGACGTGGCAGCCATATTGATTTTAAAGAATATTCTATACAACACTGCGACCAACATAGGTTATGTACTTCAGAATTTGAGAACATACTATTTATTTTTGTGTGTTGAATTCTTTCACAGGTTAGAGTGCTTAAATTGCATTAGGTTAGCTTTTAGGTTGGTCTTTCACAGGTTAGAGTACTTAAATTGCATTAGGTTAGCTTTTAGGTTTGTTAAATAGCATGTATAATGTTGTAATAGAGTAAACTGCTTCGCATTTGTTGGCTCATGCACGTGGTGTCTGCTTGGGACTTACAAAAATTCTCATTGCACTTAATGGAAAGATTATCCGAGTTCTTTACTAAAAAAATCAATGAATAACCTATAATGTTGATTATAATATATATAGAGATTGATGTGTTTCATTATTTCTCCACTAGGGTGCATTCTTACAATATTGTGATCCTATTTGGCAATAAATAATATGATCAAGTTACAGTGAATGTACATAACCTCACATTTATTTGTTTTGAAACATCGCCGTTTACATTACTTACTTACTCACTGGCACTATCGAACCCGTAGGTTCATGGCCGCGTGGACATAAGCTCTCCATACATCCCTATCCTGAGCTAATGCTTTCCAATCATTCCCTGTATAATCTACTTCCCTCAAATCATAGTTAATGTTGTTCTCCCACCTCATTCTTGGTCTACCAACTGGGCGTTTTCCCTCTGGCTTTCCTACAAGAAGCTTCCATGCACGTCTTTCATTCCCCATACGTGCAACATGTCCTGACCATCGCAGTCTACGAGACTTAACTGTTCTTATTATATCTGGCTTCCTATAAAGACCATGTAGTTCATTGTTGTGTAGTCTTCTCCATTCACCTGTCTGTTCATCTCTCTTTGGTCCAAAAATTACATTAAATATATAAATATTTTAAAATACCGGCAACTATATTTAAATAATGTTTTTGAGTAAACAGCTTAATTTTATTCGTTAAATAGTCCTAACAAATGCCATCCTTGATTTCCAAATCCCCGATAATTTGGAAATCATTCGTGACAATAGTTATGAATATTGCTCGACACAGTTTAAAATATTTTGTGATAAATGGGCTACACTGAACAATGACTAATAGCCCTACATATTTTACACTGTAAATATGGTGACTTTAGGTTACTTTGAGATCAACTTCTCACTTCATTTTAGGGCAACTTATGGAAAAACTCTAGTTCGATTTCCACCAAAAATTTTCTAAGTCCTACAGAATAACAATGCACATGTGCAAACATTTATATAGTTGACACTAGGCGGAACCACATATCTGTGAAGTCTTACAAAAAGTTTATAGAGTTGTCACTAGCTCAACTGCACTTCTACTAGCGCTTGATTTTTCAGTTATATTGTTGTAAACTATAGCTCTTCTTGTGTATTTACTAACATTATTTAATATTTTAAACTTTTTCAAACAATTTTTATAACATTATTAGACAATTTTGAAGTATTTATTTAAATATGCAAATCACAATATTATGACGTTAGACAATATTGTGATGCTAACTGCTATTTTCTCCACAGAGTATATTACTTAGTCTAGGATTTTTCTATCGCTGTTTTGCGTTATCGCTGGTTGGATCAGCGTTAGGGAGTGATAAGTAAGTGTATACCCATTTTTAATAAACATTTGGTAATTTTAATATTAATGTATTTTTTTAACATAGATTTGGGGATTTATTGCAAATTTGGTCATTTAAATTTCATAGCGACGGATAGTAATCAAGGATGATAATCGATATGTGGTTTGATTGTGGGATATCGCTGGCTCTATAAACTCTGGCGCATGTGCCCTGTTGTTCTATAGGACTTTGAAAATATTTTATGCTTGTTTAAGTGCAATTTTTTTCCGAGGAACCATGTAGCTGTAAAATCAATATGACCAACCTTTGCAATAAATTCCCAAATGTTTATTAGAAATGTACATTATCTTATAACTTCCTAACCTAACAAAATTAAGTTAATTTATTAATATACACTGTGGAATCAATTGTAAATGTTGGTAACACCGATTTTACTGACATCTTGTAGAAGTTACATTAAGAATTTTTGCATCTTGTACATACGCACTGCAGTTCTGTAGAATTTTGAAGAAATCATTGTGTATGTAAATAAATAGTTAATAATTGTAAAAAAAATAAGTATCGTTATAGAGTAGTATGAAATGTTAGTAAAGACAGACGAAGTATGTAGAGCAACAGAATTACAAGAATATAGTATGGAAAATCAAGTGGAAATTAATCTAAAGTTGAGCATCAACTGTATATATTTTTCTCAGATAATTTGGGTACTGCAACAATAAATTGTGTATTTTCATGTTTTATTTGAATTTATGTAGTGGCACGGTGACATTAAATAAATATTGTGACAGTGAAAAAGCAATTCTATATTACACCTCTACCGGTATATAAGAAACCACTAAAATCTGAGAAAATGCTAACAATATTATAAGTACATGTTTACTGTTAATTTGATACTTTATAGTACATTGTGAGTGAAGTTAAAATAATTACACAAGTGTATTTCACATAATATAAGCTAAACCCACCTCTAACAGGTGTACAGCGAAGTTTCCATCAAACACAGTGATTTTAAAATACCTTACACACTGTATTTAATTGAATTTCAGGGAAGCATGCTTTTTAAGATCAACTATCACTTAAAATCGGTATTCTAAACGTTTTTTCTAATTATGTTTCGATATTTTAATGCAATAATTCTGTATACATGCCTTCTAGTGTAGGAGCCATCTTGCTTTTTCAGCCATTTTGATTTTCTTTCCTACTCTATTTTCAAGCTTTTCAATGCAGCCAACATATACGAACTATTTACACTATATATATTTGTCACTACACGCACTAAAAACTACTAATTCAATATTTACACTTGTCACTATTTTTTTTTTTTTTCCATGGCGCGATAGGCCTAGAAGGTCCTCAGCCTACCTTCCGGCTGCTGGCCTCACATCCACATGTGTCAATCACAGAGATAGATGATCATCTAGCCAGTGTAGGGGTGACATGTGGTCAGCATGTCAAGTCCCCAGCCGTTATAGCTGATTTTCTCAACCTGGAACTGCTACTTGTTGTAGCTACCCAAATGCCTCATGATGCTGGATGGGCACCGGTCCCATATTGGCCAAAATACCATGAGAAAATTTCTCCCCCATAGAGACTCGAACCAGAACAAGTCCCATAGCTCTGCGCCAAGGATTCCTGCCTTAACCACTCAGCTACAGCACAGATCATATGTCACTATACTTACTAAAAATTACTAATTTACACTATATATATATATATATATATATATATATATATATATATCACTTACTTACTGGCACGATCAAACCCATAGGTTCATGGCCACGCAGATAAGCTCTCCATGCATCCCTATCCTGAGCTAATGCTTTCCAATCATTCTCTGTATAATCTATTTCCCTCAAATCAGAGTTAATGTTATTCTCTCACCTCATTCTTGGTCTACCAACTGGGAATTTTTCCTCTGATTTTCCTACAAGAAGCTACCATGCACATCTTTCATTCCCCATTCATGCCACGTGTCCTGCCCATTGCAGTCTACGAGACTTGACTATTCTTATTATATCTGGCTTCCTATAAAGACCATGTTGTTCAGTTATGTAAGTCTTCTCCATTCATCTCTCTTTGGTCCAAAAATTTTCCTAAGAGCTTTATTCTCAAATACATGTTTATTCTCTAATACATGTATCTCCTTTCCTCCCTTAAAGTAAGAGTCCATGTTTCGCATCCATATAATATAAATGGTAGAATGATAGTTTTATATACTTTCAGTTTAACATTTTTTGAAAGGAGTTGGAACGTCAACAGTCGCTGAATGCAAAATAGCACGTATTTCCAGAATTGAGCCTATGTTTAATTTCTTTGTACATCTGATTCTTATTTGTGATTATTGTTTTCCTGACATTTGTCTTACATGTGAGGAAAAACCCTGATAAAACACCCACCCAGAAAAACTGTCCCGAGCAGGGATTGAACCCGGGCCTGCTGCATGACAAGGCAGCACACTACCTCGAGACTACAGCGGTGGACTATATACATATATATAGGGTAATTTGTAATTTTTAGTGTGTATAGTGACATATATGTCCTGCACTGTAGCTGAGTGGTTAAGGCAGGAAGCCTTGGCGCAGAGCTATGGGATTTGTTCTGGTTCGAGTCTCCATGGGGGAAGAAATGTTCTCATGGTGTAGTAACTAGAGATCCATTTCAAGATGTGATTATGAAAACTGATTGAACTGCCAGGCTAATTAATTAATCAAGATTTCTTTGAAATTTAGTGTTGCTAAATTAATTCCTGATTCCTCTATGTAGGCTATTTTAAGAGAAAGTCAAGTTATAAATTAAATTAGTTAGAACATTAATAGTGAGTGGAGAACATATTTTTAACGACTCACCTCATATAATTTCAAATTTCTTTGATACTGGCGGTTTCAGACAATATCTTTTCCCACTTCAGTTATGGCTTCCACTGATGAAATTCTGTGGTTGTTGATCTTTCCTAGGACATCACCTCTTCAGTCATGGCTTCCACAGAATTACATCAGTGGAAGCCATGATTGAAGAGGGACAAGATATTGTCTGAAACCGCTGCTATCAAAGAAATTTGAAATTATATGAGGTGAGTCGTTAAAAACATGTTCTCCACTCACTATTAATGATATAACCTCATAATGTTTACTTCCCAATATTAATTTAAATATAGTTAGAACATTCCTGGGATTTTCGAAATTTGCACTTATAGTATAAGCTTTCTCATCATTATACTCATTTTAACTTCCACAATAATTAGTTATGGTCATGCAGGATTTAATGATTTTAATTTTTTTTTATTTCGAGGATTGTTTTTGAAGTAATCTGAACATATCATACTTTATTACTGCCACTATTACACTCACAAGGATTTTAAATACTTACATGAATAAAAAAGAAAATCTTTTGTTATAACACAGCCCTAAAGATAACACTGGTCAACATGATTTTTGTCTCATGAGTACCAATAGTTGTACTTTATGCAGTTTTTATCCTGTTTTCAAATATGTATTCGGAATTTCTCCATCACCCACAGTTTTTTTTATTTCAATTTCAAATTCTTCTTCTTCTTCTTCTTCCTTCCAAGTATTAGGCCAAGGCCTGTTACGATCCTATAGAAAATTTTCCCTCCAGCGTTTGAGGGAAATTCTCGTATAAGACTTGAAGTCCCTTCGATTGGTTGCTGGCCAAAGGAAGGCAAGACCAGTGATGGGCTGCCATCTTATAGCCTCTGGTCAGGCTTTTCTGGAGAAGAAAAGAAAATAAAGGAAAGAAGAAATGGAAGAAAGGAAAGACTCCCTAGCCCTCGGATGCCCTAATAGCATTGGCATCAAAAAAACAAGAGTTAACGAAGAAAGGTTAGATAGTAAAGTTAAAAGAGTGCAAAACACAAGTAAGTGGAAGAAATGTTTTGCACAGCTTGGGCACCTTGTGGTCGCCATCCACATATCCCCTAGATGAGGACCCCTGAATCGATTTAAATAATTATTTTTTTAATAAACATTTGAAAATTTTGGCGCAGTGAGTGATGAGCACGGGGAACACTTTCATTAGGAGATTTCAGCTATGGAAAAGATATATCAAGGCAAATGGAATCCTAATATGCTGGCCGATTATTGTTGGACCATCAAGAGGGATGCTCCACAGGCGAAATATAGCAGAAAATTGTCATTTCTTACTTTCTAGGTGAGTCCGAATGTTGTGTAGTTACAAATGTAGAAAATATTAAAGTGTTTGAAATTATAATACTGACAGTAAAACTGAGGAGGGTAAAAGGGCAAAGACCTAGGGAAGAAATAAAAAACCAAGACTCTGCCTGAAGTACTAGGATGCAAGGCGTTGACTTGCAAGACCAGATCACTGCTCTTTTCCCTATAATGCTACGCACTGTAAAAGGATACAGAAAATTATTTTTCTATTTGCTGGACATATGTATGTTTAACTCTTTTGTTGTCTACAATAATTTCATAGATCGCAAGACAGCATATTCGACCTTCAGAACAGCTGTGACCAATCAGTTATTTGGAGGCAATTCAGCTGTCATCATACATTGTGAGAGCCCCCCCCCCCCCATCAAGTACAACTCCTGTCAGTTTACAGGCAAGGAACTGGGCTCACTTTCCATTGTATATCCCCAGCACAGACAATAAAAAGAAACAATTAGAAGATGCCATTAAACTGTTAAAACACCTCAGAAATGTTAAAAATGGAGAAACCGAAAAATCTGCAATAGCTGCACATGCCTGGTCAGAAAAACATAGAATAGAAACCAAAACAAAATTATTTAAACAATTGGAAAAACCGAAGGAACTCAAAATTTGGGAAAAAATTTACATATGCAAGAATGAAAATACAACTATGAATTTTGAAATACCCGGTTATAAGGAGAGAGGACTGATTTGGAAATTCTTCGGTCGGCCACCAGATGGCACAGAGGTCAGTCTGCAGGATAGAAAGCCGTTGGACTTCAGTTGTGAACGTGACACAGCATTGAGAATGTCACAAAAGATGTGAAGAAACCTAGGGTCTGCTATGAATTATGAAGTATGAGGTGAGTGAAATAATAAAAAATAAACAATAATAAAAAGAAACCCTACAAACATGTGTTCAAAACAGAACAAAAGAAGTGAAACTACATTTCAGTGCAAAAAGTGTGAAGTTCCACTTTATGTCCCGGAATGTTTTGAGATTTACCACACCAAAACATCCTTTTAGGTAAGAAGATTTATTCAGAAGCCTTCACTAAAATTTCTAAAGAAAAATATTTATTAAATTCCATTCTATGAGCATTTTTGTGTTTGCATGTAAAGAGCATGGCACCACCTGTCTTCTGTGGCCATTTAAATCTGAGTGGAGGGGGAAGTTAGCAGGCATTTAAATAAGATTTGAAGAGAAAAATTTTTCGCCTAGACCGGGACTCGAACCCGGGACCCTTGGCTTTCGTACATAAGAGAAAAATTTGCGTCTAGATCGTAACTCGCCTCGGTAGCTCAGTTGGTAGAGCACTTGGCCCGGAAAGCCAAGGGTCCCGGGTTCGAGTCCCGGTCTAGGCGAAAATTTTTCTCTTCAAATATAATTCATCCTTCAATGAGAAGTGTTAAATTAATAATAAAATTGTCAATTTAAATAAGAGTCCATTGGGTTAAAGAAATCACCTTGTAACTTTGATATCCAATAATACTCTTTACATGCTGGTGAACATTTAGCTGTGGTTGCTCCTAGACTCCAGCATCCCACTTACTGGACACATGTTCTTCGTCTATGTGCAGAAGAAATTACGAGTAATCTTGAAGTAGCTGACAGTCCTCGTACCGTAGACTAGTTATTACCATACTTACCTCTCACTCCCAAGTTTGTGGGATCAAACCTGGCTGAGGTTGATGCATTTTTCAGAGTGTAAAAATTAAGACTTACCACACATGAAAGAACCTCAAGCCTGGAAAAACAGGCCTCTGTGCAAAATGTGTTGGCTCTTTAATGTTCAAATTTGAATTGTAGCACTAATGACCTTAGATGTTAAAGTGAGAAGTGTTAAATAAATAAATAAATAAAACAAAAGAAGCCCTACTGGCTTTATAAAGTGGTGTTTACATTCCCAATAAAAGTCTTCTTAATAAAAAAGCCGCCATTTGCAATGATAGAAGCAAAGGTTACATAGCATTTGGCATGAGGGAATTACAACGTATATAAGTGAAAAATTTGCATCTAGATCGCAACTCGCCTCAGTAGCTCAGTTGGTAGAGCATTGGCCCAGAAAGCTGAAGGTCCCAGGTTCAAATCTCGGTCTAAGCAAAAAATTTTTCTCTTCAAATATAATTTATCCTTCAGTGAGAAATGTTGAATTAACAATAAAAACATCAATGGCTATGTATTCGTAGATTACGCCATTAGATTAGTTTCCATTGTGATATATTATGAAAGTTACTTTAAGTTTTTGGATTCTCTATCGCAGTGGAATTGAAGATGACACCATAGCAACTGAACCAGCAGATATGAACATTTCTTTAAGTTGGCAATCCTATTCTAACCACAATTCATAGCTATATTTGCACGATCCATAATGTTTATATCATTTTTTAGCTTATATTTATCTCCTTTTCTAATTAACTTTTTTGCTATTTTTTTGTAATTTCACTCCTAATCAAAAACTTTATACATATACAGTATATATCCCTGTAAGGTCACTAATAACACCCCACAATTGAAATTTGTTCTTTTTTTTAAATTATGATATCAAGCCATCAGCACTAGAATTCCTGAATCCTCAAATAATGTCAATGTGTGTTGATGAAAATATTTCATTCTTAACAAATCATCACATCTTAAGTAGCTGGTGAGAGTTGATGTGTAAAAGATGTGATTGTGTAATTTCTTTGAATATAAATTTTTGTTATGAGTGTATGTTGGAAGGCTGTTATTAACATTTGCATACCATCAACAGAGGAGGTTATATTTAAAATTATTATAAATAATTGTATTTCTATACATTATACATCCCATAATTATATATCTACAAATAAATTTTATAACTTTTGTAGAAAGTATAATACAACTGATCATGTAAAAATCTAGTACAAATAATAATGCATTCTCAGGCAAGGAATTTGAATTTAATATTTGTAGGAAACAACACTGAGGTTTTTAATAGTGAGTGGAGAACATATTTTTAATGACTCACCTCATATGAGTTGTTAAAAATATGTTCTCCACTCTCTATTAATGATATAACCTCATAATGTTTACTTCCCAATATTGATTTAAATATACCTGAGGTTTTTTTTAATTATTATTAATTATTTTGACTCACCTCATTTTTTTAAATATTATGCAGACTATAGTTTCGTTGTATTTATGCAACATTGCCGATGCATTCTGTTGTATCTGCAGTTGTCAATCCTGTAGGTTGATTTCTGCTCCCTCTGTTGACTGATTGATGAACTTCCAATTTTTTTTCCCTGGGAATTTCAAAATTCATAGTTTTTTCCTTATACATCCACAAGAATAAGGAGAAAACTATGAATTTTGAAATTCCAGGGGAAAAGGGAAAAAAAAAAAAATTATTTGGAAGTTCATTAGTCAGCTAATAGAGGGAGCAGAAATCAACCTACAGGACTGACAACTGCAAATACAACAGTTAGAATGCATTAACAATGTCACATAAATGCGATAGTCTGCAGAATATCAAAAAAAAAAAAAATGAGGTGAGTCAAAATAACTCATAATAAGGAATATATGATATTTTGAATAAATAAGTAAGTTTTTTTTATCTACCTCATATTCATTGATTTCCTTTTAGGAAGCATTTCAAAACATCTTTGTTTTATCTTCAAGCTTGTCCAGACCGATGATATCTATGTTGTTAGCTGTGGCTGTCGACTCTTACTCCCTCTCTTTGTGGTCCTATGAACTTGCATATCAAATCTCTCTTCCCGGGAATTTCAAAATTCACAATTCTCTCCTTCTTCATCAATCACGAATTTTGAATTTTGTTGAGTTCTTTCTTGACTCACCTCATATTTCTTAACTCCCTTGCAATCCGGATTTCATCACTGTTTTGTGACATTCTCAATGCTGGTCATGTTCACAACTGACGTCCTGCAGGAGAGGAGACCATTGGACGTCAGTTGTGAACGTGAACAGCATTGAGAATGTCACAAAACAGTGACGAAATCCAGATCGCAAGTGAGTTAAGAAGTATGAGGTGAGTAAAGAAACAACTCAACAAAATTAAAATAAACCTCATAGTGTTATTTCCTACCTACATAACTTAATGAATTTTGAAATGAAATTCCCGGGGAGAGAGATTTGATATGCAAGTTCTTAGGACCACAAAAAGAGGGCATAGAAGTTGACATCCAGGTTAGAAAACGTAGAGAGCATCATTCTGGGCAAGCTGAAGATAAAACAAACATGTTCTGAAATGCATCTTAAAAGAAATCAATGAATGTGAGGTAAGATGAAAAAAATACTCAACCTCATAATGTTATTGTAATTTCACAAGGATATTTTGAACTTTCATAAATAACATACTCCAAATGAATTAATGCTGCAGTCTTTTAGAATCAAGGCTCTAAAGCACAGAAATTTCATTCCAAGACAATTTGATAATTATAAAATTCAGATTTGTGGCAAACTGATTACCTCCTTAATAGTTAGTGGAGAACATATTTTTAACGACTCACCTCATATAATTTCAAATTTCTTTGATACCGGCGGTTTCAGACAATATCTTGTCAGTCCCCCTAAAGAGGGACAAGATATTGTCTGAAACTGCCGGTATCAAAGAAATTTGAAATTATATGAGGTGAGTCGTTAAAATATGTTCTCCACTCAATATTAACTTGCAATATGTACAGTTGTATAATTGAGTTTGTATTTCTGAAACATTCTTACCTCATATGATAGTTTAGTCGGACATATGAGGTAAGAATATTTCAAAAATACAAACTCAATTATTAAATTAAACCTCATAATGTTACTTCCTAATGATTTTAAAATGTACAGTTTTGTTAAGAAAACATACAAAGTACAGTTTGTGTACAGCTTTATTGCACAAATTTTTCCATAAAAAATCTGAATTTTTTTTCTCATTTTTCTTGAAATCTTAGTAATAAAATATTTCCCTTTTGTACACATATAAAGAATTATTTCATATTTTTTAATAGTATTTGTTTTATTAAAATCTATGTACAAATAATAAAGTTATGAATATTTTTTCCTAAGTGTTGGTGAATTTAGATGTCCATTGGGAACTTGCAGTCAATTCTGATGGATTTAAATGACTAGCATCCACTGGGTTAAGAATGAAATTAGTAAGTGTCTTTTCTTTACATGGTGTATATCATTATTGATTTTAAAATACAATAGGAAGTAACATTAAGAGGTTCATTTAATAATTATGATATTTGGTCTGTTTATTCGTACCTCTTATGGTTGTTTTTGTTGTACATATGTTTCAAGGCTTCTGAGCCCCATCCTCAGCAATCACTGAGGATCCGTAGGGATCCAGTATAAACTTTTAATTCGTAAATAATAGGATATCTAATCCTAGTCTATTAATTAGATTTCATAGCCTCACCAAAAAATATTCTAAGATAAATTTAAATTTAAATTTCACCTAAAAAATTTCATCTTAACTCCTTAACCCAACAA
The DNA here is from genome assembly GCA_030220185.1 of Diploptera punctata. Lineage (NCBI taxonomy): Eukaryota > Metazoa > Arthropoda > Insecta > Blattodea > Blaberidae > Diploptera > Diploptera punctata. The sequence continues at coordinate 39,146 of JASPKZ010007572.1, forward strand.
TCAACTATTAACTAAAAATATTTACTTACATTCCATGTATAACCACGACTGCTGGCACATATTTTATCAATATTTAAGAAAATAACTAACTCTAATTTACATTAATAATTAATACCTTCCACTGCCGAACCTACCTAATAGTCTTTAAGATTATATTAAATAAGAAAAACCTAGCATATAGAAATTCCCCAAAGTAAATAATTCAAGCAAGAATAAAACTTTACAAGGATTATAAAACCAACTGCAGCCCTAATAAATGTTATAATCCTGTCATCTATATGATTCACAATTTGCGAGAAAATTTACACCCACAAAAATAAAAAGAAAATAATTAATTTTGAAATTCCTGGGAGAAAAACTTGATTTGGAAGTTTATCGGTCAGCCAACAGAGGGAGCAGAAATCAACCTACAGGATCACCAACCACCAATTTAACAGTTATAAAGAATTGATAATGATACGTAACATATCGAAACAAGTCTTCAAGAAATCTACAAATATGTGGTGAGTCATGAAAATTCCTAACTCTATATATTAACTAAATCAGACAGTTTAAGTAAATACCACCATAAAAAAAAAAATAGAGCCCAGGGCCCAACTTGGGCTGTAAGATCCATAGGAACGAAGGAAGGAAGGATATAGTGCTATTAGTTGAATGCAGGCTTTCACGGCCAGTAATCATAATGTTGAGTGATTCCGGGTTATGTGGCCGTGGTCCATAGTTGGTGTTGATACCAGACGTTTCGCCCTCAACTGCAGAGGGCATCTTCAGTGGCGAGTGCTTCTAGGCGTGTTTCCTGGTCGGAAGATCTACTTAGAGTGAGCGCTGAGGACGTAGAGGACGTCCACAGCGCTCACTCTAAGTAGATCTTCCGACCAGGAAACACGCCTAGAAGCACTCGCCACTGAAGATGCCCTCCGCAGTTGAGGGCGAAACGTCTGGTATCAACACCAACTATGGACCACGGCCACATAACCCGGAATCACTCAACATTATATAGTGCAATTATCACATTCTGACAAAAATGTATGACTGGATTTTCTCAAATACTGTATGTAGATTACAGCATTGTCATTTACTCAGTCCCAAGTAATTTTATGAAGTACCAGTATATAATATACTTTCACAATAATTATTGTAGAAAACCATAACCTGGAAGCATTACCATGAAATTATTTAATTATATTATTTTTAGTCTGATTATCTTACCTCAATAGTAATGTTGATTTGTTCTTGGACATGTTTCAAAACAATTCTGTTTTATCGTCAGCTTGTCCAGACGATAAAACAGAATTGTTTTGAAACATGTCCAAGAACAAATCAACATTAATATTGAGGTAAGATGATCAGACTAAAAATAATATAATTAAAATAACCTCAAAATATCACTTCCTAAAATTAAATATTATAATACCCCTCAGGGGTCCTCATCTAGGGGATATGTGGATGGCGACCACAAGGTGCCCAAGCTGTGCAAAACATTTCTTCCACTTACTTGTGTTTAGCACTCTTTTAACTTTACTATCTAACCTCTCTTGGTTAACTCTTGTTTTTTCGACGCCGACGCTATTAGGGCATCCGAGGGCTAGGGAGTCTTTCCTTTCTTCCATTTCTTCTTTCCTTTATTTTCTTTTCTTCTCCAGAAAAGCCTGACCAGAGGCTATAAGATGGCAGCCCCATCACTGGTCTTGTCTTCCTTTGGCCAGCAACCAATCGAAGGGACTATTATTATGCTTTCAAGTCTTATACGAGAATTTCCCTCAAATGCTGGAGGGAAAATTTTCTATAGGATCGTAACAGGCCTTGGCCTAATACTTGGAAGGAAGAAGAAGAAGAAGAAATATTATAATATTTACCTCCTCTCTAGTTTGGTATGCAACTGTTAAATATAATTTAAATTCTTTGTATTACATCAAATTGCATTTATTTTATTAATATGGTGTGTATGAACATAATATACAGTTTTAATATGTATTCAATAATATGAGAGCCACATATTTATAATCATGTGTTAAAAAGCAATTCTAAGGAAAGGATAAAAGTAACAAAAAAAAAGAAAGCGATAATATTCAGCAGCATTTGCCAGTCAAACAATCCTAGGTGAACAACATCAGAGTGGCCAACTTGACTAGAAAGTCATTTTACAAAGCAACATGGTTATTATTTGCAACAAATTGTAAGAAATTTTCTTTTAAAAAATACAAATTAAGGAAGGTAAATTATTGAATTTCTGTCAATATTTATCCTACACCATAATGACATAGCACCCTTGGATATATTTGTTCACACTTCAATTCATTTGTTACACTACACCACAAAATGTTAATATTCTTCTATACAAATAAATGCAGACATAAGATCTAAACTAAAAAAGTACCTATAACGGCCTATGTCGAAACATGAAAGCATAAAAAAAAAGATATATAATAGGAAGTTGACAGAGTTCAACATATAAGAAAATTCAAAAGATAAAGTTAGTTCTTTGAGAGATCAAAAAGCAAAATATAATATAAGAAATGTACTTTTGTTTAATTTTTCTTTCAAAAAATTATAAACAAAATCTTTCATTCTATTTTTAATTTTGTAGTAATGTATTTCATGATATACAGGGTATAAAGTAGTTTAATTATTTTGTAACATTTTGTAAAAATTTAAAATAATGAAAAAAATATATTGTATGATTTACGTTTATTTAAATTCAAAAAAGAACTTAATAAAGTTGAATTCTTATTAACTCAAAGATTATAAAACAATCCTGAATAACCTCTGGTAGTAAAAGAAGAAAAATTTGCAATTTATCTGTACAGTGTTTTTCATATTAAATATATAAAACCATTTGAATAAAGTAGAAGTCATTGGTCTTCTGATAGGCTGACAAGGATAATACTACAGAAAAAAACTGAAATATAAATTGCTGAAATTCAGTAAGAAGTATGTAACAAACTAACAAAATAATTTATATGAGGTGTAAACAGAAAAAGGTCACAAAATTATTTCACAAGAAATATTTAGGCTTGTGTCATAATAAATAACACTGGTTGACAAGGTTTTCTTCACAAGAAATCTGATTAGTGAATCTAGTGCATTTTTCATACTGAATTCAGATATGTAGTCAGAATTTTTCCATCAGGCACAGTCTTTTTATGACAGAATTTAAAAAAAAATTGATTTTAGCATTTTCTTTGACCTGTCATAGAAACCTTTACCTTATATGAAGAGTTCCCTGTACCAGTATATTCAAATATGACCTTAACTCATAACTTTGATTCTGACCTAGCGCAAACTGAAAATGATTCAGATGGAAATAAAAATGATCTTACATAAAATATGCCCAAAAATCACTATCTGCCACTTTCTAGGTAAGTCAGAATGAGTTAGAGTTAGATGGATTTTATTAAAAATTATAAAAATTATAAAAAATGTAAATGAATATCACAGAAAACTCTTGCCTGATAGGAAAAAAACTGAAGTGATATTTAATTTCAGGATGAAAAATACTTCTAAAATCTCATATTTTTATTCTTGTCAAAGAAAAAAAAATCATTTTTGTCGACCAGTGTAATCAAAATATTTTAATTTGAGATTTTTGTTAATAAATCAGATATTGGAACATTATGTATGCTTTATGGAAAGTATCATTACACATTAAATTGTTGATAAACAAATGGAAATTAATAAACACATAGAATATTTTAATTTTAGCCTTACATAATTCATAATTATAAAAGATGAAATATATCTATCAATATTTGTATTTACGATGTAAACTTCAAAAGAAAAAAGTATTGATCCAAATAATTTGAATTAATAAAATGTGCACTGGATAAAAATTCTGAAAAAAAGTACATTTCTTGAATTGTTTTATTCACAGAGGAATCTCTCAAGTAATAACTTAGCCTTCTGAATGCCCTGCATGACTGGGAACAGAGCTCAATAAATATATTGATATATATTCCTTAATTTTTATATTTAGTTAGTCAAATGTCAAAAAATGTATAATTCTATTAGTTTAGAATATGAAGACAGGTTAAAATATGATTTTTTGATATGGAAACTTGCAGTTTTCTTTCTTGACTTTTGTCAAAACAACTGAATGGGACGGACATTTTGGTCATATGTAAATCCCTCTGATAACAATATTGTCAAAAAATCAAAACTGCAACTACACCAAGATTAAGGCCACGTTATCCAAAACGAAGTAACTATATATATATATAACATATTATCACATAATATTTCATGTAACAATTGTGTCGTAAGTGTAAATTACAAAATTTGTCAGATGTTGTATTTGTGTGCATGTGTGTGTAAAATGTGTGTGTTTGTGTCTATGTATGTGTGTATCCGTGTTTAATGAATGTTGTTTTCCTAAAAATATGCAAGCAAAATGGCCATGACAGCTCATTTAAATGTTAGTGCTACAAGTTTTTATAAAGCTCCCCATTTTCACTAACTACTTAACTTTACTAGTAACATTTTTCATTGTACAAATGCACAAATCCCCCCTTAATTAAATTTCCCTCCCATTCCCCATGCCCTACCTAAACGGTAGCAATGTACTATAATTTACTTATTAAACTAATATATCATTCTGCAGCTAACAAATATATCTTAACACTTTATCATACTCAAGCTTCAAGTATCAATGTTAAAATTGCGTTGATTAGGCGTGATTATTTTTTTGTGAATCATTACAAATGATGTACCATCTTGGAATGGTTTAGCCTGAATTAGACAATAATGAAGTTAAGGCAAGTGTTGAAAACTTCTTTCCAAATATGTTTTTTTTTAAATACAAAAAGCATAACAATACACATCAACTATATTATGCACACAATTATCTCATCTTTCAAAACGCTTCATTTTCATATGCAAAGTATCCAATTATTTCAGGTTTATAAACTAGCAATTATAACAAATCTATTTCATTCAAAGAAAAACCCATATTTTATACAAAACAATTATTTATATATATTTCTAAAACTCCAATTTACATAATGTTTTGTTATTTAAGTTGGAATTTTGTAACATGAATTAACAACCAAGATTTTTTTCATAAAAATTATAAATAGCCACAAAATAACACATCTAGTATATTCTATATAAAAATCCCCTCAAATATGGCAATAGTTTCCTTGATAATAATTTGAAATTAAGTAAATATTGGTTATTATTATAGCTAATGCTGTATATATGGCAAACTGGTTAAAACAATCTATTCACAGTAACCAGGGATTAGAAAGTAATGAAATATTAATAAATGGGATGATTACTTTCAGTGAATCTTATTGCATATAGTAATTAACTACAAATTCATTATTGTTACCAGAACTATTTTAAATGTTCCTGTTTACTCTCCAAAATATGAATTTAAATTATTATATAAGCTATTTTATGTACCTAATTATTAATACCTAATTTTAGTGATCAATAAACAATGAATTATTTTGTGAAACATGAAGAAAAAAGAGTTGATTTAATATTTTAAAAAATATAGTTCTTTTATCTATGACTCATTTGATAATATTGTTCCTAAAATATGCTTAATTGTAATACATAATATATAAATAGCAATCAAGTGCTGCTTGTGATCTTATTAAGTAAAATCTGGTGTTACGAGTGCTTCACTAAGATTCTTCCTTCACATCAGCTTCTGCTTGGCGCATTCGGGGCAAATGATGTCATCAGCATCGGTGATAAACCCTCGTCCGACCAGTGATGTCTTGCAAGTGGCACAGATGAAGCAATCATTGTGCCAGTGGCGGTCTTCAAAAGAGATAAATCTGGTGCCTCCGATTCCTGTAACATTAAATTTAAAATTATTTATTTATCTATATATAATTGTATTAAAAATGATCATGAAATAAAAAATTTAAGTATCCAATTTCTTTTAATATCAGGACATATCAGCTCCAAAGAGACAAGGTTGGTTGAATTGATTGTGTCACTGGCAAGCAAAATATAGTTGAGTGATTCATGTGGTTTGCATGATGCAATTCTTTAACCTTAATTTCAGAACCAAATTTTGCTATGTCTCATACAAATAACTGACTCAGTTGTCCTCAAGACTAAAAGAAAAATTTGTATGTTTCGGACCCATATAATAAAATGCTTTGTAACAGAACTTGAAATATAGTTTTCTTTGTTATGTTTACTATATTTGTATTCCAAAGCACTGAGTTCAACATATGAATGATTAATATTGAGTGGAGAACATATTTTTAATAACTCACCTCATACAAATAAATTTGAATTTGTATGAGGTGAGTCATTAAAAATATGTTCTCCACTCAATATTAATGATATGACCTCATAATGTTTACTTCCCAACATTAATTTTAATATAATACCAATGATTCTTCTTCCATCAGTTATTCTTCTTTCGATTTCTGTAGTTAAATTCTCATTTTTATCTAAAATATCCTAAGTATTTTAAAATTTTTAACATTATGTATTCTTCCTGAATTACGTTTTAGCTCATCTGTTGTATCCAATGAAAGATATTGTTTTATTATAATTTATCTGTAATACTTCTGCACCATAAAATGGAATGAATACACACTCAGAGGTTAAAAATAATAAAAACAAAAAAGAAAATAATGAAAAAATCATGATGAAAATTATCTTCCTTCTTTCTCCCTATTCATTGATTGAGTTCTGTTCAACAAAAGTTATTGAGTTCTGTTCAACAAAAGTTATTGAGTTCTGTTCAACAAAAGTCATTGTTTGAGTTCTGTTCAACAAAAGTTATTGTTTGAGTTCTGTTCAACAAATGTTATTGTTTGAGTTCTGTTCAACAAAAGTTATTGTTTGAGTTCTGTTCAACAAAAGTTATTATTTGAGTTCTGTTCAACAAATGTTATTGAGTTCTGTTCAACAAAACTTATTATTGTTTGAGTTCTGTTCAACAAAAGTTATTGTTTGAGTTCTGTTCAACAAAAGTTATTGTTTGAGTTCTGTTCAACAAAAGTTATTGTTTGAGTTCTGTTCAACAAAAGTTATTGTTTGAGTTCTGTTCAACAAAAGTTATTGTTTGAGTTCTGTTCAACAAAAGTTATTGTTTGAGTTCTGTTCAACAAAAGTTATTGTTTGAGTTCTGTTCAGCAAAAGTTATTATATGGAATATATTGTTCTAGTCTTGTTCAATGAGTTCTTAACATTAGGGTATGTTACCTGTGATGGGCTTGGAGCATGCAGTGCACCTCTTGGCAAAGAGCTCGCCAAAGCAATCAGCACAATATGGTTTCTCATCGCGAGAAGTGAAGCGCTGGCCTGCCAATGATGTGTTGCAATTGGTGCAGGTGAAACATTCACGATGCCATGGCTCATTCTTGTAGGTCACTCCACCACTTGTAATAATCTATAACACACGACAATAATAGCATCACTAACTACATATACAATTTTACTCGGACCAATGGATCTTTGCCCCTACAGCGCTGACATTGTTCTTACAAAAGTACACGTCTACACTCACACCATTTCACAGCACTCCCCTCCCACTATGACAAACAACAGCAATGGTAACTTATTGAGTAGGTATGTTGCCAAACTTTACCCCAGTGTCATGGCTCTTGAATATTGAATAATGTAAGGTTGGAGTTGAGTTGGCAACACTGGAGTGCAAGTGCAAGAGAGAGATAGGAATGATTTGCCGAAGCAGAAAAGGAAATAGGCTTTAGTTCGCATATCTTACGGGGGCACAGATCCGTTGGACAGACAATACATAATTCCATTCATAGGTTGTCATATGTCTAATTGTGTTTTCCTTCCAACAAAAAATGTATTAGGCAAAATAAAAAAAAAATGAAACTAAGTATTATAAGTTTATATAAAATAACCTCACTGATTAATTATGAAATTTTAAACCAAGATCTTAAAAGATTTGAAATTATAGAACATCATCTGTTAATTTAAATATATAATTTATGTATTTTTAATATGATTTTTTACGTAATTTTATTTATATATTTTATTAATTTAGGTAGTAGTCTTCTCCATTCACCTGTCTGTTCATCTCTCTCTGGTCCAAAAATTTTTTTACAAACGTAGTTTGGACCATGGTGCTGAGGGATGGACTTTGGTAGAGGGACAAAAAACTAAGATCTTGGCAGTGGAGATGGATGGAATAAGACGCAGTGCCAGGATGTCCAGGTTGGAAAGAAGAAGAAATGAAGAAGTGAGGCAGATGATGGATATGGAGGAGACAGTGGTGGAAAGGATCGAAAGACGAGCTCTTCAGTGGTATGGCCATGTCAGGAGAATGGAGGATGATAGGTGGCCCAAAACTCTTTCGGAATGGTCACCTTCTGGTAGAAGGAAACGGGGCAGGCCAAGAACAACTTGGAGAGGAGAGATCCATAGATTGATGAAAGACCGAGGTCTGGAGGAGGATGAATGGCGTGATCGGCAAGAATGGCGAATGGGAATACAGGGTAACAACTGAAAAGTGGAGAGGCCCTCAAAACTAAAAGTTTGGACCAAAGAGAGATGAACAGACAGGTGCATGGAGAAGACTTCATAACAGTGAACTGCATGGTCTTTACAGGAAGCCAGATATAATAAGAACATTTAAGTCTCGTAGACTGCGATGGGCAGGACATGTGGCACGAATGGGGAATGAAAGAGGTGCATGGAACTTCTTGTATGAAAATCAGAGAGTAAACACCCAGTTGGTAGACCAAGAATGAGGTGGGAGAATAACATTAACCATGATTTGAAGGAAGTAGATTATACAGGGGATGACTAGAAAACATTAGCTCAGGGTAGAGATGTATGGAGAGCTTATGTCTGCATGACCATGGACCCATGGGTTCGATAGTGCTAGTGAGTTATTTAGTTAGTTAGCTAGCTTAAAGTGATACATTTTGGTGTAATTGTTTGTTTTGCAGGTATATTTTGAATTAGTTATTAGAATTCTAGCTAGTGACTCAGTTTTATCAGGGAGACTGTCTGCAGACCTATTTTACTCAACCTTGGAGAAAATCTTATAAGAACTGAAGTTGTTAAGAGTGGGATGCATTAAGGGGAAGCAACCAGTGGCGAGGCATCAATGGAAGTGCTGGATGCTGTGCTTCCCTATAATTTTTACAAAAATAAACTATTTTAAATATTATTTAAAATTATGAAATTATAAATATATAAACATTTACAAAAAATAGCTGCCAAATTTAATATGGAAATATCAATTAACCAAACTAAAATTATGGCATTTCATGGGAAGGACACCATACAAAGTAAAATCTGTCTCCAGAATAAAATTTTAGAAAGATCTAATCAATTTAAATATCTTGGATATTATCTCTCTATCTGGGATGAAAAAAAATACTAGTTATAATAAAAGTTTGGGAATTATTAACCTATCCACCTCTCATTTAAAGTCCAGCTCTGCTACCCAAGAAACCTGATTTAAATCCCAAGTCCTACTGCCTGGCATTTAAGTGTAACGCAGCAGCTTAATATTACCTCCAGTAACTAAAAATCAATTTAAAAATGAACTATTGAATATTCCGGCTTAAAATTCTGTAAATACGTTAGTTGAAATTATGTACTCACCAATGGATATATTTAGTATGATGTCTGGGTATGGTACACCTTGAAACAGCCCGGTAAATGAAGAGGAGTGTTACACTTTTCACACTGCCATGCAGTTTTGCTTCTTTTTCCTTTACTGTAGCATACCACACACCATTTAGTAACATTTTTTTTCTTTTTCTCTGTGGGTGGGATGTGCATCGGGAAGTGACCCCAATTTTTTGCTTGTAGTCCTTAGGGGTTGTAGCACTAGATGAAGGTCGGCCTCGTACATTGTAGTCAGGCATGTGAATACATTCAAGTAGCTGGGTTGCAAGGGCGATCCTGAAGTCAGAGAAAGTTTTTTTCTTGCTGCCAGTTAGCTTGTTGTGGACTATGAAGGAGTTGTAAACACATATATCAAGTAAATAAAAAAATATCTTGCGATATCCCTTGGCTGTCCTTCTCATTATATGAAAAAGGGCAGTTACTTGATCCTGGAGGTCTACCCCTCCCATTCCCTTCTGGTATTTGATAGCACAAGCTGTTTCTTTCTTTCGTCTCTTGGTTGTTGACCTCTCTTTCTTTTTAATTTTCCAGTGCCCCTAATATCAGATGATCGATGCTTAGAGGAAAGAAAGTGAACATCTTTATTGTCCTTCCACTTTACACACAGAATATGGTTAGCTGACCAGTTTTCATATTCGCCAGGCTTCAATTTCTTGCTGGAAATATCGTTGAGCATCTCTCTTCTAGTAGGCCTAACAGTGCCTATTACATTTGTTTTACGGGATATCAATCTCTTACACAGATCTGGTGAAGTGTACCAGTTATCTAAGAAGAGAGTGTGTCCTTGGTCAAACAATGGTTGACACATGTCCATTACAACATTTGTACTGGCAGGAAGTGTAGGATCAGTAATGTCATCTCCGATGTAAATTTTAAAAGAATGACAATATCCAGTAGACAACTTGCATATTTTGTATACCTTTATTCCAAAACGCGAACACTTAGAACGGTTACACTGTACATATGATAATCGACCTCTGAATTTCATTATGCTCTCATCTAATACTATGTCTTATGCAGGTGAGTAGAGATTACTAAATTTCTCTGACAGGTGTGTTATGATAGACCTAATCTTTTTTAGTTTGTCCAGATCAATAGCATTTCTGTCATTTGTGAAATGAAGAAAACTAGAGACAAGTTGAAATCTCTCTCTACTCATTGTTTCCCCATAGATTGGTGTTTCGATGCATCCATTTTTAGACCAGTACAGTTGTAAGCGTGATTTTCATACTTGTGACATTAGTATCACTAGCGAAAAATAGCCTTTCATCTCATCTTCTGTCACATCAAACCATTTATCGTCATCTTTCTTTCTCTTTCTTTCAGGATTCGCTAACTGCTCCCTTGCGTAGTCATTAGTTTCCTTAGTTATTATGGAAAACAAAGGGTCCATATAATCTAAAAATATTTGGAGTTCAGAAGGAGATTGATATTCATATTGAATTTTAATCTCATTACACACACCACTATCACCACTAAACTGATATACAACAGGGTTATTCTCAGATTTCACCCACTTCCAATCACTTGGCGTGGTACGGCTTTGTTTTTTTGCAGGTGGCGGGACAATAAGTTCATTATCACTCTCACCGCTCTCTTCTTCAGCAGAAGTTGCTTCTGAATCACTTATAGATTCACCAATACTTCTCTCATCACTAAATATATCAGAAATTTCTGAATCACTGCCTAATTCACGCTCTAATAATTTCCTAATTCCATCACTGTCACTACCCTTAACTTTCCTTGGCGCCATTTTTCTTACAACTGATACATGTTCTTTCTTAGGGTAAAACTCGTTCTGGAAATTTCTAAATGGCATGGAGGGGATGAAATAGCATTCTTGTGGATGTGTAGAAGAAGAAAAAGTGTATGTAACAGATATCTATGAGCAGCAAAATAAACTAAAAATTCGTTTTTTCGATCTCTACACTGCGCGACCACAGGTCGTCATACGATTTTAGTGCTTAAGAACGTCATGCGACCTCAGCTCGTCATCCGATTTAAATGGGTTAATCAAGCTATGAAACCATCCCTTGTACAAAAAACACCAGATTACATTTATATAACACTTTGGCTAGACCAGTGTTGACCTATGGTAGTGAAGCATGGACACTAAAACACAACATGAAAGCAGAATAACGGCTTGTGAAATGAGATTCATGTGCAGAACAGCGGGTTACACCAGATGGGATCGGAAAAGGAACACCGATATCTTAAGAGAATTGAAGACTATGCCAATTTTGGAATATATTAAACAGTACCAACTAAATTGGAAACACCATATTGAAAGAATGAGTTCAAATCGGATCCCCAAAGCTGTTTATAATTATATACCAAGAGGACGAAGATCTCTGGGCCGTCCTATGAAATGCTGGAGGGAAAATTTTCTATAGGATCGTAACAGGCCTTGGCCTAATACTTGGGAGGAAGAAGAAGAAGAAGAAGAAGAAGATATTACTGGTATGAGAATTGGAGACCAAGCCCAAACAATTTTACCCCTGCATGTGTGACAATACACAATGTGTGCGCAGCTCTGTTTGTCACATTAGTTTTCTCAGCTACAATTCATATGAGTTTCGGATTAGTTCAGTTTTGTTCACGTGTTTAACCTTCTGGTTCATTGCGTATTTAACCTTGAATTTTTCCCCTGCTTTTTGAAAACATTCTGTCAAAGTTTTAATAATTTCCTCCCCGCTAAGATCATTTAATTGCAGATCCTGTATTAGCGTTTCCAAACTCCTGATAAATTCTTCTCTCAGATCCTCGATCCACCTGAAACGGATAATTGGCCGCAATATTGTTGCCACCTCATCATTAACTGTCTCACTAATACCTTTCATATTTAAAATAAGTTTGTTTGGGAAGTGGTGTGATTCGATTCTGGAAACTATACAGAGATTACTTATGACTGGAATCATGTCTTGTGTGCATATTGAATAATCGATTACGCTACTTCCATTTTTATTAATAAATAATGTCAGTTCTCCATTTTTATCTTCCCCATATTTCCCATTCAGAATTTCAAGTTCAAATGCATCGCAAAAAGCTAACAATTGGTTTCCTTCTGAATTTAAAATCTTATCTTTGCTTCTCCTACCCTCACCTCGTGTTTCATTATCATCCGATTTTATAGTGATATTTTCCTCCCCAATCCTACAGTTAAAGTCCCCTAAAATTATTATTCCCGCTTCCGGAAACCTATCTTTTATTTCTGCCAACGAGTCAGACAATTCAACGAAAAAATTTGGATTGGCATACCTGGAATTTAGTGGTTGGCGGTAAATAGACAACAGACACATTTCTGCTCTTTCTGTATGGTAATATATACAAATTGCCTCTTTTAAAGTAATAGTTACCTTTTTAATATATGGGTCTAAGTTAGCTTTATATAAAATGGCAACACCGCCTGGATATCTACCTCTCTTTCCTCTCTTTTGATTACCCTTAAAATAACCTTTCATATTATATAGATTTACACATTCATTAGCTTTTAACCATGTTTCTCCTAGAGCTAATATATCAAAAGTCTCAATAAACTCTACACATCTGTCCATTGAAAGTTTTTGTTTTAACCCTTCGATATTCCATGAACCGACTGTCAACAAACCCTATTGTGATCCCTTGTCATTAGTCTTACCTGTATTTTTCGAACTTCCCCCTCTCAATAGTTCCTTTTCTGCAGGTAGATTCAGAAGTCTTAGTGATTTTCTAGTTGGAGTTCTTGTGTCCGCCGGTCGTTCACCTCTTAGAGGTGGGGTATGCTGTTTGCGTTCGGCCGTTTTTTGCTAACCTACTGTACAGGGGTGAAGGTTAGATAGGGGAGAATAGGAAGAAACCACAAGTGAACTTGGATAACATTGAGTGCTAATTCAGTGCTAAACAAAATTTTTCAGCAGTACAATATGTTGGTGTATGCAATTGTTGCAAATTCTTCAAATGCTAAACTCGAGATTATAGTAGAGAACAGAGAGACTCTAGGAATTATCTCAATTGAACCTCACCTATAACAAAAACTTAAAAAGAAGGAACAGTTCTTTGAAGAAGTGGTTATCAAATGTGCTTCTCAGGAGAGAAGATGAAAATTCAATACCATTGATCTTGACGAGATAATCTGTCAAAGTGTCAAAGGTGAATTATTTTATATAAAATTTTGTTTCTATATATTAATGACATCATCCAAAATTGGAAAAGTATAGTTAATATAGGTATAAGAATTGACCGTTTTAAAATATTAAACATTTTAATGTACGCTGACGATGTGGTTATTATTCAAGAAAATGAAAATAATTAGAAGTGCTCTTTACATCAATTAAATCAGTTCTGCCAACAATATAATTTTAAAATATCAAAAGAAAAAAACAAAATGGTATTTTGGGGAAACGAACATATAAGATCAAAAATCGTAATAGACAACAAACCTCTGAAACAAGTAACAAATTTTAATAATTTGGGTTGTAATTTTACTATAAACACAAAAACTGAAAGAGACATAAATATGAACTACCTAACTAACTAACTCACTGGCACTATCGAACCCGAAGGTTCATGGCCGCGCGGACATAAGCTCTCCATACATCCCTATCCTGAGCCAATGCTTTCCAATCATTCCCTGTATAATCTACTTCCCTCAAATCATAGTTAATGTTGTTCTCCCACCTCATTCTTGGTCTACCAACTGGGCGTTTTCCCTCTGGCTTTCCTACAAGAAGTTTCCATGCACGTCTTTCATTCCCCATACGCGCAACATGTCCTGCCCATCGCAGTCTACGAGACTTAACTGTTCTTATTATATCTGGCTTCCTATAAAGACCATGTAGTTCATTGTTATGTAGTCTTCTCCATTCACCTGTCTGTTCATCTCTCTTTGATCCAAAAATTTTCCTAAGAACTTTATTCTCAAATACTCGTAATCTCCTTTCCTCCCTTAAAGTAAGAGTCCAGGTTTCGCACCCATATAATATAACTGGTAGAATAATAGTTTTATATATTTTCAGCTTAACGTTTTTTGAAAGGAGTTGGGACATCAAAAGTCTCTGCAATGCATAAATATGAAACTGTCAAAATTTCAAATGATATGTGGAACTATACATAAAACATTAAAGAATAAAACAAGAAGAGATGCTAGATTGAAGTTTTATAAAACATTGGCAGTTCCTGCATTACTTTATGGGAGCAAAACTTCGGTAATGACCAAACAATTGCAAAGTAGAGTACAAAGCGCAGAAATGAACTTCCTTAGAAGAACAGAAGGCTACACAAGATTGGATCGGATAAAGAATGAAGATATAAAAACAGAGTTAAATATATATCTATTGAATGACAAAATCAGAGAATATAGAGAGAAATGTGGAAAGAATGAATGTAACAAGATTACCAAGAGCAGCATTCAACTACAAGCCAAGAGGTTCAAGGAATGTAGGAAGGCCAGTGAAAAGATGGACAGAACAACTATGAGGCGGAACAGGCAATCTTTGCCTAGCCCGTGAAGTGAAGAAGAATAATTTTGTTTACTGGCCAGCCTCATGGCCACATGGTCAGAGCTTCTGACTATAATTCATGAGGTTCCAGGTTTGATTTCTGGTCATACCACGGGAATCTTTCCTATAGGAAATTATTCCTGTATTCATCCATGGTATAGTATTTAGATTAAGTTTACTTTTAAGGACCCTCCTAGTACACACCCTCAGAAGTGGGTTACAATTATGCCAATGCCAGGCGAGAATGCTACATATGTCATAAAACAACCTGTTAGCATTAAAAAAATTGCTTACCTTGTTGCATGATGAAAGTTAAAAATTAAATTGTACCTGTTGGTAGGTGCCGTCGTCCTCAACTTGTTAATATATTGTATATAAAATTAACTGGAGCGCTTTCAGAAGTTACCTTCCATCTTCTGCAGGTTGAATTTCCATTACTTGTTGTGTTGTGTATGGTGATGTATACTCCAACTGTTTGTAGCAGCAACTGACTTGTTTCTGACAATCTCGTATAATGGATCGTCAAAATCAAGTCAGTTGCTGCTACAAACAGTTGGAGTATACATCACGCTACACAACAACAACAAGTAGTGGAAACTCAACCTGCAGAAGATGGAAGGTAACTTCCGAAAGTGCTCCAGTTAATTTTATATACAATATATTAACAAGTTGAGGACGATGGCATCTACCAACAGGTACAATTTAATTTTTAACTTTCATCATATGACGTCACCTCAACGGAATTTGATATGAATTTTACTAGTATTACCTTGTTGCACTTGACGCAGCGAGTGGCAAACTTTTCTTCATAGCACGTGGCACAGTAAATCTCCTGTTCACGAGGGATGAAGCTCTTGGTGCCAATTGCAGTTTTGCAAACACAGCAGCAGAAGCATTTCTCATGCCACTGGCGTGTCTTGTATTCCATCTTCTTCGTTCCTGAAACAATACATATAATTTATCAAGTTAGTTCTGGTAAACTAGTGGTTACTATATTGGCTTCTAACATATTAGTGATTATTAATTAAATAAAAATAAAACGTAGTTTTATTTGATTTTCATATTTATTATATAATTTGTTAACATGTCTGAAGAAGGTACAGTGTACCGAAACAGCTGTCACTGAATTATATAATAAATATGAAAATCAAATAAAACTACGTTTTATTTTTATTTAATTAATAAATATGGATTTTCATCAAGTAAACACCAACTCAATTGATTGTTAGTGATTACCTTACTAGTCTGGGTCCATAGATTTTTATGGGTGTAAAAATGTATGACCTTCTTCAGAAGGGAAGTAAATCAATGGGTCCCATATCACAGATTTAGAATAGAATAGAATAGATTTAAAATAGATTTATTTAGCCTGGTGGAATTAAGACTATGAGATCTTCTCTTCCACTCACCAGGACAAACATATGTTACATATAAATACAAAAAATTACAATAATAGTCATACTAAACAATTAATTATCTGTTAAATTGAATAATAATGAAAATAATGTCTAATAATACAATGAAATTAAATACAATTACAATTAAATTAATGATAGAATGAATACAGAAAGGAATAACAGCTTGAATCTACTATACATAAAAAGAAAAGAAAGAAAAAAATACAAAGGAAGTAATAAACTATAATGAATTAATCTATCGCTTATTATACAAGGCATTAGGTAAACATATTAATAAATCTTAAAACTATTTTTATTAAATAATGAAAAAACAAATTATTAATTTTTTAAAAGTAATATTAGTCAGTTGTTTCTATTAATAATTTTATTTTCAATTTGTTTCTAAAAGATTGTAAAGTTTGGCAGTCTCTGACATAGGGTGGAAGGGAATTCCATGTTCTAGCAAGAGAAACTGTAAAATATTTCGAATAATAGGTAGTGTGATGAGGAGGGATAATAAAGGACACTGTGCTCAAGGGATCGGGTATCTAAATTATCTGTATTAGAGAGTCTAGTGAAGTGGTGTGATAAATAATAAGGTAATGATGTGTGTAATATTTTATAGAGAAGGCATAGGGAATGGATGGTTCTACGATATTGTAGACGAAGGCAAGACAATTGTTCCAGGGATGGTGTAACGTGTTCAAATATGCATAAACCACAAATAAAACGTATGCAAGAATTATGAACACGTTGAAGTCTTTGGGTAAGAACAGTATTTAGGTCAGTATAAAAAGAGTATCACAATAATCAAAATGGGGCATTGTAAGTGTTTCTACTAACATTTTCCTTAGAGCAAAAGGTAAACAATTTCTTATACGGTTTAATGAGTATATTATTGAGAAGATAGTTTTGCAAATGTTATTTATTTGTTTATTCCAAATTAAATTTTTATCCATAAATACTCCTAGATTTTTTACTGTCTCACTATAAGGGATTTGAACTCCATTAAGTGACACATGTAATACTGTATTTGTGTTGATTGAGGATAATTTAAGGCACATAGAAAAATGTATAACTGTAGGCTTTCACGGCCGGCGTCTTGATCCCTATTAGGTTCGTCTTCCGGGCATATAGGCCGTGGTCCAGTCGTTCTTCTACTCGACGTTTCGTCTACTGCTGCGGTAGACATCTTCAGGAGATACTGCGTGCTCTCTGTGAACTCCTCAACAGTCTGCAGCCGACTGTTGAGGAGTTCACAGAGAGCACGCAGTATCTCCTGAAGATGTCTACCGCAGCAGTAGACGAAACGTCGAGTAGAAGAACGACTGGACCACGGCCTATATGCCCGGAAGACGAACCTAATAGGGATCACATAGAAAAAACTCAAGGCTGAAATAAGAGGTTTCTAAACATAATTTAGGGATCCTTCCAAGTTCATAACTAAATTACGATCCTAAAGCCATGTAGAACGTCATTAAATGCTAATATATGATACATACAAAATATAATCACAAGTCAAATATGATATCGATCTTACACTGTAAAAATAAACCTTCAAGACACGTGGGTATGGGTTCCACTGGAGTGGAAGCTTATGCCAGCACGGACACTAAAACCTCTAGGTTTGATAATGTCAGTATTCAACATTTCAGAAAAATGCCAGATCTCTAAATTAATATTTGTATGGCAATTATGTAATAGATGCACGCCGTAGCATAGTGGTTAAGGCAGGGCGCTACAAGCCGGAAGGTCGAAGGTTCGAATCGCGGTGGGGTCAGGATTTTTAAACTGACCCAAACTTCTGGTGACACCGTGGCCCTGGGGTCGACTCAGCCTCTAATGGGAATGAGTAGCAGACGCTTGTTCTGGGGGTAAAGGCGGTCGTCACAAAGGGCTGACAACCCGGTTGACATCAAGTGCCGATTGTCTAGAAAAAGTGGCAGCCTTAACCTCCTACTACTCCAATGGTCTCCTATGGCCTGTAGTGGGATCATTTAATCTTTAATTACTCGTAATAAAGAAAAATGTTAGGAAAGAATGGATGTGAAACCTGGACATTAACAAAGGCAGATAGTAAACAAATATAGGCTGCTGAAATGAAGATGTTGAGAGCAATAGCAGGATACCAAAGGACCGATAAAAAGAAAAACGAAGATATAAGAACAGAACTTAATATATTTAATCTCTGTAAAAGAATAAAAATATTATCAAAATGCTTATCTTCAGCACGTATTACGAATGAATGAACAGCGCATACCAAGAAGAATGTATAATTATAAACCAAAAGGGAGAAGAATGTTGGGAAGACCATTGAAGAGATGGAAGGACCAATTCGACCTATAATGAGATCGGAACAGGCCATTGGGCTTAATCCTTGTTGTTGTTGTTGTTGATGATGATGATGATGAAAGAATTGACGCAGCTTATTACGATTTCTTCATTCCATATGCCTTGTCACGCAGCGGACCCGGGTTCGATTACCGGTCGAGACAAGTTTCTGGGTAAGGTTTTTTTTGGGGTTTTTCCTCACCTGTAAGACAAATATCAGGAAACTTTAAGGCCTCCAAATGGTCCCTGAACACCGTCCGGCCATCATTATATTCGCCTCATTACATTAAGTTTAGTTTAAGGCCTCTCCTGGTGCATCATCATTGCCTTTTATGTCATCGAGGCAGCGTAACTCCGCCTTCCAGGCGCCCCAACCTCAGAAGTGGGTTGCAAATAAGCCATGCCAGGAGATATCAGAAATGTCATAATGACAACCTGATGGCACTGATTAAAAAAATGAATATCTTGTTTGATTTATTATCGTATTGTACTGATTTGTTTTACCAAAAATATGTTGCAGCTTGGATAAAAAGAAATCTACTATACTGCATACCGGGAAGAATATATGGAATACTGTATTAATAAAACCAGAAATAGCTTATTATTAATTCAAGTGATTTATGAATAATAATAATAATAATAATAATAATAATAATAATAATAATAATAATAATAATCATTTATAAATATGGAAGGTTCACCCGAATGGGTATGAGTCCGGAGTTTCAGGGTCCCCTTTCGAGGGTTCGTTGATAAATATACCTTCAAACACAAGAAATAATAATAATAATAATAATAATAATAATAATAATAATAATAATAATAATAATAATCATTTATAAATATGGAAGGTTCACCCGAATGGGTATGAGTCCGGAGTTTCAGGGTCCCCTTTCGAGGGTTCGTTGATAAATATACCTTCAAACACAAGAAAATAATATAATAATAATAATAATAATAATATAATAATAATAATAATCATTTATAAATATGGAAGGTTCACCCGAATGGGTATGAGTCCGGAGTTTCAGGGTCCCCTTTCGAGGGTTCGTTGATAAATATACCTTCAAACACAAGAAATAATAATAATAATAATAATAATAATAATAATAATAATAATAATAATAATCATTTATAAATATGGAAGGTTCACCCGAATGGGTATGAGTCCGGAGTTTCAGGGTCCCCTTTCGAGGGTTCGTTGATAAATATACCTTCAAACACAAGAAATAATAATAATAATAATAATAATAATAATAATAATCATTTATAAATATGGAAGGTTCACCCGAATGGGTATGAGTCCGGAGTTTCAGGGTCCCCTTTCGAGGGTTCGTTGATAAATATACCTTCAAACACAAGAAATAATAATAATAATAATATAATAATAATAATAATAATAATAATAATAATAATAATAATCATTTATAAATATGGAAGGTTCACCCGAATGGGTATGAGTCCGGAGTTTCAGGGTCCCCTTTCGAGGGTTCGTTGATAAATATACCTTCAAACACAAGAAATAATAATAATAATAATAATAATAATAATAATAATAATAATAATAATAATCATTTATAAATATGGAAGGTTCACCCGAATGGGTATGAGTCCGGAGTTTCAGGGTCCCCTTTCGAGGGTTCGTTGATAAATATACCTTCAAACACAAGAAATAATATAATAATAATATAATAATAATAATAATAATAATAATCATTTATAAATATGGAGTTCACCCGAATGGGTATGAGTCCGGAGTTTCAGGGTCCCCTTTCGAGGGTTCGTTGATAAATATACCTTCAAACACAAGAAATAATAATAATAATAATAATAATAATAATCATTTATAAATATGGAAGGTTCACCCGAATGGGTATGAGTCCGGAGTTTCAGGGTCCCCTTTCGAGGGTTCGTTGATAAATATACCTTCAAACACAAGAAATAATAATAATAATAATAATAATAATCATTTATAAATATGGAAGGTTCACCCGAATGGGTATGAGTCCGGAGTTTCAGGGTCCCCTTTCGAGGGTTCGTTGATAAATATACCTTCAAACACAAGAAATAATAATAATAATAATAATAATAATAATAATAATAATAATAATAATAATAATAATAATCATTTATAAATATGGAAGTTCACCCGAATGGGTATGAGTCCGGAGTTTCAGGGTCCCCTTTCGAGGGTTCGTTGATAAATATACCTTCAAACACAAGAAATAATAATAATAATAATAATAATAATAATAATAATAATAATAATAATCATTTATAAATATGGAAGGTTCACCCGAATGGGTATGAGTCCGGAGTTTCAGGGTCCCCTTTCGAGGGTTCGTTGATAAATATACCTTCAAACACAAGAAATAATAATAATAATAATAATAATAATAATAATCATTTATAAATATGGAAGGTTCACCCGAATGGGTATGAGTCCGGAGTTTCAGGGTCCCCTTTCGAGGGTTCGTTGATAAATGTACCTTCAAACACAAGAAATAATAATAATAATAATAATAATAATAATAATAATAATAATAATAATAATAATAATGTATAGTGGACAGACCTGGACTTTGGGCAGATAGCAAGCAATATATATATTGACAACTGAGACGGATTTTTGACGAAGGGCATCAAGAAAATCAAGAAAAGAGAAAATTCGGAACCAGAAAATTAGAGAAATAATGAATGTTATACAAATATTATAGAAGTAATAGAAGAACGAAGATTGAAATGGTATGGACATCTGAAGGGGATGGAGAATAATAGAATCCCAAGAATGATGCTGGATTGGAATACTGAAGGCAGGAGGAGGAGGAGGGGGAAACCCAGGAAACAGTGGATGGATGAAGTAAGAAGAAACATGATCAGCAAAGACCTCAAAGAAGAAGATGCTGAGAGTAGAAATCTGTGGAGGAGCAAAATACATTTGGGCTGAAGGATAACTACTGTAATGTAGAAAAAATCCTTAATAAAATAATAATAATTCATCCATAGTAATTTTGCCCGACGGCAGGTCCTTCACTGCAATCATAGCATTTTCATGCTATGCTTGCAGCTTTACTAGGGAATTGTAGATGTGGTAGCTTCCCGTTGATTTCCACACCGGTGAAGGATGATGATAATAATGATAATGATGATGTCCATTTGATTTCGGGGATCGTTTGGGCCTTAAAGTTTTCTTGGTATTTGTCTTACAGGTGAGGAAAAACCCCGATAAAAACCTCACGCAGAAAAACTGCCCCGGCGAGGATCGAACCCGGGCCCGCTGCGTGACAAGGCAGCACGCTACCTCGAGACCACAGCGGTGGACATAATAATGATGATGATGATGATGATAATAATAATAATAATAATAATAATAATAATAATCAGGCTCATCGCACAATCGGGGCCGAGTGTGCCATGTGCAGTTTTTTTGTGGTAGTGAAAGTTAAGTTTTTATTGCGCAGGACTCGTAACCACTATCATTGGGAGAATGACTCATATACACTTTGTCCAATTACACAAACACTTAATGGCTCGTACAACGTAATTTCTACAGATTTAAGTACGGCTATTGAGAAAGAAAACAGGAAAGAAATAAAAAGAATAACTAACTATAAATCATCAGTGATCTAATTCATTTTGGATTAAGAGAAGATACCGGGGGGTGGATGTAGATAATCAGTAAATAATGTACAGTAATCCACCGCTGCGGTCTCGAGGTAGCGTGCTGCCTTGTCACGCAGCGGGCCCGGGTTCGATTCCAGGGCGGGGCAGGTTCTTGGGTGAGGGTTTTTTTGTAAGACAAATGTCAGAAAGCTTAGGGCCCATCATCATCATCCTTCACCGGTCTGGAAAGCAACGGGAAACTACCACACCTATAATTCCCTAGTAAAGCTGCAAAGCATAGCATGAAAATTATATGATTGCAGTGAAAGACCTACCCTCGGGAAGAAGGTCGGGATAAGTAGATTCCCAGACAACACCGGTTAAACAGAACGGGAAATCTAAAATAATTAAGATATGAATTAATTAATTAAATAAAAATAAAACTTAGTTTTATTTGATTATCATATTTATTAAGATATAATTCAGTGACAGCTGTTTCGGTACACTGTACCTTCTTCAGGAATGTTAAATTATGAATTCTGTTATTATAGTACATATCAACTGATCTAAGCAACAATACAACAATAATTTATTTATTTTTTTTAAATTTAACAAAGGCGATTCATTCAAATCTAAATTAAAAAATTTAAATAAATTATTGTTGTATTGTTGCTTAGATCAGTTGATATGTACTATAATAACACAATTCATAATGTTAACATGTCCGAAACAGCTGTCACTGAAGTATATATTTATATTATGAAAATCAAATTAAACTATTTTATTTTTATTTAATTAATAAATATGGATTTTCATCAAGTAAACACCAATTCAATTGATTATACGATAAATTTATAATTACCGGTAGTTTTCTATTTATTTATTCAACTAAACATAAAAACATTACATTTATTCAGCAACGCACGCCGGGTATTAGCAAGTTACTATTAAAAATGTATACGCTCATAGGAAGTGAGCTTGAATTCAAATCGCCAGGTTGGTAGACCTGGTATTAATGAATGGAGCCAGCCAAGGACAAACATACATTTTAGGAGATGACAAAGTGAATTACAGTTAATATTATGTTAGAAAAACATTTCAAATTATAAACACACGGCCCTGAAGAGATGAGCAGTGAACGTTCAGTAGGTGATGTAAACAACAGCTAATGATTCATGCTCTTCATGATTAACTTTACGTCACGCTATTGCGTTATTCTGCTTTAAATCCACACGTAAATTCAAATACACGCATTTTAATGCTACGTTACTAAGATTGATCACATATCACATCTTTCTTCTTTTCGTGTCACACGTGAGCTCTTACCAGAATTACCAGCAAGAAGTTTATTAGAATATATTTTGAACAAGTTACAACCAAGGATCTAATCAGCGACGGGAAGCTTAAAAACAAAGTTACAAAAAGATATTAAAGACAAATTAGGAGAAGATCAAAATGGATTCAGACCGGGAAGGTCATGTGTTGACAATATATTTGCAATCCAACAGTTAATTGAAAAATAGGACTGCAGTTGGTGAAGAAACCCATTTGGCAATGATAGATTTAGAGAAAGCTTATGACTCAATTCCGAGGAACAAATTATGGGAAGTATTGGAGAAATACAATATTGATAGAAACCTAATAGAAATTATTAAACAAATTTATAAAGAAAACTTCGCTTATGTTAAAATTGGAAATATAATGTCTAATCCTATAAAAACCACAAAGGGATTGAAACAAGGATGCAGTCTATCACCAATTTTATTTAATATTTATGTAGAATTTATATTAATGAAATGGAAACAAACCTGCAAAGGTATGGGGATCCCAATAGGCAACATATTTTTGCTGACATTACAATTTGCCGATGATCAACTGGTTTTAGCGCAAGACAAATTTTAAAAACACATATGAATCATGGGGTCTCACAGTAAATTTACAAAAAAAAAACAGAATATCTGGCAATAAATAGCAATGAAAGAGAAAATTTAATATTGGAAGAAGGAATCCAAATAAAGCAAGTGAAACAAACTAAATATTTGGGAATAATTATGGATAACATTGAAGGTATAGGCAAAGAGAACATAAAACATAGAATTGAAGTGAGTAGCAAAATAATATCGTTAAATTCCATATGGTGGGATAAGCATATTTGGAAAGACACAAAAAATATATTGGTAAAACATTGGTGGAATCTGTTGCAATGTATGGAAGTGAGGTATGGACAATCAATAAGTACTACAAGAATAGACTAATAGCTCTAGAAATGGATTATTTATGCAGAAGTGCCAGAAATTCTAAATTAGAACATGTCACAAATAAGGAAATTAGAAACATAATGGAAGCAGAAGAAAGCATAATTGAAATAATTGAGGAGAAGGAATTAAAGTGGTTAGGACATGTTTTAAGAATGGAAGATGAGCGATGGCCGAAGCAACTATATGAATGGCATCCGAAGAGAAAGAAGAAAAGAGGGAGACTAAAGTTAACATGGAAGGAAAACATAAAGACATTAATGCAAGCTAGAGGGCTAAGCATTGAAGATGCCCAAGATCGTAGGCTTTGGAGGTTTGGCATGGGAAGACGGCAGCAGCTGTAAAAACCCGAAGAAAGATAGATAAAACCAAGGATCTAACCAGAGAGATACGTAACATGTGAAGCGATTATTTATCCCCTCATTAAAGGCTACATTTAATTATTCGAATTTAATTATTGGAATAGGCGTAGTAATTTTATATAGAATATACATTTATATACATTTCTGTAGCCCGTACTTAAACAAAATTTGGTTCCTTTGAATGGAAACTACAACTAATCTGCCTCCTTGTAATTTTGCAGATGCTGTTTTGGACTGTATGAGTTGTGAACGTGATACAGCATTGAGAATGTCACAAATGCAGTGAAGAAACTCGAGTCTGCGAGAAGTATGAGGCGAGTCAAAAACAACTCAACACAAATTAAAAACAAATATGTATTAAAATGGATATTTCTTGGAAAAGGGAAACGTGCTAGACCAAAGTCAACGTGGATAAAGGGAAATCAAGACAACATTAAGAAGAGAAATATGACAGATGCAGACACACAAGAACAGGAAGCATGGAAGAAAAAATTGTATATTTTGGTCGAGGATACCTGTGTATATAACAGAAACAATCCTTAAAAAAAAGTATTATTATTATTTTATTGATGAGGTTGTACATTCAGGTAATATAATATCAAGTTACTGTGCATGATCTGAATTTCCAGAAACACAGAATCGTACTAAAAGGGACTGACACTAAAGTCTGTAACGGAGGGTTCGATCCGAGATAATTGCCACGTTATCAAAGTCAGCGCCGCCTGGTACACTCATCTTCAGCACGCGAACTGGAGGTGTGCCCCATTCGTCAATTGTTATCTTCAGATTATACTCATTTGTACAATGCAAACCGGTACCACCAGTTTCATCACAACGTGAGAAATGTACTACGAAAAAAAAATATTTTACTGAATACAAGGAAGAAAAAAAAGAGTGGGAAAGAAAGTAAGGAAGAAAGAAGACCAATATTTAATGTAGAACACAATAACAATATGTGAAATGATCACAGTAAAATTTTCCATAAAAATAATAATATCGAAGTATTTTTGTTTTCCAAATTTTCATAATAAATTTTCATAAGTAATATCACGAGTGATTTCCAAATCATCGATAAATTCACGACTCACGAAGTGACAAGTGAATTTATCTAGAGGATTTGGAAATCAAGAGTGGCATTTGTCAGGACTATTTAACGAATAAAATTAAGCTGTTTACTCAAAAATCATTATTTACCTCAGGGGTCCTCATCTAGGGGATATGTGGATGGCGACCACAAGGTGCCCAAGCTGAGCAAAACATTTCTTCCACTTACTAGTGTTTTGCACTCTTTTAACTTTACTATCTAACCTCTCTCGGTTAACTCTCGTTTTTTCGACCCCGACTATTAGAGCATCCGAGGGCTAGGGAGTCTTTCCTTTCTTGTATTTCTTCTTTCCTTTATTTTCTTTTCTTCTCCAGAAAAGCCTGACCAGAGGCTATAAGATGGCAGCCCCATCACTGGTCTTGCCTTCCTTTGGCCAGCAACCAATCGAAGGGACTATTATTATGCTTTCAAGTCTTATACGAGAATTTTCCAGAAGGATCAATTTTCTATAGGATCGTAACAGGCCTTGGCCTAATACTTGGAAGGAAGAAGAAGAAGAAATATAGTTATTTTAAATTCGGCCGTGGTGGACTATTGGTTATGCTCCTTGCCTCTGGTCCCGAGAGTCGCGGGTTAAAACCCGGCCGGGGCCGATGGATTTTTTTAGGATGGAAAAATCAAGGAGCAAGTCCTCCGGGAGGAACTTTAAGCCGTGGGTCCGAGTCTGAAGATTTTCAGACTCGTAAAAGATCCTTAAGCCTGAACGAAAAGGTCTCTAAGCAAAATGTATCGGATTTTCCCGTCCTAGTACTACCTTTGTTTCCTAGATGTCAGTATGAGGCGGAACGCTGACCACGGACTACTCAAATGACACCTATACGAAAACAAGTGTAACTAAATTAGTATGGTTCAAATTCTTCCCTGTAGGGGGAGAACGCCTAAATCTCTGTTAAGGGAAACATGGGCTTACAAGAAGAAGAAGCAGAAGAAGAAGAAGAAGAAGTTATTTTAAAATATTTATAGCCTATATTTAATGTAAACGGCGATTGAAAACAAATGAAAAATGTTTGGTTATGTTCATTTGTTCATCACTGCAACTTGATCATACTATTTATTGCCAAATATGATCGCAATATTGTAAAAAGGCACCCTAATGGAGAAAAAAATGAAACAAGAAGGAGCTTTCTTTATTTTGGTAATCAAAATTCGATAATTATCGAGGTGAAACACGACTTGATTGGTTGTAAAACAAAAGTCATTGAAATATGATTGGTCATTGACACCCATTTGGAGCATGAGTTAAATAGTCTGTGTAATTAGTTTACATACAGCACTATTAGGAAGGAAAAAGTTGCTACACCCAAAAAACATTAACATTGCGTGTGTAAAAATATAGCATATTTGTTTTAAATAAGGGGGCAATATATAATCTAGTTAGTAAGGAAAATACTTTTTGACAGGAAAATTACGCGTTGGGGGACCAATCAGAATGAACTCCATCAGTTGGGAGATCAATGTGCAAGCGAATGACTTGCCTCCTTGGCGAGTTCGATGACCCGTATTTGCCTAAACAATCTCAAGAGATCTTTCTTAGGGAGGAGGTCACGGGGAAGTGGGATTGGATGTTTTAGAACTAAAATGTATAGGCCTACGTCTTTTTCGATGTTCCATACGCTTTCCACGCCGGGATGATTATGGTGGCCAGATGATGTTTGGGGACCGTTTGGACCTCACAGCTTCCTGACATTTGTCTTACAGGTGAGGAAGAATCTCGAAAAACCTCATCCAGGAAGCTTGTCCCGATTGGAACCGAACCCGGGCCCGTTGCGTGACAAGGATAAGATAATGGACCGAATTCACTTGAAGGACTAAAAAGCAATAAATACAACAGGTCACCTTACTTACTTACTTACTCACTGGCACTATCGAACCCGTAGGTTCATGCCGCGCGGACATAAGCTCTCCATACATCCCTATCCTGAGCTAATGCTTTCCAATCATTCCCTGTATAATCTACTTCCCTCAAATCATGGATAATGTTATTCTCCCACCTCATTCTTCGTCTACCAACTGGGCGTTTTCCTTCTGGCTTTCCTACAAGAAGGTTGCATGCAAGTATTTCATTCCCCATACGTGCAACATGTCCTGCCCATCGCAGACTACGAGACTTAACTGTTCTTATTATATCTGGCTTCCTATAAAGACCATGTAGTTCATTGTTATGTAGTCTTCTCCATTCACCTGTCTGTTCACCTCTCTTTGGTCCAAAAATTTCCCTAAGTGCTTTATTCTCATATACTCGTAATCTCCTTTCCTCCCTTAAAGTAAGAGTCCATGTTTCGCACCCATATAATATAACTGGTAGAATAATAGTTTTATATATTTTCAGTTTAACATTTTTTGAAAGGAGTTGAGACATCAAGTCTCTCTGCAATGCATAATAGCACGTATTTCAAGAATAGAGCCTACGTTTAATTTCCTTGTGCATCTCATTCCTATTTGTGATTATTGTTCCTAGGTATTTGAATTCAGCCACTTCCTCAAAATTTCCCTCATTTGTCATTAGCTGTCCATTTCCATAATATAATGCATTTTACGCGTGACCATATATTTAGTTTTATTGATATTTACTTCTAGTCCCAATTTCTTACTGTTACAACAGGTCACCTTAGATTAATAAATGCGACGCATGAGCATATATCACGTGGTCTATCCCTAATAATGGCGTTGTTATTAGATACATGACGACTTGCATTGGTTGTATGGTAACTTTATAAGGTTAACACATGTTGTCACGTACAGTATTATCATCACCTCCCATCCTGCCTCATATATATTGTTCTCGCGTGTCGTATTTATTAATTGTAGGTCGTGACTATTATACTTGTAAAATTGAGGTCAAAAGAGTTGCTGCTACAAACAGTTGGAGTATACATCACCGTACACAACAACAACAAGTAGCGGAAGCTCAACCTGCAGAAGATGGAAGATAACTTCCGAAAGCGCTCCAGTTAATTGTATATACAATATTTTAACAAAGTTGAGGACGACGGCACCTACCAACAGGTACAATTTAATTTTTAACTTTCATCATATGACTTCACCTCAACGGAATTTGATATGAATAAAAACTAATGTCCGGAAGCTTTGAGGACGTGTGGTGGAGACCTAGGCCGTTACGTTATGAATATATGACGTATCAATTGACCTACAAAATGCTCATATAATTACTTTTAAGATATTGTTACAAATGTAGCAAGACTTAGTAATAGATGGACACACCAATTCTAATATGAGATCGGAATAGACCTTAAGATATAATCCTTGATGCAGATGATATCATTGTTACATTATATTATTATTATATTATTATTATTATTATTATTATTATTATTATTATTATTATTATTATTATTATTATTATTACAAAGGATTAAGCCTTATTGGTTCGTTCCGGCTCCAAGTATCATAACTGCTATGTCCATCTCTTTCGTGGGCGTCCCTGATCTCTTTTTCCTCTTCTCGTTTGATAGTCCAGACTTTTCCAAGGCAATCTGTTGGTATTCATTCTGTATACATGTTCATACCATTTTCTCCTGTACTCTTCTATTTTATGTCAAACTGAATATTTGTAGTTCTTTACGGATATCTTCATTTCGTTTTTATTCATTAAAGTATATCCTGCCACAAATTATTATTATTATTATTATTATTATTATTATTATTATTATTATTGTTTATACGAAGGGCAGCAAGAATTTCAAGAAGAGAAAAATTAGGAACTCAGTTATAAGGGAGAAAAAATTGAGGATTGAAGACACTATTTTAGATTATATTAAAACTCAGCAATTAAGATGGTACGGACATGTCCAGCGAATGGAAGAGGACCGGCTACCAAAATCTGTTTTGGAATGGAAACCTGAAGGAAGACGAGGCAGAGGAAGACCTAAAACCTCCTGGAGTCAGGGAATATATTTATACATGAAGGAGAAACAGCTACAACCAGAAAATTCGATGGACCGACAAAATTGGTTATTGGGAATCGGACTGTTGACGCCTCAGGTTGGCTGCCTTGAGTGGTTGGCGGGAGTTGTCAATGTTGGCCAACCTGAGTCCTCTCGTGGTTTGAACCGCGTGGCGTACGCACTTTTTCTTGTGCTTGTGGAGCTCCTAGCGAGCGGTCGTGTGCGTGTGTGTCTCGTAGATGGCGGACGTGTTTAGTGGTGCGCCTCTGCACATAGTGTTTAAGCATCTACACGAGCACATAAATAACTGTGAGTGATAAATTAAGGCTGAAATCAATAGCCACACATTATAAGCATTATTAAGTGAATTAGAAGAGTGACGCTCTGTGTAAGTACTTTGTGAGAGAACTGAAAGCGACGAGAGCACGTGTTAAACTTACTGAACAAGACTTGAGCACGTGCAACCTTAATGTATTATTACTTGTTTAAATATAGTCTTATCTTCATATGATTAATTATTTGTGTCACAGCATTTCCTAAAATACAGTCCACTTTCCAGAGAGAAGAACTTTATCGCTATTTACAGGTTAGAAATAAAGCTCAGTGAACAATTACCTGTATGTGTAGTAGGTATTTATTGTTATTCTGCTACACGGACGATGCCAAAGACGTTAATCAACCGATGATCTATCTATCTATTATTATTAGCCCTATTATTGTTATTATTATTATTAATAATAATATAGAAAAAAAGAACTGGAATCAGAATAAGAGGACTGGAGAACATGGAGTGAATGGATAGAGACTAGTGGAGCAGGAAAATAAAACTTAGACACAGAAAGATGTGTAAACATTGAAAATCTGTATATAAATGAATTAATATAGTAATAGTAGTAGTATATTTAACATTATACAATGTAGATAATATTTTATTGAGACATTTGAGAATTTTTGGTCATATTTCTAGGATATTTTGGTGCAGGATTCACACTTTTTGTATAAATAAATTTATATTTGGTTTTACATGGTTAATGATGAATTTAATGTTGGTAATTAACCCTTCAATTCGTAAGGTATCCTT
The DNA here is from genome assembly GCA_030220185.1 of Diploptera punctata. Classification (NCBI taxonomy): domain Eukaryota; kingdom Metazoa; phylum Arthropoda; class Insecta; order Blattodea; family Blaberidae; genus Diploptera; species Diploptera punctata. Next base: position 70,244 of record JASPKZ010007572.1, read on the forward strand.
TTGGAAACATCAGTTGTTTCAATTAATTCAATATTTTTAATAAATCAGAAGAAAACAAACAAAAAGAAACCCTTAAATGTGTGTCTAATTATAATACAATATACCTAATAATAACAGTTATACAAGATTCCGTTTTCACTGCGGTCCGCCACTTTCAAATAACTAACAGAATAAATTTTTGTTTTCGGTGGTTTCCCTTGGTGTTAAGACAAATGTCGGAGTGGTTCCCTAGAGCCCACCAGTAAATAACAAAAGTCCAATAAATTTTCAAAATTATAAAACAGATCAGCTAAATCCGAAAAGAGCCGTTTCTGATTGGAATGTCGACTTGGCTTCCCGCTCTTGCCCTTTTGAGGGTTGGCTGCTTCTGTGGTGGTGGCAGTCTTCCTGTTGGCGGCTCAGTGAATCAACTAGAACTTCAATAGAATCACTGTCGGCAGCCAGCGTCTGAGAGGCTTGTTATCGCCCGACCACTGGGCCTTTGCTACTGGACTATGGCTGGTTATCGTTGGCAGGGGATAGATCTTCAAGTATCAACTACGAAAATGAGATATATCACAAGGGCTAAAGAGGGTTGGAAATCCCTAATAATAGCCGGAAGTTGGTGTTCATGATCGAATGATTCCCTTCTTAGTTGTCGGGGACGCTTCCAGGAAACTGGATGTTTCCCCGGCGAATACGGGGGTGAATAAATATTTGTGAAATGGCACAATTTCCAAATACAAGGTGGTGGTGGTGGTTTTGCAAATTTAAAGGTTAAGTCAGTATTTACCTTGAAGACTGAGGAAAACCATAAAATACTGAGTTAGGATGGAACACCGGAATATGAATTTCCTGCCCTTCCATTATAGGTCAATAGTTATAACGAGAGTCAATTCGTTCGATTAGGATTTATATGTTCAGATATTCTCCTTGTAAAAAATTCGTCCATAAATATGTCTGCAGTTAATTTGCTTAAAGTGTGCAATATATATTCTACTTGGATGGTGCATCTTAATATGCAATTTAAGCATAAATTCATCGTCATCAGTGTCTTGTAAATATGGTATTTACATTACACACAAATAAACCAGAATTACATTAATATGCTGAACTGCAGCCAAAATTGTAACTCTATATAAAACCATCAACACTTTTGAAATTCATATTAAAGCACCGTTGAGGTTATGCAATAAGATGTTAATTATATAATTTTTACCTGGTAAGTCAGTCGTCCTCAACTAAATTATTAAACTTCAAGTTATTTTAATATGGAGGCCTTTCGAAAACAATGTTTCATCTTCTGCGTTTTAACTGGAACTCCATATTAAAATACCTTGAAGAAGTTTAATAATTTAGTTGAGGGCAACTAAATTACCAGGTAAAAATTATATAATTAACATCTATCTATCTATCTTCGGGTTTTTACAGCTGCTGCCGTCTTCCCGTGCCAAACCTCCAAAGCCTACGGTCTTGGGCATCTTCGATGCTTAGCCCTCTAGCTTGCATTACTGTCTTCATGTTTTCCTTCCATGTTAACCTTGGTCTTCCTCTTTTATTCTTTCTGTTCGGATGCCATTCATATAGTTGCTTAGGCCATCGCTCATCTTCCATTCTTAAAACATGTCCTAACCACTTTAATTCCTTCTCCTCAATTCTTTCAATTATGCTTTCTTCTGCTTCCATTATGTTTCTAATTTCCTTATTTGTGACATGTTCTAATTTAGACTTTCTGGCACTTCGTAAATAATCCATTTCTAGAGCTATTAGTCTATTCTTGTAGTACTTATTGATTGTCCATACCTCACTTCCGTGCATTGCAACAGATTCCACCAATGTTTTACCAATATATTTTTTGTGTCTTTCCAAATATGCTTATCCCACCATATGGAATTTAACAATGATATTATTTTGCTACTCAATTCAATTCTATGTTTTATGTTCTCTTTGCCTATACCTTCGATGTTATCCATAATTATTCCCAAATATTTAGTTATATAATTAACATATTACTATATAAAACGATAAAATATACCGTATTTGTACAACAAATTTCCCTAATAATTTTTTTATTTCCTTAAAAATTTACTTTTTGTTTTAATTCACATAGCACGTTCTTTCAATGGTTACTTAGGAAAAGAGTTTAAATGATGAAAGCTAAAAATTAAATTGTACCTGTTGGTAGTTGCCGTCGTCCTCAACTTTGTTAAAATATTGTATATAAAATTAACTGGAGCGCTTTCGGAAGTTATCTTCCATCTTCTGCAGGTTGAGTTTCCGCTACTTGTTGTTGTGTCCGAGATCTTCAAAAACAAGTCAGTTGCTGCTACAAACAGTTGGAGTATACATCACCGTACACAACAACAACAAGTAGCGGAAGCTCAACCTGCGGAAGATGGAAGATAACTTCTGAAAGCGCTCCAGTTAATGTTATATACAATATTTTAACAAAGTTGAGGACGACGGCACCTACCAACAGGTACAATTTAATTTTTAACTTGCATCATATTACTTTACCTCAACGGAATTTGATATGAATTTTACTAGTATTGAGTTTAAATGGGCCCCATTCAATCCCACTGTTCCAAAAATGGAACATAGAAATATTTTTCATTGTTGTTCATTGTTGATGAGTAACAGTCAACAAACAAACATACCTATACAATTTTAAATCTGTATCGTATATATTGATATGATGTAATTAAAAGTAAAGTAAAGTAAAGTGATCCCACAACAGACCCGGAGGCCCTTGGGGTAGTAGGAGGTTAAGGCTCCCACTTTTTCTAGACAATCGGCACTTTATGTCAGCCGGGTTGTCAGCCCTGCGTGACGGCCGCCTTTACCCCCAGAACAAGCGTCTGGTACTCATTTCCGTTAGAGGCTGAGTCGACCCCAGGGCCATAGTGCCGCCAGAGGGTTTGGGTCAGTTTAAAAATCCTGACCCCAACGGGACTTGAACCCTCGACCCTCCGGCTTGTAGCTCAGTGCCGTAACCACTACGCTACGGCGTGCCCCCAAAAGTAAAGTGATCCCACAACAGACCCGGAGGCCCTTGGGGTAGTAGGAGGTTAAGGCTCCCGCTTTTTCTAGACAATCGGCACTTTTTTATGTCAGCCGGGTTGTCAGCCCTGCGTGACGACCGCCTTTACCCCAGAACAAGCGTCTGGTATTCATTTCCGTTATAGGCTGAGTCGACCCCAGGGCCATAGTGCCGCCAGAGGGTTTGGGTCAGTTTAAAAATCCTGACCCCAACGGGACTTGAACCCTCGACCCTCCGGCTTGTAGCTCAGTGCCTTAACCACTGCGCTACATTCGAAATACAATCATCAGTAATAATGAAATACACTCACGTTTTCTTGTAAGCCATTTCTTCAACAAAAAAAAAAGTCGTTATTCTGAAACCAGCAGCACCGCCATAGTGATGTAGACACAAAGACTAATGGTTTTAAAGTGAAGTTCAAAGCTTCCAGAAGGTATTCAGTATGGCCAACTTCGGAAAATACTAAATACTTTTTCACAGGGAAATTTAAAACTTTGATCCAAAAATGGAACAGTGGGATCAAATGGGTTAAACGTCCAAAAGTTGTAACATAATAATCTCATGCTTAAGTGATCTCACGAAACAATTTAAAATCTAGAGCCACAAAATTATAAATATACGAAGTCTGGATTGAAGCCAAAGTATAATCTCAACATTACACACACAAAAAAGTTGTGTAAAATATTTAAGTGTAAATAAGGGAAGGCTTGGCTTGTTTGTATAGTAGATACCTCATCAAGTAATGGAGGCCCCACTATGTCGGAATGTCATCTCCTTACATGGAGCGTAGAGTTACCTGTCCCAATCTGCTATAAATAGACTCAGATATAACGAGAATGTTTCCAATTAAAGAATAGCATTACAGAAGCTAAGACTACTGTAATATTATAGTATTAAATTCCTTATTAGGATTACTGCCTTCTGCCTTAGCGTCTATAAAAAAATCTCACAAAATAACTATAATAATAATAATAATAATAATAATAATAATAATAATAATAATAAGTCCACCGCTGTGGTCTCGAGGTAGCGTGCTGCCTTGTCACGCAGCGGGCCCGGGTTCGATGCCCGCTCGGGACAAGTTTCCTGGGTGAGGTTTTTTTCGGGGTTTTTCCTCACCTGTAAGACAAATGTCAGGATACTTTAAGGCCCAAACGGTCCCCGAACATCATCTGGCCATCATTATCGTCAATATCATATTCACCTCATTAGATTAAGTTTAGGTTTAAGGCCTCTCATGGCGCATCATTTACCCATCGGCATCACCCCGCCTTCCAGGCGCCTCAACCGCAGAAGTGGGTTAAAATACGCCAGTGCTAGGAGAGAATACCTGAAATGTCGAATGACAAATAGGTGGCATTGAACAAAAAAAATAACAACAATAATAATATATCTAGTAATTATGCCCGAGGGCAGGTCTTTCACTGCAATCATAGCATTTTCATGCTCTGCTTTGCAGCTTTACTAGCGAATTGTAGGTGTGGTAGCTTCCCGTTGCTTTCCACGCCGGTGAAGGTCGATGATGATAAGGATGATGATGATGATGATGGCCGGATGATTTTCGGGGACCATTGGGCCCTACGCTTCCTGACATTTGTCTTACAGGTGAGGAAAAACCCCGAAAAAACCTCACCCAGGAGCCTGTCCCGACCGGGAATCGAATCCGGGCCCGCTGCGTGACAAGGCAGCACGCTACCTCGAGACCACGGCGGTGGACATAATAATAATAATAATAATAATAATAATAATAATAATAATAATAATAATAATAATAATAATAATAATAATAATAATAATAATGATAAGGACAATTTTTGGACCAAAGAGAGAAGAACAGACAAGCAAATGAAAAAGACTGTATATAACAGTGAGCTACATGATCTGTATTGGAAGCGAGATGTAATAAAAGCAGGTAAGTCTCGTAGACTGCGATGGACAGGACATCTGGTACGAATGGGGAACAAAAGAAGGACATGGAATCTTACTGTAGGAAAATCAGAGCGAAAACGCCCAGTTGGTAGATTATGAATGAGGTGGGGAAAATAGCATTAACCACCATGATTTGAGGAAAGTAGATTATACAGGGGACGATTGGAAAACACTAGCTCAGGATAGGGATTTATGGAGAGCTCATGTCCGCGCGGCTATGAACCTATATGTTCGATAGATCCTGTGGGTTAGTTAGTTTAGTTAATAGGAATTAAAGTTTAAATTTTGGTTACGTCAGAATTTCCCGAATACTAATCTCAAACACTATTAAGTAATTCAACTCTCTTGTTTTTTTATTATATCAATATATGAAAACCCCTTTTTTACCTTACGGTATATAAATTTTATATTTATATAACACTATGAAGTAAATTAACACAAAAGAGTAGAACAAATGTCAATTACATAACAATACTATAACAAAGATGAACAGAATAAAATAAAATTATAGTTGAGAATAAACACTATTTACAAAAGAAAAATGAATTATCACATTTTTCGTTGTTAAGAATATGATAAAGAGGACTGGAATAATGTTTTTCATTAGAATTCAAATATGTTTCAAGTTTATAACGTTCAAACCACAACATTGGACAATTAAATAGAACATGTTTGACTGTTTGAATTTCTTCTCCAAATTCAAAAGTTGCATTTGATGATATTTTAAATGTATATGAATATAAATATCCAACTCTTTTGTATGGTAGCGAAGTATGGACGTTGAAACAGAAGGACATACAAATACTTAGATCTGCTGAAATGAGATACCTTCGGAGGACTGCAGGATACACACTACTAGATCACAAAAAGAAAATGAAGACATTTTAGAACAATTACACATGGAACCTTTAGAAAACAAAATTTCTATCAGTCAAGATGGATGCAACATGTTCACCGAATGTAAGATCACAGGATACCCAAACAAATGTTAAGATATCAACCTGCAGGAAGTAGAAGACCAGGACGTCCACTCAAAAGACTTCTGGATGGTATTTCTCTTGAGCCCGAAACAGATCAACAAATGGCCTAAATTCGATGATGATGAAGTAAATTAACATAAAACAGTAGAACAAAAGACAATTACATAAAAATATTATAACAAAGATGAATAGAATAAAACTAAATTATAGTTGACAATAAGCACTATTTACAAAAGAAAAAAGGAATTATCACATCTTTCGTTGTTAAGAATATGATAAAGAGGATTGGAATAATGTTTTTCATTAAAACTTAAATATGTTTCCAGTTTGTAATGGTCAAACCACAACATTGGGCAATTAAATAGAACATGTTTGACTGTTTGAATTTCTTCTCCACATTTACAAGTTGCATTTGATATTTTAAATGTATATAAATATGCCTGAAATGTTCCATGTCCAGTTAATAATTGAGTTAATATTTGGGCATTTAAGAATATCGTAGATTGTTGGGGAAAATAATTCTCTAGCTGTCATACCACTGTTAATATTTTGCCATAATATATCCCATTCAGCAATAATGTCTACTATTTGATTTTCCACTTTATGTAAGAACTTTCATAGTTCTCTAGACTACTTTTATTTTTACTGTCATGAATCTTCATTGTAGAAAGATTAACAATTTCCTATGGCAATCCTGAAATACAAGATTACCATCCTGAAGTAATGGTTAACTGAAATGGCTAGTTAAAAAAGTAAACACGTTAATGGAGCATGACTGTTTTGCGCCTTGCCATATAATCTCTTTTGCCACCATCACGGCCGCTTTAATGCACTTTTTCCTCACATCAAATGATTTTTCTGTTGTATGACAAACACGTGCGTAGGAGGTACCAAGGTCATAATGAAAAACTTCAACCAAAGAAGGAAGAGTGCAATTTGAACTTTAAAAAAAAACATCTTTAAATAATTAAGACTTCTACTCGCGTAACAAATACGTGAATCTGATAATAAAACATGTTATGATCCAATAATCCGTGGGGATATAAATAACAATGAAGTAATATACCAATCTAATAGATGTCGTCACCTCCTTTAATTGATTAGGCTAGCACTTGACTGCTATAAAATGGAAGTAGGTTGTAATTTAACTTTCACATACTGTAAATTTGCTAGACTAAAGCAGATATATTATTTGTAGATAAGAATAAGAATAAAATGTATTTACAAATAAATGTTACATACAGTATTGACACCCGAATGAGCAAATGCTCGGCTCGGGTGCAGTTCAGTTACACGAATAATACAAATAGAATATATACATTTGAAGTTAGGGGCCAGTTTCATTTTTACATAAATTATAAGATAAAATAAGTTAAAATATACCTTCTTAGGTAAGATCCGTCGTCCTCAACTTATAAAATATGTATTCTTTATGCCTGTAGGCCTTTCAGAGCATCCGTTCCATCTTCAGCAGGTCCCTCTTCGCTACAATATCTAGTATGATTTCACAACAACACTACATTAGGACCAGCAGCATCAACCATCATACTGGATGTTGTAGCGAAGAGGGACCTGCTGAAGATGGAACGGATGTTCTGAAAGGCTTACAGGCATAAATACTACATATTTTATAAGTTGAGGACGACGGATCTTATCTAAGAAGGTATATTTTAACTTAGTTTATCTTATGACTCCCCACCTCAACGGTTTTAACAATGAATTTTATTAGTATTGACTACATAAATTATGACACATACAAATAAAAATTAATGTATTGGGAATAAGACTTATTCTAACAGAAGAATTAATGGAATGGAGAGTGATTTACATAAAATAATATAAATCATAAAATGTAATAGATTATAACCAATAATACAGAAGAAAGTAATTAGTAATATATTGATTTATAATAATATAAGCAAAATATATGCTATATATATATATATATATATATATATATATATTTTAAATATTCAAATGATTAATTTTATTCACCCCCTCAGGGGTCCTCATCTAGGGGATATGTGGATGGCGACCACAAGGTGCCCAAGCTGAGCAAAACATTTCTTCCACTTACTTGCGTTTTGCACTATTTTAACTTTAATATCTAACCTCTCTTGGTTAACTCTTGTTTTTTCGACCCCGACGCTAGTAGGGCATCCGAGGGCTAGGGAGTCTTTCCTTTCTTCCATTTCTTCTTTCCTTTATTTTCTTTTCTTCTCCAGAAAAGCCAGACCAGAGGCTATAAGATGGCAGCCCCATCACTGGTCTTGCCTTCCTTTGGCCAGCAACCAATCGAAGGGACTATTATTACGCTTTCAAGTCTTATACGAGAATTTCCCGGGAGGACGCTGGAGGGAAAATTTTCTATAGGATCGTAACAGGCCTTGGCCTAATACTTGGAAGGAAGAAGAAGAAGAATTTTATTCACTTAATTAATTACTTAAAAATAATTAATTTAACTGTTTTTTTAAACTAGCTGCGTTTAGTTTACTTCGTTCTGGATTGGATCTAATTAATTCATTATATAATTTTGGTCCTAGATATCTACTATGTTTAGATCCAGAAGTCGTATACAATTTTGGAGCATGTAGCATAGAAGTAGTATTTTGTCAGGTACTGTAAACACTTCGATTGTGCTCTTTAAATTCGTTTTTATTTTTATGAAAATAAGTAAGCAATGTATGTTTGAATATTTTTTTACTATTTTTCAAATGAAGTCTTCCGTCTTTTTAAACCGCTGTCCCACGCATGTTGAAAACATTTAAAACTATTTCGGTGTTCAAACAAACCTACCGAGTAACAGTAAAATATATTTTAAAGAGTAAAATCTTGAGTAAGGCATCATTGGAGAGAAAAGTAGCACCGAGGGCCCCATATAGTAGATTTATTAGAACCTCAAAAGTCTAATAAAAGAGGTCCTCAAGTAAGATTTGTCGGACATTTCATGCCCAGATTTGAATTGTAACGCTAATGACCTAAGGTATTGAAGAGAGGCATTAATAGTATATTACCATGCAAGGTTGGGAAGCGATATTTATAGAATCGAGGAAAATGTTTAAAAACCGAGCGATAGCGAGGTTTTTAATTTCCGAGATTCTGTAAGACAGTTCACAAACGTGTGTTGTACATTATTTTTTGCGCGATGGTGTTTTCAAAATAATAAATAGTAGTAAAATAATATAATCTTTGTTGAAAATATGTGCGTTTATTATAAACAATTGAGTAACGTTAACAGTGTGGGCAATGTTTATTAGTTGAAACAACAGGAGGCCGTGAGAAAAATATTGATAAAATGGCCGCAAGTACGTATTTATTATTTTATATTGTTTCAAATAATGTTCAGTTCATTTAAAATGTAGTGATTTGTTTCGTATAATGTATAGTAACACTACCTTTTGGCCATTTTTTGTATATACATTGTACGTAGTATACATAGAGGGCAGTGGTTTTACTTCTCGCACGTCGGTGTGAATGTAATATTACAGTATAGTTATTTAGGTTGGCAACCGAAATGTAGGAAGTTGAACTTTCAATCATTGCTGTAAGTACGACAAAACGTACTATCGCGCAAAATAAAATAACTCTTAGACCAAAACTAAGATTTTTTCTTATTACTCAACTTCCCATTTATGAATTTGGAATAGTCCGTAACTTCAGAAACAGATACGAATAAAATTATACCCTGACAAGGCTTGTCCACGCGTACATCAGTAAAACAAGGATTCTGCGAAAATACGAAGAAAGAAGGATAACAGCTATACCTCTTCCGAGAAAAGTTCCAGTTGTTATGTAAACAAACCAGATATGTGACCAGGGATTCCTTTTGATCTAGGTGTGACTGCATTTTCATTGGTCGATTAATGGTTTTACCTTTAGGCGTGTAAGAAAATATAGTTTGCTCTCTAATACACCAAATAAAGAAAATAAATAAATAAATAAATATATATATATATATATATATATATATATATATATCATCATGATCATCTATAGTCCATGAGGGCTAAAGTGTCTAGAATATTTTAGAAAGAGAAAGAGAGTACTCACCATCTTCTTTCTCAATCATACGCATATCTCTTCACGGCGACAGCGTTAGGGCAGACACTCCCTGCAGTGAACATAGATCAGTGCTGGCATTCCCTTCTTCTAAATATTCTTCCTGGCAAGTTTCTATGTCTTCATTTTCATTTTCATCGTCGTCGGTATCGTCTAAATATATTTCAAACCGATCACTAATTTGGTCCATTAAACCGTCTGCCTGCCAATATGACTCTTCAATCTTTTCAGTGTGTTCACACGCTCTGCAGTCACTTTTAACAGAGCACTCTGAACCAGTCGCCACTCACAAAAATTACCTGACACAAAAGTGACTGGACGGAAGTGGGGGGGGGGTGGAGTTTTTCTAGCGTTCCTAGGTAATTTTACAAGGGTAGACCATTGTGTTTTGCGAAGGGTGGAAGAACAGTTCTCTAGACAAGGATAGCAGAAATCATGCCAACTTAGTCCTCCTCCACTATAGTATCATGGCAGCTGCCGCCGTCTTCCGGAAACCAAACGCCATTCCTCTCTGTCAATCCATTGATCTTCCTCCAATCCTCTGATATTCATAGCTGCTTGTACCCCTTTTATCCAAGTTTTCTTCGGTCTTCCTCCTTTCTATTGGGATCCATTCGTTAACAATTTTATGCAATCTTTGCTCTGGCATTCTTCTGACATGGTCATACCACTGTAATCTTTACTTTTCTATAACGTCTATGATGTCCGGCTCCTCTTGTACACCGATAATTTCCCTTATTTATTTATTTCGTATTCTATGCATTCTAAATTTTCCAGCTGATCTTCTTAAAACATCCAGTCCTGCACTTAAAATTATTTTCATTTCCCTGGTAGGAATTTGCCAAACTTCAGCACCATACGTTAAATTGCTCTGAATTATGGTTTGATATATTTGTCATTTTCTATATATATATATATATATATATATATATATATATATATATATATTATGAGTGTTATTGTTCCAGATAATGGGTACTTTAGACTTAATTGCAGTGTAATTAAATAATAATATGCATTATCACATCACCATCAAAATTATTTCATTCAACAATCAAATGATGCTAAAGATTAGATAAACGAGGTATTACTGCGATTACATTGCATTTGTTACGTCCCACGTGCCTTGATGTAACGAATGGTCTTCACCCGAGTGCAAACTTTTCACTATATATAGATTGTCGAAAAAAACATTACCTGAAGTAAAATTTTCGATTTTTAAATTAATAATTGTAAACACAAAAATATTCCCATCCAGGCTTGAAAATTATCTTATTTCAACTGAACAATTCCAGTAGCCTGAGCTAATTTTGTCCCCCATATAGAAACATTTAAATATTTATAACATATGACCTGATTTCACACATCATTCCTTAGTTCTTAAGATGAAATAGTATATTATGATGCGAGGTAGGGAAGTGGTTTTTACAGAATCGAGAAAAATGTTTAAAAATCGAGCGATAACGAGGTTTTTAATTTCCGAGATTCTGTAAAACACTTCAGAAACGTGCATTGTATATTATGTTTTGCGCGATGATGCTTTCAAAATAATAAATAATAGTAAAATAATAACATCTTTGTTGAAAATATTTGCGTTCATTATAAACAATTGACTAACGTTAACAGTGTGGGCAATGTTTATTAGATGAAACAACAGGAGGCCTAGAGAAAAATTATTGATAACATGGCCGCAAGTACGTATTGTTTTATATTGTTTCAAATAAAGTTCAGTTCATTTAAAATGTAGTGATTTGTTTCGTATAATGTATATTAACACTGCCTTTTGGATATTTTCTATATATACATTGTACGTAGTGTACATAGAGGACAGTGGTTTTACTTCCCGCACGTAGGTGTAAATGTAATATTACAGTATAGTTATTTGGGTTGGCAACCCCGAAATGTAGGAAGTTGAACTGTCAATAATGGTCGCCATTGCTGCTAAGTACTACAAAACGCACTATCGCGCAAGTATTATATTTCCTAATAGGTTAAAATGATCCCACTACAGGCCATTGAGACCCTTGGGGTAGTAGGAGGTTAAGGCTCCTCTTTTTCTAGACAATCAGCACTGAATGTCAGCCCTGCGTGACGACCGCCTTTACCTCCATAAAAAAGAGCATGATACTCATTTCCGTTAGAGGCTGAGTTGACCCCAGGGCCATGGTGTCACCAGAAGATTTGAGCCAGTTTAAAAATCCTGCCCCCACCGGGACTCGAACCCTCGATCTTCTGGTTTGTAGAGTTTTGCCTTAACCAACTGCGCTACTGCATGCCCCCATATTTCCTAATAATAAATAAAAGTTATTGAGATTATATAGTAAAGTAAAGTATTCCCACTACAGGCCTCAGGAGGCCCTTGGGGTAGTAGGAGGTTAAGGCTCCCACTATTTCTAGACAATCAGCACTTGATGTCAGCCCTGCGTGACGGCCGCCTTTACCCCAGAACAAGCGTCTGGTACTCATTTCCGTTAGAGGCTGAGTCGACGGCCATAGTGCCGCCAGAAGGTTTGGGTCAGTTTAAAAATCTTGAACCCTCGACCTTCCGGCTTGTAGCGCAGAGCCTTAACCACTTCGCTACGGCGTGCCCCGTTGATATTATATACAATATTTTATTAATTTTAATAATGTAGGCCCTATACATAATTTAGATTACTGAGCAAAAATATGTATTTAATACATATTTTTAAACTTACAATTGAGGAGTTGAATGGAATATAGGCACAATTAAAAAATATACGTTTTGAGATATTAGCAATTATTATGTAACTAAATGCATAACATTGTTGTTTATTTTAATTGATACAATCAGCTGCTGAACCTGCTGTAATTGAGATATCGAAACGAAACTTTTCAGGTCGACCAACTAAAAAATGGTGAGTCCAAAAATGCATTGAACGGAAAAATGGGCAAAACATGAGTTATGCCCATATTCCATTCAACTCCTCAATTCAACTGTCAACCATCGCATGCCGGATCTCCGAGAGAAGCGTTGTGATGTACCATGCGCGTTTCCATAAAAATTATCTGCCGTTTTTTAACTCTAAGACACTAAAATCCAGCGCCAAATCTCTCATTTAAACTATAGGGAAGTAATGCAACTCCCGCCTCATTCCACTACGCTCTTATGCAAACTGGAAATCCATCTACTCAGTAAAGTGCCACTGCTGAATTGTGGTTTCGATTTATGTAATTTGCAGTTAAAAACAGCATTTTTTTTTTTTTTTTTTTTTTTTTTTTTTTTTTTTTTTTTTTTTTTTTTGGGACACGGCCTTGGTACATCACAGCGCTTCTCTGAGAGAAATTTCATGTTAGATTACTGCTATGATATCACTGAGCAACAAAAAAGAAACTTTTTTTTTTGTCTCAGAAAGAAAAAATATGTGATTCTGATAGTTTTTTTTTTTTTCCTGAATTCAAATATGATATTGGGTTTTCTCCATCACGCAAGGTTTCCGAGAGACAGGAATTTATAATTTCAATCACTTCAATATTTTCTACGTTCGGAACTACACAATATTCGAACATTCGGACTCGCCTAGAAAGTAATAAATGACGATTTTCTGCTACATTTCGCCTGTGGAGCATCCCTCTTGATGGTCCAACAATAATCGGCCAGCATATTAGGATTCCATTTGCCTTGTTATCACTTTTTCATAACTGAAATCTCCTGATGAAAGTGTTCCCCGTGCTCATCGCTCACTGCGCCAAGATTTTCCGGGAAGAAATCTAGGTTTATTAAAAAAATAATTATTTTAATCCATTAATTGAAATTGAAATAAAAAAACCGTGGGTGATGGAGAAATTCCGAATACATATTTGAAAACACGATAAAATCTGCATTAAGTACAACTGTTGGTACTCATGAGACAAAAATCATGTTGACCAGTGTTATAGGACCTATTAAAAATAATACGTAAAACAATGTATATATTATTAGCAATGCGTTGGCTCTCATTTTTAATGTCTGGGGACCTAACTCAGCCTCGGGATGTGTAAAAAAAGTTAAATATGACTGGAAAATCAGTAATGGCCAAAAAATCAAAGTTGTGGATTAGAGGTCAAAATTAGGCTCCTTGTGTAGAGCTTTTGGCTGACGTAACAAGAAATTTCGTAATTTATTTTATTTACCACACGTCATAAATGGTACCGACTGTCCACTTAAAATTAGATGTTTAATTCACATTTTAAAAGTCTTGAAAGTTTGAGATACATTCATGATAACGTGATGAAAGCCTGTTATAATTTTTGTTTGACCTAAATAGACATGCGAAACCCAAGAAAGTAACATAAATTTGGAATTAGACATTGATTTTTAACAAGAATTGTGTCTGCCGACACACATTTGTGAGGGCAACGCACCTTCCTGTACGTCGTCAAGGCAACGAACGCAACAACACAAGACAAATTAACTTATACGTGAACCTTCTTCAAGTGAATATATTGAGTGAATTGGTCAGCATCAATAAGTTCAATTCTTCCAATATTGATAGGTCAGTTATTTCATATGTGGGGCTACAAAATAAAACAAACAAAGTAGTGTGTAATAGGAATGATTGCTTCTATTTCGGGAATAAAAAATAGTTTAACTAATTTCATGGCTTATTAATTTATGATGTGGAAATTAAATTGTTATAATAAAAATAAAGAGATGAATCCATAAGTTCAATGCAGCATTCACTCCCACCCAGTGGCCCTCATTTGCCAACTGAACGCAGTACATATTTCCGACACCAGATAGTAAAGTGAAACCTGGTCTTTGATGGAATTACAAAAGAATAAATGGATACAAGATAAAAGTTAAAAATTAAAATGTACCTTTTGGCAGGTGCCATCGATAAGATAGAGACGAGAATAGAACCCGGACCCATGAAAGGTCAAACAGACAAGTTAATCTTACACCATATTATCTGTCCTTTCAAATATATTTATAGGTATTAATTAAATAAAAATAAAACGTAGTTTTATTTAATACACAAGTGATCTTCTTGGTGATATAATATTAAAATATATATGTAGTCAATATGCCCATTTCACCAATTAATGTTTTAAAATGGTCAACAAGTTTCTACAGCCAAGCTGTCATTCTCAAGACCAGATATTGACTGTCAATACAGTCAATATCTGGTCTTGAGAATGACAGCTTGGCTGTAGAAACTTGTTGACCATTTTAAAACATTAATTGGTGAAATGGGCATATTGACTACATATATATTTTAGTAGTTTTATTTGATTTTCATATTTATTATATAATTCAGTGTACCGAAACAGCTGTCACTGAATTATATAATAAATATGAAAATCAAATAAAACTACGTTTTATTTTTATTTAATTAATAAATATGGATTTTCATCAAGTAAACACCAACTCAATTGATTATATTTATAGGTATTTTCAAACACTTAATTATAGATATTTGCAATTAACAAATTAATCTATGATCGGGTAAACTTGGGTTTATAAGCAGCCAATTTTCTGTCGTTAAGTAAACAATCTTTATTTTTATAATCTTACCCCAAATACAGTTTAATCAAGTTTATTTGGCAAAGAGCAAAGATTGCGAGTCATCTTACATACTGAAAAGGCTGTAAAACATGTAATGAACTTTGTGTTGTGGAATGAACTTTACTAACACCTTTAAGAATGGCATTTTCTAAGATTAGGGTCATAGGGTACCACTTTAATCATGTTGCAAGACACAATAGCAGCCTCCAAGTTCCATTGTCTGGATTACCTACAAATCAATGCTTATATTTTGTCATTTTGATATCTACAGCACTAAATGAAAAAAAAAGCCAGAGTCTGCATATATACATAAACTATTATCTGTATTTTTTAATTATTTTAGGAGATAGAAAAAAAGTACGATAAAACGCAATATCGCGCAAAAAGTTACTTTTCGGGCGCTTAAATGGCTTACGCTGCCTAAACCATAACAAATAATCAAATTAATGTACAAACAATTGAATATCTAAAAAAATATATACAAAAAATCCGCGACTGTTTTTTCTTCAAATCGAAAACATTTATTGTCTACATTATTAAGATTGGAATTTATTGTACTTTCGCTTTATATTATTATATATTTTTATCTAACTTCTTTCAATTATGAATTATATTTTAGAATGGTTTTTTTAACTTTGGTATATGTCTATCTTTTACGGATAACTCACAATAACCATTTTTGTCTTTCAGCTCAATGATGCCAAGAAGATCGGGATAAGTAGATTCCCAGGCAACGCCGGACAATCAGCTTGGGGTAGCTAAATTAATTACAATATAAATTTCTTCTTCTCTTCTTCTTCATGCAAGGAGTAAACCCTTTTGGTTCCTTCCGGGTCCAAGTATTATAACTGCTGTGTCCATCTCATTCGTGGGCGTCCCCGATCTCTTTTTCCTCCTCTTGGTTAATAGTTCAGACTTTTCCTAGGCAATCTGTTGGTATCCATTCTGCAGACATGTTCATACCATTTTCTTCTATACTCTTCTATTTTATCTGTCAACCTGAATATTTGTAGTATTTACGAATATATTCACTTCGTTTTTTTTATCCATATCGTATCAAACGTTGTTTGCATGTGAAAATTACATTGCTACATTTAATATATTTTTAACTCTTTATAATTAATATAGTGTATATCTATATTTGTCAAATATTTATTTGTATTTATGCTGGTTGAGTGGAAGAGAAGGCCTTATGGCTTTAATTCTGCCAGAATAAATACATTATTATTATTATTATTATTATTATTATTGTCCACCGCTGTGGGCTCGAGGTAGCGTGTTGCCTTGTGACGCAGCGGGGCCGGGTTCGATCCCCGGTCCAGGCAGTTTTTCTGGGTGAGATTTTTATCGGGGTTTTTCCTCACCTATAAGACAAATGTCAGGAAAACTTTAAGGCCCAAACGGTCCCCGAAATCATATGGTCATCATCATTATCCTTCACCGGTGTGGAAAGCAACGGGAAGCTACCACACCTACAATTCCCTTGTAAAGCTACAAAGCATAGCATGAAAATGCAGTGAAAGACCTGCTCTCGGGCAGAATTACTATGGATGGATTATTATTATTATTATTATTATTAATACTATTATTATTAATACTATTATTATTAATATTATTATTATTAATATTATTATTATTAATACTATTATTATTATTATTATTATTAATACTATTATTATTATTATTATTATTATTATTATTATTATATATCCTGCCACAAATATTTCATTTCTGCTGCTTCTATTCTTTTGATTAACTGTTTATTCAGAGTCCATAGTTCTGAGCCATACAATACTGCAGGCACAGCCAATACTTTATAAACTTTTAAATGTGTGTTTTTTTTCTTACTTTCTTTCCCAGTTTTCTTTTATGGGTTCCACATAAATATTGAAATATTTGTAATTTACTATTTATGTCTTTTTCTCTATTACAATCTAAAGATACACCTAGATAATTGAAATATTTTACTTGTTCTAGCGTTTTGTTACTTAATCCTATTTTTGTCCTTTCCATTTCTTTGCCACACTGGGCCAATTACTTTAGTTTTTGTTTAAGAAATTTCTAGGTTGTAATCTTGTGCAATATTATTTAATTTAAAAATATTTATAATTATTTTCCTTTTTATTTATTCAACTAAGCATGAAACACGTTTAATTTATTTAGGCGTAGCAGCGAACGCCGGGAATTAGCTAGTTTGTCATAACATATTTATGGTTCTGAAACCTGGGCTCTTACTACAGGTAAATTAAATAGGATAGTAGCTGCAGAAATGAAGTTATTAAGACCTTCAGCGGGTATACGCTTTATGACCACATGCGTAATGAAGATATCCGCAAAGCTCTCAACACACCAGTAATAACTGAAACCATTCAAAAATATCAAAATAATTGGCATGAACGCCTTCTTAGAATGTCAAACAATAGACTACCTCTGCAGCTATTGAACTACAGACCCACAGGGCGAAGAGACCCAGGAAGACCTAAGAAGAGATGGAGGGATCAATTTCTGTCCTGAAGCGGAACAGGCCAATGGCCTAATCCATGCCTGCAATTGATGATGGTGATCATAAAATATTTCATTCAGTTTATAGCAATATGCGTTGATTCCTTATGGATCAGAGATCAGTTGATGATACGGAGTGTGTATGAGAACTATGACGAGGACTGTACTCAGCAAGAAACATATGCATATGAAGAACCAATCATCTGTAATAAAATGTTCTGCGATCCCACTTAGCAGGTGATTGGTAAGACCTTGCAGAAGACAATGTTATTCCACCCACTACGTGTAGAGGATGATGAACCCCGTATACAATGCAATATTAAGGTGTTTGAACTATCCTTTAACACCATTTAAAATAAGACCTTGGCAAGCTGCATGCTTCACTCCAATATTCAAATATTTCTTTCAAGACAAATAAGGTAAACTGGGTTATATAGACCAGAAGATGCCAACCTCGAAGTCACACAGGACACAGCAATTAACCTTACTTACTTACTCACTCACTGGCACTATCGAACCCCGTAGGTTCATGGCCGCGCGGACATAAGCTCTCCATACAACCCTATCCTGAGCTAATGCTTTCCAATCATTCCCTGTATAATCTACTTCCCTCAAATCATAGTTAATGTTGTTCTCCCACCTCATTCTTGGTCTACCAACTGGGCGTTTTCCTTCTGGCTTTCCTACAAGAAGTTTCCATGCACGTCTTTCATTCCCCATACGCGCAACATGTCCTGCCCATCGCAGTCTACGAGACTTAACTGTTCTTATTATATCTGGCTTCCTATAAAGACCATGTAGTTCATTGTTATGTAGTCCTCTCCATTCACCTGTCTGTTCATCCCTCTTTGGTCCAAAAATTTTCCTAAGAATTTTATTCTCAAATACTCGTAATCTACTTTCCTCCCTTAAAGTAAGAGTCCATGTTTCGCACCCCATATAATATAACTGGTAGAATAATAGTTTTATATATTTTCAGCTTAACGTTTTTTTGAAAGGAGTTGGGACATCAAAAGTCTCTGCAATGCATAACAGCACGCATTTCCAGAATTGAGCCTATGTTTAATTTCTTTGTGCATCTCATTCCTATTTGTGATTATTGTTCCTAGGTATTTGAATTCAGCCACTTCCTCAGCAATTAACCTATGTATCTGAATTCCATGTAAAATAAACATCCATCTATAACGGCAGTAATTAAGAAAATGTATGAGAAAACTAAATTAAAAATAAATCAAAGGGAACCAATACATATAACAGGAGGAGTTACACAAGGTTGTCCACTATCAACCACTCTTTTTAACATTTATTTCGACGACATGATAAGATCATGTAAGCAACTGACGACTGGGGGAATTAACTTAGGAAATATAGTAATAAAAAAGTAGCCTTTGCAGATGACCAGATTTTAATAGCAAAAACAGAGGACGAACTACAAAGAATGCTATATAAACCAAATTAAATATGAAAAAATACAACATGTAAATATCCTCACAAAAATCAAAAACAGTGGCCTTCAAGGGCGTTCATCCAGTTCGGACAAAGATAATATTAGAAAATAAACCAATAGAACAAGTGACAAAATATAACTTCCTAGGTTGCGAAATATCATACACAGTGGAAACAGATATAAATAACAAACTAAATAAGTTTAATTACTCGTATATAACAGGAACACTAAAAAGAACTTTGAAAAATAAAGCCAGGAAAGACTCTACAATGAAATTATACAAGACATTGGCAGTGCCTATTATTACTTATGGATCCGAAACATGGACAGTGACAACACAACAATCTGCCAGAATACAAGCTGCTGAAATGAGATACCACAGACCAATAGCAGGATATCAAAGAACAGACAAAAAACATAACACAGAAACAAGGCAACAACTAAAAGTAGAGGAATTAAACACAACAATAGAAAAATACGGAACAAACTGGAAAGAACACTTAGTAAGGATGACTGAGAATAGAATACCAAAAGCAGCATACAGCTATTCACCACGAGGAAGAAGAAGTTTGGGAAGATCAAAGAAAAGATGGAAAGAGCAGCAATTTGGGGCCGGAACAGGCTAGTAAATAAGCCTAAAACGAGAAGAAGAAGAGGAAGAAGTATAACGGCGTAGCCCATTGCTGAGCCTAGCCTCTTCTTTTGTACCAACTCTTTTCAAAAAACGTTAAACTGAAAATATATAAAACTAGTATCCTACCAGTTATACACCGTGTCCCATTCAAACCTCTCACATTTTAATTAATCATAACTCTCAAACTATGCGGAATTATAAAATGAGGATGGTATTAAAATATATGTGGAACTATACATAAAACATTAAAGAACAAAACAACAAGAGATACTAGATTGAAGTTTTATAAAACATTGGCAGTTCCTGCATTACTTTATGGGAGTGAAACTTGGGTAATGACCCAAAGTAAAATACGAAGTGTAGAAATGGACTTCCTTAGAAGAACAAAAGCTGCACAAGAATGGATCGGTTAAAAAATGAAGATATAAGAACAGAGTTAAATATATATCCATTGGATGATAAAAATAAAGGATATAGAGAAAAATGGTTTAGACATGTAGAAAGAATGAACGTAACAAGATTACCAAAAGCAGCATTTAACTACAAGCCAAGAGGTTCAAGGAATGTAGGAAGGCCAGTGAAGAGATGGACAGAACAACTGTGAGGCGGAACAGGCATTTTGCCTAGCCCGTGAAGTGAAGAAGAAGAAGAAGAAGAAGAAGAAGAAGAAGAAGATTAAAAGAAAGAGAAACTCAAAGAATTTTTGTTTTCATTGTTGCAGTTAATTTATCTGTCGCATGTTGCACAATAATGACATAAAACAAAATGGCGACTCCTCAGCAACGAGCACAAACTGTTTTCTGGTATGCAGAGACGAAGTCAATAATTACAGTGCAAATAAATAAATAAATTAGTTGATAGCACCCTGTGAGGGCCCCTTATCTAGGGCACAGATACTGCTGCCGTGCAGTTCGTCATTGGTTTGATAAAGGCTAGAGGAAGAAAACCTTGACCAAAAATCTTCTGGTCCTCCAGGTTGGGGGTTTATGCATCAGGCCAGCTCCCTGTTCGTCACAAAAAAAACATAACAGTACTCTAGTACAAAATTAAATAGTAGAGGAGATAGTGCATCTCCTTGCTTCAGCCCATTCTGGATTTCAAAAGTGTCTGAAAGTGCCTACACGCACCCTACTCTTTGTGTCATTTAGACACATTCGTATAAGTCTAACTTTTTAGGAACTCCGAACTCCAGCAGGATACTATATAACTTCTCCCTCTTAATTGAATCGTATGTTTATTAATTACTATTATTATTAATTGTTCTGGGAGAGTTAAAGTTCCACTCAACTAGCAAAAATATACAAAATACAGAATACAACAAATGCATGTAATATAAGTTATTAAACTATAAAATATGAACATAATAAGATATATACACAGGCTAAATTCAAACTCTACTAACAGA
This sequence comes from Diploptera punctata, assembly GCA_030220185.1. Lineage (NCBI taxonomy): Eukaryota > Metazoa > Arthropoda > Insecta > Blattodea > Blaberidae > Diploptera > Diploptera punctata. Next base: position 91,725 of record JASPKZ010007572.1, read on the forward strand.
TTTTCACAAGTTATTCAGGGATACTTTCTAAGTGTTTTCATATAATAATAGAATAAATGCGCACAAGTTGTGCAGAAAATATATATTACATAAGTTTTGTCATTAGTTTGATTCATATAGTTTGTTATTTGCAGAATTCTACCAGGGATATCCCTCGTTTTTGCAGGTGGTTACATGGTAACGGTCGCATGGTTTCTCGCACAGTTCACACACACTGTTGTTCCCGGGATCGTGGAAACACTTGGTCTTGCATATCTTGTGGTGGTATCCATGCACTGCTATTGAGTTCACCAGGTGTCGGAGTTCTTGATTGGTGTTGGTCCAGGATCTGTTTGTCATGGCTTCTGTTGTATAAAAGTCCAGCCATATCTCTTGTCTCTTCTTCTCCCTTCCTGAAGTAGTTTATTTGGGCTGTCTGTGGATGGTAGCCTCATACGCAGTTCTTCTGTGAAGAAGGGTTCCTTGACGAGTTCATATGCTAGCCTCGACTTTGTGTGTTTTGAGACACCTAGGGCAGCTTTCAAGAATCGTGATTTGACCGCTTCCAAAGTTATTAGATCTCTTAGACTCAGCTTCTGCCAAATGAGGTCTATTCCATAGGTTGCAATGGGAACTATTTTTGCATTGAACAAGGCCATGGCCGTTTTTAGTGACAGTCTGGATATTGCTTTGATGTCAAACATGGCTTTTATGGCAGCTGCTGCACGGGATCTTATGTGTATTCTAAATGACCTGGCAGTGGTTTGCAACGTCAGTCCCAGATATTTGAAGCTGTTAACTGTCACGAGAGGTTCTATTCCTAGCTAGATTCTGTCCTCCGCTGCTTCTAGACCTCCGTTTCGGAATGTCATCTGTACCGTTTTCCCCGAGTTTATTTCCATTTTGTTTTTCTGTGCCCATTTCTCAAGTTGGTTGGTTGCTCTTTGCAGGTCTTGTATGGAGTTCGATCCGATGACCATGTCGTCTGCATATATGTAGATTTTCACTTCCTCCGTCTCCTGTCTAATCATTTGTACGACATTGTGTGTGGCGATATTGAAGAGTAGGGGACTCAGTGGATCCCCTGTAGTACCCTGTTGGTTCGTTTATTGTTTTCGATGCGGTTACGTCGTCTGTGATCTGGATGAAGTTGGCTGTCAGCATGTTGTATATCAACGCTGTGAGCTTAAGCGTTTTGATATAAGGAAATCATTCTATCCGATGTCTCATAACATAGTAATTTCATTGTGATATCCTATATGGCAAGATATGTGTATATTTACATAAGCATATACAGTTAGAGGTAGGTTAGATAGGCCTACATAGAAAAATAGTGTGTAGGCAGGCATGTAGGTTGGTATGCATGATGCAGACACAAGCAGACAGAAAGGCAGACAAATGAAATTTGTATAATTTATTAGACATTATCCAAAGGCAATAAATTTACAATTTAAATAAAACACATATTTCATATGTTGCTTATAAGGTCTTGAGAAACCAGAAAGGTAACTTAAGTAGATACATCAGTAATGTACGCAACAAGGGAAGTAATGTACTCGTATTTACTTCCCGAATTGCGTATAGGCCTATAATTTTTTATAATTTTTTATAATTCCTATTCTAATAATTACTTTTTTGCGTAATAGCGTGTTTCGCACGTACTTACAGCAATGGCGACCATGATTGAAAGTTCAACTTCCTACATTTCGGGGTTGCCAACCTAAATAACTATACTGTAATATTACATTTACACTCACGTGCGGGGAGTAAATCCACTGCCCTCTATGTATACTACGTACAATGTATATACAGAAAATATCCGAAAGGTAGTGTTAATACGGTGTTAATATACATTATACGAAATAAATCACTGCACTTTAAATGAACTGAACTTAAAAACGATAAATACGTACTTGCGGCCATGTTATCAATAATTGTTCTCAAGGCCTCCTGTTGTTTCAACTAATAAACATTGCCCACACTGTTAACGATAGTCAATTGTCTATAATGAACGCAAATATTTCCAACAAAGATGTTATTATATATTTGTTGGAAATATGTGCGTTCATTATAAACAATTGAGTAACGTTAAAAGTGTGGACAATGTTTATTAGCTGAAAGTACAGGAGGCCGTGAGTCCATTGTTATTGATAAAATGACCGCAAGTACGTATTTATTGTTTTATATTGTTTCAAATAAAGTTTAGTTATTTTAAAATGCAATGATTTGTTTCGTATAATGTATATTAACATTACCTTTTGGATATTTTAAGTATATAGGCCTACATTGTACGTAGTACATAGAGGGCAGTGGTTTTACTTCCCGCACGTGGGTGTAAATGTAATATTACAGTATAGTTATTTTAGGTTGGCAACCCCGAAATGTAGGAAGTTGAACTTTCAATCATGGTCGCCATTGCTGTAAGTACGACAAAACGCACTATCGCGCAAAAAATATATTTCTTTTAGCAAGTATTCCATTTCGCCCTATGTCAGAGACTGTCAAACTATAACATCCTTGAAAAACAAACTAATGAATTATTTTATAATAAACTAACTTATACGCCTCACTGATAGTATTATTTTAACAATTAGTACATTATAATATGTATGAAAATATTAATATTAACAAATAGTTTCATTTGTTTAAATACTGTGTAACCGTAAAATTAGTTTTCTATATCTCATTATTTTTTATACATTAGACAGGGACAGTGTACCAATAATTTAATTTATCTTGCTTGAATACATTGTATTATTAGTTTTAGTTTTAATTTTAACTATCATTAACTGGTTGTATTATAGATCGTAATGTAATAGATATTATCTTATTGATCAAATATTGAGGCGGAACGCTGACCACGGACCACTCAAATGACATCTATACGAAAACAAGTGTAACTAAAACAGTATGGTTTCAAAATTCTTCCCTGTAGAGGGAGAGCGCCTAAATCTCTGTTAAGGGAAACATGGGCTTACAAGAAGAAGATTGATCAAATCTTCATTTAGTATTTAATATTAGAGTTAATTGTGATTGTTATATTCTGATGTAAAATATGTTTGTCCTGGTGAGTGGAAGAGAAGGCCACATAGCCTTAAATTCACCAAGGTAAATTAAAATTAGGGGCACGCCGTAGCGTAGTGGTTAAGGCACTGCGCTACAAGCCGGAAGGTCGAGGGTTCAAGTCCCGTTGGGGTCAGGATTTTTAAACTGACCCAAACCTTCTGGCGGCACTATGACCCTGGGGTCGACTCAGCCTCTAACGGAAATGAGTACCAGACGCCTGTTCTGGGGGTAAAGGCGGCCGTCACGCAGGGCTGACATAAAGTGCCGATTGTCTAGAAAAAGTGGGAGCCTTAACCTCCTACTACCCCAAGGGCCTCCTGAGGCCTATTGTGGGATCACAAAAAAAAAATTAAAATTAACAAATAAATAAAATAACAATAAATAAATATATACTTCTAAACTCTATAAGTTATCCCATATTTGTTAATTATTTCCTTATCAGAAAAGGTAGAAAATAAGAGGCAAATATAGTTTAATACGTAAGTCAGCCCACAAAGCCACGAGCTGGTTTTGATTCGAGTGACATCATCGGTAAGCCACATCCTTATATGTCCTGCGGTCCACGGTGAGCAACGAGAATAAAGTTATGGTAGGCGGCCGCTAGGAGGTAGGAAGAAGACCTGGGTGACACAATGACATATCTCGTATATAGCATACTCCTACATGCGTATTAAGTTAAATGTACTTACATTCATACACTGTAGTACCGTAGTGTACACTTATTACGTCATGTTTAATTCCATTCTACAAGTACACGTTTCTTACTACTGTCACTGCATTGTTACAACAATGCATGCACCAAATGTGTACTACAACATACGAAAATCACTTACTGTCTGATAGAGCAATATTTCAGCATGCAGTGTAAAGTAAGTTTATTACTCTTGTTAGTTACTGCCTCATACAAGACGTGTTGCTTTATATAGCATAAACATATATAATAAAATTACTCTACTCTAAATATTGGTAAAAATCTTAATTCCCCATAAATGTTTTTATTTAATTCAATGGCACCAGTTTGTCATTTCGACATTTCTGGTATTCTCTCCTAGCATGGGCGTATTGTAATTACTTACTTACTCACTGGCACTACCGAACCCGTAGGTTCATGGCCGCGCGGACATAAGCTCTCCATACATCCCTATCCTGAGCTAATGCTTTCCAATCATTCCCTGTATAATCTACTTCCCTCAAATCATAGTTAATGTTGTTCTCCCACCTCATTCTTGGTCTACCAACTGTACGTTTTCCTTCTGGCTTTCCTACAAGAAGTTTCCATGCACGTCTTTCATTCCCCATACGCGCAACATGTCCTGCCCATCGCAGTCTACGAGACTTAACTGTTCTTATTATATCTGGCTTCCTATAAAGACCATGTAGTTCATTGTTGTGTAGTCTTCTCCATTCACCTGTCTGTTCATCCCTCTTTGGTCCAAAAATTTTCCTAAGAATTTTATTCTCAAATACTCGTAATCTACTTTCCTCCCTTAAAGTAAGAGTCCATGTTTCGCACCCATATAATATAACTGGTAGAATAATAGTTTTATATATTTTCAGCTTAACGTTTTTTGAAACGAGTTGGGACATCAAGAGTCTCTGCAATGCATAATAGCACGCGTTTCCAGAATTAAGCCTATGTTTAATTTCTTTGTGCATCTCATTCCTATTTGTGATTGCTGTTCCCAGGTATTTGAATTCAGCCACTTCCTCAAAATTTCCCTCATTTGTCATTAGCTGTCCATTTCCATTATTTAATGTATTTCTACGTGTGGCCATATATTTAGTTTTATTGATATTTACTTCCAGTCCTAATTTCTTAGTGTTACTCAATAGTTTGTGCATGTTGTCCTTTAATACCTCCTCGCTATCGGTCAATAGTACTACATCATCAGCATAAACTAACAGCTTATTAATACCATTGAGTTGTAAGCCTTCTTCATTCTTTAAAGATTTAATGGCATGCTCTAGTACAAAATTAAATAGTATAGGAGATAGTGTATCTCCTTGCTTCAACCCATTCTGGATTTCAAAAGTGTCCGAAAACTGTTTCCCTACACGCACCCTACTCTTTGTGCCATTTAGACGCATTCGTATAAGTCTAACTTTTTGGGAATTCCGAACTCCAGCAGGATACTATATAACTTCTTCCTCTTTTTCCGTATTGTAATTAGGGTCGAAGAAAGTATGGGTTACAGGCTAGGGTGCTTGATACTTAGACCGCTGTGTTTACAAACTGCACGTTGACATGCGGTACTCGGGACAGACTTCTAGTACAGTCCGCTTTATATAGGAATGGACTCATCTTTGCACGATTTTTGTTTCAGCATTCTGATACAACCACATGTCACGTAAACAGGTCTATTCCTGAGGAGAGTGGAAAATACACACTCTCCGCTCCGAGCAAGCAGTGGAGACGCTCGAAAAAGACACGCATTTTATGAACAAGTGTATAGAAATTAGTTACTACCCTGATACCGATACTTTTTTTCAGCCCTAATTGTAACCCACTTCTGATGGAGCGCCTGAAAGGCGAGGTATGCTGCCCCCATTATATGATGGACGATGATGACGGTACAAGTGTATAGAAATTAGTTACTACCCTGATATCGATACTTTTTTTCAGCCCTAATTGTAACCCACTCTGATGTTGGAGCACCTGAAAGGCGAGGTACGCTGCCCCCATTATATGATGGACGATGATGATGGTAATGATGCGCTAGGAGGTGCCTTAATTCTAAATTTATTCTAATAAGATGAACATGATAATGATGGCCAGATGATATCCGGGGACCGTTTGGGTCTTAAATTGTCCTGACTTTCATCTTACCCAGGAAACTTGTCCCAATCGGGGATCGAACCCAGGCCCTCTGCGTAATAAGGCATCAGGCTACCCCGAGACCACAGCGGTGGACTCTCTACAAATGTACCAATTTCACCGGTCAACATGATTTTTGTCTCATGAGTACCAATAGCTGTACTTAATGCAGTTTTTTTTATCGTGTTTTCAAATATGTATTCGGAATTTTCTCCATCACCCACAGTTTTTTTTTTTTCAATTTCAATTAATGGATTTAAATAATTATTTTTTAATAAACGTTTTTTCGTCCATTGTAAAATAAAACCAAATGAGCTAACTCAAATGGTTTCAGCAATGGAAAAGAGATATCAAGGCAAATGGAATCCTAATATGCTGGCCGATTATTGTTGGACCATCAAGAGGGATGCTCCACAGGCGAAATATAGCAGAAAATCGGCATTTCTTACTTTCTAGGCGAGTCCGAATGTTCGAATATTGTGTAGTTACGAATGTAGAAAATATTAAGTGTTTGAAATTATAAATGCCTGTCTCTCGGAAACCTTGCATGATGGAGAAAAACCGATATCATATTTGAATTCAGGAGAAATAATACTATCAGAATAATATATTTTTCTTCCTGAGACAAAAAAAAATATATATTTTTTGTTGCTCAGTGTCCTTATATTTAACAAAAAGAAGTTCTAATGGTAGCGCATTCTCAACTGTTAAAGACGTATAGAGTTTCACGTGGCACACAACAGACGAAGGATCCATTTTTTCTCTAAATAAATAGTTAAGATAATTCGAAATGTTATCAAGTAGAGCATAGGGCTTCAAAATGTTTACAGAGTCTTAGGGGAAATATGAGAAAAAAATAATAATAAATGAGATTCCAGCTGCAGACATTTCGTCATTTACGACTGTCCTCTGTTTACGATGTCGTGACGCAGTTTCTATAGATGTCGCTATCGAGTTTCCTCCAAACAAGGAAAAAAATACGAGCCACCTTGTTAACCCACACAAACTGTGACGTAATTCATTCGATATTTGGCACTACACCAAAAACATCCAACAAAAATACAAACAAGTTTATAATTCCGCGATGTACCGGAACTAAATGCACTCTGGACTATTCACACAATATAATAAATTCTCTCTGTTGTTTCTTCTTGGTGTAATGACCACATTCTTAACGACTATATTACATTAGATCAGATTATTTAATCAGTGACTGGATGAGCAAACATCTATTTCAAGCTGAAAATATGGCCGCACGTAACTATGCCGACAAATGCTCACCAATATTTTGGCTGGGTGTTTTGATACAGGGAAATCATGGCCTCCTGTGATTTCATACAAAGAAAAGTATTGTTGATGAGTAGGGAAGGGAGTTTAAGGTGCAAATTTTGGTCGTAAAAGGGGGGGAAAAAGGTTCTGAAAATACATATAAAAGGTGCAAACAGGCGCTGCTGAAACAATTGAATTAGGGTTTAAACCAGTTACAGGATTCATCATCATCGTCCTTTCAAGTATTAGGCCCAATGGCCCGTTACGGTCTCCCGCCATCTCCGAAAAGGTCGATCCACAGATCTTCTGCCTCGAGGAATGTAGTGAAGAATTTGTTTTGGTATTCTGTGACGATCCATGCGCTGAATATGGGCTAGCCAATTGTTTCTATATTCTTGGAGGTATTCAGATATAGGTACGATGTTTAACTCTCTGGCTATTGTTGAATTTCTTTGGTGGTCTAGAAGGGTATAACCTGCAGTTCGTCGCAGAAATTTCATCTCCGTGGCTGTAATATGACGATCATCCTGAGTTCTGATGGTCCAAGCTTCACTGCCATAACAGATTATAGGTCTAGCGAGAATTTTATAGATTTTCATTCTTGTGTGCCTCTGGACTTTTGATGGTTTAAAAACTTGGTTGATAATTCTTAAAGCTTTATTATAGTTTTGTATTTTAAAGGATATATCACATTCCTCATTATAAGTTAGATTATATCCTAAGTATTTAAATGAATTAACTTGCTCTAATATTGAATTCTGATTGCTCTAATATTGATTCTTAAAGTATAATATTATGGAATACTTACCTAAAAGGTTCGTCTCCTCAACTTTAGTAGTTGTTTAACAGTAGCGCTTTCGGGACTAGTCTCATCATCAGCAGGATTCAAAACTGGTGTTTCGCTGATGATGGGACTAGTCCCGAAAGCGCTAGAGATAAATAACCAATAAGGTTGAGGAGACGGACGTTTTAGGTAAATATTCCACAATTTTATACTTTAATTTTGAATAATATCTCAACGGAACATATCATGAATCTTATACAAGTTGACAGTTACATGATCTCAGTTTATATAATATACAGATCATTTGGACCAAATTTTTCTTCTTTATAGAGTCCATAAGAGGTAATTCATAGTTCTTTAGTCGATTGCGATATTTACTTTGCAGATGGAACGTTGAAGAATGATGCCATCAATTTCGATAAATTGCGTTTTGAATTCTGAAAGTGCATACAACTTATCCTTCTTAACATTCGCCATGTTATTATTGTAAAAACCCAGTTGTAATGCCAATAAAAATACATTGTGGTTCAGACTAGTAAAACACAGCCAACAACAAGTCGGTAGATAGAAAACTGTTAAATTGTTTCCACTATTAACTGAACTTATTTTAAACTGTTACAGCAACACTGTTGAAATTTAAATTTTACTTCACAGCTGCAGATTGGCCATTGTTGCTGGGATATAAATTATTGGTGGTTTACATAAATTCTATTTTAATATTTATTATTTACTATTGTTGATTGCACACTGCAGATTGGCTATTATTTCTGGGGTATAAATTAGATAAATTATGTTTTAATATTTATTTAATATTGTTTGAAGATAAAATCAGCGAAAATAATAAGAAATAGACAGAACACTTAATGAGAATGAACAACGAAAGAATACCAAAAAGAACCTTCCTGTATAATCCCAGAGGAACAAGAGATGTTGGCCGACCACGTAGAAGATGGACTCCACTTTTAACTTCGCCGGAACAGGCTGCATAGCCTAAACCTTGTAGTAGAAGAAGAAGAAGAAGAAGATTTAATATTGTTGACTTCTGATTGAGATTTTATAAAAACTGTTCATAAAGAAAGAATATACATTTTTCTGTCCTATCTTTTAAAAACGCGGAGAATAGTGGAGGAAAAGGTGCTGAAGCATAAAAAAGAGGGGAAAAGGAGCGAAATGTAATCTCACGAAAATGTGCAAAAAGGTGCAATAAATTGTATTCATTTCGCTTCATTTCATCCCCCCAAATACATATATTGAACTATTGGTATGAAAACAGCCATATTTTTGAAAAGGTGCCGTACCCGAAAATCCTTTCCCTACTGATGAGTTAGACATTTAGCATTCACTACGGAATGGGTTCTAATAGACAACAAAGACAAATTAAAAATGAATCAAAGAATCATTATCCGATAGTAGGTATTGTAAAGAACACAAAGGATCAGAAACGATCTTATCATGATCTTTGAAAAAAAAAATAGAATGCTACGTGCAACAAATTACTCTATGATGAGTCACGGATATCATGAGATCAACCATTATCTCAGAACGACCTGTGAAACTGGATTCATGCACTCCTCTGTGTATTATTTTTCGACAAGAAGGTTTATATACTCGGACCAACGGAACTGTGCCCCAACAGCGCTGACTTTTAACTTTTTAAATTAAACGCTACAGTACAACAAAAAGTTAAACAAATTTATAATCTCCGTACATAAGTGACGGATTGCCGGACAAACTGCAGCGTGTCCATAATATGTCTATCAGATTCATATTTAATGTTCGAAAATACGATCACATTTCTCCATTATTCCACGAATTGTCATGGCTACATCTAAGAGAGAGAAGAAAATCGCACTGTCTAATTCTCTTATTTAAGATCCTACATACCTCGATTACCAATTATGTATCATCCCGTTTCCAGTATCTATCCTCAAATCAAACTTAAACACAAGATCACAACATAGTCTCTTGCTTAATATACCGCAACACAGGACATCACATCACTCCATGTCATACCATCTTCACTTCTCGCAACTGGAATTCCCCACCACAAGAAATAAGGGGCTGCCGGACATTGGCATATTTTAAAAGAAATCTAAATTTACATTTGCTCTAACATCGACTTCATTATTACCCAGTGTAAGGTATATATATATATATATATATATATATATATATTAATTGGTGTTTCTCGTATAATTTATCATATTTATATTATTATTATTATTATTATTATCGTAAGTATTATTATTGTTATTATCCTATAAAATGTTGTTTGTGCATGAAATTTACATTGCTACATTTAATGTATCTTTAACTGGTTATAATCAGTATAGTGTATATCTATATTTGTCGGGGGCACGCCGTAGCGTAGTGGTTAAGGCACTGAGCTACAAGCCGGAAGGTCGAGGGTTCAAGTCCCGGTGGGGTCAGGATTTTTAAACTGACCCAAACCTTCTGGCGGCACTGTGACCCTGGGGTCGACTCAGCCTCTAACTGAAATGAGTACCAGACGCTTGTTCTGGGGGTAAAGGCGGCCGTCTCGCAGGGCTGACATCAAGTGCCGATTGTCCAGAAATAGTGGGAGCCTTAACCTCCTACTGCCGTCGTGGGATTACTTTATTTTATATCTATATTTGTCAAATATTTATTTGTATTTGTGCTGGTTGAGTGGAAGAGAAGGCCTTATGGTCTTAACTCTGCCAGAATAAATAAATAATAATAATTATTATTATTATTACATTAATTATCTATGTGCATCTATAAATACAATGCTGCATACACTATTAAAAAAATAACAAGTTCATTCTCTCTGATAAATTATTTTCTTCGTACAGTTTTAAGCAAAGAGGTAACACAAAAAAAAAGTATGTGCACTGTCATGAGATCAACCATTATCCCTGAACAAGCCGTGAAACTAGATTTATGCACTCCTCTGTGTATTATTTTTCGACAAGAAAGATTATATACTCGGACCAACGGAACTGTGCCCCTACAGCGCTGACATCGTTCTTACAAAAGTACACGTCTATACTCACACAATTGTACCGCACTCCCCTCCCACTACATCAAACAACAGCCTCAGTAACTCACCGAGTAGGGATGTTAAACTTCCCCCAGTGTCATGGTTCTCGAATATTGAATAAAGCAAGATTGGACTTGAGTTGACAATACTGCAGTGCAAGTGCAAGACAGAGAAAAGAGAGAGATAGGAATGCAGGGAGGAAAATGATTTGCTAAGGAATGAAAGGAGGAAGTAGGATTTAGTTCGCATATCTTACGGGGGCACAGATCCGTTGGACAGACAATATACTACTAGCTAATACCCGGCGTGCGTTGCCACGCTTAAATAAATGAAATATTAAAGGTTAATTAAATTGTATGGTATGTGTTAAGATAAACCAAACATGGCGGTTGCTAGTCAGTTTTTAAATTCGGATTTGAGGTAAAAACCTCCACTTCTAATTTTCGGATTTCGCTCACTTTTGGAGAATACCTACCTCAGTTTATTTTAATACGATATACTAAATTTCGCTGTGAAAATTGTGACTGCTAGAGCGATTTTTAAATTTTCGCTTCAGGTTAACTCCTACACCTAATGCTTTGAAGTTCCCCGATGTTTCGCCAGAGACTAGGTCCGGCATCCTCAATGGTTGGGTCAGTGTATACAATTAAGTAACTCCAAATTTAATTTTTATCCATTTGCCTAATGATGTACCTCACTGTTATGAAGTCTTAATTTTACACGGACTGTCTTTTTATATATGTATAACGGACCGCACTGAAAACTGAAGGTATTTAACTACATAACTAAACCTTGGATGGGTGTACGTCTTCGGAAACGGACCACAACGAAAACTCTATGTATTTTATTATATAAGACCTTAACCCGTGACTCGAACTTATCATTCCTTCATAATGGCATGTGGAATCATGCAGAAACGTCGGAATCATTGGCCAGAGGCCGAACTTGAATCCAAGACGCGGAAAACCCAAGGAAACTTTCATATATATATATATATATATATATAAAGTCCACCGCTGTGGTCTCGGGGTAGCGTGATGGTTTGTCACGCAGCTGGCCCGGGTTCGATCCCCGGTCGGGGCAGTTTTTCTGGGTGAGATTTTCATCGGGGTTTTTCCTCACCTGTAAGACAAATGTCAGGAAAACTTTAAGGCCCAAACGGTCCCCGAAATCATATGGCCATCATCATTATCATTATCATCATCATCCTTCACCGGTGTGGAAAGCAACGGAAAGCTACCACACCTACAATTCCCTAGTAAAGCTGCAAGCGTATCATGAAAATGCTATGATTGCAGTGAAGGACCTGCCATCGGGCAGAATTACTACGGATGGATATATATATATAATTCTGCACGTGTGTATGTTATTGAAACAAATATAAGAAACTTGCTTTAGAAGAATTCATCACACAATTGTTTCTCCTGGATTCGAAGACACTCAAGATGAGGAAAAATATTATTCCAGTCCTGTTTACCACACACTCATCAACGAAAAATGTTATACCGTGTTTACGCGTGTATAGGCCGCGTGCGTGTATAAGCCGCATTCAAGATTTGTGATAATAAATTGGGGAACATATTTGTCTTATATTTTCGCTAAGAAGAAGTGCAAAAGACAGAAGTAGGCCTACTTACTCACTGGCACTATCGAACCTGTAGGTTCATGGCCGCGCGGACATAAGCTCTCCATACATCCCTATCCTGAGCTAATGCTTTCCAATCATTCCCTGTATAATCTACTTCCCTCAAATCATAGTTAATGTTTTTCTCCCACCTCATTCTTGGTCTATCAACTGGGCGTTTTCCTTCTGGCTTTCCTACAAGAAGTTTCCATGCACGTCTTTCATTCCTCATACGCGCAACATGCCCTGCCCATCGCAGTCTACGAGACTTTACTGTTCTTATTATATCTGGCTTCCTATAAAGACCATGTAGTTCATTGTTATGTAGTCTTCTCCTTTCACCTGTCTGTTCATCTCTCTTTGGTCCAAAAATTTTCCTAAGAACTTTATTCTCAAATACTCGTAATCTCCTTTCCTCCCTTAAAGTAAGAGTCCATGTTTCGCACCCATATAATATAACTGGTAGAATAATAGTTTTATATATTTTCAGCTTAACGTTTTTTGAAAGGAGTTGGGACATCAAAAGTCTCTGCAATACATAATAGCATGCATTTCCAGAATTGAGCCTATGTTTAATTTCTTTGTGCATCTCATTCCTATGTGTGATTATTGTTCCTAGGTATTTGAATTCAGCCACTTCCTCAAAATTTCCCTCATTTGTCATTAGCTGTCCATTTCCATTATATACTGAATTTCTACGTGTGACCATATATTTAGTTTTAGAAGTAGGCCTACACCATTTTTAAATCTGGCAGTGTTGTAAATTCCAAAGCTTCTGTTGCCAGCTAAGCAATGGTACATTCGGGCTGTGGCTCAGTCATTAACACAAGGGTAAAATGGACGGTCAGTTGGTAGGTACAGTATTCATTGTTATTCCTGTTCACTGTGTGTAAACATGGGTCCATGCAGAGCAAGTTATACCTACAAATTCAAACTATAAGTGGTGTGCAATGCAGCAGAACACGGAAATAGGACAGCAGGAAGAAAGTTTGATGTGGACGAAAAAAATGTGCGACGGTGGAGCCAAACAAAACATGCACTTGAAAACACATCACAACATCGACAATTTCTCCACGGTAAGAAAGCAAAATATCCACAGCTGGAAAGAGTTTCTTCTGGATTACGTACGGAAAACAGGGGTAGACGGATTTTCTGTATCCGTCGAAATTATAGAATTCGAAGACCTTAAGATAGCCAAGAATATGTAAATCCCGTGCAATGAATTTAAGGCAAGTTACGGCTGGGCAAGGAGATTTATGACACGTCATGACCTTGTAATTCGGCGGCGTACATCAATAGCGCAGAAACTTTCCGATATGTACCAGTTATCTAGTTATTTCATGTTTTTATTATTGATTTCGTACATCTCAATGATGGATAAATCATATTTGAAGAGAAAAATTATACGCTCAGACCGGGACTTGAACCCGGGACCCTTGGTTCTCTAGACCAAGTGCTCTACCAACTGAGCTACCTGAGCAAGTACCGATCTAAACGCAAATCTTTCTCTATATACATTGTAATTCCCATCCACCAAATGCTGTGAAGCCATGCTTCTATCTTGCAAATGGCGGCTCCTTTATTAAGAAGACATATTTGGGAATTATACATTACAGCCAGTACGGCTTTTTCCAAGTTTTTATTATTGATTTCGTACATCTCAATGATGGATAAATCATATTTGAAGAGAAAAATTATACGCTCAGACCGGGACTTGAACCCGGGACCCTTGGTTCTCTAGACCAAGTGCTCTACCAACTGAGCTACCTGAGCAAGTACCGATCTAAACGCAAATCTTTCTCTATATACATTGTAATTCCCATCCACCAAATGCTGTGAAGCCATGCTTCTATCTTGCAAATGGCGGCTTCACAGCATTTGGTGGATGGGAATTACAATGTATATAGAGAAAGATTTGCGTTTAGATCGGTACTTGCTCAGGTAGCTCAGTTGGTAGAGCACTTGGTCTAGAGAACCAAGGGTCCCGGGTTCAAGTCCCGGTCTGAGCGTATAATTTTTCTCTTCAAATATGATTTAATAGTTATTTCATGTTTAAGCCGCACCCTAAATTTGGAACTTAATTTTAGGTAAAAATGCGGCCTATACGCGTAAATACAGTAACTGCTTCATTTATTTTCTTAATAGTGTTAATTCACAATTATAAGCTAATTTTACTCTGTTCATCTTTGTTGTAATATTCTTATGTAATTGTATTTTGTTCTACTGTTTTATGTTAATTATATAATAATGTTATAAAATTATAACCTTTATGTACCGTAAGTCCACCGCTGCGGTCTTGAGGTAGCGTGCTGCCTTGTCACGCAGCGGGCCCGGGTTCGATTGCCGGTCGGGACAGGCTCCTGGGTGAGGTTCGTTCGGGGGTTTTCCTTACCTGTAAGGCAAATGTCAGGAAGCTTAGGACCCAACGGTCCCCAAAACAATAAGGCCATCATCATTATCCTTCACTGGTGTGGAAAGCAATGGGAATCTACCACACCTATAATTTCCTAATCATCATCATCATCATCATCCATGCAAGTATTAGGCCGTGTGGCCTGTTACGGTCTCAAAGAGGAATTTTCCATCCACAGCTTTTTTGGACGTCCCAGCGATCTTTTGCCTTGGGGGCAGTAGCGAAGTATGGCTTTTGGAATTCTATGAGACGGCATTCGTTGAAGATGGGCTTTCCAGTTGTTCTAGTAGTTTTGTTCTGATGTAATATATGTTTGCCCTTGTGAGTGGAAGAGAAGGCCACATGGCCTTAACTCCACCAGGCTAAATAAATAAATCTAAAATCTAAAAAAAAAAAATAATGGGTTCTACATCCAACTCTTCCATTAGGACCCAACGGTCCCCAAAAAAATAAGGTCATCATCACCATCCTTCACAGGTGTGGAAAGCAATGGGAATCTACCACACCTATAATTCCCCAGTCATCATCATCATCCATGCAAGTATTAGGCCGTGTGGCCTGTTACGGTCTCAAAGAGGAATTTTCCATCCACAGCTGTTTTGGACGTCCCAGCGATCTTTTGCCTTGGGGGTAGTAGCGAAGTATGGCTTTTGGAATTCTATGAGACGGCATTCGTTGAAGATGGGCTTTCCAGTTGTTCTAGTAGTTTTGTTCTGATGTAATATATGTTTGCCCTGGTGAGTGGAAGAGAAGGCCACATGGCCTTAACTCCACCAGGCTAAATAAATAAATCTAAAATCTAAAAAAAAAATAATGGGTTCTACATCCAACACTTCCATTAGGACCCAACGGTCCCCAAAAAAATAAGGTCATCATCACAAAAAATAAGGTCATCATCACCATCCTTCACAGGTGTGGAAAGCAATGGGAATCTACCACACCTATAATTCCCCAGTCATCATCATCATCATCATCCATGCAAGTATTAGGCCGTGTGGCCTGTTACGGTCTCAAAGAGGAATTTTCCATCCACAGCTTTTTTGGACGTCCCAGCGATCTTTTGCCTTGGGGGCAGTAACGAAGTATGGCTTTTGGAATTCTATGAGACGGCATTCGTTGAAGATGGGCTTTCCAGTTGTTCTGGTAGTTTTGTATATGGTGAAGAATGGGTTCTACATCCAACTCTTCCATAATTTCCTCATTTCTTTTATGGTCCCACTTTGTGTAGTCTGCTGTACGGCGCATAAATCGCATCTCATTTGCTGTTATTCGGCTTTCATCTCTTCTTCGTATTGCCCATGCTTCACTACCATATCTTAATATTGGTCTTGCGAGAACCTTATAATTCCCTAGTAAAGCTGCAAAGCATAGCATGAAAATGCTATGATTGCAGTGAAAAACCTGCCCTCGGGCAGAATTACTACGGATGGATGGATATACTGTAAGGTAAAAAAGAGTTTTTGATGTGTTGGATGAAATAAAAAAAGTTTGAGATTTGACGAATACGGTAACACACATAATGCAATATCAAATACATAACCTAGAGGATACAACCAAATATTCCGAACACCAGCTTTAAGCTTCTAGCATCTACAAACATGGACTCTTACTTTAAGGGAGGAAAGGAGATTGCGAGTATTTGAGAATAAAGTTCTTAGGAAAATTTTTGGACCAAAGAGAGATGAACAGACAGGTGAATGGAGAAGACTACATAACAGTGAACTACATGGTATTTATAGGAAGCCAGATATAATAAGAACAGTTAAATCTCGTAGACTGCGATGGGCAGGACATGTTGCGCGTATGGGGAATGAAAGACGTGCATGGAAACTTCTTGTAGGAAAGCCAGAAGGAAAACGCCCAGTTGATAGACCAAGAATGAGGTGGGAGAACAACATTAACTATGATTTGAGGGAAGTAGATTATACAGGGAATGATTGGAAAGCATTAGCTCAGGATAGGGGTGTATGGAGAGCTTATGTCCGCGCGGCCATGAACCTACGGGTTCGATAGTGCGAGTGAGTAAGTAAGTAAGTAAGTAAGCATCTACAAATAGGAAAGAAATAAAACTTAAAATATATATTTTTTTAATAATGACATACTGATGTGAGGAATGCCAATAAGTTATTGGTATTGACATTAATTGAGCAGGACCATTCA
Source organism: Diploptera punctata (assembly GCA_030220185.1). NCBI lineage: Eukaryota > Metazoa > Arthropoda > Insecta > Blattodea > Blaberidae > Diploptera > Diploptera punctata. Next base: position 108,857 of record JASPKZ010007572.1, read on the forward strand.
AAGCTGTTCACCCACAAGCATTTACCAAATCAGAAAATGGGGGCAGGGACACGTTCTCTCTGATTATGACGTAGCTATTCCTTATTTTCTCATTTAAATCTTCATTAATTTGTTTCCCCTTGACATTTCTAACATTATTATTTTATGCTCTATTTCCTTCCCATCAGCTTCTATAAGTATTATTGTTTACACTTATTTATCTGATTGATTGCTGTTATATGCTTTTATTCAATATTGTATTTATGTTACCCACTTTGTTATCGCTACTTAATTGGTGTCTTGGTAGTTAATTATTACAATAAATTAACGTAATTATTCAATCGTTCTCTCAACAAATCAATTGGACTGCATCAATTACAATTACAATTTCAAACAAGTTATATATCTAGACAACATAGAAAATCCTACACAAATTATGATTATTAATACTTCTAAATGCATTGAAAAACATCGTTGATATTATGTAATATAATCTTCTTCTTCTTCTTAATCATAATTTGTAGGATGTCCATCCTGTTTATTTCCAAAATCACTACTCGGAGTATTGGATGTGCATTCAATGTCTATCCATTTCTTGGCTGGTCTTCCTCTTGTTCTTCTCCCGTCCATTGGTCTACCTTCTTTAGCTCTTTTTTTGCAAGTCGGTTGTCTTCCATTCTTTCTATATGATCTTTCCAATATTTTCGTCTATCTATAACAAATTTGGTTATGTCTTGAATATGACATTTGTCCCTAATTAGTGTCTTGTATATCTTATCAAATATTGTTTCCCCTGAATAGTTCTTAGGGCCTTAATTCACATGTGCTTATTATTAGTTTTTGTTGTATCAGCCCTAGTTTCTTGTCCATATACGATAACTGGTCGAACTATCGTTTTGTATATGCGGTTTTTGCTTTCTATTGACATATGTTTGTTCCGCCAAATTAAATCTTTCATATATCCTGATATTTGTGCTGCTTTATCAGCTTGTTTCTTTATTTATTTTATTAAATATTTAGTATTTCTTATTATCACAACTAAATAATTAAATTCGGATACTTGTTCTATAATTTTTCTTTCCACTTCTAATTTGCATCTTACTGATTCTTTTGATATTGTTAAGCATTTTGCCTTAGTCGTATTAATTTCCATATTGCATTTTCTGGCATTTATATTAAATTGATGTAAAGATCCTTGTAAATTAACTTCAGATTCTGAAAGGAGAACGACATCATCTGCGTAACATATCAAGTGAAATCTAGTGTTTCCCATTTTATAACCCAAACGTGGTGGCACGTTTTTAATAATTTTATCCATTATAATATTAAATAAGAAAATATATAAAACTATTATTCTACCAGTTATATTATATGGGTGCGAAACATGGACTCTTACTTTAAGGCAGGAAAGGAGATTACGAGTATTTGAGAATAAAGTTGTTAGGAAAATTTTTGGACCAAAGAGAGATGAACAGACAGGTGAATGGAGAAGTCTACATAACAATGAACTACATGGTCTTTATAGGAAGCCAGATATAATAATAACAGTTAAGTCTCGTAGACTGCGATGGGCAGGACATGTTGCACGTATGGGGAATGAAAGACGTGCATGGAAACTTCTTGTAGGAAAGCCAGAGGGAAAGCGCCCAGTTGGTAGACCAAGAATGAGGTGGGAGAACAACATTAACTATGATTTGAGGGAAGTAGATTATACAGGGAATGATTGGAAAGCATTAGCTCAGGAGAGGGATGTATGGAGAGCTTATGTCCGCGCGGCCATGAACCTACGGGTTCGATAGTGCCAGTGAGTAAGTAAGTAAGTAAGTGTAATATTAAATAAGAATGGACTTAAAGAGTCACCTTGCCTGAAGCCCTTTGTGAGCGTTATTTCTTCAGTTTGCTGTTATTTTACTTTGATTACTGTTTTGAAGCGTGTTAATTGGTATTATTTCTCTACTCAGTTCATAAGGAATTTCATTCTCTCTCAAGATATGTACATCTTCAATCTGTACTCTACGAAAAGCTTTCTTAACATCTATGAAACATAAGAATACTGGTTTATTGAATTCCCATGATTTTTCCACAACTTGTCTAACTATGTAAATTGCATCTAATGTGAATCTATTTTTCCGAAATCCTTGTTGTTTTTGTTGTCCTTTAATGTGGATTAATGCATTTAATTTATTGTTTAATATTTTTGTGAATACTTTTAGAGAAGTATTAAGTAATGTAATTCTATGATAATTTTCCCACCCTTTTCAAATATAATGCCAATATAATGTTAAAATATTAAAATAAGTATGCCTACATGATTTAGCAGTCGTCCTCAACTAAATCAAGTTCTGTTTAAAAAAATCGTCAAGTGGTTAAAACTATGAAGACCTTTCAAAAAGATTAAGTTAAAATCTTCATTGTTTAAACCGCTTTAAGTTTTTTAAACAGAAGTTGATTTAAATGAGGACGACTGCTATATCAGGTACCTATTTTAATATTAAATTATAATTAGATTAAAAATACTCAAATCGATTTATTTATATATTATTAAATAATAATATTGTTATTTGCCCAATCACACCAGGTTGTCTTACGACATTTCTGACGTTCTCTCCTAGCAATGGCAGAAATGTAACCCTCTTCTGAGATTGGGATGTCTGGAGGCGGAGTTAAATTTCTACATTCGTAACTACACAATATTCGAATATTCGGACTTACCTAGAAAGGAAGAAATGACGATTTTCTGCTATATTTCTCCTGTGGAGCATCCCTCTTGATGGTACAACAATAATCGGCCAGCATATTAGGATTCCATTTGCCTTGATATTTCTTTTCCATTGCTGAAACCATTTGAGTTGGCTCATTTGGTTTTATTTTACAATGGACAAATGGACGAAAAAAGTTTATTAAAAAATATCCATTAACTGAAATTGAAATAAAAAACTGTGTGTGATGGAGAAATTCCGAATACATATTTGAAAACACGATAAAAACTGCATTAAGTACAACGATTGGTACTCATGAGACAAAAATCATTGGTGAAATCTGTTGCAATGTACGGAAGTGAGGTATGGACAATCAATAAGTAATACAAGAATAGACTAATAGCTCTAGAAATGGATTATTTACGAAGAAGTGCCAGAAAGTCTAAATTAGAGCATGTCACAAATAAGGAAATTAGAAACGTAATGGAAGCAGAAGAAAGCATAATTGAAAGAATTGAGGAGAAGGAATTAAAGTGGTTAGGGCATGTTTTAAGAATGGAAGATGAGCGATGGCCGAAGCAACTATATGAATGGCATCCGAACAGAAAGAAGAAAACAGGAAGACCAAACTTAACATGGAAGGAAAACATGAAGAAATTAATGCAAGCTAGAGGGCTAAGCATCGAAGATGCCCAAGACCGTAGGCTTTGGAGGTTTGGCACGGGAAGACGGCACCAGCTGTAAAAACCCGAAGATAGATAGATAGATAGATAGATAGATATAATAATAATAATAATAATAATAATAATAATAATAATAATAATAATAATAACAAAAATAATAACCTATAATTAGATTAAGAAAATGGCTTGGTAAAGAAAGTTTAAAATATAAAGGAGTAATAAAAGTATACACGGAACACGGTTATATATTATATTGTCTAAGGAAATATGAATTACCAAATAACATCTCCCATTATTTTCCAAGAGGAAGAAGAGATGTCGGACGTCCTCGGAAGAGATGGTCTTAGATCTATTAGTGAAGACGGAACAGGCAACTCTTGCCTAAACCAGGAAGTGAAGAAGAAGAAGAAGAAGGAAATATGAAGTAAGTCACCCTGTTGTTCGCTGTGACGCATGTTTTCATACACACGCCCTACAAAACTTGGTGTGCGCTCAATTATTTCTGCTGTCGCCAGAATTCGTGCAAGAACATGTTCCTCCGACTCGGTAGGTTTAGTACAACCCCTAGAAGTCTGTAATACTTATTCTCAAACACGAGACACGCGATATCAGCCCATTGTGTTTCGATCTTCAAACTTATTTTACATCGAAATGGTACGAATCAAAACTGTATCTACCAAGTCCCATCTACAACACCTAGAAGTCTGTAATACTTATTCTCAAACACGAGACACGCGATATCAGCCCATTGTGTTTCGATCTTCAAACTTATTTTACATCGAAATGGTACGAATCAAAACTGTATCTACCAAGTCCCATCTACAACACCTAGAAGTCTGTAATACTTATTCTCAAACACGAGACACGCGATATCAGCCCATTGTGTTTCGATCTTCAAACTTATTTTACATCGAAATGGTACGAATCAAAACTGTATCTACCAAGTCCCATCTACAACACCTAGAAGTCTGTAATACTTATTCTCAAACACGAGACACGCGATATCAGCCCATTGTGTTTCGATCTTCAAACTTATTTTACATCGAAATGGTACGAATCAAAACTGTATCTACCAAGTCCCCTCTACAACCCCTAGAAGTCTGTAATACTTATTCTCAAACACCCTTAATAATATAATCCAGGATTTCGGGGTACTAATCGGATTCAAACCGAAATATAGGCTATAAATAAATGAAACGAGGTAAAAGAGAAATGCTGAAATAAAGATAGAGAAAGAAGAAGATTAAAAATAGAGAAACATAAATTATATATATATATATATATATAGAATAAAACTAAGATAAAAAAGAGAGAAAAAAAATTCAATGTCACCACGTTGTCATTTCGACATTCTGGTGTTCTCTCCTGACATGGCGTTATTGTAACCCACTTCTGAGGTTGGGGGACTGGAAGGCGGAGTCACGCTGCTCCGATGATATAGGCCCTATGATAGGTGATGATGATGGTAATGATGTGCCAGGAGAGGCCTTAATCCTAAACTTAATGAATATGTTAATGATGATAATGATGACCAGATGATGTTCGGGGACCGTTTGGGCCTTAAAGTATCCTGAAATTTGTCTTACAGGTGAGGAAAAACACTCCCGCCAAAAAAAAATCGCCTAGGAAACTTGTCCCGACCGAGAATGGAAACCTGGCCCCTTGTCAGGCAGTACGCCACCTCGAGATTACAGTGGTGGACATAAATAAATAAATAAATAGATCAAACCAAACATAAAAAAATTTGAAACCCTGTGTTATTTTATTAAAATGTTAGCGCCTAATCAGATGATAAGAACACCCTTAAGATTGACAAGTCTGGACTGATAATGTATACAGACACTGCCCTCAATACATGGCACCACTATATTATACACCTTCACGCATGTTACAATTCACCATAAATTTACTGTATATATTAAAATGGAATTAATTTATGCGTAGGCGAACGCTCAAGGCGCCATTTTATGTAGGCGCCAGCCGACAACTAGCGTAAAACTTCATGATATTCAGTTCTGGTAAGCTACTACACTGGAATTCTGTTAATTTCATTAAAGAACTCGTACGAACCATGCTCGTTCATTAAAACAAATTCGTATTATCATTATTATTAATATTATTGTTGAATTTCAATGTATTTATTAAGTTATTCATTTTATTGTTGTCATTTAAAAAAAATATTTACCTGCGGTGGTAATATGTGTACTTCAGAGGTTTCGTGTGATGATTTTTTTATTCCAATATAGACAAAAAGTCCACCGCTGTGTTCTCGAGGTAGCGTGCTGCCTTGTCACGCAGCGGGCCTGGGTTCGATCCCCGGTCGGGGCAGTTTTTCTGGGTGAGGTTTTTATCGGGGTTTTTCCTCACCTGTAAGACAAATGTCAGGAAAACTTTAAGGCCCAAACAGTCCCCGAAATCTTATGGCCATCATCATCCTTATCATTATCATCATCGTCATCCTTCACCGGTGTGGAAAGCAACAGGAAGCTACCACAATTACCTAGTAAAGCTGCAAGCATAGCATAAAAGTGCTGTGATTGCAGTGAAGGACCTGCCTTCGGGCAGGATCACTATGGATGGATGGACGAATAGACAAAAAATCGAATTTTGTTATAAACTTAACAGTATTTTGAGGTTACAAATATATTAACTTATAATCGAAAGTTGTAATTTAAATCTATATAATACATTTGGGAATTTTTAACATTATGAGGTTTTATTAATAAGAATTAAATGAATCGTGAATTCTTCTTACCTTTCTTTAACACAGCACTGCAGTATCAGCGACCATCGTTACCATCCTCAGCTGTTTTTACGACTGAGTCGTGACGATGGTCGCTGATACTGCAGTTGCTGTGTTAAAAAAACATAAGTATGAGGTAAGAAGAATTCACGATTCATTTAATTTAAAGCTATCCTATTAAATCGGTTGTTTGTAAGACGCCGTATCTCCAGTTTCAAATATTAGAAGGTAGAATAAAACATTGAATAATAGGTATAAAACCTGTAAGATATGTTAGCTATTTCTTTCTATCCTCTTGCTTTGCGTAAGGGCAATGAAGAAATGACTCCATCCATAGTAATTCAGCCGGAAGGCAGGTCCTTCACTGCAATCATAGCATTTTCATGCTATGCTTGCAGCTTTACTAGGGAATTGTGTAGGTGTGGTAGCTTCCCGTTGCTTTCCACACCGGTGAAGGATGATGATGATAATGATAATGGTAAGGGTAAGGATGATAATGGTAAGGATGATGGCCATATGATTTCTGGGACCGTTTGGGCCTTAAAGTTTTCCTGACATTTGTGTTACAGGTGAGAAAAAAAACCGATAAAAACCTCACCCAGAAAAACTGCCCCGACCGGGGATCGAACCCGGGCCCGCTGCGTGACAGGCAGCACGCTACCTCGAGACCACAGCGGTGGACGAGAAATGACTCTTTCACAGTAAATAAGTAGCAGGACATGTTGCACGTATGGGGAATGAAAGACGTGCCTGGAAACTTCTTGTAGGAAAGCCAGAAGGAAAACGCCCAGTTGGTAGACCAAGGATGAGGTGGGAGAACAACATTAACTATGATTTGAGGGAAGTAGATTATACAGGGAATGATTGGAAAGCATTAGCTCAGGATAAGGATGTATGGAGAGCTTATGTCCGTGCAGCCATGAACCTACGGGTTCGCTAGTGCCAGTGAGTAAGTAAGTAAGTAAGTAAGTAAGTAAGTTCAACTGAACATGAAAATATTTATATAGGCGTAGCAGAGCACGCTGTGTATTAGCTAGTATATTACATAATTAGTAATACTCAGCCATTTATTACTATGGCTTGAAAACCTCGATTTTATCTAAATTGTTTGTTCATTTAAGACATGATAACATTAATTATATACATGTTATCTATATGATAATAGGCTGTAAGAATGGAGCTACTGTTGAACATGCATGCAAATCATTTACATGCTCAGTAGGAGCCTGTTGCACACGCACCTGATTTGCTCCTGGGTGTTGCTGCGGCAATGTGTATCTATATATGAACTAGCGGAGCTTTTTTATCAGATCTAATATTTTATAGTTATCTTATTTAGACATGGCAGCCGCTTTATCACTTAAAGCGAATTCCGAATTAAAATCTGTCGCTTCAAGAAAAGTTACAGTTGTGAAATTAATAACTTCTTAAGGGGACGGAATATGTAAATAAGGCAGCCAAACTCCATTGTGAATATTTACTGCTCTTACAACGTCGAAAGAGTATTACTTTTAAAGCCATGCATATAATATATTCCCTTCGTTCAAAACAGGTCCTTTAATAGAAATCTTATAGCAATTTACGATAACCTTTCTTCTTCTTCTTGTTTAGTCCAAATGAATTGTTTATAATTCAACTGCTAGATACGTATTTTCTTCTAAATTATAAAATTTATATGATTAAATACTCGGAAAAAAAGTCCACCGCTGTGGTCTCGGGGTAGCGCGCTGCCTTGTCATGCAGCGGGCCCGGGTTCGATCCCGGTCGGGGCAGTTTTTTTGGGTAAGGATTTTATCGCGGTTTTTCCTCACCTGTAAGACAAATGTCAGGAAAACTTTAAGGCCCAAACGGTCCCCGAAATCATATGGCTATCGCAATCATCATCATTCACATTCATCTTAGGTTAAGCTTAAGATTAGGGAATCTCCTGGCGCACCATTATCATATCATCGTGGCAACGTAACCCCGCCTTCAAGGCGCCCCAACCTCAGAAGTGGGTTACAAGTACGCCATGCCAGGAGAGAAACCTAGAATGTCGAAAGACAAAATGGGGCATTTGAAAAAAAAACTCGAAAAAAAGGTCTCATAGACTGCGATGGGCAGGACATGTGGCACGAATTGGGAATGAAAGACGTACATGGAAGCTTCTTGTAGGAAAACCAGAGGGAAAACACCCAGTTAGTAGAATAAGAATGAGGTAGGAGAATATCATTAACTATGATTTGAGAGTATTCCCTTAACAGAGATTTAGGCGCTCTACACCTACAGGGAAGAATTTTAATCATACTAATTTAGTTACACTTGTTTTCGTATAGATGTCACTTGAGTGGTCCGTGATCAGCGTTCCACCTCATACTGACATCTAGCAAACCAAGGTAGTACTAGGACTGGAAAATTCGGTAAATTTTGCTTAGAGGCCTTTTCATTCAGGCTTAAGGATCCTTTACAAGCCTGAAAATCTTCAGACACGGGACCCACGGCTTAAAGTCCTCTCGGAGGACCTGATCCTTGGATTTTTCCATCCTCACTTCGTGAGTCGTGAATTTATCGATAATTTGGAAATCACTCGTGGCATTACTTATGATAATCCAATATTAACTATAATTAATAATATTTTATAATAGTACAGCCATAATCGAAGCACGATTTTTTGTTTTAAACGCTTTATCAGAATTCTGTACGACTTTTTGTTTGGAATCAATCGAAGTTTGTTTTAAAAACAGTCATTTCGTCTGCAATATTACTCGGGTATTGTCTGAAACGCAGTAACGATAAAACGAAAGTCAGGGAGGTTAAGACAATAAATTTAACTCAAACAAGCTATGAATCACGCCTAACAATTTCACAAAGTGTTTAACTGCATTAGTAGCGCTGTTTGAACTTGCACCTCCACCTTGTAAGTGCAATCTTACCATGTGTTGGAATCCAAAAGTCAGTAATTAAGACAAAACTATGGCGGATTGTTAATGGTTTGCAAGTCGTGTTCGAGTGGTTCTAGGAAACGAAGCTTCTCAACTCATCGAGATTTATGTAGCAGTGTCATTATATTTTATGTGTGTCTCATTTATTCCCATAATTTAAATCCACCACTGAGATTGCATCAATTAAAATCTTACAAATAAATTTAACAGTTCAAAAGAACAATTAGGGCCAATTTTTATGACTATTTAACTCATGTCCCGAATGGGAGTCAATGGCCAGACACATTTCAATGATTTTTTATTTACAACCAATCACAGTCGTTTTCCACGTCGATTTTATCAGTTTAATTTTATCACTGTGAAATCAAGCTCCTCCTTTTTAACATTCTGAATAGGTCATAGCATTATTTTGCAGTGACTGCATATGGCTACCAGATTGTACATATATCGCCGAATGTAACCTTATCGTGGTTGCGGGAGATAATATAAAATCATTTGTAGCAATTGATTATACCACAAAAAAAACACTGTTTGCACTTTCTTAAAAGTATTTTTTCCCAGGTAATAACGTTCCAGAAAAATATAATTGACATATTTACATCATAGGACATCAGAAATTAATTAATTTACAGTTTGATGTGTTTCATGTTTTCTCCACTAGGGTGCATTTTACAATATTGCGATCCTTTGGCAATAAATAATACGATCTGGTTGCAGTGATAACAAGTGAAACATAACGTTTTTCATTTGTTTTCAAATATTTTAAAATAAAGTCTACCGCTGTGGTCTCGAGGTAGCGTGCTGCCTTGTTTTCCACAAAAAGGGCGATTTTTACTGGTGTAGGAGTTGAGTATTACAACTCTCTTATAGCCTATGTCCATCCCGGGAATCTCCTCAAAATATTGCAAAAAACCGCATCACAATCGGATCAACGGTATGGCCCCGCATAAAGTACAAACAAACATTCATTTTTATATATTGGATTTTCATGACAGGCTAGATTTGGCTAAAGTATCATTTCCTTTGACGAATAAGGAAAATATATACGCATTCAGATTAATGGAGGAAAATAAATAGAATGATTTTAAAACAAAAAGAATTGAAACGGCCCGTATTGGAACTTATTTTTGCCATGTTCAAGGCGAAGAATCTAAAAAGCCATGAGCTTGTATTACACTATTCTATACAACTAATTTCAAGGATATTTAAATTTTTTCCTTATGTTTACTGACCGAGTTTTTCATTTCGCAGCACGTGGCAAGTTTATAATTTAATTTTGACGAGTCTGTTTTGACAGATTGTTCGTCTCATGACCACCTGGGTTCAAGACATGACGAAACACAGGCAGTGAATGACAGAATATTTGTCTAACTTGATGCACGCTACTCACTCATTAAGGCCGGTGTTCACTTGTTCCCAGTACGGAATCAAAAATACTTTCATTGTAACAGGAAAACTTCATGGAATTAATTACTCATACAATACAATCAAATGAATAGGTAATTTAATTTCATTATTTAGATATTTGTGGGCATTTTGGTAAGATATTGACTAATTAGAACAATAACACTGGTCAACATGATTTTTGTCTCATGAGTACCAATAGTTGTACTTAATGCAGTTTTTATCGTGTTTTCAAATATGTATTCGGAATTTCTCCATCACCCACAGTTTTTTTATTTCAATTAATGGATTTAAATAATTATTTTTTAATAAACGTTTTTTCGTCCATTTGTCCATTGTAAAATAAAACCAAATGAACTAACTCAGGAGATTTCAGCTATGGAAAAGAGATAAAACCAAATGAACTAACTCAGGAGATTTCAGCTATGGAAAAGAGATAAAACCAAATGAACTAACTCAGGAGATTTCAGCTATGGAAAAGAGATAAAACCAAATGAACTAACTCAGGAGATTTCAGCTATGGAAAAGAGATAAAACCAAATGAACTAACTCAGGAGATTTCAGCTATGGAAAAGAGATAAAACCAAATGAACTAACTCAGGAGATTTCAGCTATGGAAAAGAGATAAAACCAAATGAACTAACTCAGGAGATTTCAGCTATGGAAAAGAGATAAAACCAAATGAACTAACTCAGGAGATTTCAGCTATGGAAAAGAGATAAAACCAAATGAACTAACTCAGGAGATTTCAGCTATGGAAAAGAGATAAAACCAAATGAACTAACTCAGGAGATTTCAGCTATGGAAAAGAGATAAAACCAAATGAACTAACTCAGGAGATTTCAGCTATGGAAAAGAGATAAAACCAAATGAACTAACTCAGGAGATTTCAGCTATGGAAAAGAGATATCAATTCTAATATCCTGGCCAATTATTGTTGGACCATCAAGAGGGATGCTCCACAGGCGAAATATAGCAGAAAATCGTAATTTCTTACTTTCCTAGGTGAGTCCGAATGTTCGAATATTGTGTAGTTACGAATGTAGAAAATATAAAAGTGTTTGAAATTATAAATTCCTGTCTTTCGGAAACCTTGCGTGATGGAGAAACCCCGAGATGTCAGTGTTATCAATAAAAACCAAATCACCAAACTAAAAGCATAAAATAGTCAACACGTTTGAATAGCAAAGCAATCATTATCAAGACTAGTTATTGATTGAATAAAAACACGCTAAAATGTGTAAATACAATATCAGTTAACCCTTAAATTTGCAATGTATCCTATATGATACATCACTTGTTTTAATTTATCTAATGGTTTAAATAAAACAAAATAAATCTAATAGTAAGAAATTACTCAAATGTGTGTGGAATTATACAATATGCATAATAATAACAGTTATGCACGATTTCGTTTTCAGTGCGGTCCGCAACACTTAATTAACTGAAACGAGAAATAACTGTTTTACCAAATTTAAGGTTAAGATTGAGACCTGATATTATGTTTGCACACTTTAGCCTGCTTTTATTCATAAGTAATGCCACGAGTGATTTTCAAATTATCGATACATTCACGACTCACGAAGTGAGTAATGAATTTATCTAGAGAATTTGGAAATCAAGAGTGGCATTTGTTAGGACTATTTAACGAATAAAGTTAAGCTGTTTACTCACAAATCATTATTAAAATATAGTTATTTTAAAATATTTATATATTTAATGTAAACAGCTATGTTTGAAAACAAATGATGAACGATATGTTTCACTTGTTTATCACTGCAACCAGATCATATTATTTATTGCCAAAGGATCGTAATATTGTAAGAATGCACCCTAGTGGAGAAAACATGAAACACATCAAACTGTATATTAATTAATTTCTGATGTCCTATGACGTAAATATGTCAATTATATTTTTCTGGAACGTTATTACCTGGGGAAAAATACGTTTAACAAAGTGCAAACAGTGTTTTTTTTGTGGTATAATCAATTGCTACAAATATTTTTATATTATCTCCCCCAATCGCGATAAGGTTACATTCGTGCACTATATATACAATCTGGTAGCCACATGCAGTCACAGAAAAAATAATGCTATGACCTATTCAGAATGTTAAAAAGAAGGAGATTCATTTTACAATGATAAAATCAAACTGATAAAATCGAGAGAAAAACGACTACGATTGCTTGTAAATTAAAATCATTGAAATGTGATTGGTCATTGACTCCCATTTGGGGCATGAGTTAAATAGTCAATAAATAATTTTAACATTTTAGTTTGGTTATTTGGATTTTATTGATAATATGTAATATAATAGGATATTTGTATTATACGCATTCTGTGATTCAAGTGAATAATCCATTATTACGCAGTTTAAAAAAACAATTACCTGAAAGTAACAATATATTCGCAATATGTTACATAACTATGATGTTTCTTATCATTGACGGGGTAATGAAGACATAAAACGTCTAATAATCCTGCATTAAGTGGACATATGAGTGTATCAAGATACGTTCGAACAGTTTGGTATTATAATGAACCTTGGGATGGAGCTATTTTGTATTTTTCTTCTCATTCTTAACATGTTTTCCATGTTTATCAAAAGGAATGTTAATAAAGTACGCGGTAAGGATCAAATCGCTATGCTGAATGCTTTAAACTTGCAAAAAACAATTCAGCAAGTTTTTTTATATAGTCGGGACTTCAAAGCGTATTTTAAACGCTTTAAGGTAAAAATGTAAGATATTTAGAAAAATTCGAATAACAAATCATACTGACTCATGCTTACTGTGTGGAATTCTATAAATTTAAAATTTATGTGTATTTCTTATCAGAATGAACAAACTTTTATATTTATTATTATTATTATTATTATTACTATTATTATTATTATTATTATTATTACTATTATTACTATTATTATTATTACTATTATTATTACTATTATTATTATTACTACTATTATTATTATTATTATTATTATTATTATTATTATTATATCATGAATGCAAGAAATAAGAACTGGAATGAGAACAAGAGGACTAGAGGACATGAAGTGGGTGCATAGAGACGAGTGGAGAAGGAAAGTAAAACTTTAGGTTCAGAAAGATGTGTAAACATTGAAAACCTGTATATAAATAAAAATATATTATTATTATTATTATTATTATTATTATTATTATTATTACTATTATTATTATTATATCATGAATGCAAGAAATAAGAACTGGAATGAGAACAAGAGGACTAGATGACATGAAGTGGGTGCATAGAGACGAGTGGAGAAGGAAAGTAAAACTTTAGGTTCAGAAAGATGTGTAAACATTGAAAACCTGTATATAAATAAAAATACATTATTATTATTATTATTATTATTATTATTATTATTATTATTATTATTATTATATCATGAATGCAAGAAATAAGAACTGGAATGAGAACAAGAGGACTAGAGGACATGAAGTGGGTGGATAGAGACGGGTGGAGAAGGAAAGTAAAACTTTAGGTGCAGAAAGATGTGTAAACATTGAAAACCTGTATATAAATAAAAAATACATTATTATTATTATTATTATTATTATTATTATTATTATTATATTATTATTATTATATCATGAATGCAAGAAATAAGAACTGGAATGAGAACAAGAGGACTAGAGGACATGAAGTGGGTGGATAGAGACGGGTGGAGAAGGAAAGTAAAACTTTAGGTTCAGAAAGATGTGTAAACATTGAAAACCTGTATATAAATAAAAATACATTATTATTATTATTATTATTATTATTATTATTATTATATCATGAATGCAAGAAATAAGAACTGGAATGAGAACAAGAGGACTAGAGGACATGAAGTGGGTGGATAGAGACGGGTGGAGAAGGAAAGTAAAACTTTAGGTGCAGAAAGATGTGTAAACATTGAAAACCTGTATATAAATAAAAATACATTATTATTATTATTATTATTATTATTATTATTCTACAATTTTTAATGCATACGCACATCTTCTTGCAACCAAAGCTTATGTTCTTTCCATTTTCCTTACACTTTATACTTCTTTCCCGTTCTTCTGTTTTATTTTTTTCGTTGCTCTATGTTTTTGAACCTTGTGACTTTAGGTCTATCTCTTCCTGCTGTAATACATCCCAAAACTTTCTAAATTTTCATACTCCATTCATTTTACGTATTAATAGCCTCTACCATTATAATTGTCTATATTTTACCAAACAAGAAATTCATTTATTTGTTATTGGATTTTGTCTGGCTATTTAACTCATGCCCCATATGGGAGTCAATGACCAATCACATTTCAATGATTTTTTATTTACAACCAATCACAGTCGTGTTTCGCCTAAAATTTACGAACTAAAGTTTATCATAATAAAGAAAGCACCTCCTTTTTAACATTCTGAATAGGTCATAGCATTATTTTGCAGTGACCGACTCCCTAAGAGATACGGCTACCAAATTGTATATATAGTGCATGAATGTCATCACATATCGCATGCAGGAGTTAATATAAAAACATTTGTAGCAATTGATTATACCACCAAAAAAAAAAGAAACCACTGTTTGCATTTTCTTAAAAGTATTTTTTCCCTGCTAATAATCCTGAAAAATATAATTGTCATATTTACATCATACGACATCAGAAATGAATTAATATACAGTTTGATGTGTTTCATTTTTTCTCCACTAGAGTACATTCTTACAATATTGCGTTCCTTTGGTAATAAATAATATTATCTGGTTGCAGTGAGAACAAAAGAAGCGTACCAATCGTTTCACATTTGTTTTCAAACATCGCCGTTTACATTAAATATATAAATATTTTAAAATAACTATAGTTAAATAATGATTTGTGAGTAAACAGCTTAATTTTATTCGTTAAATAGTCCTAACAAATGCCACTCTTGATTTCCAAATTCTCTAGATAAATTGGAAATCACTCGTGGCATTACTTATGATAAATTATTTTGTTACTTTTTCGAGTCAAGAAAATCTGGTTGAACAATGCAGTAATTTATTTGTATTGTTAGTAATTAAAGGTAAAGGCATCCCATTACAGGCCTCATGAGGCCGTTGGGGTAGTGGGAAGTTAGGGCTCCCACTTTTCTGGACAATCGGCACTTGATGTCAGCCGGGTTGTCAGCCCTGCGTGACGGCCATCTTTACCTCCAGAACAAGGGTCTGGTACTCATTTCCGTTAGAGACTGAGTCGACCAGGGCCATAGAGCCGCTAGAAGGTTTAAAAATCCTGACCCCCACCGGGACTCGAACCCTCGAGCTTCCGGCTTGTAGCGCAGTGCCTTAACCACTAGGCTACGGCGTGCCCCTTGTTAGTAATTGTAATAGTAAATTTTTCGAGCTTCCGGCTTGTAGCGCAGTGCCTTAACCACTAGGCTACGGCGTGCCCCTTGTTAGTAATTGTAATAGTAAATTTTTCGAGTCAATGCAATCCGAAGTAATATTTTGCGTTGCTAGTAATTTTTAATAGTAAATTTTTATTTAAACACACAAATGGTAGACATGTAGAAAGAATTAATGTAACAAGACTACCAAAAGAAGCATTTAACTACATGCCAAGAAGATCAAGGAATGCAAAAAGACCAGTGTAAAGATGAACAGTACAACTGTGAGGCGAAACAGGCAGTTTGCCTAGCCCGTGAAGTGAAGAAGAAGAAGAAGAAGAATTTTGATATTTTATATCCGCTCCATATGTTTTTACATATTAATATTTCTCATTACGTCCACCGCTGTGGCCTCGGGGTAGCGTGCTGCCTTGTCACGCAGCGGGCCCGGGTTCGATCCCCGGTCGGGACAGTTTTTCTGGGTAAGGTTTTTATCGGGGTTTTTCCTCACCTGTAAGACAAATATCAGGAAAACTTTAAGGCCCAAATGCTCCCCGAAATCATATGGCCATCGCAATCATCATCATTCATATTCATCTTAGGTTAAGCTTAGGATTAGGGACTCTCCTGGCGCACCATTATCATCATCATCATCACCCATCATATCATCGGGGCAACATAACCCCGCCTTCCAGGCGCCCCAACCTCAGAAGTGGGTTACAAGTACGCCATGCCAGGAGAGAAACCAGGAATGTCAAAAGACAAACCTGGGGCATTTAAAAAAAAATTCTCATTACTAATTGCATAATTTCTACATGCATAATATCTATCAGGATATGAAACAATACAATACAAATTCTGAATGCCCCCCCCCCTAAAGCGAAGTACTAACAACAATTAGAGATAACATCTTATAATAATTAGCATATTACATCACAAGTTAGCGCGAAAATTAGTTGTGTACCAAAAGGCCACAAACTGTTGTTTCTTGCCTGAAACACAGTAGTTATGTCTGATGAACAGGAGTGCCTGATTTTTCCCTTTAGTTATGGTTATTAGAGTTGATTAGTTACGTGCATTCTGTTTTCTTGTGTAATGAATGTGCAGTCTGACCAATGTCGCAATAATACATTGCATTTGAAAGCTCTTGCAGATAGAATTCAGGTCTAGGCTAGAGATGTTCAAAGAAACACAAAAGGCTGTGTAATTTCATAGAGGCCACTTGTTTCCAAGTCTTTTCAGTACACAAAACTATCCTATTAAATTATATCCCATCTGCATATGATAATTTCTACAGAACTTTTAATAACAATCCATAACAAAAAATAATATTGAGACTCAACTTCTATCAATGAATTCATTTTAAGTAGGGCATTTAAATTCATTTAAAATTACATAAAATTGTAGGTTTGTGGAATTATTTGTTGATTTAACTAGACTATTTAACTCATGCCCAAAATGGTAGTTAATGAACAATCACGTTTCAATGAATTTTGTTTTACAACCAATGACGGTCGTGTTTCACATCGCTCTTTATCGATTTCTCTTTATCAGCTTTATTTTTTTCTGAACAGCTCAGAGCATTATTTTTCTACAACATATAGGCTATATTCAATATAGCAAATAATGAACAGATTCCTTGATTTTACTGAGTTGTTTACTAAACAAATTAAGTAATAACCTATAATGTTGATTATAATATATAGTTTGATGTGTTTCATCATTTCTCCACTATGGTGTGTGGCAATTCATTCATCCAGCCTCCTGTGTAAATCTAAATAAATCCCTATCGGCAATAATAACCAGATGATATTATAACATCATTAAATGAAGCAGTTACTGGACTTAGGTCATATTTATATTCAAATTGATCAGGGAAGAGAGTGGAACCTGATTATGTAAGAGCAAAGGCCGTATAAAATGATCCAAAGAAGTCAGCATCAATGTAATCAAATTATTAGTTATTAAAGAATACTGACAACTCAGGTAATGTAAACCTTTCTTTTGTGAAGACGGAAGTGGCTGACACATGATAATAACTTACTAATGACAATGATCCTTTGCTCGACAGATTGAGTAGAGATATCTTCTAAGCCTCCAGTTAACTGATTTAGCGTGATAACCATAACCCATTAGCTAATGTACAAGCGGGGGTTTTACCCTGACACAAACATCGTTAGCAAAAAGTGTGGGAACATGGCAATTTTCTAGCTTCGGAAAGCTAAGAAAAAACCAAAGCCAAAAAAAAAACCCAAGCCTAGCTAATGTTTGTGTCTAGACTGTACGTGAAGCCAGCACGGGGAAAAAAAAGGTCCAGCCTCTGAAGGCGTAAATCGCCAATAATAAATTTGTAACACCCCCGGGATCAAAATAGGAGGGCGCATTAACCAATTATATGTTTCGTTATATGTGCCTAAGCACAGACCTTAGGTCCACGTGATCGAGGTAGTGGGAGTAACTAATTTACCTATAGGCGAGAGAGGCTTCTCCTCGTCACTTACTTCTCGTGTATAATTTCATCAAGTCACTTCAAAACACTACGTTCTAAAAAGTTGGATAAATTCACTTCATATATATACAATTACTTGCAGTTTATAAAAGTCAAGAATAAACTACTTTTACCAGATATTCTTTGTACATTAATTCTGCCCGACGAAGTCCTCGTGGAATCCCGAGATAAGAACCCCAACTCTACCGAATACCAACCGAGCAACCTAAGTTCTCACACATGGAGAACTCCTTCAGTATTCCTAGTGTCACTAAATCCCATCGTTACCTCTTGGCCCAACAATAAAACCCTTCCCCATATTGGCTCCCTAACGTGCGGGCAGAATAGGTCGTAAAGTAACACACGAATAGAAATCAACGGCAGAACGACTAAGTCCCACGACCACGAGGCAACCAGGACAGAGAAGATGATGGCAACAAGCAGACAGACAGCAACTGAAGGAAGGAAGCAGTAAGTGACACAACAACAGAATAAGCATTTTTTTTACTTTTTACCTATATAAGAAATCAAAATATTACAGTGATTTAACGGAGAATATATCTGTGTGTATTTATGTTGTTAAGAAGTAGGAATAGAAAGAGGCAGGCAAATAAAGATAAAAAAAAATGGATAGGAAACACGAAGAGATTAGGGAGAAGGCTTGTGGGCAACTGATTGAAGGAGAGAAGAACGAAATCGTAAGGATGGGAGAGGACAACGAAGATGGCAGAGAGAACTTAGAGCAGAGCACAGGGGAAAAGTAATGAAAAACAACGCAAGAGTAGAAGCTAGAGGGGAAGTAGAGGACAAGGGAAATCCAAGCACCGACACCATGAAATACATGGAAATGCTAATGTCGAGAATAGAGGAGATGGATAGAAGTAGAAAATGGATTTAGAGACGATAGATAGAAGTAGGAAAATGGATTTAGAGACGATAGATAGAAATAGGAAAATGGATTTAGAGGCAATGCAGAGGAATATGAAACAGGAATTTGAAACTTGGAGAGGACAGATGGAGATAAGCAGGGAAAAGGATGTATTTACGTTGAAAGAAACATTAAGGGATGAGATGAGAAAAGATAGAGAGATGCTAGAAGCGAAAATAAATGAATCGTCAGCGTGTGTAGAACTAAAGATAAATAAAATGGAACAAAAACTTATTAAAGACTCAGAGAAAAACAGAAAACAGGGTAATAAGTCAAATGAGAACAGAGATGAACAACAGTATAATAACGTTACAAACTAACTTAGGGGGAGAAACAGGAGGAATTACAAGGGGAAATAAAACGAGTCGACAAGAATGTGCTCTGTAGGTTGGAGAACGCGGACAAAAGGGTGAATGATATGTGTGTATCTGTACAAAAGCTAGCCCACGAACAAGAAACACTAAAGCCCCAAGTAGCTCAGAAAATTGCAGAGCAGGATAAACGCTCTGAATTGATTGAAATGATAGTAGAGCCTAGATTTAATGAGTTAGGCACTAATATAGAACAGAAAGTGACTAATGAAATCAGCAAACTAAATGATGAAATAAGTGTCATCACAAAGAACATAAATAGTAGAGGTCAAAAGGATAGGAACCCCGAAAATGAATCATACGCGTCGGAGAGTGTTTCTTGGACGACGGCTAACCACAAAGCACGTGCGCATATAGAGATACTAGGGAACCCAGAGATCGCTAGTAATTCTGTGGCGCATACTAACCTAGATGACAGAAGTAAGAATCATTTGAAAAATTTTGACAAGAGTCTAGTTATTATATGTGAATCTGAGAATAAGATTGAGGCTGTAAAGACCCGATAAATTACCATGCGTGTGTTCAGAGTTGTTTGCGTGTGGGCGTAGTATCGCAAAACATGTATATAATAATAGTACAGGAGGCCTTTGCGAGTTAACAGACTGTGAAATTAGACACTAATAGTATTAAGGGTAGATAGACGGACAGTGAAAATGACACTCGAAAAATAGGAGGGAGAGATTTTTACACGTAAGAATGACAACGGAATGGATATATTACGTATGTGTGTATGTCTTGCATTGTACTATATTGTATTGTGTGCACAGGTAGACACTACTGTGATTTTAGGTATGAGATAAAGGTCAATGTAAACGCTGAAATTATGCAGTACCCAGGTAAGGAAGTGGTTATATACCGACAAAATTTTGATATAACATACAAAGGTACAAACATATAAGCTCTACATAATCCCCCAAACGAAAAAAAAAAAAAAACAAGACCTGATAAATTATACTTAAATGCATGAACCAGTTTTCACGGGATTCGAACTCAATACTAGCTGAGATAGGACATAAATGAAAAGTATTAGTGAAAAAAAAATAAATAAGTGTTGTATGGTAAAGTACCAAATATAATCAGTAATTAAAATAAATAACACTAATAAAGTGATTAAATAGGCCTAGATGAAAACGCTAATCGCGAGAGGAAAGGGCAAAATGACTGCGAAAAAAAATAAAGTGAAATGTCAATTTAGATATTAATCATGATAATACCCCCATATTGATGAATATGATATAATTAATTGAATTAGGGTGAATACATAACACATGCATGTCCACTTTCAGCTAAGAGTGAGGGCGATTAATAAATTGTTGATTTGAACTTATCGATAGAGAATGGATCTATATTTTTAAATGTTTTAACCCAATCGCTCGAGCAGGAAGCTGCAGTATCTACTTAATCCAGTAAATGTTAAAATGAGCCCAGATAGGCCATTGTCATTGTTTAATACATATAGGTAATTGAAGAGACGTGTACAACAATCTGAATACGAATAATATCATGATGATTATGATTCTTTTGTCTAAAATAACAATCAGACAGCGTAAACATAGGAGCTAATGAGACAGGGTGAAGCTCAATGCACCTTAATTGAAAGGCCGAGTGACGGTGTGAACCTATAAAGCGTGAGGAATTTATTTGTTGATTATATTTACAGAATTTAATTTGTAGACGTGGGCCGAAGCGGCACGTCACTGTGTTTGTATAACACGTGCTATTTTGTTGAAAATATTTGAGGGCAAGGGATCCCGTATTATCTAATAATGAGATGAGATGAAGTCATGGTCGCTGGTGAAAGCGAATGTGACAATTTGTGCGAATTTGTATTCGATGTTAATAATGAGATGAGATGAGGTCATGATCGCTGATGGAAGCGAATGTGACAATTTGTGCGAATTTGTATTCGATGTTAATAATGAGATGAGATGAAGTCATGGTCGCTGGTGGAAGCGAATGTGACATACTATACGATTCTGCATTCGAAGGAAATGATTTTGCACGCTTAAGAAATAACGTCGTTTGGCTGAGCAATGATATAGCCAGCTATGCTTTGGCAAAGTAAATGGGCCGAAATATGTTGAGAATAAAATATTAAGAATCATGAATATTTCATGGATTAATAATCATGATGAATTCGTATGTATGCAATACCTATGGGGAAAATATGATATCAGGATGTAATACTATCAATAATAATTGTTTATAACGATAGCACAGCTGCTTAAACGCGATATTTGTATTTTGGTCGCAAAGATATAGATCCATGTAAATAAGTCTTATTGACTCAATTTAAATTAAATTTAGCAAAACTGAAGTATTATTCGACATATGGTTTGAAGTAGACAAAACTGGTTCATCGCAAATGAATTCCCAAGCTGTAGACGCACATTATAATGTAGGTAGATATTAAGGTGTAGACGAAATTGTAAATAAACAGTTACACATGAACAAACAATCTATGCTATACTGGTATTCAACTAAATAGTTTTGAATGGTAATTGTATAAGCATGAATGGTTTGAGTAGACCACCAAATATATTAGGGTGTATCTTTTTTTTTTCTTAATGAATATTTATGTATGTCTATATTGCAGAAAGTGAGTCTATTTAACCTCAAAGAACGATCCCAGGTAAAAGGGATACATATCAGTGTTTACAATCTGAACATAATTGACGTGCTGGCAACACTCTCAGGGTTAACGTGCTCTAACCAAAATATTATAGCCATTTTTTCTTTAAAGGCCACTATAGCTATGATACTAGCATTATATTACGCGAGAGGATTATAAACAAATAAAAAAATCCCTTGATTTTTCCATTTGTTTATAGGGCATTTGTGGCAATTCATTCATCCAGCCTCCTGTGTAAATCTAAATAAATCCCTATCGGCAATAATAACCAGATGATATTATAACATCATTAAATGAAGCAGTTACTGGACTTAGGTCATATTTATATTCAAATTGATCAGGGAAGAGAGTGGAACCTGATTATGTAAGAGCAAAGGCCGTATAAAATGATCCAAAGAAGTCAGCATCAATGTAATCAAATTATTAGTTATTAAAGAATACTGACAACTCAGGTAATGTAAACCTTTCTTTTGTGAAGACGGAAGTGGCTGACACATGATAATAACTTACTAATGACAATGATCCTTTGCTCGACAGATTGAGTAGAGATATCTTCTAAGCCTCCAGTTAACTGATTTAGCGTGATAACCATAACCCATTAGCTAATGTACAAGCGGGGGTTTTACCCTGACACAAACATCGTTAGCAAAAAGTGTGGGAACATGGCAAGTTTCTAGCGTCGGAAGCCTAGGAAAAAACCCAAGCCTAAGAAAAAACCCAAGCCTAGCTAATGTTTGTGACTAGACTGTACGTGAAGCCAGCACGGGGAAAAAAAGGTCCAGCCTCTGAAGGCGTAAATCGCCAATAATAAATTTGTAACACCCCCGGGATCAAAATAGGAGGGCGCATTAACCAATTATATGTTTCGTTATATGTGCCTAAGCACAGACCTTAGGTCCACGTGATCGAGGTAGTGGGAGTAACTATGTGCCTAAGCACAGACCTTAGGTCCACGTGATCGAGGTAGTGGGAGTAACTAATTTACCTATAGGCGAGAGAGGCTTCTCCTCGTCACTTACTTCTCGTGTATAATTTCATCAAGTCACTTCAAAACACTACGTTCTAAAAAGTTGGATAAATTCACTTCATATATATACAATTACTTGCAGTTTATAAAAGTCAAGAATAAACTACTTTTACCAGATATTCTTTGTACATTAATTCTGCCCGACGAAGTCCTCGTGGAATCCCGAGATAAGAACCCCAACTCTACCGAATACCAACCGAGCAACCTAAGTTCTCACACATGGAGAACTCCTTCAGTATTCCTAGTGTCACTAAATCCCATCGTTACCTCTTGGCCCAACAATAAAACCCTTCCCCAGGTGCAATCTTACAATATTGCGATCCTAGTTGCAGTCATGAACAAATGAAACGTATTATAAGATAAAAACTTAAAATATGTACCTTTTTGGCAGGTGCTGTCGTCCTCAACTATGTTACAATATTATATTTAAAATATTATCTGGAGGCCTTTCGGAAGTTAACTTCAATCATCAGCAGGATGAGCTTCTGCTACTAGTTGTTGTTTATGCCAATGATATGAATTTTATTAGTATTGAAATGAAACGTAACCAAACATTTCTCTTTTGTTTTCAAACATCGCCGTTTACATTAAATATATAAATATTTTAAAATAACTATAGTTAAATAATGATTTGTGAGTAAACAGCTTAGTTTTATTCGTTAAATAGTCCTAACAAATGCCACTCTTGATTTCCGAATTATCATAAGTAATGCCACGAGTGATTTCCAAATTATCGATAAATTCACGACTCACGAAGTGAGGAGTGAATTTATCTAGAGAATTTGGAAATCAAAAGTGGCATTTGTTAGGACTATTTAACGAATAAAATTAAGCTGTTTACTCACAAATCATTATTTAACTATAGTTATTTTAAAATATCTATATATTTAATGTAAACGGCGATGTTTGAAAACAATTGAGAAACGATAGGTACGCTTCTACTGCTTCTTTTGTTTATCACTGCATCCAGATCATACTATTTATTTGCCAAAGGAACGCAATATTGTAAGGAGGAGCTTTCTAATATGGTAATCATAACACTGATAAATATTTGGTGAAACACGACTCTGATTGGTTGTAAAACAGAAATCATTGAAACGTGATTGGTCATTGACTCCCATTTGGGGCATGAGTTAAATAGTCTAGATAAATTCACTCCTGACATCGTGAGTCGTGAATTTATCGATAATTTGGAAATCACTCGTCGCATTACTTATGGCAAAACTAAGAAAAACATAAGAAAAATTACGATGTATGGAATTAAATTTGAGTATGAATTAAATGTTACAAGAATATGATATTGGTATCACAGTTTGATTATACATATAAAGTGCAAAGATTTAGAATGCCTTACATATTATGTAAAAAAAGTTCGCTTGGAAGAAGAATAAACTGTAAGAATTGAGAAAATAAATTCGAGATGGCTTTGTATGCATGTCGAGATGTAAGAACGAATATGGCAAAATAAATAATTATTCATGGGGAGTCCAAACAAAAACGAGAGTAGTAGGGCCTATCCATTTAAAGATCACATAAGGTAAAGCCATATTATAATAATGGATACCTGAGGAATAAACATCGGAGTTATACAGCATCACGCTCAATTTATTTATTAAATAAATTGAGCATGACGCTGTATAACTAATTTAATTGTGCCCGAGCATAATTCAATTCGTTATACAGCATTACGCTCAATTCGATTTAATTTTTACTCTAGCATACCTAATTTGATCATCATAACCACATAATAGCAATCCACTGAATGAATTTTATCTTCTCTCAATGTAACTTTCACAATCAAAATATGTAACTTAAGTCAAGTTTTCAAAATATTCGAAGGAATCAATTCAGTCTTGTCACATTCTGACAATTTTAAGCACCTATCGTTATGTGAATACTACGGGTAGATTGTAGTGGAAGAACATAAAAAATGGGGACTGAATATAAATTTACAGAAAACAGAATATATGTGTTTGGCAAAGGATGTGCATGACCTCATACTTGAAACAGGGAAAATAAAAAAGTGTGAATTTTTTAAATATCTTGGGTCAATAATTACAAGTTTAAGTACCTGTGAGAGAGATGTACAGACTAAAATTGCAATGGCAAAAAATGCAACTAAGACATTACATGGAGTAATTTGGAATAAAAATATTACAAAGGAAACTAACATGAAAATTTATAAGATCATAATACAGAATACTTTGTCATATGGAAGTGAAACTTGGTATTTGACGGAATTACAAAAGAATAAAATTAGAACAGTTGAATTTGATTATTTTAGAAGCCTACAAAAAACAAGTCAGGATAAAATAAGAAATGATTTCCTTTCGAGAGTAATGAATGTCACCACATCTGTTGTTAAAATTATTGAAAATCAAACACTTAAATGGTATGGCCATGTACAAAGAATGGAAAATGAAAGATGGCCAAAAAAATATATACCAATGGTCACCCCTGGAAGAAATAAACGTGGCAGACCAAGATGGAAATGGAAAACCTACGTCAGAACTATAATGGATGATAGAAATTTGGAATAGGGAGATTGGAATGATAGAGATAAATGGAAACTGAAGACGGCAAACCTATAAGTGGGGGGAAAGCCGAAGAAGAAGATTATAGTGAGGAATATTTAATTAAACAAAGTGTTTCACTTAGATTTAAATAGTGTATTATCTAATATCATGTTGAAATTGGTCTTTGATCTTGACCTTCTCCAAATAAGTAAAACCTTCAATTTTGTTTATGAAGTCATCTAAGCGTTGGTAGTACATACCTACGATTTCCATGATTTATAACGCCTAAGATTATATTTGATTAATTATCCTTGAATCCAGACACTCATTTGTTATTATTCACAGTGATAGGGAAATGTCATCAGTGATAAGTCATAAAGCCAATATTTGCCCTAGAGTATCCCACAGATCTCCATCAAGAATCAGTTTGGAGGTTTGATTTTAAATTGCAATATTACAAGGCTAAATTTTGTAGATATATTAACTATGATAGAAAGTTTAATATCTTTAACATATTAAACAGAACGTTAAGTGATGCATGGTATAGCATTCTTCAAGAAATATCTTTGAATTTAGCCAAGAATTATATATGGGTTTAAATTAATTTAATTTATCCCACTGCAAATCGGAAAGATTGTTTACGTTATACATTTTAGTTGCTATTTAACTCATGTTCCAAATGGTAGTCAATGACCAATCACGTTTCAATGAATTTTGTTTTACAACCAATCACAGTCGTGTTTCACCTCGCTCTTTATCGATTTCTCTTTATCAGCTCCTGCTTTATGATAAGAAAGCTCCTGTTTTTGTGTTAAAGAAAGCTCCTCCTTTTTAATATTCTGAACAGCTCAGAGCATTATTTTCTCCAACAAATACATCGAATGTAGCAAATAATGGACAGATTCCTTGATTTTACTGAGTTGCTTACTAAAAAAATTAATTAATAACATATAATGTTGATTATAATATACAGTTTGGTGTGTTTAATTATTTCTCCACTAGGGTGCATTCTTACAATATTGCAATCCTATTTGGCAATAAATAGTATGATCAAGTTGCAGTGAATATACCTAATCTTACATTTCTGATTTGTTTTCCAACATCGCAGTTTAAATTAAATGTACAAATATTTCAAAATACCGGTAACTATATTTAAATAATGACTTCTGAGTAAACAGCTTAATTTTATTCGTTAACTAGTCCTAACAAATGCCACTCTTGACTTACAAACCCTCTAGATATTTGGAAATTACTCGTGGCATTACTTATGAATATTTCTAACAAAATGACGTGAATCAGATGGTATCGTTAAACACACATGCGTAAGGTAATGAGTTCAAATCTTGATAATAGAACTTGTTCGCGTTGTTCTCTGCTAATAAAGCAATAAGTTGGTACAAATTTCATTAGCACGATTTTATGTAGCACTAACCAAAAATAAGCGAACTTATCAAAATGTATTACTACGCACTGCAAAACAAATATCAACCTACTATTAAAGTACAGAATCATATAATCGATATTTTTTAAGATGTTAAAAGTCCGTAAATAAAACAAGAGAGTCCCCCCCCCCGTTTTTTAATTGTCATGTAAGTTTTCACGGCCAGTGCCGCAATTCTTGAAGTAAACATTTTTTCAGGGCTAAGTGCTGCTGGTCTTGTTCCCAAATTAAAATTCTACTTAGAAATCAACATTTTGCCTGATACTGCGGCATATCTAAGTATAGTATGCTGAGTCATTTAGTTTCCAGGCGGTATCAAAGGCAACTGTTTCTCTCTGGTTTAAAAAATACATTGTTACTGCCAGGTAGAGCCGGAGTGTTATCGTTAGAGGCTTCTAAGACGACGCTCCAATCACCAAAAACTGAAAACAGTTCTCTCCCAATAATGTCTTCGCATTTTTAAATGACGTTTCCATGTCTACTCCAAGCGGATATAATTATCTCAACAGCGTTGCAACTTTTCTCCTTTGCAGTATCCTTAGTTAAGGGGGATGTGGGTGAAATTTCTATTTTCTACATTTTTTAAGCTACATGTTTGATTTTTTGTACACACATTCATGCCATACTAGGTAATGTTATGCTGAAGTTTCATCCTTCTAGGCTTAAAAGGTTTTGAGTTATTGAAGCAAATCCATTTAAAAATTTGCATATTAAAATTTTTAATTAGTCCCATAATTTTTGAGTAAATTTTTTTAACTTTTTTCTACACGACCACAGACGTATTTAGAACATAACCATGTATTAACTTTTTTATATCATTATAATAAAGAAAGAACAAAATATATACATACTCTGCATTTATATATATATATATATATATATATATATATATATATATTAATTATTACACATATTATATTTTTTAGTCAAAATGTTGTGCATCTATCATTAAATTTCTCAATGCTATTTTGATTTGAATATATTGAAATGCAATGAAAATAAAAGTGTGGAAAGGCCAATTTGAACGTTTTCATGCAGTTAAATTAGAATGTAGCATACATATCCTCCTACAGTCATTAGGGAGACTTACAAGCGCCATAGGACACTGAAACTTCACCAACCTTTACTTTAAGGTACATGGTATTTTTTAATACAAAAAACAAAAAAATGCTAAATTTGACCAAAAATGTCGAAAATTTCACCCATCACCTCCCTTAACATGGATAATGGGGAAAAACAATGAATGCGCTCTGCAATTTTTTTGAAAGAAAATTATTAAGGAGGGTATATGGTCCTATATGTGAGAATGGTGTCTGGCTAAAACGCTATAATCAGGAGTTGTGTGCATTATTCAAACATGTGGAATAATTAGTAAATTCAATAAATTAACCAGACTACGATGTCCAGGACATGTAAGAAGAAAGGAAGAGTCAAAAAATATGTAAAATAATATGGTCCACTCAACCACAAGGTAGAAGAAAAAGAGGAAGGCCGAAACTACGATGGAAGGAAGAGATGGATGGAGATGCTAGAGAGTTGGGATTGAGAAATTGGTGGAGAGAGACAAAGGACCGAGCTAATTGCAGGAGGCTCCTTGAGAAGGCCAGGACTCAGGAATGAGTTGTTGCGCCAGTGATGATGATGATGAGTATTCTTAGTTGGTAAAAATTTATTCTAGTGAATAAAACGTGACAACCGCTTGATATGGTAAATACTTATGCTTTGTAGCAAATAAGATACGGCCATAATCTAGTATAGTGATTAAGAAATATGATTAATGAATAAATAAGGAATTAACTGAATACAGTTTAAAAAGTAAATTAAATGACTATTTAACTCATGCCCCAAATGGGAGTCAACGACCAATCACGTTTCAATGATTTCTGTTTTACAACCAATCAGAGTCGTGTTTCACCAAATATTTATCAGTGTTATAATTACCATATTAAAGAAAGCTCCTCCTTACAATATTGCGTTCCTTTGGCAATAAATAGTATGATCTGGTTGCAGTGATAAACAAAAGAAGCAGTAGAAGCGTACCTATCGTTTCTCATTTGTTTTCAAACATCGCCGTTTACATTAAATATATAAACATTTTAAAATAACTATAGTTAAATAATGATTTGTGAGTAAACAGCTTAATTTTATTCGTTAAATAGTCCTAACAAATGCCACTCTTGATTTCCAAATTCTCTAGATAAATTCACTCCTCACTTCGTGAGTCGTGAATTTATCGATAATTTGGAAATCACTCGTGGCATTACTTATGAATATCGTATTGGTAAATAGTTCTCACAAAGGAGCGGTAGGAAAACCTAAGTAACAAGAAGTCATAAATATGTAACCCCTCAAATTAGACCTGAAATCCTTAAGCTGGGTTTAGCTTGAAAAATCAAGTTTGGGAAAACTGTTAGTTTATGCTGATGATGTAGTATTATTGGCCGACAGCAAGGAGATACTAAAGGACAACACGCACACACTATTGAGTAACACTAAGAAATTAGGACTGGAAGTAAATATCAATAAAACTAAATATATGGTCACACGTAGAAATAAATTATATAATGGATATGGACAGCTAATGACAAATGAGGGAAATTTTTGAGGAAGTGGCTGAATTCAAATACCTAGGAACAATAATCACAAATAGGAATGAGATGCACAAAGAAATTAAACATAGGCTTAATTCTGGAAATGCGTGCTATTATGCATTGCAGAGACTCTTGATGTCCCATCTCCTTTCAAAAAATGTTAAACTGAAAATATATAAAACTATTATTCTACCAGTTATATTATATGGGTGCGAAACATGGACTCTTACTTTAAGGGAGGAAAGAAGATTACAAGTATTTGAGAATAAAGTACTTAGGAAAATTTTTGGACCAAAGAGAGATGAACAGACAGGTGAATGGAGAAGACTACATAACAATGAACTACATGGTCTTTATAGGAAGCCAGATATAATATGAACAATCAAGTCTCGTAGACTGCGATGGGCAGGATATGTTGCACGTATGAGGAATGAAAGACTTGCATGGAAGCTTCTTGTAGGAAATCCAGAAGGAAAACGCCCAATTGGTAGACCAAGAATGAGGTGGGAGAATAACATTAACTATGATTTGAGGGAAGTAAATTATACAGGGAATGATTGGAAAGCATTAGCTCAGGATAGGGATGTATGGAGAGCTTATGTCCGCGCGGCCATGAACCTACGGGTTCGATAGTGCCAGTGAGTAAGTATGTAAGGGAGAAAATGTCAAACTCCAAAATTTACAATCGCGGAAAGCCCGAACTGGTAAACACGCTCCCTAGCCGTGAGAATAAAATTAAAAATGTAGGCGGGAGCGTAAATAAAATATTAACGCCCTTAGAAGACATGTGACTGAATATTCTAACCAATCAAAATCAGAGTTAGGTTATACGACCATATATGGGAATAAAGGGTCCTGACTTCGATACGAAACTCACGAAGACAAATAACCAACTTATACTCAACAGTTTGTAGGGAGAAGACTTATATCAGAGATTCCATAGGTTCGGTACTCGAGAAGGGATCCCAAGTCATGGGACTTAGAAATTCCTGTAAAATTAATCATTCTTAAGCTTAAACTGAGAGTCCTCGTGCAGTTAGGCATCGAAAATTAACACCAATTCAACGGTGCTCAATGTATCGAGTGTATTTTAAGAGCTTACTTCATTAATTAAATAAAATAATGTTATTTTCATTATTCGTGATTTTCTGTTCCCACCCCTATATATATGGGAATCTCAGCGCTCACTCTGAAACAACAGGAACCGACTAGCTACCGAGGCATGGCAAACAAACAATTCACAATAACTAAAACAGTGAATATATGACATTACTAACAGTCCCTAAAATACTGCCCCATGCTTGTAAAATAGTCCTACCTAACTACAAACTAAAGCGTCTATAAACTAAATGAATGAGCTGCCTATACAATCGGGCAGAGTTCAGGAATATAACATTTTAATATCAGAGATAACAGGAAATTCACAGAGTATAAAAACTTCAAGAAAATGTCTGTAGTCATCCATGAAGTCATGATGTCTGTTTGATGCTGTTCTGATGTAATGTTAGATAATGAGATTTAAATTGGAGGCGCAAAGAGTTGGATGCAAGTGGATTGCTAGACGGTTGCAGCGATGACATCATCGGTCTACCTGTTTGACCAGGACTGGCTTGCACCAAGGAAAACACCTGCTGGACCGAGACCACCTTCTCGTTTTCATTACGAACGTATCAATGGACTAGTATGTATTCACATATTGTATCACCAAATATTTGTAATGCATCACACAGTAATTGAAAGGTGATTTAAAATATGAAAGATTTAGACGTGGATTACAAATTCAACAAATGTGACCAATATAAGTTATATTAATGAGTAGGGCAAGGATTTTAATGCACAATAAAATACAAAATGCATTATAAAAATGTAATGATGCACTTACAATTACAAAAAATTCAGTAAAATTAAAAGAAGTGCAATATATTTATAAATTTCTCATTTGCATGTAAATACAAGATGTTCAAAAGTTAGTTAGACTTATACGAATGTGTCTAAATGGCACAAAGAGTAGGGTGCGTGTAGGCAAACAGTTTTCAGACACATTTGAAATCCAGAATGGGTTGAAGCAAGGAGATGCACTATCTCCTCTAATATTTAATTTTGTACTAGAGCACGCCATCAAATCTTTAGAGGATGAGGAAAGCCTACAACTCAATGGTATTAATAAGCTGTTAGTTTATGCTGATGATGTAGTACAATTGGCCGACAGCGAGGAGATACTAAAGGCCAACACGCACACACACTATTGTGTAACACTAAGGAATTGGGACTGGAAGTAAATATCAATAAAACTAAATATATGATCACATGTAGAAATGCATTATGTAATCGAAATGGACAGCTAATGACAAATGAGGGAAATTTTGAGGAAGTGGCTGAATTCAAATACCTAGGAACAATAATCACAAATAGGAATGAGATGCAGAAAGAAATTAAACATAGGCTTAATTCTGGAAATGCATGCTATTATTCATTGCAGAGACTTTTGATGTCCCAATTCCTTTCAAAAAACGTAAAACTGAAAATATATAAAACTATTATTCTACCGATTATATTATATGGGTGCGAAACATGGACTCTTACTTTAAAGGAGGAAATCAGATTACGAGTTTTTTGAGAATAAAGTTCTTAGGACAATTTTTGGACCAAAGAGAGATGAACAGACAGGTGAATGGAGATGACTACATAACAATGAACTACATGGTCTTTATAGGAAGCCAGATATAATAAGAACAGTTAAGTCTCGTAGACTGCGATGGGCAGGAGATGTTGCGCGTATGGGGAATGAAAAAGGTGCATGGAAGCTTCTTGTAGGGAAGCCAGAGGGAAAATGCCCAGTTGGTAGACCAAGAATGACGTGCGAGAATAACATTAATTATGATTTGAGGGAAGTAGATTATACAGGAAATGATTGGAAAGCATTAGCTCAAGATAGGGATGTATGGCGATTTAAGGCCGCGCGGCCATGAACCTACGGTTAGATATTGCCAGTGAGTTAGTTAGTTAGTTATACTAATTAGCAGAAATACGGTTTGTATGATATAAAACAATTACAGAAAATTACTTAGGTGGATCCCTATAGTGTATAAACTTTGAAAAGTATTAAAAATTTGTTCTCGTATGAAGAATATTATTAATAGAGATGAACAGACAGGTGAATGGAGAAGACTACTTAACAGTAAACTACATGGTCTTTATAGAAAGCTAGATATAATAAGTTAAGTCTCGTACACTGCGATGGGCAGGACATGTGGCAAAAATGGGGAATGAAAGACGTGCATGAAAGCTTCTTGTAGGAAAACCAGGGGGGAAACGCCCAGTTGGTAGACCAAGAATGAGGTGGGAGAATAATATTAACTATGATTTGAGGGAAGTAGATTATACAGGGAATGATTGGAAAACATTAGCTCAGGATAGGGATGTATGGATGGCTTATGGCCGCGCGGCCATGAATCTACGGGTTCGATAGTGCCAGTGAGTTAGTTAGTTATGAAGAATATTACCTAATTATTTCTTATCGATTGAGTATTTATTGTGAATTCTAGGGGATTTTCATCGTCCTTTCGAGTATTAGGCCCAGTGGCCCGTTACGGTCTCCCGCCATCTCCGAAAAGGTCGACCCACAGATTTTCTGCCTCGAGGAATGTAGTGAAGAATTTGTTTTGGTATTCTGTGACGATCCATGCGCTGAATATGGGCTAGCCAATTGTTGCTATATTCTTGGAGGTATTCAGATGATGATAATAATAATAATAATAATAATAATAATAATAATTTATTTTAGCTTTTCAGATATAGGTACGATGTTTAACTCTCTGGCTATTGTTGAATTTCTTTGGTGGTCTAGAAGGCTATAACCTGCAGTTCGTCGCAGAAATTTCATCTCCGTGGTTGTAATATGACGATCATCCTGAGTTCTGATGGTCCAAGCTTCACTGCCATAACAGATTATGTGTCTAGCGAGAATTTTATAGATTTTCATTCTTGTTGTCTCTGCACTTTTGATGGTTTAAAAACTTGGTTGATAATTCTTAAAGCTGTATTATAGTTTTAAGAATTCTAGGGGATTTTAAGTGCCTTATTGAATTATTTCATAAAAAATCTTATATTAATTATATAAAAAAATTAATGACTTACAAGTCCATTGTAGAAAGAAGAGTTGGAAAACGAAGATTAAAACTTACCTAAAACAAAGAAAATATGATACATTAATAAGATTGCTTATTTAATTGCAAATGTTTAAAGCAAATAATAAACAGATTCCTTCGAACTACACATTTGATAATTGTGTGTTCAATAATTGTGTTTTTAAATAATGATTTGTAATTATAATATACATCCTGATGTTTTCATTATTTCTCCATTAGAGTGCATTCTTACAATACTGTAATACTATTTAGCAACAAATAATATGATCAAATTGCAGTGAGTAAACATAACCTCACATTTCTCATTTGTTTTCAAACATCACCGTTTACATTAAATATATAAATATTTTAAAATACCAGTAACTATATTTAAATAATGATTTTTGAGTAGACAGCTTAATTTTATTCGTTAAATAGTCCTAACAAATGCCACACTTGATTTCCAAATCCTCTAGATAATTTCACGATTTGGAAATCACTCGTGACATTACTTAGGCCTATGATTATTTAACTCACGCCCCAAATGGGAGTCAATGACCAATCACATTTCAATGATTTTTTATTTACAACCAATCACAGTCGTGTTTCACCTAAAATTTACCAACTAAAGTTTATCATAATAAAGAAAGCACCTCCTTTTTAACATTCTGAATAGATCATAGCATTATTTGGCAGTGACTGACTCTCTAAGAAATACGACTACCAGATTGTATATATAGTGCATGAATGTCAGCAGAAAGCGCATGCGATGGATAATGTAAAACATTTGTATCAATTGATTATACCACAAAAACACTGTTTGCAAACACTGTTTGCATTTTCTTAAACGAATTATGTTCTAGGAAATGACGTTGCAGAAAAATATAATTGACATATTTACATCATAGGACATCAAATTAATTAATGCCTATAACGTTGGTTATAAATTTCTCTACTAGGGTGCATTCTTACAATATTGCGATCTTTTGGCAATAAATAATATGATCTGGTTGCAGTGATGAACAAAGGAAGGAAATGAAGCGTACCAATCGTTTCTGATTTGTTTTCAAACATCGTCGTTTACATTAAATATATAAATATTTTAAAATAACTATATTTAAATAATGATTTGTGAGTAAACAGCTTAATTTTATTCGTTAAATAGTCCTAAAAAATGCCACACTTGATTTCCAAATTCTCTAGATAAATTCACTCCTCACTTCGTGAGTCGTGAATTTATCGATAATTTGGAAATCACTCGTGGCATTACTTATGACTATTTAACTCATGCCCCAAATGGAAGTCAATGACCAATCACGTTTCAATGATTTCTGTTTTACAACCAATCAGAGTTGTGTTTCACGAAATATTTATCAGTGTTATAATTACCATATTAAAGAAAGCTCCTCCTTTTTAATATTCTGAACAGTTAAACAAAAGAAGCAGATGAAGCGTACCTATCGTTTCTCATTTGTTTTCAAACATCGCCGTTTACATTAAATATATACATATTTTAAAATAACTATAGTCAAATATTGATTTGTGAGTAAACAGCTTAATTTTATTCGTTAAATAGTCCTAAGAAATGCCACTCTTGATTTCCAAATTCTCTAGATAAATTGGAAATCACTCGTGGCATTACTTATGATAATTTCACTTATACAGAGTAAGGAAGCAGCTTTACAATACAATGATTTGGTTCTAATATTCGTCCACTATATCATCAAAGCAATCGAAAAAGTATCCCCCAGCCAGGAAAGGAAGCAGCGAGACAGCATCAGCACTACTACCGACGAGAGTGAGAGAGACTGTATCGAGAATGACGACGTTGAATCTCCCATTTGTCACGGATTATTTTCAAACGATAGACTAGGTGAATTCTAGTTGTAAGTACGTATGCGAGAACTGTGACAAAACAAACAAAAAGCAGTAAGCGTACCTTTGCGTAACATGTTGCGCAAGTGAATACTTCATTTTTTTTTTCAATTTCGTTTTCAAATGTTAACTATGGATTCCGAATTTCAACTTAGTTTGGCTTGTTAATATAATGAATTAATTATTTGCAGCCAGAATTTCTACTTACGTTTAGCTCTCATCACTCCAAACGATTCCTGGAGCAGTGTTTTTACACTTCTAACCAATGGGCGATATTTAGAACACTTTGTTCAAAAGAAACACTTCTAATAAACTCTAAATGCATTTTTATTATATTATGATACAAACTTTTACCTATACAATATGTCAATGATAAGAAATATTTGATATTAAGCTTGTTTTATATTTGCTATGGCCATAGTAAACCTTCAAGCAAAAATTAAACTGGACGATATTTTGACCGTATATCCTTAAACAGAGTGAATCCAAATTTTATTGATAAAATTTCACAAGTTGTTCAGGAGCGTTTTTGAGTGTTTTGGTATAAAAAACCCAGGGTATCTCAGTGATTCCCAAACTTTCTCCAGCCGCGGCGCCTTTTTTTAAATAAAGATTTTCCAAACGTTATTGATAAATTTTTAAAAGTTGTTCAGGAATGCTTTTGAGTGTTTTAATATAAGAAACCCAGGGTATATCAGTGGTTCCCAAACTTTCTCGAGCCGCGGCGCCTTTTTTTAAATAAAGATTTTCCAAACTTTATTGATAAATTTTGACAAGTTGTTCAGGAATGCTTTTGAGTGTTTTGATATAAGAAACCCAGGGTATCTCAGTGGTTCCCAAACTTTCTCGAGTCGCGGCGCCTTTTTTTAAATAAAGATTTTCCAAACTTTATTGATAAATTTTGACAAGTTGTTCAGGAATGCTTTTGAGTGTTTTGATATAAGAAACCCAGGGTATCTCAGTGGTTCCCAAACTTTCTCGAGTCGCGGCGCCTTTTTTTAAATAAAGATTTTCCAAACTTTATTGATAAATTTTGAAAGTTGTTCAGGAATGCTTTTAACTGTTTTGATATAAGAAACCCAGGGTATATCAGTGGTTCCCAAACTTTCTCGAGTCGCGGCGCCTTTTTTAATTAACATTTTCCAAACTTCATTGATAAATTTTGAAAGTTGTTCAGGAATGCTTTTGAGTGTTTTGATATAAGAAACCTTTTAATTAAGATTTTCCAAACTTTATTAATAAATTTTGAAAGTTGTTCAGGAACGTTTTTGAGTGTTTTGATATAAGAAACCCAGGGTATCTCAGTGGTTCCCAAACTTTCTCTAGTCGTGGCGCCTTTTTTAATTAAGATTTTCCCATGGCGCTCTACCATAAGTAAAAGCATGTTTAATCACAAGATATACAAATAAATAAAACTCGTGTAACTGTCATTCTCCTCCACATCTATCTGTCATTTCAATCTCCATGAACCAATCATTTTTACCCTCGTGCTGCTCAAAACGTAATTGATTCACGTTATTTTTGTGCTTCCTCTTCTTTTTCCAACAAGTGTATTCTTCTTGGGAATCTGTCTTCTGTCGTTCTTTTGACATAACCATACCATTTTGTTTGCTTTTTTTTTTAAAAAAAACCCACAATTGAAGTTTGAACACTCATCATTCGTTTGATTACACTGTTTCTTATTTTATTTCTTCTAAAAATTTCAGCTTGTAGCCTCCAAAAAAAATCAATTTTTCCTGAATTTAATTCACTTATTGTTTTATATTTTAATTCACATGTTTCTCAACCGTCATTGTACTCATTATTGTATTAAAAAGTTTGTTTTTGTTTTAGAACTTGTATTCTGATCCCAGAAAACTGTATTATTTTTATATTACACTAGCTAATAACCGGAGTGCGCTTCTACGCCTAAATAAATGAAAATTAATGTGTTTTTATGTTTAGTTGAATAAGTAAAAGGAAAAATAATTATAAATTTATATTTTTAGATACTCCGTGCTGATTGCCAGGCGTTGCCCGGGAATCTACTTATCCCGATCTTCTTGACACAAATGAGCTGAAATACGAAAATTAATGTGTTCTAAGTTTAGTCAAATAAGTATAAGTAAAAATTTATATCGTAATTATTTTTAGATACCCCGTGCTGTTTACCCGGCGTTGTCGGGGAATCTACTCATTCCGATCTCATTGGTATAAATGAGGTGAAAGACAAAATTAATGTACTTCTTAGGCCCATGATTAGTTGAATCAGTAAAATGAAAAATAATTATAAATGTATATCGTAATTATTTTAAGATTCCCCGTGCTGATTACCCGGTGTTTCCCGGGAATCTATTTATCTCGATCTTCTTGGCATAAATGAGCTCAAAGACAAAATTCGTTATTGTGAGTTATCCATAAGAGAATACCTGCTATGCTTGCACAGGAATCTACGTACTTGTCTCGATCTTCTTGGCATCAATGAAAGACAAAAATGGTTAATGTGAGTTATCCGTAACAGATAAACATATGCTGTCGCGCACTATTTTGTAGAGTTTTTTGAGATATTCAATTCTGTGTTCATAATTTTGTGTATTTATTATGGTTTATGCAGCGTAAGCCATTTAAGCGTCCAAAGAGCTACTTTTTTCACGTTTTTCACTACAAAGGGCGATTTTTAAGGGTGTAGGAGTTGAGTATCACAACTGTCTTATAGCCTATGTTCATCTCGGGAATCTCCTGAACATTTTGCAAAAAGCCCCATCACAATCGGATCGACGGTAAGGCCGCGCATAAAGTACGAATAAACAAACAAACCAACTAACAAACATTCATTTTTATATATTAGATATCGACCCTTATTTATCCTCACATTAATTTCAGCATCGTGACTTTCATCTGCACCAATGTTTGTGTCCAAATATATCCATAGTAATTCTGCCCGAAGGCAGGTCCTTCACTGCACTCATAGCATTTTCATGCTATGCTTGCAGCTTTACTAGGGAATTGTGTAGGTGTGGTAGCTTCCCGTTGCTTTCCACACCTGTGAAGGATGATGATGATAATGATAATGGTAAGGATGATAATGATAAGGATGATGGCCATATGATTTCGGGGACCGTTTGGGCCTTAAAGTTTTCCTGACATTTGTCTTACAGGTGAGGAAAAACCCCGATAAAAACCTCACCCAGAAAAACTGCCCCGACCGGGGATCGAACCCGGGCCCGCTGCGTGACAAGGCAGCACGCTACCTCGAGACCACAGCGGTGGACGTCCAAATATATATATATATATATATATACATATTCGTCAAATAATCTATAATATATTCATAAAATAAATGAGCAAACAAATTTTGATAATACAGTATTTGAAATATGTAATTTGTATATATTATTGTTTAATTTTACATTAGAAACAATGTAAAAAAGGCAAAAGAACTTAGACAAAAGAGTTCTTCTAAACTACAGAAATTTAAATAGCAAGTTCTTGATAAGTAGAATCTTGCGTTTAAATATATTATAATTGAACTGGTTATTAAATGGTGTATTTAGAGCAAGGCTTTGTTATAACGAACAAAGTTATGGGGACAAGAGTTAGATGGTACTGTTGCATGTACCAACACCACTCTGTTAATTCTGCGAGGGAAGTTTGATTGAGCACAAACTCGCGTGTATCTTGCTATCTAAACAGCGACATTTTGTGTCAAGGGTATGCATTCTGTGTCATTCCTCTCTTTTAGCTTCAACATCAAATTCTTTCTCTAAGTTACTTCATTTATTAGACCCATTTTCAATCAGCATTAATTAAACTTAAAATAACCTCTGATAAAGATATTACTTTCCGTACTAAACTTCGTAACTTATTTTGATGATTAAAAATGCTTAATTTTAGAGATAGTAAAATATCCAACCATGTTTCTATGCTGTATCCAGGCTATTTGTTTATTATACACGTATATATCCAATATATTCTTTTTATTATCAATAACATTCAAAATATAAACATATCTAATATATAAAAATGTTTGTTTGTTTGCTTGTTTGTTCGTACTTTATGCGCGGCCATACCGTTGATCCGATTGTGATGGGGCTTTTTGTAAAATGTTCAAGAGATTCCCGGGATGAACATAGGCTATAAGAGAGTTGTGATACTCAACTCCTACACCCTTAAAAATCGCCTTTTCTAGTGGAAAACACGAACAAAGTTGCTCTATTGCCGCTTAAATGGCTTACGCTGCCTAAATCATAACAAATACACAAAATTAATGTACACAGAATTGAATATCTCAAAAAGCTCTACAAAAAAGTCCGCGACAGCATATGTTTATCTCTTACGGATAACTCACAATAACCATTTTTGTCTTTCGTTGATGCCAAGAAGATCGAGACAAGTACGTTGATTCCTGTGCAAGCATAGCAGCACATGGCGGGTATTCTTTTACGGATAACTCACAATAACGAATTTTGTCTTTTAGCTCATTTATGCCAAGAAAATCGAGATAAGTAGATTCCCGGGCAACACCGGGTAATCAGCACGTGGTATCTAAAAAAATATAAATTCATAAATATTTTACCGTCTACTAATTCAACTAAACATAAAAGAAACATTCATTTTCATTTATTTAGGCGTAGAAGCGCACGCCGGGTATTAGCTAGTCAAAGATAAAGTTGTTGTAATTTATGTATATACAAAACATATTTTGTCCTGCAATTTTTCTTTTTTAAATATACATACATACATACATACATACATACATACATACATACATACATACATACATACATACATACATATATGCATACATACATACATACATACATACATACATACATACATACATACATACATACATACATACATACATACATACATACATACATACATACATACATACATACATACATACATACATACATACATAGTGTTCTGCCCAAGAACAGGTCTTTCGCTGCAAACTCAGCATTCTCCACTCTTTCCTTAACTCAGCTTTCCTTTTTGTATCCGCATACAAGCCATTTATTTTAATATTGTCTATCATCTGATGTCTTTTTCTGTCTCTAACTTTCTTTCCGTTGGCCATTCTTTCCAGGGCATCCGCCAGCAGGCAGTTTCTTCCTAGCAAGTGGTCAATCCAATTTCTTCTCCTCTTCTGTAGGAGTTCCAGCATTGTTCTTCTTTCACCCACTTTGTCTAGCACATATTTATTTTTTTCTGCCCATTTTATACGTTCCATCCTTCTCCATATCCACATCTCAAAAGCTTCCAGTCGCTTTTCCTCATTCCGTCGTAATGTCAAAGTCTCTGCACCTTACAATGCTATACTTCACACAAAGCACTTCACTAGCCTTTTCTGTAATTATTTTGCCAAAGGTCCGCAGAAAATGCTTCTCTTCTTCTTAAAAGCTTTTTTGCCATTGCTATCCTCTGCTTTACTTCTTGACCGCAGTTCATGTTACTACTGATAGTACAACCCAAGTATTTGAAGCTCTCCACTTGCTTAATGGTCTCATATTTAATCCTCATGTTTATCTCCCTTGGTTTCCTTCCTATAATCATGTCCTTCGTTTTATTTATAGGGACAAATGACAATCAGTAGGTCCCGGAGATGTTGAATGCGAGATTCGCGGTTCGCTGGATTTTTTTTAGATAGTAAAAATCTGAGTAAGACTTCCTTGAAAAAAAATTAAGTAATTGATTTCGTTTAATACATTAAAGTATAGAAAAGAAATTTAAGCCTCAATGGAATAAAAAAATCTGAATTTTTGTCGGTATTTTTATGCTCAAATTTGAATTTCGATGCTAACAAACAAGTAAGATAAGTTAGCTTATGTGGAAACTATGTGGGGGAGGGAGTAAAAACATCTTCTTCTTCTTCACTTCACGGGCTAGGCAAAAATTGCCTGTTCCGCCTCACAGTTGTTCTGTCCATCTTTTCACTGGCCTTCCTACATTCCTTGAACCTCTTGACTTGTAGTTGAATGCTGCTCTTGGTAATCTTGTTGCAGTCATTATTTCCACATGTGTAAACCATTTATCTCTATATTCTCTGATTTTCTCATTCAATGGATATATATTTAAGTAAAAACATAGTTTATCTAAACGAAAATCAAGTTTTAATAATTATTAAATAATCAACATTTTAAACATAAACACATTATTTAAATCTGAAAATGTGTATAACTTAGTTTTTTAATGTGGAGTTATTACACTATTAAAATAAGAAATGTATTCTTAAAACACGCAGAGAGACCATACAGCAAGCAGATTAATGGCGATTGAAATTTATCCAATATCATCTCTCTCACAGTGTTCAGCTGGACGGATTTAATGAACGACGACATAATCAGAAAAAGGATAAACGATTAGGGATTTGCGATAGAATAAATAATTTTTTTTTGAGATCAACCCAAATATCGTTGAAAAATTCGATTCAAGTAGGCCTACCAAAATAAGATTAATTATGGAGGTAGAAAAATGAATTTGTGATAATCTAAAAAACAAAAAGTTTGAGCTGACAAAGGCATTTCAAATGATTCCCGATAACAGAATTACCGTGGAACATTCTGAATTGGGCAGCAATTGGGGGGGGGGGTAGAGAAAAGTGTAAATCACAGTGAGGGTACACAGGAGAAAAATGAGAAGAAATTAAAGGTAGAATATCTGACGATAACAGATTGTTTTGGGATGAACAAAAAGCACTGTGCGCCTATATTGGAATTATATATAGCGCTTTATTGTTTAGAAAAAGTAGAAGGCTGAAATAAAAGCCCAAATAAAAAATTATAGAATTGCAGGCGAAGACAAACTATGCACATAAATATAAAGGGATTTAACATTTACAGCGCAACACCTGGTACTTAAACAGGGCGGTGCGTCCTGATACTCAACTTTTTATACAAACTATCCTCTCATCTCTCAGATCGTATCGCTTTTCTTGACAAAATACCACTGCTTAATTATTACTTCAGCGTTTCACTTGCTCAACATTTTCTAATTACAATTTTAAAGTGGCAACTATATTTTATGATATGTGTACATGTATTGTGTTTAAAATACACAAACTATCCATCGTCTGATTACAAATGAAGCACCTGTTAAATATAATATACTTTCTTATATAAGCCTATTATTTTTAACTCGATATTATCTCCACTGCACGCGCCGTAGCCGAGTGGTTAAGGCAATATACACCATGTCCCATTCAAACCTCCCACATTTTAATTATTCATAACTCTCAAAGTATGCGGAATTATGAAATGAGGCTGGTATTAAAAGAAAGAGAAACTCAAAGAATTTTTGTTTTCATTGTTGCAGTTAATTCATTTGTCGCATGTTGGACAATAATGACATGAAACAAAATGGCGTCTCCTCAGCAACGAGCATAAACTGTTTCCTGGTATGCAAAGACGAAGTCAATAATTACAGTGCAAATAAATTACCGGAGAGAATATGGAGGAAATGCACCTGATGAAAAGACCATTAAGGCACGGCTTGAGAAGTTTCTGGCGACTGGATGCGTTAAAAAAAGAATGAGGAGGTGCTCGTATACGTGTTTCATAAGAAAAGATTGAAGAAATTAGAGCAGGATAGATGTGTTTTAGTGTGTGGCTATGTGTGGCTATGAAAATTCTTTGGGTTTCAGTTTCGTTTAATACCGGCCTCATTTCATAATTCCGCATACTTTGTTAGTTATGATTAATTAAAATGTGGGAAATTTCAATGGGACACACTTATCTTGCGCAGGATTATGGGACTTGCACCGGTTCGAGTCCCCATGGGGGAAGAAGTTTTCTCATGGAATTTCGGCCAGTATGGGACCGGTACCCACCCAGAATCGTGAGGAATTTGAATAGCTACAATAAGTAGCGACTCCAGGTTGAGAAAACCAGTTATAACGGCTGGAAGACCCGACATGCTGGCCATGTGTCATCCCTACACTGGCTGGATTATAGTCTACCTGTGCGACTGACACATATGGATGTGAGGCAAGCAGACGGCTCATAGGCCAACGGATTTCTAGGCCTTTCACACTGTGGAGTTCTCTCCACTTAAATTGAAGTTCGGAATGTATAACTGTCCCAAAGAACTGGAGAAAAGTTCGAATTAAGCAGACGAAAACCGGGACTAGTTTTCCGAGCTTGCAATACAATTACGATGGTATATTTTTTGGAAGTTGTACAATCCACTAAGTGTTACTTCACATCTCAGCATATACATTAAAGATAGCGAAGAGACAGAAGTAAGTGCATTTCCTTGTGGTCAGTTACTAACATGTATTAATTAAATATATAATTCAGTGACAGCTGTTTCGGTACACTGTACCTTCTTCAGACATGTTAAATTATGAATTATGTTATTATAAGTACATATCAACTGATCTAAGCAACAATACTTCTTCTTCTTCTTCCTTCCAAGTATTAGGCCAAGGCCTGTTACGATCCTATAGAAAATTTTCCCTCCAGCGTTTGAGGGAATTTCTCGTATAAGACTTGAAAGCATAATAATAGTCCCTTCGATTGGTTGCTGGCCAAAGGAAGGCAAGACCAGTGATGGGGCTGCCATCTTATAGCCTCTGGTCAGGCTTTTCTGGAGAAGAAAAGAAAATAAAGGAAAGAAGAAATGGAAGAAAGGAAAGACTCCCTAACCCTCGGATGCCCTAATAGGGTCGGCGTCAAAAAAACAAGAGTTAACCAAGGGAGGTTAGATAGTAAAGTTAAAAGAGTGCGAAACACAAGTAAGTGGAAGAAATGTTTTGCACAGCTTGGGCACCTTGTGGTCGCCATCCACATATCCCCTAGATGAGGACCCCTGAGGGGAAGCAACAATACAACAATTTATTTAATTTTTTAAAATTTAATTTAACAAAGGCGATTCATTCAAATCAAGTTGCGAATTTAACAATTTATTACTACATTTCAATTTATTTATTTCTACAGCCTCCAAAAGGTCCAACTTCTTACCCTTATCACAAACAATTTTCATTCATTTAGGCGTAGCAGCGCACGCCGGGTATTAGCTAGTCATTATATAGAAAAACTAGGACTTTTGTAATGTCACTGCGTTTGCGCAAAGGAGGGGGAAATTAGTTGAATGTATTTAGGATGGCATTCATTGAAATGTTGTAGTGGG
This sequence comes from Diploptera punctata, assembly GCA_030220185.1. Taxonomy (NCBI): domain Eukaryota; kingdom Metazoa; phylum Arthropoda; class Insecta; order Blattodea; family Blaberidae; genus Diploptera; species Diploptera punctata. The sequence continues at coordinate 153,749 of JASPKZ010007572.1, forward strand.
TTTCAGCAGATTTCGCAGAAGGAAGGGAAAATGTACACAGTTGCTTGCTTTGTTAACTGCTGGAAGTAATGACATCTATCAAGTAATATAATTAGAGTGGAAGACACTTGCCACGTCGGCTTACGTTAGAGAGCTACCAGTAACATTGAATATATGTTGTAATTGGTTGGGCTTGTATTTTGTTTTAATATGGAAGCTTGATTTACTGCTTCCAAATTATTGTGAAATAAATCTAGTTAGGAATGCAGTTCACCCTCTGTTAAGGACACCCATCGCAAAGTGAAATTGTGTCAGAGACTAGTGGTAACATTTAAGAGGTCGTGAGAAAATCTTAATCTCGTGTTCACTTATTAATTATCGATATTCTAATGGTAATACGTCGATATGTCATTTCTTAATTCAAATTATGTTAAAACACATCGATCAAACATATATGTTTCGTAATTATAGCGAAATTTGATGAGTTTTGGTTCCTGAATAGCATTCATAAAAATTAATATAAAATTATGGAATATTCACCTGAAAGGTCCGTCTCCTCAACTTAATTAATCATTTAACTGTAGCGCTTTCGGGACTTGTCCCATCATCGGCAGGATTCAAAACTGGTGTTTCACTGAAGATCTGGTAGAGGGGGTTGCATGTATTGGGTTCGTTTTCGTTTATCAGGCTGTCGTTATTGTGAGCTGCTTTCATGCCGATGATGGGACAAGTCCCGAAAGCGCTACAGTTAAATGATTAATTAAGTTGAGGAGACGGGCCTTTCAGGTGAATATTCCATAATTTTATATTAATTTTGAATAATACCTCAACGGAACACATCATGAATCTTATAAAAGTTGATTCATAAAAATGTTTCATTACTATTTTATTGTTTATATTTAGTAATAACTAACACTTGTAAATGCACATATGTATACTCAAAAATGTAAAAAAACAAAAAAAAATCATAATTTTGTCAAAAATAGGCATAAGTCCTCCCTTAATACCTATAATGTTGGTTATAAATTTCTCCACTAGGGTGCATTCTAACAATATTGCAATCCTTTGGCAACAAAAATCATATGATCTGGTTGCAGTGATGAACAAGAAGCAAATGAAGCGTACCAATCGTTTCTCATTTGTTTTCAAACATCGCGGTTTACACACTTATTGCCGTGCGGACATAAGCTCTCCATACATCCCTATCCTGAGCTAATGCTTTCCAATCATTCCCTGTATAATCTACATCCCTCAAATCATAGGTAATGTTATTCTCCCACCTCATTCTTGGTCTACCAACTGGGCGTTTTCCCTCTGGTTTTCCAACAAGAAGCTTAGATGCACGTCTTTCATTCCCCATTCGTGCCACACGTCCTGTCCATCGCAGTCTACGAGACTTAACTGTTCTTATTACATCTGGCTTCCTATACAGATAATGTAGTTCAATGTTATGTAGTCTTCTCCATTCACCTGTCTGTTCATCTCTCTTTGGTCCAAAATTTTGCCTCAGGACTTTATTCTCAAATACTCGTAATCTCCTTTCCTCTCTTAAAGTAAGAATCCATGTTTTACATCCATATAATATAACTGGTAGAACAATAAGTGATCCCATAACAGGCCTCAGGAGGCCCCTGGGGTAGTAGGAGGTTAAGGTTCCCACTTTTTCTAGACTACCGACACTTTATGTCAGCCGGGTTGTCAGCCCTGCGTGACGACCGCCTTTACCACCAGAACAAGCGTCTGGTACTCATTTCCGTTAGAGGCTGAGTCGACCCCAGGGACATAGTGCCGCCAGAGGGTTTGGTTCAGTTTAAAAATCCTGACCCCAACGGGACTTGAACCCTCGGCCCTCCGGTTTGTAGCTCAGTGCCTTAACCACTACGCTACGGCGTGCCCCACTGGTAGAATAATAGTTTTACATATTTTCAGTTTAACTTTTTTGATAGGAGTTGGAACGTCAAGACTATTCAATAAAAACAGGTAAACTAATGTGACCACTAATGGGTTAAGCTACCCAATTTGCTATGTATGACCTTGGCCAATCTTATAACAAAATGTTAGTCTCTACAAACAAGATATCATTAATGGGCCATGGTTACTACTAGTTTAACATCAAATTTCACTACTAAATACAGATAAGATCAGTGTTGTAAAGTTGTGGCTCAACAAATACAGTGTGTAAGTGGGACTATTTAACTCATGCCCCAAATGGGAGTCAATGACCAATCATATTTCAATGACTTTTTATTTACAACCAATCACACAGGTTTATCACCTTGAATTTTATCATAAGTAATGCCACGAGTGATTCCCAAATTATCGATAAGTTCACGACTCACGAAGTGAGGAGCGAATTTATCTAGAGAATTTGGAAATCAAGAGTGGCATTTGTTAGGACTATTTAACGAATAAAATTAAGCTGTTTACTCACAAATCATTATTTAACTATAGTTATTTTAAAATATTTATATATTTAATGTAAACGGCGATATTTGAAAACAAATGAGAAGCGATAGGTACGCTTCATCTGTTTCTTTTGTTTATCACTGCACCCAGATCATACTATTTATTGCCAAAGGAACGCAATATTGTAAGAATGCTCTCTACTGGAGAAAAAATGAAACACATCAAACTGTATATTAATTCATTTCTGATGTCGTATGATGTAAATATGACAGTTATATTTTTCTGGATTGTTACCTGGGAAAAAATACATGTAAGAAAGTGCAAATAGTGGTTTCTTTTTTTGGTGGTATAATCAATTGCTACAAATGTTTTTATATTAACTCCCGCATGAGGCATGGGTTGACATTCATGCACTATATATACAATCTGGTAGCCGTATTTCTCACAGGCTCAGTCACTGCAAAATAATGGTCAGACCTGTTCAGAATATTAAAAGGAGGAGCCTTCTTTAATATGGTAATTATAACACTGATAAATATTTCGTGTAACACGACTTTGATAGGTTGTAAAACAGAAATCATTGAAACGTGATTGGCCATTGAGTCCCATTTGGGGCACGAGTTAAATAGTCAGTATAAAGTAATCACTTTGAAATCAAGCTCCTCCTTTTTAACATTTTCAATAGGTCATAGCACAAAGAGAGATGAACAAACAGGTGAATGGAGAAGACTTCATAACAATGAACTACATGGTCTTTATAGAAAGCCTGATATAATAAGAAAGTTAAGTCTCGTAGACTGCGATGGGCAGGGCATGTTGCACGTATGGGGATTGAAAGAAGTGCATGGAAGCTTCTTGTAGGAAAGCCAGAGGGAAAACGCCCAGTTGGTAGACCAAGAATGAGGTGGGAGAATAACATTAACCATAATTTGAGGGAAGTAGATTATACAGGGAATGATTGGAAAGCATTAGCTCAGAATAGGGATGTATGGAGAGCTTATGTCCGCGCGGCCATGAACCTACGGATTCGATAGTGCCAGTGAGTAAGAGTAAGTAAGTATAGGTCATAGCATTATTTTGCAGTGACCTCATGTGGCCACCAGATTGTATATATAGTGCACGAATGTCAGCAGGTAGCGCTTGCGGGAGATAATATAAAAATCATGATCTCATCATCTGCCTTTCAAGTATTAGGCCCAGTGGCCCGTTACGGTCTCCCGCCATCTCTGAAAAGGTCGACCCACAGATCTTCTGCCTCGAGGAATGTAGTGAAGAATTTGTTATTTGTAGCAATTTATTATATCCAAAAAAAAAAAACACTGTTTGCACTTTCTTAAACGAATTATTTTCCAGGAAATAACGTTGCAGAAAAATATAATTTACATCATAGCACATCAGAAATTAATTAATACCTATAATGTTCGTTAAAAATTTCTCCATTAGGGTGCATTCTTACAATATTGCGATGCTTGGCAACAAATCATATGATCTGGTTGCAGTGATAACAAAAGAAGCAAATGACGCGTACCAATCGTTTCTCATTTGTTTTCAAACATCGCCGTTTACATTAAATATATAAACATTTTAAAATAACTATATTTAAATAATGATTTGTGAGTAAACAGCTTAATTGTATTCGTTAAGTAGTCCTAACAAATGTCTTGATTTCCAAATTCTCTAGATAAATTCACTCGTGGCATTAGTTATGGTAAAACAGCCAGAAACGAAGCTGGACTTATGAGACGTGAATCTCCAATTATATTCTCCATTGTGAAAGAATTTTATTGCAAAGAATTCCAGAACAATTTTTATTGACAGAAATGAGATTTTATAGTCTATTGTTCAGAGATTTTACAGTCTTCCCCTCTCCTCAACGATTAAAAAATTTTACTCAGGTTTTCAGAACCAGCTCTATTTCAATTGGACTAGAAAGTTATATTGGCATTCTTCAATACAAACTGCTTGCGGCTGTAGACATACCTATACAATACAACCTGAAAATTATATTAAATACTGTAATACGCATTCTCAGAATTATGTAACTTATTTATCTTTTACACATCTTCATAAACAAATAGCTTTACTATTCACTGTGAAATTAAACAATTTACAGTAACCAAACAACTATATTTATAAACATACTAGCTAATACCCGGCGTGCGCTGCTACGCCTAAATAAATAAAAATTAATGTAATATAGTGTACGGTTAAAAACTACAAAATAGTTACCTTGTAGGTCCGTCTCCTCAATTTAAGTTGTTATAAAACTCTGTACGCCTTTCGGGACTAATCCCATCATCAGCAGAATGCATTAGGTCCGTACTTGTTGACCCTTGTTGATCCGTTCCAAAGCTTGTCTTTATTATTATTATTATTATTATTATTATTATTATTATTATTATTATTATTATTATTATTATTATTATTATTATTATTATTATTATTATTATTATTATTATTATTATGTCCACCGCTGTGGTCTCGAGGTAGCGTGCTGCCTTGTCACGCAGCGGGCCCGGTCGGGACAGTTTTTCTGCGTGAGGTTTTTATCGGGGTTTTTCCTCACCAGTAAGACAAATGTCAGGAAAACTTTAAGGCCCAAACGGTCCCCGAAATCATATGGCCAACATCATCATCATCCTTATCATTTATCATCATCATCATCATCATCTTTCACCGGTGTGGAAAGCAACGGGAAGCTACCACACCTACAATTCCCTAGTAAAGCTGCAAGCATAGCATGAAAATGCTATGATTGCAGTGAAAGACTTGCCCTCGGGCAGAATTACTATGGATGGATGGATTATTATTATTATTATTATAAATATCCTCAACTCATGCCCAACTCAAGGTCGGGTCGAGGGATGAGATGAGATGAAGCATCTATATTCATAGAGGTATGTGAGCGACAATGGTGCCGACCGACTACGCCTGGCAAACCGTCACAGGGAGGATGAACTAAATGAATGAGATGAGGATGGAGAAATTGGTGGGATGAAATTTGTGGCAGGGGAAAATGGGAGAAACCTCGAGAAAAACTAGCCCAAGCTCCATTTCGTCCACCACAAAACCCACATGGATGACGAGACCCCAGCGATGAGAGGCGAGTGTCTAACCGCTTGTATTATTATTATTATTATTATTATTATTATTATTATTATTATTATTATTAACTAACTAACTCACTGGCACTATCAAACCGTAGGTTCATGGTCGCGCGGACATAAGCTCTCCTTATATCCCTATCCTGAACCAATGTTTTCCAATCATCCCCTGTATACTCTACTTCCCTCAAATCATAGTTAATGTTATTCTCCCACCTCATTCTTGGTCTACCAACTGGGCGTTTTCCCTCTGGTTTTCCTACAAGAAGCTTCCATGCACGTCTTTCATTCCCCATTCGTGCCACATGTCCTGCCATCGCAGTCTATGAGACTTAACTGTTCTTATTATATCTGGCTTCCTATAAAGACCATGTAATTCACTGTTATGCAGTCTTCTCCAATATTATTATTATTATTATTATTATTATTATTATTATTATTATTATTATTATTATTATTATATCATTATTATGTATATAGGCCCTAATTTAAAAAATACCAGATTGCAATTATGACGAAGTAAAATTAGGTCAAAATATCGAGGGAGAAAAAAAAAAAAGATTGTATTGAATTTAAACATCAACTTTCAATTTAGGAAACTCATAAAATATAAATTATTAGCATTTGACGTTCTTCCTAATAATTTATTATATCTTCGAATCGATCTATAGGCAGTTAATCCAATCACAGATCAATGTAATTTATACAATTTTTCCTTATAATTGAGCGTTTAAAATTGAGGGTAGAACAAAATAAAAGTTGTGGACGAAAAATTTAACAATTTACAGAGCATAATATGAATTAAAAATATATTTATCTGATCAGAAATGCAAAGGTCTAATATTTAAAATAAAATAGACTTGTAATAATAAATTATTCGGGATTATATAGCTAGAAACTAACATTATAAAGAACATTAGAAATGTGCGGGAGATATATGAGCTTGTAACATAATATCTACTCGAGAATTATTTAAATCATACTACGTAAATTAAATACGTGAAGACAACTGGTAGAGTATTGTGTAAGTAGGCACCGCCCTCTGTGATATATGAACTACTGTGCTACACCTGTTTGAATTCCTACGCTATCACCTTCATCAGATTCAGCTAGTTTCATCTATTAATTTCAGGCGTATTTAAAATAAACTGCTATTTTGGTCATAAACTGTCCGGATATTTGTGTATGTACACTAGTATGATTTTTTCGTATGGAAATAACCCTAAGAATTGTTAAATATAATAATTCAAAATTAATAAAATATAAATTTTCGTCCTATATTAATATTCTTGTATCCAAATAATGGAGATTCGTGAAAGTGGTTTTAATTTTAGGGAAAATTCGTTTTAAAATTTTAAGATTTTGATGTTATTGGAATTTGGCGGTGTTATTCTAAAAAATGTAAATTTGAGTCTTTTTAATCCTAGTTTAGTATATATATATATTTTTTTTTAAGATTTAAGATTTAAGATTTATTTAGCCTGGTGGAGTTAAGGCCATGTGGCCTTCTCTTCCACTCACCAGGACAAACATATATTACATAAGAATATAACAATCTTAATTAACTCTAATATTAAACACTAAGTAAAAATTTGATCAAAAGATAATATCTAATATACATATTACGATCTATAATACAACCAGTTAATATTAGTTAAAATTAAGACTAAAACTAATAATAAAATGTATACAAGCAAGACATATTAAATTGTCCCTGTCTAGTGTATATAAAAAACAGGAAAATAGTGAGATATAGAAAACTAATTTTACGATTATACAATATTTAAAACAAAACAAATTAAAAATATTTGTTATTCTTAATATTATTTACATTAATAATTAAATATATTAATATTGCTGAAAGAATACTATCAGTGAGGTGTATAAGTTAGTTTGTTATTAAATAATTCTTTAGTTTGTTTTTGAAGGATGTTATAGTTTGACAGTCTCTGACATAGGGTGGAAGGGAATTCCATGTTTTGGTAAGTGACACCGTAAAAGATAATGAATAATATACAGTGTGATGAGGCGGGATATAAAGGACAATGTGCTGATGGGATCGAGTGTCAAGATTATGTGTGTCGGATAGTCTGATGAAGCGGCGTGATAAATAATTAGGCGATGATGTGTGAAGTATTTTATAGAGAAGGGATAGGGAATGGACAGTTCTACGATCTCTTAGACGAAACCACGATAATTGTTCCAGGGACGGTGTAACATGGTCAAATTTGCGAATACCACAAATAAAACGTGCGCAAGAATTATGAACACGTTGAAGTCTTTGAGTGGAAATAATATTTAAGTTTAAACCCAATAAGAATGATATATCCAGTAGTTTAAGGTCAATTTTTAGCTTGCTTATACTTAAAGAAATGTTTTCTTCAGATTTGAACATACCATTATTTTATAATGTTGGTAATTAGGTCTGCAAAAATTTTGAAGGAAAAACTTATCTTACATGTTAATATAATTTGTATTTCTTGGAATTCATACTGGCCATAGAACTTAAAATCTATGGAGAGATCACATTAGAGCATGAAAAAGACAGAAAATTTAACTATGATTTGAGGGAAGTAGATTATACAGGGAATGATTGGTAAACATTAGCTCAGGATAGGAATGTATGGAGAGCTTATGTCCGTGCGGCCATGAGCCTACGGGTTCGATAGTGCCAGTGAGTAAGCAAGTAAGTAAGAAGGTCAGAAAATATTCCCCCTATGTTGTGAACTGTGTTGCAACCATTTCACTTTGCAAGAGTGCATGGAGGAAGTAGATATGGCGCCATCAGATACGACAGTTAAAAAAACGATGGAATCCGAAAACAGTGTTTCAAAATTTCGCGAATAGAACAAAAAAAATCTCCGGAATTTGTTGAAAATTTTAACTTTCGGTATTATTTCGCGTTATCGTAGGATCTCGCGTTATTTCGCGATTCATAATTTTTGTTTGTTTGTTGAGGTTATGGGAAGTCCAGTTAAGAAATGGTACAAGAAAATGACAAAATTACAGCATTTCGCGTTAACGCGACTCGCGAATTTCACGGATCTCTACCAATTAATGTTTTAAATTTTTATGAAGGGCAAGGTAATAAGCATTTTTTGCATTTATATATCTTGAACAAGTTAATCTTCGATGATAATATGAAATGATCATAGATTAAAAAATGGATCCTACTAATATAATTCAGATTTGTCTTAGGAAATGAGGAAAATCATGGAATAACTCAAGTCACCTTGTATCTTGAATAAAGTCACAAACGCTATCGGATGAGCCAACTCACAAAACACTCATATTTAAAATTATTAATATCATAAGATCACGGGTATTTAAGAATATAGTGTTTAGAAAAAATCGGAACCAAAGAGAGGAAAACAGGTGACTATACATCGGTGATCTAAACGCACGGTCTTTACGGGAAACCAGACGTAATAAGGTAGACTAAGATAAGTAGGGCTGTGGAACAAATGGGAAACAGAATACGGGGATGGGAACTTCTTGTAGGAAAACTAGAGGAAAGTGCCCAGTAGGTAGGCTAAGAACGGGGAAGAGAGAATAACATTAACCATGATTTGAGGGAAATTAAATATATGGGGAATAACTGAAAAAATGCATTCGATCAGAGTAGCATGTATGGAGGAGAGCCTATGTCCGTGCGCCCACGATCCTCTTGGTTCGATATTGCCATTGAATTAATTGTTAATGGTACTTCTGGCAACTGAGCGAAATTATGAATTAGAAAAACTATAAAATTAATTAACATATTTTGTGATGTAATGATCTTATTAATGGACTAACCTAAAAGGTTAATTAAATCTTTAACAAAGTAGGGCTATATAAAAACAATAAAATCGAGAATCAAGAAAATATAAATCAACTAAAGTAAGTAAAGATTTCAGAGATAACAAGGCAGGGAAAAAAGTAAAGAGATTCCTAACATTCTACTAAATACTTTACCATCCACTAAATAAAAACAACGTATTAATAGCATTTCCTAACATTTCCATCATGGGATTTGCAGACATACGCAGTTCTTGCTGAGAAAAAAATACGGAAGCTCCGAAAACACTCATAGAACTTTATATTACTAGAAGCAACGAAAAGGGGGTTGAAAATCAGTGTACAGAAATTCAAGTATATATTCCTTCACCATGGAGTTTTCACTCGTCAAGCTATGCAATTATCTCCATCTCCTGAAATACTTAATGCTGGTGAAAATGAAACGATAGAACACCTTGAAGTAAATTAGCAAGATTCCTCGAGTTTTGATCCCAGCAAAGTTATGCTAGATATTCAATCTAAACTTTAAATTATAACATCGACTCCTCTTTTTCAATCTTACCAAAAATGTAATGTTTTGTCAAAATTTATTTGTCCTACATTAATTTGTTTAATACCTAGGAACAATAATCACAAATAGGAATGAGATGCACAAAGAAATTAAACATAGGCTCAATTCTGGAAATGCGTGCTATTATGCATTGCAGAGACTTTTGATGTCCCAACTCCTTACAAAAAACGTCAAACTGAAAATATATAAAACTATTATTCTACCAGTTATATTATATGGGTGTGAAACATGGACTCTTACTTTAAGGGAGAAAATGAGATTACGAGTTTTTGAGAATGAAGTTCTTAGGACAATTTTTGGACCAAAGAGAGATGAACAGACAGGTGAATGGAGAAGACTACATAACAATGAACTACATGGTCTTTATAGGAAGCCAGATATAATAAGAACAGTTAAGTCTCGTAGACTGTGATGGGCAGGACATGTTGCGTGTATGGGGAATGAAAGACGTGCATGGAAGCTTCTTGTAGGTAAACCAGAGGGAAAACGCCCCGTTGGTAGACCAAAAATTAGGTGGGAGAACAACATTAGCTATGATTTGAGGGAAGTACATTATACAGGGAATGATTGGAAAGCATTAGCTCAGGATAGGGATCTATAGAGTGTTTATGTCCGCGCGGCCATGAACCTACGGGTTCGATAGTGCCAGTGCGTAAGTAAGTAAGTACATTAATTTGTTTAAAGGCACGTTTTAAGAATCGTAGTATGCCTATTCTGTTTCTGGAAATGTATCTTTGTTGCTCTTTTGTCGTAAAATAACATTATGAGTGATCAAAACATAACATTTAAGAATCTTACGACTCGAAATAAAATAGCAAATAAAATTGCATAATGAAATTAGTTTATGTGTAGTAAGGAAACAAAGATAAATTATACGATAAGAAAACACTGTATAAGTGATGGCCTAGGTATGTAGTTCCATAATACAATATTGCTCTAAAATGTTTTACAGTTTTGTTTACGGGTTGGCTACTCGGAAATAAAGGAGAAAGATCTGAATTGAATCCAGGCAATGCGCGTAATGAGCTCAATATCAGAACGCAGGCAGGTATGCATGGTTCAAATCCCTGTTAGATACACTTCCTTGGAAGGTACACCATAGGTTCTGTTCCATAAATTTTCCTCATATAAAGTAGTCGCATAAAGAGAAGATATATGGTCGACATTTTATAAGTAATGTCACGAGTGATTTCCAATTTATCTAGAGAATTTGGAAATCAAGAGTGGCATTTGTTAGGACTATTTAACGAATACAATTAAGCTGTTTACTCGCAAATCATTGTTTAACAATAGTTATTTTAAAATATTTATATATTTAATGTAAACGGCGATGTTTGAAAACAAATGAGACACGATTGGTACGCTTCACCTGCTTCTTTTGTTTATCACTGCAACCAGATCATACTATTTATTGCCAAAGGAACGCAATATTGTAAGAATGCCCTCTCGTGGAGAAAAAATGAAATACATCAAACTATATTAATTCATTTCTGATGTCGTATGATGTAAATATGACAATTATATTTTTCTGGATTATTACCTGGGAAAAAATATATTTAAGAAAGTGCAAACAGTGGTTTCTTTTTTTGGTGGTATAATCAATTGCTACAAATGTTTTATATTAACTCCTGCAAGCTCTATGTGTTGACATCCATGCACTATATATACAATCTGGTAGCCGTATTTCTTACAGAGTAAGTCAATGCAAAATAATGGTCAGACCTGTTCAGAATATTAAAAAGGTAGGAGCTTTCTTTAATGTGCTAAATTTAATATTGATAAATATTTGTGAAACACGAATGTGATTGGTTGTAAAACAGAAATCATTGAAACGTGATTGGTCATTGACCCCATTTGGGGCATGAGTTAATCTTTAAATTTCAACGGTGATAACTTCATATGAGTGCGTCGTTAAGTAAAACACTACATATTAACATCAAATATATCTCTAAGTCTCAATCTAACTAATTAACTCTAACTCACTGGCACTATCAAACCCGTAGGTTCATGGCCACGCGAACATAAGCTCTGCATACATCTCTATCCTGAGCTAATGTTTTCCAATCATTCCCTGTATAATCTACTTCCCTCAAATCGTAGTTAATGTTATTCTCCCACTTTATTCTTGGCTTTGCACCTCTTTCATTCCCCATTCTTGCCACATGTCCTGCCCATCGCAGTCTACGTGACTTAATTGTTCTTATTATATCTGGCTTCCTATAAAGACCATGTAATTCATTGTTATGAAGTCTTCTCCATTCACCTGTCTGTTCATCTCTCTTTGATACAAAAAATGTCCTAAGAACTTTATTCTCAAATAATCGTAATCTTCTTTCCTCCCTTAATTTAAGAGTCTACGTTTCGCATCCACATAATATAACTAGTAGAATAATAGTTTTATATATTTTTTTGCGCGATAGTGTGTTTTGTCGTACTTACAGCAATGGCTACCATGGTTGAAAGTTCAACTTCCTACATTTTGCGGTTGCCAACCTAAATAACTATACTGTTATAAAAATAACTATACTGTAATATTACATATTACAAACAAGCGTGTGGGAAGTAAACCCCTTGCCCTCTATGTACACTACATACAATGTAACTTCAAAAATTATCCAAAAGACAGTATTAATATACATTATACGAAACAAATCACTGCATTTTAAATAACTGAACTATATTTGAAACAATATAAAACAATAAATTCGTACTTGCCGCCTTTTTATCACCAAATTGGTCTCACGGCCTCCTGTTGTTTTAAATAAACATTGTCCACACTGTTAACGTTAGTCAGTTGTTTATAAAGAACACAAATATTTCCAACAAATATATTATTATTTTACAATTTTTTTTGAAAACACCATCGCGCAAAATATAATGCACAACGCACGTTTGTGATGTGTTTTACAGAATCTCGGAAATTAAAAACCTCGCTATCGCTCGGTTTTTAAACATTTTCCTCGATTTTGTAAAAAAACACTTCCCAACCTCGCATCGTAACATAGGCCTACTATTTCAGTTTAACGATTTTTGAAAGGAGTTGGGACGTCTGTAAGTCTCAATCAGTTTCATAAATTATTTTATTACGACTAAAGTTCCTGGAAATTAGCGATAGAATTTTACTATAATAATTTGCATATTATTATCGAGAAATTTTGGCCCATACAAGTTTTTATAACGGGATTACAGATGATAGTACTTGGTTTTGTAATAAGAGGGCTTTGATCTTACGCCGTAGTATATACTTTACACGCCATGTTCCCTCCCTTGCTTCTGGCAACGGCAATACAACACGATTTATCAGCTCCATTCCATAATACAATCTAATAGCTAGTTGTAATAGCTACCAGAAACAAAACGTACTATATCCATACAGCCAAGAATGGGAGAAGTAAATTAAATTTATCTTATTTCCGAAATAAAAGGGAAATTATACTTCGCAGTAGAATAAAAACCGAACATTCAATAATTGATATATGAACTGATATATTCTGAAAGCGCAGATTCTTCCCCCCCCCGAAACTAGATATTTAAACATTTGGAAATAATTTATATCATATGACGCTAAAATTCTAATCATACACCATGCGCATGCACCAACAAACGCGAAGCTGTTTATACTATAAAATCATGGGATTCAGCCAATATACACATGATATTTAACGAACCTAAAAAACTAACAAAACGCAATTTAAGTACTCTAACCTGTGAAAGTATGCAACGCCCAAAAATAAATAGTAAGTTCTGAAATTCTGAAGTATATGTGAACAGTTAATTAGTACATAATCTATGTTAGCTGCACTGGAATACGTATTTGTTGTTGCATTGAATAATCGTTAAAATCAATATGGCTGCCATTCCTACATGCTACGTATGTGGTTAAATATCACAGAAAAATATATTGAAATAAGCATTAGAAAATATATAAAAAATATTGTAAATGGTGGGAAATAATTTGAAAAGTGAAACACTCAGAATAAAATTGGCAGGAGTTTATGAAAAAATTAAAGAAGTCGCGTCACAGCTTGTAAAGTTTACCCTAACAATTTTATTGAAAATATCACAATTGACTTGTAAATATGAGTACAGACAAATAGACCTTAAAATGAATAGTCAGAATCGATGCAATTTTTTTTTTCACCAAAAATGAAAATTCATAATATAGTAACATTATATTCCCAAACACCAAACAAAACTTTAAAAATCGTCAACGCATTTACATAGCAAAGCGCTATAATTATCAGGACTGAATATTTATAAATGTTCCGTGACGATAATGACAGCTTTCCTATTGAAACGCGTTGACGATTTTTAAATTTTTGTTTGGTGTTTGGGAATATAATGATAATATATGTACACATTATCAAGACCAAGAGATCATGTGCATTAATTAAAAAATTAAAATTCACGTTTCGAATATTTGGTTTCCAAAAATAGAGTAGAAAACACAATGATATAAATTACATTGGTCAACATGATTTTTGTCTCATGAGTACCAATAGTTGTACCTAATGCAGTTTTTTATCGTGTTTTCAAATATGAATTCGGAATTTCTCCATCACCCACAGTTTTTTTTATTTAAATTTCAATTAACGGATTTAAATAATAGTTTTTAATAAACTTTTCTTCGTCCATTTGTCCATTGTAAAATAAAACCAAATGAGCTAACTGAAGAGATTTCAGTTATGGAAAAGAGATACCAAGGGAAATTGAATCCTAATATGCTGGCCGATTATTGTTGGACCATCAAGAGGGATGCTCTATATGCGAAACATTGCAGAAAATCGTCATTTCTTACTTTCTAGGTGAGTCCGAATGTTCAAATATTGTGTAGTTACGAATGTAGAAAATATTAATGTGTTTGAAATTATAAAAACCTGTCTCTCGGAAACCTTGTGTGATGGAGAAAAACCTATATCATATTTGAATTCAGGAGAAAAAATACTATCAGAATTTCATATTTTTCTTTCTGAGACAACAAAAAAAAAGTTTATTTTTTGTTGCTCAGTATAATTAACACCAAGAGATCATGTATATTAATAAACATTAAAATGCCAGGTTTCGAATATTTACTTTCCAAAAATAGAGTTGGAAAACACAACGATATAAATTATGGGTAACATTTTAGTATTATTTCGTTAATGAAATTCATCACTTAGGGTCGGTTTCACCAACAGAGGTAACCGTATTACGCCAGTTTTCCCGTGTTTCACCAACAGAGGTAACTGTATTACGGCAGTTTTCCCGTGTTTCACCAACAGAGGTAACTGTATTACGCCAGTTTTCCCGTTTCACCAACAGAGGTAACTGTATTACGCCAGTTTTCCCGTGTTTCACCAACAGAGGTACTGTATTACGCCAGGTTTCCCGTGTTTCACCAACTGAGGTAACTGTATTACGCCAGTTTTCCCGTGTTTCACCAACAGAGGTAACTATATTATACCAGTTTTCCCGTGTTTCACCAACTGAGGTAACTGTATTACGCCAGTTTTCCCGTGTATAGCGCATAGCATAAACTGGCGTAATACACTTACCTCTGTTGGTGAAACCGACCCTTAATGATGAAAAATAGTTTTTGTTTTTGAGTCAGGCAAACCTTGATATACGTGGGGAAAGAATTCTAGGTTGTATGCGTACTTAAAATGTACGCCAGAAAAAATAGGTCATGTTATAGATTCGAAATCAGTTAACATACATTCGTTTTGTGGTACAAAATTAATGCTCCATATCCCGAAATGTGATATGCTAAATCTTAAAATATAATTAATGAATAGAATGCAAACGAATGTCAATTTAATGACAATAACAGATGAGGCTGCACTTTTTCCTTTAATTAGTACAATTATTATTAAATATTTGCTACTGACGTTAAATAAAATGCCTATTGCTTGTAACAGAGAGTAAAATAACAAAACTCAAGGCCGATAACCGGTTTGCGTAAGAATTGTGTAAAAATCCAAAACAGTTTATATGTGTGATGACCTCACATCTCTATTTTTACTTTATTACATACCCAACTGTGTAATGATACAATATCGTGGCCTCCACATTTAAGCCAAATATATGTACCGTATATGGTGACACCACATTTCCGCTACTTTCTGTTAATATCCGATGATAAATATGGAGGAAGAACTGCTCATATAGACTAGAAAGTCTAAATTTTAGATGAAAATTGAGAATACATTATCATTTATTTAACATTCTTCTTATTATTATTCATAATTTGTAGGATTTTCATCCTGTTTATTTCCAAAATAACTCTTCGGAGGAAGACGTACTGGATATGCATCAACTGTCTGTCCATCTCTTGGCTGGTCTTCTTCTTGCTCTTCTCTCGTCCATTGGTTCATCTTCTTTAGCTCTTTTTTTGCATTCGGTTTGTGTTCCATTCTTTCTATATGACCTTTTCAACATTTTTGTCTATCTATAATAAATTTGGTTATGTCTTGAATATGACATTTGTCCCTAATTTCTGTGTTGTGTATCTTATCAAATACTGTTCATATAGACTAAAAAGTATGAATTTTAGATGAAAATTTAGAATAAATTAATCATATATTTTATCTTCTTCTTATTCATAATTTGTAGGATTTTCATCCTGTTTATTTCCAAAATCGCTCCTCGGAGGAAGACGTATTGGATGTGCATCAACTGTCTGTCCATCTCTTTGCTGATCTTACTCTTCTCTCGTCCATTGGTTCATCTTCTTTAGCTCTTTTTTTGCATGTCGGTTGTCTTCCATTCTTTCTATATGACCTTTTCAACATTTTTGTCTATCTATAATAAATTTGGTTATGTCTTGAATATGACATTTGTCCCTAATTTCTGTGTTGAGTATGTTATCAAATACTGTTCATATAGACTAGAAAGTCTGAATTTTAGATAAAAATGCAGAATTAATTAATCATTTATTTGATATTCTTCTTCTTATTATTATTCATAATTTGTAGGATTTTCATCCTGTTTATTTCCAAAAACGCTCCTCGGAGGAAGACGTAATTGGATGAATGTGCAAGGTCAACTGTCTGATCCGCTGCTCTTGGTGCTGATCTTCCTCCTTTGCTCTTCTCCCGTTCATTGGTCATATTTTTTACCTCTTTTGGCAAGTCAGTTGTCTTCCATTCTTTCTATATGACCTTTCCAACATTTTCGTCTATCTATAATACATTTGGTTATGTCTTGAATATGACATTTGTCCCTAATTTCTGTGTTGTGTATTTTATCAAATAATGTTTTCCCCTGAATAGTTCTCAAGATCTTCATTTCATTTCATTTATTTGATACATGACATAAATATTTTAAGTTAGATGGGTTTCTATCTAACAGTTTCATACAATCACTACTTAACTATCTTTTTTAGTTCCTTTTGATGAACGATTTTTCAGTGAATATAAGAAAGGATAGACTTTGACAAGTAGAGTGGTGTAAGTGGTGGGTAGGTGATGGGTTTTAAGGTGTGTGAGATGCTCTTTAACAAACAAAATCTATTCGCATTGCATTGAAAGCTGGAAGGGTCATCAACGTTTGATTAGAGGTCTCTTGAGAATATTCAACATGATGTAAATCTACGGAGCCCACAGTCTTAATTCCATTCCGAAGATTTATATGTTTGAGAGAATCCATCGAACTAGCAGCATATGAACCCATGTAACTAGGGTCACAGGCGAGTATGGTAGCCACTAAAGCACAGTTGCCAACAATTAGGTATGTAATAATAGTAGGAAAACAACCTGGAAGAATAACATTTAGAATTCAATGAGGAAATTCGGTGTAACGGATGAAGACACAGAGGACAACTTTAATTAAGGGATATTTGTGAATGTTTGTTGCAAACTGGTAGTCTATAAGTCCGTGGTAATTTATGTATTTTTTTAAACTCATTTTAATTGCTAAGATTGGTTGAAGAAAACCCTCAATGATGTGGAAAATTCTCAAGATGAAATAATAGTAGGCCTATTATTTCTCTGAGAAGAATGAATTGTCGTCCACCGCTATGATTCATCTCGGGCTAACATTGGTACCTGACACGTAGCGGGCCTGAATTCAATCCCCACGCTTGGGTGAGTTTTTTTCTTAAGACAAATGTCGGCCCAAAAAATCCCCCAACACTTTTTGCCTTCATAATTTCCCTAGATGTTCGTGCTATTTAGTAAAAATGCATGAGTTAATGGTGTCTTGTCTTAAAATGTTTTTGTTGTCTCGGAAATGTCCTGCAATTGAACTGATTACTCAAATTGTAAGAACCTCCAAGTCTTAAATTACATTAATATAACAATTTTCTTAGGGCCAATATGAAATATACCTTAGATTTCAAAATTTGGAGTTTCCCCCCCTTTAATTTTAGGATATAATTCGTTAAAATCATTTGATGGGGGGTTGAAATGAATATCTTGCCAAAAAGGTATGCATGCAGTCCAGAATATAAAATCACCTCCCAGCAGTATGTCTCTGCAAGGCCAGGGATACGTGGGGCACAATAATAGTATCTAGAAAGCGAGAGGTTAAAAAAAAAAAACACTAACAGCATGCTTAATTAGAGTAATTTCGTTTCTTTATTCTTTGATTTGATTGTAATTTTATGGTCCATGTGAAATTTGATGTGGTGGGTCTCTGACTTCAAAGAGTGACAATAACTAACTAACTCACTGGCACTATCGAACCTGTAGGTTCATGGCTGTGCGGACATAAGCTCTCCATACATCCCTATCCTGAGCTAATGTTTTCCAATCATTCCCTGTATAATCTAAATCCGTCAAATTATAGTTAATGTTATTCTCCCACCTCATTCTTGGTGTACCAACTGGGCGTTTTCCTTCTGGTCTTACTACAAGAAGCTTCCATGCACGTCTTTGATTCCCCATTCGTGCCACATGTCCTGGCCGTTGCAGTCTACGATACTTAACTGTTATTATATCTGGCTTTCTATAAAGACCATGTAGTTCATTGTTATGTAGTCTTCTCCATTCACCTTTCTGTTCATCTCTCTTTGGTCCCAAAATTTTCCTAAGAACTTTATTCTCAAGTACTCGTAATCTCCTTTCCTCCCTTAAAGTAAGAGTCCTTGTTTCACATCCATATAATATAACTGGTAGAATATATTTTCATTTTTACGTTTTTTGAAAGTAGTTGGGAAGTCAATAGTCTCTGTAAAATAGTGAGAATAACTGCTTTAAAATTGATCAGACTTTGCAGGTCTATTGAGAGAATGGAAAAAGCTGAGGCATAGAAGACGGGTTTTAAATTACGTCTTTTCAAGAAGACAGGAGGAGTAATGTTTGTGGAGAGTGTGTACCTACGCTGCAGAGTCAACATTTACAGCGTACTGTGTCTATTAGTGTGATTATCGGCGAGTGAATTAGTAGCGAAACAGGATATTATAGGTCACAGGATGTGCTTCCAACAAAATCCTTCGTAAATGATGCATCATTCCTACATAAATTACGATTCACTTATCAAAAACCACAGCAATTCTTTCAGCAAAAAGTTCATTAAATGTAATCGTGCCGTCACAACATATATCCAAATGTCATCAACGAGTTTGATTGGAGGTTATTTTAAAAACATTCGTAAGGAAAGTTCTGGGTTAATCTAATTGTGGTTTTTGTTCCTTTGTTTTTCAGTCATCAACGTGAAAGTTGAGCTAGAATTTCGTACTGAAATATATTTTCACAATTAATACTAATTTGAGCATTCATTAAAATGTATAGACTAACTAACTCACTGGCACTATCAACCCCTTAAGTTCATGGCCGCGCGGACATAAGCTCTCCATACATCCCTATCCTGAGCTAATGTTTTCCAACCATTCCCTGTATAAAATTCTTCCCTCAAATCATAGTTAATGTTATTCTCCCACCTCATTCTTGGTCTACCAACTGGGTGTTTTCCCTCTGGTTTTCCTACAAGAAGCTCTCATGCACGTCTTTGATTCCCCATTCGTGCCACATGTCCTGTCATCGCAGTCTACGAGAACTTAACTGTTATTATATCTGGCTTCCTATAAAGACCATGTAATTCACTGTTATAAAGTATTTTACATTCACCTGTCTGTTTCATCTCTCTTTGGTCCAAGAAAATTCCTAAGAACTTTATTCTCAAATACTCGTCATCTCCTTTAATAGTAGTTTTATATATTTTCAGTTTAACGTTTTTTGAAGGTAGTTGGAATGTTAAGAGTCTCTATAATACATAATAGCACGCATTTTACCGTGTCATTTTTATTCATATCTTGATAATGAGCAGTAGAAATATTAATATTATAATGACTATTTGACTCATGCCCAAATGGGAGTCAATGACCAATCACGTTTCAATGATTTCTGTTTTACAACCAATCAGAGCCGTGTTTCACGAAATATTTATCAGTGTTATAATTACCATATTAAAGAAATCTCCTCCTTTTTAATGTTCTGAACAGGTCTGACCATTATTTTGCAGTGACTGAGCCTATATGAAATACGGCTACCAGATTGTATATATAGTGCACATAGCGCTTGCAGGAGTTAATATAAAACATTTGTAGCAATTTATTATACCACCAAAAAAAAAAAAAGAAACCACTGTTTGCACTTACTTAAATGTATTTTTCCCCAGGTAATAATCCAGAAAAATATAATTGTCATATTTACATCATACGACATCAGAAATGAATTAATATACAGTTTGATGTGTTTCATTTTTTCTCCACTAGAGAGCATTCTTACAATATTGCGTTCCTTTGTCAATAAATAGTATGATCTGGTAGCAGTGATAAACAAAAGAAGCAGATGAAGCGTACCTATCGTTTCTCATTTGATTTCAAACATCGCCGTTTACATTAAATATATAAATATTTTAAAATAACTATAGTTAAATAATGATATGTGAGTAAACAGCTTAATTTTATTCGTTAAATAGTCCTAACAAATGCCACTCTTGATTTCCAAATTCTCTAGATAAATTCACTCCTCACTTCGTGAGTCGTGAATTTATCGATAATTTGGAAATCACTCGTGGGATTACTTATGATAAAGTTGGTAATGATTACTTTTTCTTCTTTCAAATCTAGGAATCAAAATTGGACTAGGAGTCCATATCTGAAGGTATCTAAATTATTGTATTGTAGGTTTCAGGTGCAAATCGCTGTAACGACTAAACTTGCTGAGATTTTTTTTAGGTTTTCCTCAGTCGTCAATCAAAGGTTCGATTGGATCTTCATATTTAGGACCTATTTCATCATATTCACGGTTTCATAGTATCATTAGAAATTGAAATCAGTGATTTTCTGTACAAAACACCGGACTCACAGCAGAAACACACAACCCACTGGATGTACCTA
This sequence comes from Diploptera punctata, assembly GCA_030220185.1. Classification (NCBI taxonomy): domain Eukaryota; kingdom Metazoa; phylum Arthropoda; class Insecta; order Blattodea; family Blaberidae; genus Diploptera; species Diploptera punctata. The sequence continues at coordinate 174,906 of JASPKZ010007572.1, forward strand.
AAGTTCTTATCAACACATTCAGCCCAGTAGATGCATATCAAGTTCTTACAAGCGATACTAGCTAAGATGTTAAAGCTTCCATAAATGACAATGAAAATAAAAACACAATATATCGATACAATATAACAGACTATATAATCTGAAATGTTAATAATTGAAAAATACAGGATAATATTATCATTATTTAAAGATATTCAAGTTCCACACAATGAAAATGCTACATGCATAACAACTATATTTGTATAGGTCCCGCGCCGTAGCCGAGTGGTTAAGGCAAGAAGCCTTGGCGCAGAGCTACGGGACTTGCGCTGGTTCGAGTCTCCATGGGGGAAGAAATGTTCACATGGTATTTCGGCCAGTATGGGACCGGTGCCTACCCAGCATCGTGAGGCATTTGGGTAGCTACAATAAGTAGCGGCTCCAGGTTGAGAAAACCAGCTATAACGGCTGGGGGACTCGACATGCTGACCACATGTCAACCCTACACTGGCTGATAATCATCTACCTCGGTGATTGACACATGTGGATGTGAGGCCAGCAGCCGGCTGGTAGGCTAAGGGCCTTGTAGGCCTGTCGCGCCAGGAGTTTTTTTTATATTTGTATAGTATATCTAGGAAGCTTTTCTTACATTATTTTATTCCATGATTTGTTAGTATTAGTTAATATTAGATCACAACCGCACTATCCTTTGTATAATCAACATTAATAATATTTTTAAATTGTAATAACGCAGGATAGGATTTTTGTGTACAAAAAGTTAAGATTGCAACATAGTATAACGAGAAGTTAGTCTTCTGTCTTTTGTTTTGGTTTTACATACTGAAAGTTAGACTTCTGACTGCCATTTGTTTGAGTTTAACATACAAACAGTTGAATAGTATAACGAGAAGTTAGTCTTCTGACTGTCATTTGTTTTGGTTTAACAAACAAACGGTTGAATAGTACAATGAAAAGTTAGACTTCTGTTTTTTGTTTTGGTTTCACATACAAACAGTTGAATAGTATAACGAAATGTTAGGCTTCTGTCATTTGTTTTGGTTTCACATACAAACAGTTGAATAATATATACAGTATCTCTATTGCAATCTTATCTCTTATTACATAAAAAGCCCTAGTAATAAGTATCTAATTTTTGTATAATTTTATTGTTCACTGGTTTAGTGGAAGGAAGGCATTATGGCCTTAATTCTGCCATCTTAAATAAATAATAATTATTATTATTATTTTCGAAATTCTAATAAATATTTGTAATTGTTTAGCATTTATATCAAGTTACATTCTACAAAAATTAATATAGCCTATAGACTAATTAACTTAAATAGTATTAATAAATTGAATTACGTTGTTCAGCAGAACGAATTCAATGTAACAAGTACAATTTATTTAATTCTAATTAGAAAATCGCGTACTGTTGGAAACACCTGCAGCGTTTGTCTTTAATGACAAACCGGATAAAATACGGGCTTTATTGGAACTATTTTGGTGGTGATATCTGAAAACTAACACGTAGCAGCGTGGTAATGGATATGGTATTTACTTCTCGTCTTTATGTGCATTCGTAGAAGTTTGTTTCCTGTGACTCAGATTACAGACTTTTAAAGATGTGGTAATATTGAATTTAGAAAACTATAGTAACGAACAATGTAAAGAAATGCAACAAGAGAGAAGAAATTACACCTGGTTCTCAATTTTAACTAACGATGTACAACTTTACAACTGGACTCTATTGAACATCTTATGGATACCGGGTGGTGACCTGGACAAAGCCAAATTCATATATATCTTAATACGAGTATATAAAAATTTCTTGTCACGTTGTTTGTCCGCGATGGAATCCTAAACTACTGAACCGATTTTAATAAAAGTTGCATACTCTGTGCAGTTTGATCCAACTTCAGACTTAGGGTAGTTTATAACTAAATTTATAGTCGCATTATTTTTTTATTGCAAATTATTTGTTTATTATTTAACAAAGAGTTAAAATTATCTGTGAGTTTCATACGATTCTAACAGATGGCGGTGTAATTATTTGTGAGTTCCATACGATTCTAACAGATGGCGGTGTAAGGTAATTGGTTTATTATTTAACAAAGAGAGATCCAGATGGCTGTGCTTTTTGTTGCAACCGCGAATTTCAATTGAATTACAAATATTGATTATTTCATAATTTAAGTGTGTTCAGTGTTTAATTTCGTCTGTAAGTATTAGTTTTAAGTAATCTGGCTGGAAGACAGCAACGTAATTTAAATTTTGAATGTATACCTTAGCCACAGCAACGCGTGGCCGGGACTTCTAGGTGGTGTGTGTGTGTGTGTGTGTGTGTGTGTGTGTGTGTATTGTGTGTGTATATATATATATATATATATATATATATATATGACATGAAAAGAAAAATAAATGCCTCAGTCGGGATTTGAACCCGAGATCTCCAACTTTATACGTTAGCACTCTAACCAACCATATATATATATATATATATATATATATAGTCCACCGTTGTGGTCTCGAGGTAGCGTGCTGCCTTGTCACGCAGCGGGCCCGGGTTCGATCTCAGGTCGGGACAGTTTTTCTGGGTTAGGTTTTTATCGGGGTTTTTCCTCACCTGTAAGACAAATGCCAGGAAACCTTTAAGGCCCAAACGGTCCCCGAAATCATATGGCCACCACCATCATCATCATCCTTATCATTATCATCATCATCATCCTTCACCGGTGTGGAAAGCAACGGGAAGCTACCACACCTACAATTCCCTAATAAAGCTGCAAGCTTAGCATGAAAATGCTATGATTGCAGTGAAAGACCTGTCCTGGGCAGAATTACTGTGGATGTGGATATATATATATATATATATATATATATATATATATATAGGCTAATCCTTAATTTCGAAGTTGTGAAACTAGATTTTTTGTATTTATTTAATTATAAATTAATTGGTTTATTTTATTGGATGAGAAGTTGTAACAATTCAAATAGCATAGTAGGTAAATTTCTTATTTGATTAAATGCCATTAATATTTATTTTATATTTTTTATTTCTTCTCCGAGCTAACCAGATTCTGAATCAGAAAATATAGACCTGAAATTGACATTTGTTTAAAAACGTACATATGCTACAAGCTACACACACAAAAACAATGCGTATGCTTCTTTCTGGTTATCCTGCTTGTGTGTCCGGCGAATGACAAAAGAAAACATAAAACAATGAATAAAAAAGAAAACATAAAATAATGAATAAAAAAGAAAGTATGGCGTATGTGTGTCTACAGTCTATACAATGTACACATCTACAGTCATACATGAAAAGAATATGTCTCTCTCTCTATCTATCTCTCTCTTTATTTATTTTTGACCATGTATAGCCTATACGTAATTATAATTCCGAATGCGTCTTTGTACAATTAGAATATGTTGTAGCCATCAAAACAAAACTTAAAAGAACAGTAAATACAGCATTTAACAATTCCAACTGTGTGTATAATACATTTAAATACTGGAAATACTATTTGGTGAGAGTTAGAGCACCAGAGTGTAAACCTGGTTCAAACTCCGGCTCAAGTTAAAATTTTTCTCTCTATTTATGTTAACTAAAGCCAATGGATGGCTACGTTCGAAGCAATACTTTCCACACCAATGTAAATAAATATTTTTTTTTTTGCAAATGCCCCAGGTTCTCTTTCGACATTCCTGGTGTTTTCTCCTGGCATGGCGTACTTGTAACCCACTTGAGGTTGGGGCGCCTGGAAGGCGGGGTTACGTTGCCCCGATGATACGACGGGTGATGATGATGATAGTGGTGCGCCAGGAGAGTCTGTAACCCTAAGCTTAATCTAAGATGAATATGAATGATGATGATTGCGATGGCCATATGATTTCGGGGACCGTTTGGGCCTTAAAGTTTTCCTGACATTTGTCTTACAGGTGAGGAAAAACCCCGATAAAAACCTCACCCATAAAAACTGTCCTGATCGGGGATCGAATCCGGGCCCGCTGCGAGACAAGCAGCATGCTACCGCGAGACCACAGCGGTGGACTATATATATATATATATATAACCAAAATATTGTTTTTGCGCGATAGTGCGTTTTGTCGTACTTACAGCAATGGCGACCATTATTGAAAGTTCAACTTCCTACATTTCCGAGTTGCCAACCTAAATAACTATACCGTAATATTACATTTACACCCACGTGCGGGAAGTAAAACCACTGCCCTCTATGTATACAACGTACAATGTACATGCAGAAAATATCCAAAAGGTAGTGTTAATATACATTATACGAAACAAATCACTGCATTTTAAATGAACTGAACTTTATTCGAAACAATATAAAACAATAAATACGTACTTGCGGCCATGTTATCAATAATTGTTCTCAAGGCCTCCTGTAGTTTCAACTAATGAACATTGCCCACACTGTTAACGTTAGTCAATTGTTTATAATGAACGCAAATATTTCCAACAAAGATGTTATTATTTAACTATTGTTTATTATTTTGAAAACACCATCGCACAAAAAATATTGTACAACGCACGTTTGTGAAGTGTTTTACAGAATCTCAGAAATTAAAAACCTCGCTGTCGCTCGGTTTTTAAACATTTTTCCTCGGTTCTGTAAAAACCACTTCCCAACCTCACATCGTAATATAATTACTATTGCTTCAGCTTTATTTTGAGGCGATTGAATATATTTCCTTATATTGAATCTACTATCTTTGGATGTATTTCACTAGGGGGTGTGAACTATATACAGGGTGTAACAGGATCTCACCGACAAAATTATAGGGACGATATATCATGCAGAGAGGATCATTTTTTGTGAAGGAATATATAGTAGCAAACACGTCGTTTATGAGTTAAGCGCAGATGAAGGTGTTCACCCGTAAGGGTCGGAATTGAATACAAACAATAGTACACGTATCACTTTATTGAAAAATTACATGTTTTTATAATAAGTGTTCAAATAATAAGTGGTTTGACGACGTCAAAAAAATCCTGCCATGATCGGCCGTGCTGGCCGATCGTTGCTACACAGGATCGACTGTTTGAATACTTATTGTAAAAACATGCCTTTTTCAATAAAATGAAACGCGTACAATTGTTTGTATTCAATTCCGACCCTTACGGGTGAACACCTTCGTCTGCGCATAACTCATAAACGACGTGTTTGCGACTATATGTCCCTTCACAAAAAATGATCCTCTCTGCATGGCCAATTATTCCTATCATTTTGTCGGTGAGGTCCTGTTACACCCTGTATATTGATGTGATTCAAGTGTCTTGTGCATATTCACTGAGTGTGAATTTTTCATAAGTAATGCCACGAGTGATTTCCAATTTATCCAGAGAATTTGGAAATCAAGAGTGGCATTTGTTAGGACTATTTAACAAATAAAATTAAGCTGTTTACTCACAAAACATTATTTAACTATAGTTATTTTAAAATATTTATATATTTAATGTAAACGGCGATGTTTGAAAACAAATGAGAAACGATTCGTACGCTTCATTTGCTTCTTTTGGTCATCACTCCAACCAGATCATATTATTTATTGCCAAAGGAACGCAATATTGTAAGAATGCACTCTAGTGGAGAAAAAATAAACACATCAAACTGTATATTAATTCATTTCTGATGTCGTATGATGTAAATATGATAATTATATTTTTCTTGATTGTTACCTGGGAAAAAATACATTTAAGAAAGTGCGAACAGTGGTTTCTTTTTTTGGTGGTATAATCAATTGCTACAAATGTTTTTATATTAACTCCCGCATGCGGTATGTGTTGACATTCATGCACTATATATATATACAATCTGGTAGCCGTATTTCTCTATGTTACAGAGTCAGTCACTGCAAAATAATGCTACGACCTATTCAGAATGTTAAAAAAGGAGGTGCCTTCTTTATTATGATAAACTTTACACTGGTAAATATTAGGCTAAACACGACTCTGATTGGTTGTAAAACAGAAATCATTGAAACGTGATTGGTCATTGAATCCCATTCGGGGCATGAGTTAAATAGTCCATTCAAATATGAAATAATTAATGACATTTATTTGGTAAATGAAATTACAGACCAGAATTTGCCTTGAAAACTAGAACAAAATCTACAGTCAGATTGATGGGTCCCGGTATTTGAACTGGAGACTTTCCGAATATGAATCTAAAATGATATAGTATGACCACAATTTGTTCGGTAGACTTCTAGAAAGAAAATATATAGGCCATAGTTTACATCACATTATATTTTACATGAATAATGTATATGCCTATTCATTAGGAATAAACAGGAGCTCTCAATATTCAACACTGCAAAGTCATAAAATAAGCATAAACATCAGAACACATAAATACATGAAACTTCTGACATGCTAATAAGAAAAAATGTTAATAAACTATGTGCTAATACAGGTCAAATTGGCATTAGGCATTTTCGTCAGTGTAAAATATATTAAAGCGTATTTAATGAAGCGCCATTTTGATTTTTCTATGTATTTTAATAACGTAATTATAAACCGTTCCAAGAAGTCAATTTGTTCTATTAAGGGGCCGACTGGCGAATTTTAAAAAAAAGTTTTCATCCGGTAGTTTTGGAAATTTTAACACATACATTATGGGAGTGAAACTTGGGTAATGACCAAAAAATTACAAAGTAGAATACAAAGCGTAGAAATGAACTTCCTTAGAAGAACAAAAGGCTGCACAAGAATTGATCGGTTAAAGAATGAAGATACAAGTACAGAGTTAAATATATATCCGTTAAATGATAAAATCAAAGGATATAGAGAAAAATGATTTAGACATGTAGAAATAATGAACGTAACAAGATTACCAAAAGTAGCATTTAACTACAAGCCAAGAGGTTCAAGGAATGTAGGAAGGCCAGTGAAAAGATGGACAGAACAACTGTGGCGCTGAACAAGCATTTTGCCTAGCCCGTTAAGTGAAGAAGAAGAAGAAGAAGAAGAAGAAGAAGAAGAAGAAATGTGGTAATAAAAGTGTTTATGTGAAGTTTGGTGTTTATAAGTAGAAAAGTTTTAAAATTATGATTTTTTACATCTGTTTTTTTAATATTTTCTAAAAAATGCTCCTTACGATGCATTTTTAAATATTATCTGATTAAATGTGAGATTCAGAGTCTTTATGAATCCACTAAACACATTTTCTATGCAAAATATATTCATAAAGGGAGGATACTGCTTATTTTTCATTTTTTGAAAAAAAAATGTACCATTCTCATTATTTTTTCCATCTCAGCTTAAATGGACACATGCGTCTTAGACTAGTAACTGCATAGCAAGTTTGAATTACCATATATTGGGGAGACACTAACCACAAAATTTAATTTTGATAGCATGAAAATTGCATCGTAAGGAGCATTTTAAGTTTTGGAAGAAGTTCAAAAAAATGGAAACGGAAAAAACACATAATAAAGCTTAAGCAGTACTGCTGACCACACATGCAGGGGTATTTAAGTTCCTACGTCACGGACTCAATTTTACTCCTACAATAAAAAAAAATATATGAAAATGATCCTAAAGAATAATAGTTATTAAAAAGCAAATTTAAAAAATAAATTGTTTTGCCATTTTTTTCTAAATTCGGTGCCGTTAAGAGCTATAAACTATAAAATTACATGAAAATGATCCTACAGAATAATAATAATAATAATAATAATAATAATAATAATAATACTTACTCACTTACTCACTGGCACTATCGAACCCGTAGGTTCATGGCCGCGCGGAGATAGGCTCTCCATACACCCCTATCTTGAGCTAATGCTTTCCAATCATTCCCTGTATAATCTACTTCCCTCAAATCATAGTTTATGTTATTCTCCCATCTCATTCTTGGTCTACCAACTGGGCGTTTTCCCTCTGGCTTCCCTACAAGAAGCTTCCATGCAAGTCTTTCATTCCCCATACGCGCAACATGTCCTGCCCACCGCAGTCTACGAGACTTAACTGTTCTTATTATATCTGGCTTCCTATAAAGACCAACTAGTTCATTGTTATGTAGTCTTCTCCACTCACCTGTCTGTTCATCTCTCTTTGGTCCAAAAATTTTCCTAAGAACTTTATTCTCAAATACTCGTAATCTCCTTTCCTCCCTTAAAGTAAGAGTCCATGTTTCGACCCATATAATATAACTGGTAGAATAATATTTTTATATATTTTCAGCTTAACGTTTTTTGAAAGGAGTTGGGACATCAAAAGTCTCTGCAATGCATAATAGCATGCATTTCCAGAATTGAGCCTATATTTAATTTCTTTGTGCATCTCATTCCTATTTGTGATTATTATTCCTAGGTATTTGAATTCAGCCACTTCCTCAAAATTTCCCTCATTTGTCATCAGCTGTCCATTTCCATTATATACTGAATTTCTACGAGTGACCATATATTTACTTTTACTGATATCTACTTCCAGTCCTAATTTCTTAGTGTTACTCAATAGTGTGTGCGTGTTGGCCTTTAGTATCTCCTCGCTATCGGCCAGTAGCACTATATCATCAGCATAAACTAACAGCTTATAATAATAATAATAAATAATAATAATAATAATAATAATAATAATAATAATAAAGAATAATAGTTATTAAAAAGCAAATTTAAAAAATAAATTGTTTTGCCATTTTTTTTTCAAAATCCTCACCATTCGGTGCCCTTAAGAGCTATAAACTAACTCACTAACTCACTCACTCTCTCTCATATATATATATATATATATATATATATATATATATATATGTATGTATATGTCTGCGTTCATCTTTCTAATTTCTTATCTATATAAAAAAAGAACATACCTGCAATGGCTTTTTTTGGATCCCCAAGAAGGCATCCTTCTTTTAAAGCGCACTCGAAAATATTTTTCTTTTTCCCATCTTCTGGAGATGGCAAGAAAGTAGAGAGAACCGCTACATCTTCATTATTTTCTTTCGCCTTTTTGATACGATCTTCACCAACAGTTTTAGTCGTAAGATGGAGCCTCGTTTCAAATTTTTCCGCTAATACATCTGTTGCCATTTTAAAAATACAATTTTAAATATCTTATACGCGGTAAGTATAGGGCGAAATCACTAGTAGTAAACGCTAGCCGCTTGTGAGATGTTTTCTGTTCGAGCGCCGTGGTCAGACTGAAGAGATAATCTATACGCACGCTCTTACTACAACTAGTAAAAGGAGTCACTACAAGATTGCACCTTAAGATTTTTCAAGAATCGATCAGCTATGTGAAACCTACACTTTAAAACGTATGTGCAAAATTATCTTTCAGAGCATGCGTGTTGATATATGAAAGATTAATTTAAGCACGTGGCTGCATTGTTAAAAAAAACAATTGATAGCGTATCCCCACCAAGAGAGAACTATTCTGTAAACAATGTCGTCAAATCTTTTAATTCTCCCAAACAGGCTATGTGTCCTAGATTTTTTATGACGAAAATGGATGCAAAGGTTGTCCCAATTAAAGCGTACTGTATAATTTTCTAAGAAGAAAATGGCGGCGTAAGGAGTGGTTTATTGTTTATACAATGGCTTCAACGATGACAAATTGAGACATTGAAAATATTACTTTAAAGACAGGAGATAAAGGCAGTGCAATAGCAATTAATACTTCAATAATTTGCATATAATTACGTGTTTACTCCATTGTATATACATTAACCTTTAATTGCATAAATACAGTAATCGATTAATTAATGTGATAGCCCTCCCTTTTTCTCTTTACCTTAGTTTAACCACTCCTCATATATATAGGCACTACTTTTACGTGTCACATGTGTTCCGGGCCTTACAGGCTAATAGAAAGGATTTTTAACAAGTCAATTACTTATTTGCACCTTTTAATCACACATTCACACAATTTGAATGTGATATGGCTGATTGTGATAGGTGATATTCCAGGAATGCGTGAGCCACAAAGACATTTCCCTTATACCTGAGGAAATACTCTGAAAGTAATCTAATCCTTATCCCGAACGGAAATCATAGCCAGCCCAGTTTCATCCTAGGATTTGCAAGCCATAGAAAATTATGTAATATCTGTATATTTTTTTTTACCACAAGAAATAAGGAGCTGCCGAACAGTGGCATCTTTTAAAAGAAATCTAAATTTATATTTGCTCTAACCTCGACTTCACCATTACCCTATGTAAGATATATATATTAATTGGTGTTTCTCGTATAATTTATCATATTTATATTATATTATTATTATTATCGCAAGTATTATTATTTTTATTATCCTATAAAATGTTGTTTGCATATGAAATTAACATCGCTACATTTAATGTATCTTTAACTGTTTATAATTAGTATAGTGCATATCTATATTTGTCAAATATTTATTTGTATTTGTGCTGGTTGAGTGGAAGAGAAGGCCTTATGGCCTTAACTCTGCCAGAATAAATAAAGCATTATTATATGAAAAATGGGGATTAATTTTGAACATGAAGAAAACAAAATATTTATGAATTGGTGAACCAGAACAACATTTAATTTTGGAAGCTGGAGAAACAATAAAATCTTGTAGTGAGATCACATATTTAGGAATTAAAATAAATAAGAGAGAGATCAACAGACAGGTGAAAGGAGAAGACTTGCGTATCAGTGAATTACATAGTCTTCATAGGAAGCCAGTTATAATGAGAAACATTAAGTCGCATAGACTGCGATGGGCAGGACATGTGGTACGAATGGGAAATGAAAGACGTGCAAGGAAGCTTCTTGTAGGAAAACCAGAGGGAAAACGCCCAGTTGATAGACCAAGAATGAGATGGGAGAATAACATTAACTATAATTTGAGGGAAATAGATTATACAGGGGATGATTGGAAAACATTGGCTCAGGATAGGGATGCATGGAGAGCTTATGTCCTTGCGGCCATGAACCTATGGGTTCGATAGTGCCAGTGAGTTAAAAATGCAACTTATAAAGAGGAAATAAGAAATAGAAATAATAAAGGAAAATTTGCAATTGCTTGCCTCAATGGAATATTGTGGGATAAAAATAAAATGAATATATATCATACAATTGTTAAAAGCATCATTACTTATGGAGCAGAACTTTGGCCATTAACAATAAAAACAAATAAGTCTCTTTTGGCAATGGAAATGGATTTTATACGAAGGGCAGCAATAATTTCCGATCCGATTGAGGGTCTTTCCACTTTTCAGCGGTTGCCCTTTTACCAGCCGGCTGCTGGCCCTTCACATCCACATGTGTCAATCACAGAGGTAGATGATCAACAGCCAGTGTAGGGGTGACATGTTGTTAGCACGTCGAGTCCCCCAACCATTATAGCTGGTTCCTCAACCTGGAGCCGCTACTTATTGTAGCTACCCAAATGTCTCACGATGCTGGGTGGGCACCGGTCCCATACTGGCCGAAATACCATGAGAAAATTTCTTCCCCCATGGAGACTCGAACCAGCGCAAGTCCCGTAGCTCTGCGCCAAGGCTTCCTACCTTAACCGCTCGGCTACGGCGGCAAGAATTTCAAGAACAGAAAAAAATAGGAAATCAGTTATAAGGAAAAAAATGAAGATTGAAGACACTATTTTAGATTATATTAAAATTCAGCAATTAAGATGGTACGGGCATGTCCAGCGAATGGAAGAGGATCGGCTACCAAAATATGTTTTGGAATGGAAACCTGAGGGAAGACGAGGGAGAGGAAGACCTAAAACCTCCTGGAGTCAGGGAATATATTTAAACATGAAGGAGATTGGATGGACCGACAATCGTAACACGATTGCCCATCTAGCGAGAATTTCACGAAAAAAAAACTCAGGTTGATCCGTTTAAGTTTTGAATTCGGAATATCTACATACTAATTTAAAATCCTACCCTAAGAACCAATTCGCCCGAAAAAAATATTACAATTTCGTTGCACCATGTATATGTAAAAATGTGGACTAGTGGCTATGATCCTTACCTCTGGTTCCGATGGTCGCGGGCTCAAACCCGGCCAGGGTAGATGGATTTTTTTAAGAAAACCCCAAGGAGCAAGTTCTCCGTGAGGGACTTTAAGCCGTGGATCCCGAGCCTGAAGTCTTTCAGGCTCATGGAAGAACCTTACAACTGAACAAAGTGGCCTCTACGCAAAATTTATCGATCTTCTTCATTCTAGTAATACCTTAGTTGTCTGCTAGATGCCTCACTGGGTCGGTATGTGTACTGCATACCATTCATGACATATTTAACCTTTTCACTGCTGAGATATTTCCAGCCTTTAAAACCCTCCTTGCTCAATGTAGGGAGAAATATGGAAAAAGTTTATTTAGGTTCCTAGGAGATGGCAGTATATGCCTGCTTAGTTTGAAAGCAATGCAATACGTATTATATAACTAGCAGGCGTCTGGAGTTGAGAATGGATATACACACCCATAGCACAGCAAGCATTTTCTTTGCCAACGGATATACCCGTTCGTAGCAGGGTGCCTAAATTAACTAGGTCCAGTAAATTCTAACAAATAGTCCAAGATTCGGCTGCAAGATTACTACGTCCGTCGAGTGTATGAACAAAGTCTATTTTTTTCATAACATTGTTAATTACTGAATTCATTTTTGCCGAGTTGCCTATTAAAATTCGGTCGCCAGTATGTTTAATTAAAATATTCTTCTTCTACTACTACAAGGTTTAGGCTAAGCAGCCTGTTCCGGCGAAGTTAAAAGTGGAGTCCATCTTCTACGTGGTCGGCCAACATCTCTTGTTCCTCTGGGATTACACAGGAAGGTTCTTTTTGGTATTCTTTCGTTGTTCATTCTCATTAAGTGTTCTGTCCATTTCTTATTATTTTCGTTGATTTTATCTTCAATTTTATATATATTTAATTCTTCTCGTATAGTTTCATTCCTTATTCTATCCGCTCTTGTGCATCCTTTCACATTACGTAAAAAATAGCATTTCCGAAGTCTGTATCCTGCTTTTATCCCTTGATTTCATTAACGAATTTTCACTTCCATACAACAACAAAGGAACAGCCATTGTTTTTTATAATTTAAGCTTCGTATCTTTCCTTGGTTATTTTTATGGTTCTACAAATAGCCTGAAATTTATTTACTTTATTTTCTATATCTTTATTAATTAATTAAAATATTATTTATGTATTTATTCGAAATAATTTTATTCACTTGTTATTAAAATAAATTATAATCCAGTTCGCAGAAATCGAATCATAGAGCTTGAAATGTTTTGGTTGCCTTTGCACACTTGGCCTAAACCTCCTCGCGGCTACAGCAGACTGTGACACCAATCAGTAATAAAATAGCGGTAAGTACGTATTTATTGTTTTATATTGTTCCCTCGCGGCGGGAAGTAAAACCACTGCCCTTTATTTACACTACGTACAATGTATATACAAAAATATATCCAAAAGGTAGTGTTAATATACATTATACGAAACAAATCACAGCATTTTAAATGAACTGAACTTTATTTGAAACAATATAAAACAATAAATACGTACGTACCGCCATTTTATTACTGACTGGTGTCACAGCCTGCTGTAGCCGCGAAGAGTTTTACGGCCAAATGAGCAATGGCAACCAAAACTTTTCAAGCTCTATACATCGATTTCTGCGAACTGGATTATGATTTACTTTAATAACAAGTGAATCAAATTATTTATAATAAATAAATTATATTTTAATTAAACATACTGGCGGCCGAATTTTAATAGGCAACTCGGCAAAAATGTATTCAGTCATTCACAATTTTATGAAAATAATATATATTTTGTTCATACACTCGATGAACGTAGTAATCTTGCAACTGGACTATAAGGGGAGGCTAAGGCTGTTACGCCCATTGTAAATTTTGTAGTAGATGCGTATGTTAACGCAAATAGGCAAAAATTAATCGTCTGACTTTAATTACTAGTTTTCCCACTTAATAATCTAAAATAAACGTGTTACATTCATTGGATTTTTCATTTCGTTTCAGAGATTTCAAGAATTAAAATAGTTATATGTAAAGAACACAAATATGCGATTTATAAGAGAATTGAATTACAAATGGAATAAATAGCAATTTTATGGAAACAAAACATCAATAATGATGACACGTGCAGTCTTAACAACGCACAAACAGTTGGTAAACGCAACAAACATGCACTACACATTCCGCTTGATAAAAAACTGAAGAACGTAATGTTTTCATTGATTCACTAATAGAATAAAAAACTAGTTTCTACAACCGAAACATCAGTACTTATCCGATTAATGTGAAGCTTACGTGGCGTATTAAAAGGAGAAAACGATCGAAAAATGCCACTTTTTTTAACAAAAAATCTTCCAGCAGGTTTACGCATCTATGTAATTTAATGTAATGCTATTACAATGTTTTTACAATGGATACCATCTCACTGCAGAGTCAATAGAAATGAATTAGCCGATATGCTAGCAAAACGAGGAACAATGTATGTACAGCAACCTAATTCAAACATCTTACCGCTCAGCAACCATTTATATCAAACAAATGGTAAATAGTTATGAACGCAACAAGGGAAGTAAGTAGAACATTCTAGTCGAGGACGTGTTTGAGCCCGAGCTTTAGCGAGGACTAGCAAATACGTTTGAGACTAGTAATGTACTTACTTACTCACTGGCACTATCGAAACCGTAGGTTCATGGCCGCGCGGACATAAGCTCTCCATACGTCCCTATCCTGAGCTAATGTTTTACAATCATTCCCTGTATATAATCTACTTCCCTTAAATCATAGTTAATGTTATTCTCGCACCTCATTCTTGGTCTACCAACTGGGCGTTTTCCCCCTGGCTTTCCTACAAGAAGCTTCCATGCAAGTCTTTCATTCCCCATACGCGCAACATGTCCTGCCCATCGCAGTCTACGAGACTTAACTGTTCTTATTATATCTGGCTTCCTATAAAGACCATGTAGTTCATTGTTATGTAGTCTTCTCCATTCACCTGTCTGTTCATCTCTCTTTGGTCCAAACATTTTCCTAAGTACTTTATTCTCAAATACTTGTAATCTCCTTTCCTCCCTTAAAGTAAGAGTCCATGTTTCGCACCCATGTAGTATAACTGGTAGAATAATCGTTTTATATATTTTCAGTTTAACGTTTTTGAAAGGAGTTGGGACATCAAGAGTCTCTGCAATGCATAATAACACGCATTTCCAGACAGAATATTAAGCCTATGTTTAATTTATTTGTGCATCTCATTCCTATTTGTGAACATTATTCCTAGGTATTTGAATTCAGCCACTTTACTTCCCGAATTGCGTATATAATTTTGTTCACTTCTATACTAATATTTCGTGTGAATTTATATATTGTTTAAAGAGTTCAATTGTTTGATAGCAAGGGAATGTTGATAAAACAACTGCAATTGTTTGTTGTTGAATTAGTGGTAGACATTTTAAATAAATTATAAAAAGTTTATGAAAAAAAAACTCCAAGCGCGACAGGCCTAGAAGGTCCTTGGCCTACCATCCGGATGCTGGCCTCACATCCACATGTGTTAATCACAGAGGTAGACGATCATCCAGCCAGTGTAGAGATGGCATGTGGTCAGCATGTCGGATTCCCCCAGCCGTTATAGCTGGTCTTCTCAACCTGGAGTCGCTACTAATTGTAGCTACCCAAATGCCTCACGATGCTGGGTGGGCACCGGTCCCATACTGGCCGAAATTTCATGAGAAAATCTCTTCCCCCATGGAGACCCGAACCAGCGCAAGTCCCGTAGCTCTGCGCCAAGACTTCTTGCCTTCACTCGGCTACGGCGCGGGACGGAGTTGATCAAGTAATTTAAAAATTAGTGTGACATCTTATAAAGTTTAGTCGAAATAATGGATTGGCATTGGAACACACATGCATTTTGCAACACACAGAATTTAATATAGTATACATTTGCTTGTAAATTACAGTGGATTTACCTGCAATATAGGAATTTCCCCATCTCTTTGTTTAGAGTGAAATGAACATGCTAGATTAACCAAGGACTGTGAAATAATAAAATGAGGAATGAAAAAGTTAGCCGTGACAGGATGTTTCAAGCATTTTATACGAATTATTTTTTACTCGAAGTTTTGCAAGTCAGAATTGCCCACGCGCTCAACACTATCTTCCTGCACTCTTTTGTTTTCTTTTTAATACTTCTTACAAGAACGTATTAAACTTAAAGTTATACAGGATGTTTTAAAAAAAGTTCAAATATACACATTTTAATTAATCATAACTAACAAAGTATGCGGAATTATGAAATGAGGCCGGTATTAAACGAAACAAGAACTCAAAGAATTTTCATTGTCACATACTAAAACACCTCTATATGTGCACCATTAGTAGCATGAACAATATCAAGTGTGTATTCGATTTCGTGCCACGTTCTGTCCAACATGTCCATTGAACTGCCGGGAAGCTTGGCGAATTGATTTTTGTGAACTTCTCTGAAATCCTGCTCTAATTTCTTCAACCTTTTCTTCTGAAACACGTGTACGAGCACCTCCTGATTCTTTTTTAACGCATCCAGTCGCCAGAAACTTCTCAAGCCATGCCTTAATGGTCTTCCCATCAGGTGAATTCCCTCCATATTCTATCCGGTAATTTCTTTGCACTGTAATATTATTGACTTCGTCTCTCCATACCGGAAAACAGTTTGTACTCATTGCTGCAGAGTCGCCATTTTGTTTCATGTCATTATTGTCCAACATGGAACAGATGAATTAACTGCAACAATGAGACCAAAAATTCTTTGAGTTTCTCTTTCTTTTAATACCAACCTCATTTCATAATTCCGTATACTTTGATAGTAAAGGATAATTAAAATGTGGAAGATTTGAATGGGACATGGTGTATATAAAGGAGGTAGTATTCGATAAAATAAGAAACAATGTTTCAATAGCCATGGTTCCTAAGTTTAATATTTTATGAGTTAGGATCTTACTTTATAAGAACGGCTTACCTTCTACTCCGAGTACTTTAGCAGAAACAAATAAGGAAACATTGTACTTAAGGGATAGAGAAGTCTGCAAGATGGTTCTAAGGGAATCTATGACTGCTGAATTACACTTTTTAAAATATCAAGAAGTATATTTCATTAGAAAATAATATTACGAGGAAAGAACATTTATCATTTAATAAAAAATATCCGAATAATTTATAGAAGTTCCATGTTAAGTTGTCATGTTTAGAGGGTTACGTAAATATAATAAATTATTTTGTTTTGCACGTGATCAAGAATAAAGAAATGTACATAAAAATCACTGCTACCATCCGCGGGATTATGCCTAAACGCCTCTAAGCCGTATCTCGTCTGGTAACTTTTCTGACACCTCTTGCTGGAAACTCTCCACGCCAAAAGGACCGATAGGCCGTCCTTTCGCAGTCCCTATGCGTACTGAAAATCGGGATCAAGCCAGCTTTTGCGCTTTTGCTCCACGCGAGGTTTCTGTCCTCGCTGAGCTGGCCTTAGGACTCCTGTGTTATTCTTTGACAGATGTACCGCCCCGTGCAAGAATAATAACTGGAATGAGAACAAGAGGACTAGACGACATGGTGTCGATGGAAAGGGACGAGCGGAGAAGGAAACTAAAACTAGGCACAGAAAGATTCGTAAAAATTCCAAATCTGTATATAAATCATCATCATCATCATCATCATCATCATCATCATAGTACATTCACGAATTTAGGCCATTTGTTGACCTGTTTCGGCCTCAAGAGAAACACCATCCGGAAGTCTCTTGAGTGGACGTCCTGGTCTTCTTCTTCCTGCAGGTTGATATCTTAACATTTGTTTGGGTATTCTGTGATCTTCCATTCGATGAACATGTTGCATCCATCTTGACTTATAATCAGAAAATTTTGTTTTCAAAAGATTCCATGTGTAATTCTTCTAAGATGTCTTCATTTTTTTTTGTGATCTAGTAGTGTGTATCCTGCAGTCCTCCGAAGATATCAGCAGATCTAAGTCTCTGTATATCCTTCTGTTTCAACGTCCATACTTCGCTACCATACAAAAGAGTTGGAAGAGCCAGTGTTTTATACACTTTCAGTCTTGAATGTTTTTGGACTAACTGTGGCTTGAAGATAGCCACAGTATATAAATACAAATGTCTATTTAATTTGTTTTTGTACATAAGGACAGTAATAAATTATAATTCCTGCAAAGGATACCAAAAGCTGAACATATCCCAAGTATTTTCTTTTATCTTCATCTCATCATCATCATCATCATCACTCCAGGGATTAGGCAATTGCCCGTTCCGACTTCATATTGCATCAGCCCATCGTCTTCTAGGTCTTCCAACATCACGCCTTCCTCTTGCTTGATAATTTCTGGCTAACAGTGGATATCTCTCCATACTCATTCCATCCATGTGATCAATCCATTTCTGTCTGTAATTTGTGACTTTATCCAATGAAGGCTGTACTTTCAATTCTTCTCTTATATCCTCATTTCTTATTCTATCAAGTCTTGTACATCCTTTTACTTGTCTTAGGAACCGCATCTCTGCCGTCTGTATTCTATCCTTCTGTCTTTTCACTGGAGCCCAAGTTTCACATCCATACAATATTGTGGGAACCGCCATAACATTATACATTTTTATCTTGGTTTCTTTTCTAATTTTATTTTTGAATGTTCTCTGTATTGTTCCACACACCGTCTGAAATTTATTTATTTTGGATTCAATATCTCTTTCCACATTGTAGCCAACATCACAGCCTAAATATTTGAAACTAGACACCTGTTCTATACTTTGATTTTCCTTACAGAAATCTTTAGATCGTATAATTTACATAATCTGAGAAGCTTCATGGAAATCTTCATCTCAGAACTAAGAAAAACACTAACTATAAATCTTTAACAACTAACAAAGGATTTCAATAAATATGTATATTGCTATATACTTCTCAGTTGTAGCCAATGACATAAAATATGAGAGAAATAAAGTGAAGCTAGGTACTTTGAATGCATGTTTACGTCGATGTGAGCCTAAAGAGGAAGCCAAACACAAAAATCCACTTCATCATACTGCCGTTAATTTGAAGTATTTACACAAGCAAGTACCAGTTACCATGTTTTCACAGATATTACGTATGAGAATGCTAAAGGGTCTTCAAATAAACTTATCTCACAATCTTTTCTCCTTCCACTACAACAGAGTATTTGTTATGTATAGAAGATACTACCATCATCATCAGATGCTGTAGAATTGTGTATATAATCATTCATTTATTGGGTTTTATAATGATTCAGTCCACCGCTGTGGTCTCGAGGTAGCGTGCTACCTTGTCACGCAGCGGGCCCGGGTTCGATCCCCGGTCGGGGCAGTTTTCTGGGTGAGGTTTTTTATCGGGGTTTTTCCTCACCTTTAAGATAAATGTCAGGAAAACTTTAAGGCCCAAACGGTACCCGAAATCATATG
The DNA here is from genome assembly GCA_030220185.1 of Diploptera punctata. NCBI lineage: Eukaryota > Metazoa > Arthropoda > Insecta > Blattodea > Blaberidae > Diploptera > Diploptera punctata. The sequence goes on from JASPKZ010007572.1 coordinate 194,317, forward strand.
GTCATCATCCTTACCATTATCATTATCATCCTTCACCGGTGTGGAAAGCAAAGGGAAGCTACCACATCAACACAATTTCCTAGTAAAGCTGCAAGCATAGCATGAAAATGTTATGATTACAGTGAAGGATCTGCCTTCGGGCAGAATTACTATGGATGGATAATGATTCAAAACTACCAGATAATCTGAATTCGTTCATCTCCATAATTTTCTACCACAGCAATCCCGCCCCCCTAAAAATTATTAATTCTGACTGTTTTCAGCCTTTTTCTTCTTCTATCATTAATTCTACCCAATTCATATATATATATATATATATATATATAACCTACAGCTCTTCTTCTGTATTTACTAATATTTTTTAATATTTTAAACTTTTTGAAACAATTTTTATTACATTATTACACAATTTTTCAAGTCTTTATTTAAATACGCAAATCATAATATTATGACACTGTTAGACAATATTGTGGTGTTAACTGCTATTTTCTCCACAGAGTATATTAGTCTATGGTTTTTCTATCCCTGGTTTGGGTTATCGCTGGTTGGAACGGCGTTAGGGAGTGATAAGTATAACTGTCACAGGATTGATGATCGGGGCAAGAGGTACTATACCAGGATTCTTAGCCAAATTTTGGAATTCCTTAGATTTGGACAGGGTGTATCTTTCTAAAATTGCCATCGCTGTCATTAGGGGATCAATTCCAATTTTAAGAAACCATATTTACAAAATTTCTACTTTATAGTATGTATACTTCAATTAGGCCTACAATTTGAATTTTTTTAATGTATTTACAAAATGTATTTCATCAATTCCAAAAATTAATTGTCTGTATCACTTTGTCATTGAGGCAATCCTCTGATGAGGAAAGTTGTATATAATAAAAAGAATACACCCATTTTTAACAAACGTTTGGTGACTTTAATATTATAAATATATTTCTTTAACATAGATTTGGGGATTTATTGCAAAGATTTGTCATTTAAATATAGCGACGTGCTGCCATCTAGCATAATCTGTATGAACTTTAGTATGATATCGATAATAATCGATATGTGGCAAGGATGATAATCGATATGTGGTTCGATGGTGGGTTACCGCTGGCTCTATAAACTCTGGCTCATAAGCACTGTTTCGGCCTCAAGAGAAACACCATCCAAAAGTCTTTTGAGTAGACGTCCTGGTCTTCTTCTTCCTGCAGGTTGATATCTTAACATTTGTTTGGGTATTGTGTGATCTTCCATTCGATGGACATGTTGCATCCATCTTGACTTATAATCAGAAATTATGCTTTCTAAAGGTTCCATGTGTAATTCTTCTAAGATGTCTTCATTTTGATCTAGTAGTGTGTATCCTGCAGTCCTCCGAAGGTATTTCATTTCAGCAGATCTAAGTGCCTGTATATCCTTCTGTTTCAACGTCCATACTTCGCTACCATACAAAAGAGTTGGAAGGGCCAGTGTTTTATACACTTTTAACCTTGAATGCTTTTGGACTAACTGTGGCTTGAAGATAGAATTTATTAACCCTAAAATTCTTAAAATATTAGATATTTATTTTTTTTATTTTATACAAGTTAATACTCGGCGTGCGCTGCTACTTCTAAATAAATGAAAATTAATGTGTTTTTATGTTTAGTTGAATAAGTAAAAGGAAAAATAAATATAAATGCATGTCCTAATTCTTTTAAGATTCCCCGTACTGATTACCCGGGAATCTACTTACCTCGATCTTCTTGGCATAAATGAGCTAAAAGACAAAATTCGTTATTGTGAGTTATCCGTAAAAGAATACCGCCATGTGCTGCTATGCTCGATACTTGTCTCGATCTTCTTGGCATCAATGAAAGACAAAAATAGTTATTGTGAGTTATCCGTAAGAGATAAACATTTTTACTGTCGCGCACTTTTTGTAGAGTTTTTTGAGATATTCAATTCTGTGTATATTAATTTTTGTATTTGTTATGGTTTACGCAGCGTAAGCCATTTAAGGGTCCAAAAAGCTACATTTTTCACGTTTTCCACTACAAAGGGCGATTCTTAAGGGTGTAGGAGTTGAGTATCACAACTCTCTTATAGCCTATGTTCATCTCGGGAATCTCCTGAACATTTTGCAAAAAGCCCCATCACAATCGGATCAACGGTAAGGCCGCTCATAAAGTAAGAACAAACCAACAAACAAAGAAACATTCATTTTTATATATTAGATTATAAATATTACACAGTGACCTCAATGGTGTTTCGTCATGAATTTTAAAAGTACCGAGTGATTAATTTTATAATTAACGGCGTACCCTATGTCGGAGCCGATGTAATTCTTTGATTAATTACAGCAGCGTTTTGGACATGAATTAATTTTTCGAAAAAGTTAAATACTTGCCCAGTAGCATATACTAAGCAGTCATTAAATTCTTACTGTAGACACCCTGTACATAATCTGACCTGAATATGGAGGCGAGTTGGTATAATTGGCAATTGAGAAATATGGAAAAGGCGAAATTTGCGGGCGGAAATTTAATCTTGCACGTGTGTGTACCTGAGGGGACCGTAACAGGGTTCCGTATGATGTCATCGCGTATTCTTGGTCTATTGGTTTAAACAAGGTGTCACGTGATCACAGTATGTGGCTTACCTACAACTACATAAATAAATAAATATATAAATAAATAAATAAATAAATAAAATGTATAAACGTCAGGTTTTACAAACACAATCCACTGGAATTGAAATAGTCTTTTCTTAAACCCTATTTCATTATATTTCTATTGTATTCCCATTAGTAAACTGAACAAAGGAGAATATTTGTGTACTTTTCTTTAATTTAAAATATTAACACCTGCACATTTTAGTACTTAAACAAACCACAAAATAAATAATTACAATTTATTATAACCTTCGGAAAAATTCTGGACCAAAGAGAGATGAACAGATAGGTGAATGGAGGAGACTTCTAAACAGTTAGCTACATGGTCTTTATAAGAAGCCAGATATAATAAGAACAGTTAAGTCTCATAGACTGCGATGGACAGGACATGTGGTACGAATGGGGAATGAAAGAGGTTTTGGAAGCTTCTTGTAGGAAAACCAGAGGGAAAATGCTCAGTTTATAGATCAAGAATGAGGTGGGAGAATAACATTAACCATGATTTGAAGGAAGTATTTTACACTGTGGATGATTGGAAAACAGCTGTGGAGAGGGATGTATGGAGAACTTATGTCCGCGCGGCCACATACCTACGGATTCGATAGTGCCAGTGAGTTAGTTAGTTAAAGTATTTATTGGAAAAAATAATGCTCTGAGCTGTTCAGAACATTCAAAAGGAGGAGCTTTCTTTATCACAAAAGCAAGAGCTGATAAAGAAAAATCCATAAAGATCGAGGTGAAACACGACTGTCATTGGTTGTAAAACAAAATTCAATGAAACGTGATTGGTCATTGACTACCATTTGGGGCATGAGTTAAATACTCATGTAAATTGACAAATTAGATCTTACAATAATTCTCCCAAATAGTGCGTTTCTAAGAAGAAGAATTTATGAGAAATGTGGAAAGGTTGGCTTCAACCAACGAAAAGGTTAACACTATAATCCATCAAGAAAAAACATAAAAACTAGACATGACACAGTTTTTATTTGACGCTCGAATTAAAAAGGGCACCAGAAGTCATGACTATTTCAAATTATAGTAAAGAATGACATAACGGAGATGAAATCTTAAGATTTAGGTCACACGAGACAAGAAAGGGCCGAAGTCAAAGCTCACAAATTCATACAAGTTAATTGATTGTTAAAAAAACACTTGGCACAGATGTTAGTTTAATTACTGTTAAATAACGATAACCTATTAGCACTTTGTTTCTAAGTCATCTCAAATTAATTGCGATATTTCCTTCTCAAAGTAATTTTCCAATGTCATTTTTTTAATAATTTCCAAAATAATGTTTCCCAAAAGTAATTGTTTTCGTTTAATTCACCTACTTTTATTAATCTTCAATTACACTTGATGGGTAACGTTTGGCTAAAATTATTGAGCCGAATGGGTCATAAAACACAAAACAGTAAATCGGCGATAATAAACTGTGGAGTAAAACAAAGATGCCCACTTTCGCCATCATATTTAGATGTTATAACTATATTTTTGACATTTGGCAATGAAAACAAATATATATATATATATATATATACACACACACGATGCCATACAGAATTCGTAAGTTGTTTTATCTGAACATTTTAAAATTTACGATATTTTATTATGTACTTTATTTTTTTGCAGACTCAATTTCAAAAACTAAAATTATGGCTTTTCAGGGCAAAGTGCCAGTCAGAGCAAAAATAGTGATCAATAATGAAATAATAGAACAGATAGCACACTTTAACTATCTTGGTTCAGATATACATAATAAATTAAACCGGTATCAAATTATGTGTGGCACCATAAGAAGAAACCTCCTAAAGACTCGAAGAGAAACTCAGCTCAGGTTGTATAAAATTATGCCTGTTCCTGTTCTTTTATATGGATCTGAATCTTGGGTACTTACAAAAAAAAATATCTCACACATTCAACCCACTGGAATGAAATTTTTAAGATCTGTAAAAGGATGTACACGCATGGATTAGATTACACAATGAATCAATAAGAAATCAACTGGAGATATTTTCAATAGTTGATAAACTAGAAGAGCACAAATACCAATGGAAATAACATTTAGACAGAATGGACAATACAAGATTACCCAAAAAGATCAACACCTACAAACCACATGGTAAAAGATCTTTGGGACGGCCAAGGAAACGATGGACTTGAGACCGGAACAGGTCGCATTGACCTAATCCTGGAAAGGAAGAAGAAGACTTTTGCAGACGATCAGGTTGTGACATCTGAGACAGAAGATGGCTTATAACGGGCAATTTACAAATTAAGTAACTATGTGAAACATACAACTTGAAAATATCTAACTCTAAAAACAAAAGTTTTAGCTTTTCGATGGCATGAATTGGAGAATAAAATAATAGAACAAGTGAGCAATTTTAATTACATGCGATACAATGTATCATATAGAAAAAGTGAAGACACTGAAAACAAAATAAATAAATTTAATTATATGTGTGGCACCATAAAACGAAGTCTCAAAATAACTAGAAAGGAGGCACTTTTAAAATTCTATAAAACAATGGCGGTTCCAAAACTACTGTATGGATCGGAACACTGGGTCTTAACCAAAAACCAGGGACGAAGAATAGAAACGTCAGAAATGAGGTTTTGAGGAGTGTGGCTGGCTATACGATAACAGATCGAAAAGGAAATTAAAATATACGCAGTGAACTAAATATATTCAAAATATTAGATAGAATTGCACAATACAGAGATGAATGGATGGACCACATCAACAGGATGGATAACAATATAATTCCGAAATAGATTCATTTCAAACCACTAGGACGAAGAAATGTTGGAAGACCCAGTAAAAGATGGATAGACCAATTCTAGCATGAGATTGGAACAGAACTTAAAGTCTAATTCTTGATGCTGATGATAATTAATTTCCAATTACTACGAACAGGAAAATTTTATATTTTTGTTACTTTACTGATTCGTAAATAATAACTATATAATTACGCGTTCGTTTGTATTAATCTAATTCACGTTCTGTTTTTTTACTTCCGTTTTAACTTGAATGTTTCAACATCTTTCATAATATCTCGCCTAGAATATTCTGGTATATACGAGCACGCTAAAAATTCATCCATTGATATGTAGAAATGAAAACAATACTGCATCTACAAAATATGTAACTTACTGTAGTAATTTCAAATAACTAACTAACGTTAACTCGCTAGCTCTAACGAACCCGTAGGTTCATGGCCGCGCGGGCATAAACTCTCCATACATCCCTATCCTGAGCTAAATGCTTTCCAATGATCCCCTATATAATCTACTCCCCTCAAATCATGGATGTTATCCTCCCACCTCATTCTTGGTCTACAAACTGGGCGTTTTCCCTTCAGGTTTTCCTACAAGAAGCTTCCATGCACCTCTTTAACTTCCCATTTCTGCCACATGTCCTGGCCATCTCAGTCTACGAGACTTTACTGCTCTTATTATATCTGGCTTCCTATACATACCATGCAGCTCAATATTATGTAGTTTTCTCCATTTGTTCATCTCTTTTTGTCCCAAAAATTTTCCTAAGAACTTTATTCTCAAATATTTGTAATCTTCTTTCCTCCCATAAAGTAAGAGTCCATGCTTCGCATCCATTTACCAGTTTAAATGCTTATATCTTATGTAGGGCTCATCCAGAACCAAATTCTCAATATAAATTTCCGCCAAATAATAATAATGCAATACAAAATCTCTGATTCCATATTGGTACTCGACGTTGTTTCGAAATTAGGCCCCTAATATTATTTTTTATTCCTACTTTTAGTATTATGTATACAAGATAAAAAATAATTTTAATAATTAACTACGTACATTTTTGTAATATTGAATAGTTGCCCCAAAAAGATATCTAACCCACAAACTAAAAATTGTTGGGAAAACGAAAAAAAACGTATAATGTTCATTTTGAGGCTGTTGCCTTTATTATATCATACACATTTTAATCTCTCGTCCTATTGGAATCATACACAGCCAATTGGAATGCAAAATAACACGCTAATAACTAAATATTAACAATTTAATACAGAATTGAGTGCAAAAGTGATCTATCTCTATAGAGGGGGAAAATGATCCAACGCATTTAACTAAAAATGCTACAATAAGAAATAGAAAATACATATTGAACATTGATTCAGTTAGAAAAAATGTCTAACTTATCAGTTTTCAGTTTTTATTTTCCATTTAATGTTATTACGTTACATTATTTGTGCCTTTCTTATTTTCACTCAATTTCTCTAAGATTCTGAATAGAATTCACGGAGGAACTGTAGTGCAATGAATTGCACATGTGCAATAATTATTTTTGTGCACTGCTATACATGACTTGATTAAATTCTTCCGTCATTTTGTTACATATAAATCACTATTCGCTTAAAAGCCAAGTTCTAAAAGTGAATAAAAGAGGTCTGGAAGAGAGAGTGGATAATTTTACATGCACCATGCCGTGATACTCTCCGAATAGATCACTAATCCATTGAAAACTCTACTTTCGAGTTTGTGTGGGTTAGATCTCTTTTTGGGGCAACTATTCAATTGCAAATACTATTGATCACATGCTGATGGAGTTGTTGTTGTTGTATTAGGATTGGGCACGAGCTAGTGTTTATTCGGGTATCTCTTGAAAATGTGTGTAGGCCTATCTATGAATGTATGTGTGCATGTATGTATGGACACTGTGTACGGCGTATAAATTAAATAAATTTTCCACGACTGCCATATTACCGGTTTCTATAAAGTGTTAGAAATGATAATAAAAAGTGTAATAAATTAAACAATTTTAGTAGAAGTTTCACTCTTGTGAATTCCAGGTGCAACAAATACTCGGTTCGCGTGATTGCGTGCATTTTGCAAGCAGAAAATATAAGGGGCATGGTAGTAACACGTTACGTGTTTCATGGATGTGTCACTCTCTTCTGTTTTTCTCTGACACTTGATAGGTAACATGTTTTTTTTATCTCAATCGCTATTTTTATTAAAATAATGTATATCACTTCCGATCAACATACATTATAATCCTCTAGTTACACTTTCACCATAACAACGAATGTGTACTCTGCCAATAATCTCAAAAGCAAACTAGAATTCCCTACCATAGGAAATAACTTACAATACATTTAAAAAAAACTCAGTTTCAATTACTTTGACACTTAAATATATTCAGTATACAAGTATTAGTTGTTGTTTCAGTAAAATTAAATTATTATTATTATTATTATTATTATTATTATTATTATTATTATTATATAAAATTTCAATTCTAAACCGAAAAAAACCATTTGATTAAATTAATTCTCTGTTTTTCTGTGGAAATTTTTATCTTTTTATAGTTCAATCCATATTTACTTGTACTAATTCTAAGAAAAAAAATGGTGACCTGAAAACAAAACCTGTAACTTTCCTAATACGGATCAACTTGTTATTACAAACATCATAAAGTAAATTCAATGAAACTGGCGCCGACATTAAGAAATCATATCCATACCAAAATTAAAACCCACGATCTTTCTTTGAATTAACATAGACGCCTCAATGTTGAGATATATATCCATATTAAAATTACAAGCTCAATGCGTAACTTAATATCAGGTAATTTACATTCACCCAAATTCAGTAGGTAATAAACATTTGTTACCTTGAAGATTTTCAGTTAGCACAACAATTATCTCATTATATTACACTATAAGATAAAATAAGTTAAAATATATCTTCTTAGGTAAGATCCGTCGTCCTCAACTTATAAAATATGTATTCTTTATGTCTGTAAGCATTTCAGAGCATCTGTTCCATCTTCAGCAGGTTCTTCTTCGCTACAATATCTAGTATGAAGGTTGATGCTGCTGGTCCTAATGTGTTGTTGTCACGACAATCTGCCTTTGTTAATGTTCAGGTTTCACATCCATAGATAAGAGATGGAACTGCCAATACTTTGTAAAACTTCAAAATTGTTTTCTTTCTAGCCTTATTCAATAAAGTGCGTTTAATTCTGGCACATAGATAATTGAATCGTTGTATTTTAATGTGTTTATCTAAATTTCTGTCATTGCCTAAATGGCATCCCAAATAATTAAAATTCTGAACTTGGTCTATAATTACATTGTTTTTATCATTATTTTGTTCTTATTGCACATTTTCCTTTTAGAGCTAATATTTTTGTTTTAGATGTAGATATTCTTAAATTGCATTTTAGAGAGATATTATTTAAAGTATAAAGGAATTGTTGTAAAGCATTTTCTGATGCTGTCATTATTACTTGATCGTCTGCAAAAAGCAGAGTTGTCAATACACTATTTATATTAATTTGTTCTTGCCATTAATTTATGACATGGTCCAAGTATAAATTAAATAATACTGGTGACAATGGACACCCTTGTCTTACTCCCTGGTTTATTTCTATGCTTTGTTTACTAATTTTATATCCGCAGTCTATTTTAAAATTTGTTTCTATGTATAAACTCTGAATGGCTCTTATAAGGTGTTGAGGAATTCCTTTCATTTCTAGTATGTTCCATAATTTATTTCTACTTACACTATCAAATGCTTTAGTATAATCAACGAAAGCTATATACGTGGGTAAATTAAATTATTTTCTTTTTTCTATCAATTGGGCCATTCTAAAAACGCAATCTATAGTTGACCTACCCTTTCTAAATCCATTTTGTTCCTCATGTAATATTGTTTCAGCTATTTTAATTTTAGTTTTTGTAACCGAATTTGCTACTTCCAATTTAAGTTGCTACTCAGCTGCCTCTATTAGAATTGAAGGAGACTGTGTGCCATAAAATTAATTTCTTTCATGCAGCATTCTCTCGGATTTTTTAACGGAATACCTATAATTAAACACACAATTGGAGGACCAGTTTTCCAAAATTTGACCTTTACAACAAGTATAATTTCCATTAAATATATCTTACTGTACAAATAATAAGCAAGCACAGAACTAAAAGTTGTATTATTAAGAATCAATTAATATCAAGTTTTAATTCTAATTTGCGAAATAAATTTAGTCCACTTTAAGACAAACGAATTCGCATATAACCCACTATCGCTAATTTTGTAACTCTGCAATATCGGTTCCTAATTATGTAACATTCTACCCTATAATCATACGTAATTTGAGTGGCGCAGATTGTATTACAAGAAACAAGTAATGAATGGTGCTTACACCTATAGCCCAGTCTCTATGACCTCTGCAAAGACCTTCAAAACGTTAAGTTTACAGGTGAAGTGACAGTTACGTCATCATGATAATTCTGTTTCTTTTTTCAATTACTTCTACAGACCAACTCTAAATCAAGTACAATACTCTACAAATAACATTAGCCTTTTGCTTCTACATTCTTACAAATATTTCTCTCTTCCTTTTTCTCCTACTGTGTGCGTATTTTCATAAGTAATGCCACGAGTGATTCCCAACTTATCTAGAGAATTTGGATATCAAGAGTGGCATTTGTTAGGACTACTTAACGAAAAAATTAAACTGTTTACTCACAAATCATTGTTTAACTATAGTTATTTTAAAATATTTATATATTTAATGTAAACGGCGATGTTTAAAAACAAATCAGGAATGTGAGGTTATGTTCATTCACTGCTGCTTGATCATATTATTTATTGCCAAATAAGATCGCAATATTGTAAGAGTGCACCCAAGTGGAGAAATAATGAAACACATCAAACTATATATCATAATCAACATTACGGGTTATTCATTTATTTTTTTTAGTAAACAACTCAGTAAATTCAAGGAATCTTTTCATTATTTGCTATATTCAATGAATTTGTTGGAGAAAAATAATGCTTTGACCTGTTCAGAACATTAAAAGGGAGGAGCTTTCTTTATCACAAAAGACAGGAGCTGATAAAGAGAAATCGATAAAGAGCGAGGTGAAACACGACTGTCATTGGTTGTAAAACAAAATTCATTGAAACGTGATTGGTCATTGACTAGCATTTGTGGCATGAGATAAATAGTCAACATAATGATATGGAGAGCTTCATCTTAATAAAGGACCATCTCAGAGACTTACTTACTTACTGGCACTATCGAACCCGTAGGTTCATGGCCGCGCGGACATAAGATCTCCATACATCCCTATCCTAAGCTAATGCTTTCCAATCATTCCCCGCATAATCTACTTCCCTCAAATCATAGTTAATGTTATTCTACTACCTCATTCTTGGTCTACCAACTGGGCGTTTTCCCTCTGGCTTTCCTACAAGAAGCTTCCATGCAAGTCTTTCATTCCTCATACGCGCAACATGTCCTGCCCATCGCAGTCTACGAGACATAGCTGTTCTTATTATATCTGGCTTCCTATAAAGACCATGTAGTTCATTGTTATGTAGTCTTCTCCATTCACCTGTCTGTTCATCTCTCTTTGGTCCAAAAATTATCCTAAGAACTTTATTCTCAAATACTCGTAATCTCCTTTCCTCCCTTAAAGTAAGAGTCCATGTTTCGCACCCATATAATATAACTGGTAGAATAATAGCTTTATATATTTTCAGCTTAACGTTTTTTGAAAGGAGTTAGGACATAAAAAGTGTCTGCAATGCATAATAGCACGCATTTCCAGAATTGAGCCTATGTTTAATTTCTTTGTGCATCTCATTCCTATTTGTGATTATTGTTTCTAGATATTTGAATTCAGCCACTTCCTCAAAATTTCCCTCATTTGTCATTAGCTGTCCATTTCCATTATACAATGCATTTCTACATGTGACCATATATTTAGTTTTATTGATATTTACTTCCAGTCCTAATTCCTTAGTGTTACTCAATAGTGCGTGCGTGTTGTCCTTTAACATATTCTTGCTATCGGCCCATAGTACTACATCATCAGGATAAACTAGCAGCTTATTAATACCATTGAGTTGTAGACCTTCCTCATCCTCTAAAGATATAATGGCATGCTCTAGTACAACATTAAATAGTAGAGGAGATAGTGTATCTCCTTGCTTCAACCCATTCTGGATTTCAAAAGTGTCCGAAAACTGTTTGCCTACACGCACCCTACTATTTGTGCTATTTAGACACATTCGTATAAGTCTAACTAACTTTTTAGGAATTCCGAACTCTAGCAGGATACTATACAACTTCTCCCTCTTATCCGAGACAACACCAGTATTTAAGAAAAGAACACCATTCACTCAAGCATTCCGCATTGTAAAAGATATGGGCGATTACGATGCATAGAGATTGGGTTGCGGGCATTTGGACCTTAAAATTGTTTGGAATTTGTCTTGCAGATAAAGAAAAATGTTTCACAGAGAATCGAACATGACCCTGCATAGAATTTACATTTATACCACAGAGGTGAGACCCTTACAAACAATACAAGCAGATAACTCCATAAATAATAGCATTCATTTTAATAAAATATTTCTCCGTATATATATAGTAAAAATATTCTGTTTAATTTGGTTACTTGTTATAGTCAGCTACTAGGTGGCAGTGAAGACCGAGTTCTCGCGACATATAATAATAATGGAGAATATAATATATATATATATATATATATATATATATATATATATATATATATAAGAAATATAAGTGTTTGAATTTGATTCACCTGGTGGTGTAATGGATAACACGCTGGGGTACCGACCCAGAGTTCCGGGTTCGAATCCCGTCCAGACATTTAATTTTCTTATCATACCATATTAAGCTTGCATTGCTCAATGTCAAAAAATTAATTATAACATCGATAAAGCGTCACTGCTATAAAGTAAAAATATTCTCTTTAATTTGCCTACTTGTTATATTCAGCTACTAGATGGCAGTGAAGACTGAGTTCTCGCGACATCTAGTAATAATGGAGAATATAATACATATATAAGAAATATAAATGTTTGAATTGGATTCGCCTGGCGATGTAATGGATAACACGCTCGGGTACCGACCCAGAGTTCCGGGTTCGAATCCCGTCCAGACATTTATTTTCTTATCATGTCATATATATATATATATATATATATATATATATATATATATACATATATATACACATACATCTAACTACGTATGAACCTCTTCATCATCCTCTTATCGTGTCCTCCTTTCGGAAGGTCGATTCCAAATATGCCTCTGCATCTTCCCATGTTTTCCCTCTTTTTAAATTCTTCCCAGTCATATCATCTTTCTTGTAAACTTTTATTCACTTGGTTAATCCATCTTTCTTGTGGTCTACCTCATGATCGTTATCCTTATATCTTGAGATTTAACAGTCTTTAAGTAGTCTTTCCTTTTCCATTCTTTTTAAATAATCCAAATAATTTTGGTCTATTTTTTGCTATCTGTTAATTTTTCTACATTTAATGACTCCCTGATTTTGTCGTTTATTATTCTATCTATCCTTGTGCCACGTACCATTCATTCCACGTAAGAATTTCATTTCTGTAGCTTGGATTCTGCACCTATGATCCTACCTATCTATAAATACATCTATTCATCTTTATATATATAATGAAACCTGTGTTTTGTATTGTTAATACGTAAACAATTTTTCCCCGTTATTATTTACCTGTAGCGTAAAGGCAAATATCACAATTTGTTACACATTACAATATTAACAAAATAATGATACTAAAATGACATTTAAACATGTTTCCTTTCCTTAAGTTATTAAAAATCAAATAAATTTAATCCTCATGCATTAGAACTACCACGCATTCATGTTACAACTGAAATAAATAATTACACAGCCAAAGGCAGTTTGAGCTGCTTCATAATGCGGTAAGTTCATTTAAAATTAATCAGAGAAGATAGCACCAATATGTTGAAGTCATATTACGTGCAAACTCCCGAGGCCGAATTCATCAACCTACCTAATATTTTAATCTTCATTAATGCTACGTTTATCTTCACAGTTGTGATTTGTATTTGATGTTCCACTATTATTAACGCATCATACACTAAACGTACACTATTCGTGGATAAGCAGCGAAAAAATTAAATTAACACGTTGGTTGTAACGGAGTATTTAAAAAATCAGATTATCTTTAAGTAATTTAATCAGATAATCCAGGATTATTTTAGGTAAGAACAATTATCGTACCAATTTATAAGAAAGGAGATAAAACTGATTGCAACAACTACAGGGGCATCTCATTACTTTCAACTTCGTACAAAATTCTAACAAATATATTAGTAAGCAGACTTACTCCCTATATTGATGACATTCTAGGAGATCATCAATGTGCATTTAGAAGAAACAGGTCTACAACAGATCAGATTTTTAGTATAAGACAGATTTTAGAAAATAAATGGGAATATAATGGTACTGTACCCGATGAACAGACAGGTGAATGGAGAAGACTACATAACAATGAACTACATGGTCTTTATAGGAAGCCAGATATAAATAGAACAGTTAAGTGTCGTAGACTGCGATGGGCAGGACATGTTGCACGTATGGGGAATGAAAGACGTGCATGGAAACTTCTTGTAGGAAAGCCAGAAGGAAAACGCCCAGTTGGTAGACCAAGAATGAGGTGAAAGAACAACATTAACTATGATTTGAGGGAAGTAGATTATACAGCGAATGATTGGAAAGCATTAGCTCAGGATAGGGATGTATGGAGAGATTATGTCCGCGCGGCCATGAACCTACGGGTTCGATAGTGCCAGTGAGTAACTAAGTAAGTACAATTGTTTAGATATGAAAGAAAATGTCTTCGAGCATCTACGCTGTTGGTAGGACACCAAACTATACTGCAGAACTGCTTGAGGAGGAAAAAAAACTGGATATTTGAACATCAACCATAACTAGGAACAATAATCACAAATAGGAATGAGATGCACAAAGAAATTAAACATAGGCTCAATACTGGAAATGCGTGCTATTATGCATTGCAGAGACTCCTGATGTCCCAACTCCTTTCAAAAAACGTTAAAGTGAAAATATATAAAAATATTATTCTACCAGTTATATTATATGGATGCGAAACATGGACTCTTACTTTAAGAGAGGAAAGGAGATTACGAGTTTTTGAGAATACAATTCTTAGGAAAATCTTTGGACCAAAGAGAGATGAAAATACAGGTGAATGAAGAAGACTGCATAACAGTGAATTACATGGTCTTTATAGGAAGCCAGATATAATGAGAACAGTTAAGTCTCGTAGATTGCGATAGGCAGGACATGTGGCACGAATGGGGAATGAAACATGCGCATGGAAGCTTCTTGTAGGAAAACCAGAGGGAAAACGCCCAGATGGTAGACCAAGAGTGAGGTGGGAGAATTACATTAACTATGATTTGAGGGAAGTAGATTATACAGGGGATGATTGGAAAACATTAGCTCAGGATAGGGATGTATGGAGACTAATGTTCGCGCGGCCATGAACCTACGGGTTCGATAGTGCCAGTGAGTTAGTTAGTTATCAACCAACTACATTTTCAGGCAGATTACACGTTTATATTTCTCGAAGTTTCTACAAGAAAAAGAAAGACAAAATTGTACACAGACACATTATAAATTACAGTAGAAACTAAACCACTATCAATAAAATCAGTTTTCTGTATAAGTGATCAGATATAATTATATTAGTAAACACAGTAATAGTTTTAGTGGGAAAAAATTCAAAACATTATTTCGCCAGTTTATGAAGAACATGTCAATATTTCATATCTATCAAAATATCCCTACTGCTTTAAAATGGTAGCAGAAACGAAAATAATCCCTAGAATTTATTGCAAGAAAACCATCTTTACGGAGTGATATCAGTTATCAGTCAGAAAATAATCCCAATAATAAAATTTATTGCAGCAAACCATTTGTACACGCTTTATATTAGCTTGACCTGTATCTATCTATGTAACGGAATTTTTCAACACGATTTTCACCCACTTAAAAAACATTGGATCGATTTCAAACTTTGTATACTTGTAAAGGATCAATGACAATACAATAATTTCATAAATAATATATAATAGGTTGCGGACTTATCGACTTTTTAGTTCATCGTTGTAAGACATTAATATTATATCCTCTGGTAGCTCAGTTGGTAGACTGGTGGACTCTAGTGCTATATAATTTCAGTAATCCACAGGTCGCTGGTTCAAATCCGGCCCGGAGGATTTTTTTAGAAGATTATTCTTTTTGCTCATACAACAATAGTATCGAATTTAAAGATATTTACATTTTTAGAAAACCAAACTAAAAAAATAAATAATAGTTTTAAAAAACTAAAACAACACGCTTTATTAGAAAACCGAACTAAAAAATGAAAAGTAATTTTAATTTCCAACACGCTTGGGATAAAATTAAACTGGTCAACAAAAAAATCATCTCCTACACATCTAGAATAAAACTAGAGTTATCTACAAAAAAAATAATTTTACCATCAAAAGCTCGTGGTGTTCTATATCAACTAATATATTTGATAATAAACAGATATTGGTAAAAGCAAAGTTCTAAGAGTCGGTTTCACCAACGTAGGTAACTGTATTACGCCAGTTTTCCCGTGTATAACGCATAGCTTGAACTGGCGTAATACAGTTACCTGTGTTGGTGAAACCGACCCTAAGAAGAAAACGTAAAAACCATAAAAAGCACCCCACGCTTTTGATGGTAACATTTTTTTTTTTTGTAGACAACTTGTTTTATTCTAGATGTGTTGGAGATTTTTTTTTTGTTGACACTTTAATTTTATCCCAAGCGTGTTGGAAATTAAAATTACTTTCAGTTTTTAGTTCGGTTTTCTAATAAAGCGTGTTGTTTTAGTTTTTTAAAACTATTATTTATTAAGCAGTGTCATCAGAGATCAACTGTGTGAACTATGTGTAGTATTTAGCAAATAGCGTGAGAGTCGTCTATAGGCGATTAGTTTCCTAATGTAGAATTATACAATAATCACTACATAAACTAACAAATTACTTTATAATTATAATAAATAATAGTTTTAAAAAACTAAAAGAACACGCTTTATTAGAAAACTAAAAAATGAAAAATAATTTTAATTTCCAATACGCTTGGGATAAAATAAAGTGGTCAACAAAAAAATCATCTCCAACACATATAGAATAAAAATAGACTTATCAACAAAAAGAAAATAATTTTACCGTCAAAAGCGTGGGGTGCTCTATATAAATTAATATATTTGATAATAAACAGATATTGGTAAAAGTAAGCTCTCTAAGAAGAAATGTAAAAAATCATAAAAATCACCCCACGCTTTTGATGGTAAAATTATGTTCTTTTTGTTGATAACTCTAATTTTATTCTATATGTGTTGGAGATGATTTTTTTGTTGACCACTTTATTTTATCCCAAGCGTGTTGGAAATTAAAATTATTTTTCATTTTTTAGTTTTCTAATAAAGCGTGTTCTTTTAGTTTTTTAAAACTATTATTTATTTTTTATTTTTTAGTTTTAATATTTTACAGAATAAGATAAAAATGTAAATATCTTTAAATTCGATACTATTGTAGTATGAGCTAAAAGTAATACTCTTCTATAAAAAAAAACCCTCCCAGCCGGATTTGAACCAGCGACGTATGGATTACTGAAATTATATACCACTAAGAGTACACTGCTCTACCAACTGAGCTCTTACAACGATTGACTAAAAAGTCTACAAGTCCGCAACCTATTATACCAGTTTTCATTTTTTTGATTTACGGATAATTCTGGCCAGAATTTTAGAAACAAAATATGAAATTATTGTATTGTCACGGGTCCTCTACACGTATACAAAGTTTCAAGTCGATCCAATGTTTCTAAGTGGGTGAAAATCGAGTTGAAAGATTCCGTTACACTGATACAAAAACACTTTTTTTGATTTTCTGATGATTATGGCCAGGATTTTAGAAAATAAATATGAAATTATTGTATTGTCACGGGTCCTCTACAAGTATTCAAAGTTTCAAGTCGATCCAATGATTTTAAGTGGGTGAAAATCGCGTTGAAAGATTCCGTTACATAGATAGATAGATAGAGATAGATAGATAGATAGATAGATAGATAGATAGATAGATAGATAGATAGATAGATAGATAGATAGATAGATACAGGTAAAGCTAATATAAAGCGTGTAAAAAGAAACAGTTATAAAGGAGGAAATAGGATTTATCTGGCAATATCAAAGACTGGAAATCTTCGTTAATAAATACACAATTTACACGACAAAGAATTAAATTACACGCTTCAAATTATGGAAGTCGCGTTGTTCTGGTTTGAGCTGTTATAAGCGTGTGCAATGCATTATTCATTAATTCTGAAATATATAGAAAAGTTGCTCGTCGCAAAAGGTAAGTAGACACTTTGTGGCTGTTCTAAGAATTATTAGATTTGAGTTAATGGACCGATGACAGATATTAATATGACAATGAAATATTAAGTGCCGACCCCATCGTCATGGAAATTAAAAACAAGAAATGAGTAATTACTCATTCCAAATGTTGATCTTTAATTAATTTACCAAAGTGTTTGTGTCTGTTCGAACACTAAATTTCTTCATATTTTAACTTAGTATGTACACATATTAACTGTTGTCTAATTTTAATAATTTCTGAAATATAAGAACGGACATCAGAATATTTATAAGCGTTTCAAAAAATATATTTTCTCAATATAAAGGAGTTAAAATATGCTTATAATAATAATAATAATAATAATAATAATAATAATATTATTATTATTATATTATTATTATTATTATTATTATTATTATTATTATTATTATTATTATTATTATTATTATTGTACTATCTAAATTTATATTAGTATTGAGAATAATGTTTTATTGTTTCAACTTGTCATTCGTTGCAATAATTTTGATTGAATAACACGTGCCTCTTCTGCTTTGTTGCCAATTTATACTGTCGAGTAAAATGAAACAAAATTAGTTCCGAAGCGGAAAAAAGTAGTGTTGCCGCTTAAAATAAATACAGAAATGCTTGACCGTTCCACTGGGGTAAAATTTTCCGGTGGTCAAATAGTATCCCATTCGGTTCTAAGGGCGGCGACTACTTCAGGGAACCCATACCAAAGATGTATGGAGAGCTTATCCCGAGCGGCCATGAACCTAGGGTTCGATAGTGCCAGTGAGTTAGTTACTAAATTTGCCCGGTGGCGTAAGTGGTAGCGTACTGGGATATCATCCTAGGGTCCGGGTTCAAATCCCGTCCACGCATTTATTTTTCTTATCGTGTCATATCAAGCTTGCATTGTTCAATGTCAAAAATTTAATTATAACATCGATAAAGCGTCACTGCTATAAAGTAAAAATATTCTCTTTAATTTGCTTACTGGGTGAAGCTTCCTGGGTGAAGTTTTATTAGGGGGTTTTCCTCACCTGTAAGACAACTGTCAGGAAGCTTGGGGCCAAACGGTCCCCGAGAATCATCTGGCCATCATTATCATTCTTGTCAATATCATCATCATCCTTCACCGGTGTGGAAAGCAACGGGAAGCTACCACACCTATAATTCCCTAGTAAAGCTGCAAAGCATTGCTATGATTGCCTTCGGGCAGGATTACTATGGATGCATGGATATATATATATATATATATATATATATATATAGAGAGAGAGAGAGAGAGAGAGAGAGAGAGAGAGAGAGAGAGAGAGAGAGAGAGAGAGAGGCCTATGTGTATGAACTACAAGTTCAGAATACGATACCGGTATATATCAAGTTAGGCTTCATTGTGTAATTTAAAATATGATCAGTATGGCTTTTAAAATAAAATTATTTTATATAATAATTTGTTAAGATGTTATAAATAATGACATCAAACTATCGTGAAATTTATATTATGAATAACATAAATTTAGGAATCAATATTAATAGGCCTATATAGTTATAAAATATCACAACAAAAATTCATGAATAATTCCAACCCACGAAGTTAATTAAAATTAATAAATTTAGTGTAAAAATTTTGTGAATAAAGTTGGTTGCAGGTTATCCTGAGAGACCTAGTTATTTGAGGAACTGTGGGAGTTCCGAATGCAAAAGAGACCTTGTCAATACATCCGTGACACAGATTCATATTTTAGCAATTAATCAGTACACTCACACAGCCATAATTGTTATTCAATCGCTCAGCCGTGACATCACCGTCTCCCCTAAGAAATTACTCCAATTACGGGCGAATTGCTCAAAATGTCACACTGTCACGCTCAAATACTACATACATTAACATAACTTACTAGAAAAAGCAAATGCACCTATTCCACTATACGTCATAAAGCATTTGATAAAAAGAATGGTTTCTATAATGCTGCAATACAGTTTTCGATCACATTGACCGACATCAGACATATTCTATTCACTAGTGTTAAAGAATTGAATAGTCACCCAGAATAACATTGTAACCCTCTTTTTTTTCTTTTTTTTTTCTTTTTCAGATTTCATTTAAATTGGAAAACATCCCATGTGCCATTAACAACCATGTACAACTCATATTGGAATTAAAAAATGGTTTATAACCTTGTTCTGGGGTTTTATTCAATAATAATAATAATAATAATAATAATATCATTATTATCATTATTAATATTATTATTATTGAATAATTTCTTGAGGAGAGCAGCAAGATGTTAAAAATTAGACAAAATAAGAAATACTGTCATAAGAGAAAAAAAATGAATATTGGTTATTCAATAGTAGATTATATACGGTATAAGCAATTAAATTGGTATGGGCACGTACGACGAATGCAAGAAGAAAGATTACCCAGGAAAACATTGGAATGGTGTTCACCTGGAAGAAGGAGGAGAGGAAGACCTCGAAACTCGTGGATGCAGGAAATAAGAACTGGAATGAGAGCAAGAGGACTGGAGATCATGGATTGGATGAAGAGAGACGAGTGGAGAAGAAAAATAAAACTTAGGCACAGAAAGATGTGTAAATATTAAAATTCTGTATATAAATAAAATTATTGAATATTATTATTATTATTATTATTATTATTATTATTATTATTATTATTATTATTGGTACGGCGCAAAATAAATATTAATGTGTTTTTACGCCACCAGCCTTGAGCTGCAATGCTTGTCCAGGAATCAGCTTATCCCGATCTTCTTGAAATCAATGAAAGACAAAAATGGTCATTGATAGTTATCCGTAAAATGCTGTCGCGGACTATCTTGTAGAGCTTTTTGAGATATTCAATTCCGTGTACAATAATTTGGTGTATTTGTTTTGGTTTAGGCAGCGTAAGCCATTTAAGCGTCAAAATAGGGACTTTTTTCACGTTTTTCGCTATAAAGGGTGATTTTTAGGAGTGAAGGGGTTGAGTATTACACCCCTCTTATAGCCTATGTTCATCCCCAGAATCTCCTGGTCATTTTTCAAAAAGCCCAATCACAATCAGAAGAACGTTATGACAGAGCACGTTTGCCCGGGAATCTGCTTATGCCGATCTTTTTGGAATCAATGAAAGACAAAAATGGTTATTGTGAGTTATCCGTAAAAGATAAATATATGCTGTCGCGGAATTTTTTGGAGTGTTTTTTTTAGATATCCAACTCCGTGTAAAATGATTTCGTGTATTTATTATGGTTTAGGAAGCGTAAGCCATTTAAGCGTCAAAATAGGTACTTTCTTTCTCGTTTTTCGCTATAAAGGGTGATTTTTAGGGGTGAAGGAGTTGAGTATTACAACTCCCTTATAACCTATGTTCATCCCGGGAATCTCCTGGTCATTTTTCAAAAAGCCCAATCACAATCAGAAGAACATTATGACAGAGCACGTTTGCCCGGGAATCTACTTATCCCGATCTTTTTGGAATCAATGAAAGACAAAAATGGTTATTGTGAGTTATCCGTAAAAGATAAACATATGCTGTCGCTGACTTCTTTGGAGAGTTTTTTTTAGATATCCAACTCCGTGTAAAACGATTTCGTGTATTTATTATGGTTTAGGAAGCGTAAGCCATTTAAGCGTCAAAATAGGTACTTTCTTTCACGTTTTTCGCTATAAAGGCTGATTTTAGGGGTGAAGGAGTTGAGTATTACAACTCCCTTATAACCTATGTTCATCCCGGGAATCTCCTGAACATTTTGCAAAAAGCCCCATCACAATCGGATGAACGGTATGGCAGAGCACGCTTGTCCGGGAATCTACTTATCCCGATCTTCTTGGAATCAATGAAAGACAACACAGTTATTGTGAGTTATCCGTTAAAAGATAAACATATGCTGTCGCAAACTTCTTTGTAGAGTTTTTTTTTTTGAGTACATTAATTTGGTGTGGCAACGTAAGTCATTTAAGCGTCAAAACAGAGACTTTATTTCACGTTTTTTCGGGTGATTTTTAGGCGTGAAGGTGTTGAGTATTACAACTCCTTATAGCTATGTTTTCCCTGGAATCTCCAGCATTTTGCAAAAACCCCATGAAAATCGGATCAACGGTATGGGCGCGCATAGCATACGAACAAACAAACAAACAAACATTCATTTTTAAATATAAATTATGTTTTATGTTAGGCCTTATCTTCAGACATAAGATAAAAAAAAAATTCTTAGCTTCGGAACCCTAATCATAACTTATCAGTAAACTTCACCTGCAATTTTTGTAACGTAAATATGCAATTTATTTTTGGATCAATTCCGCGGTGGACTAGTGGTTATGCTCCTTGCCTCTGGTCCCGAGGGTCGCTGGTTCAAACCCGGCCGGGGTCGTTGGATTTTTTAGGACGGAAAACTCCAAGGAGCAATTCCTCCGGGAGGGACTTTAAGCCGTGGGTCCCGAGTCTGAAGATTTCAGGCTCGTAAAAAATCCTCAAGCCTGAATGAAAAGGCCTCTAAGCAAAATTTACCGAATTTTCCCATCCTAGTACTACCTTGGTTTCCTAGATGTCAGTATGAGGCGAAACGCTGAACACGGACCACTCAAAATGACATCTATACGAAAACAAGTGTAACTAATTTTATATGGTTCAAATTCTTCCCTGTAGGGGAGAGCGCCTACATCTCTGTAAAGGGAAAACATGGGCTTGCAATACAATACAATATATATAAATTATGTTTTATGTTAGGCATCGTCTTGAGACATAAAATTAAAAAAATAATTTTTCCTTAGCTTTGGAACCCTAATCATAACGTATCAGTAAACTTCGCCTGCAATTTATGTAACGTAAATATGTAATTTATTTTTGGATCAATGATTGTTTTCATTTGGTTTATGAGTTATGATATTTGGAGCAGGCGCATGCGCGTAGGGTAGAATGTATTTAGTATGTGAGAACATGAAGGTACGTTATTAATCTGAATTTGCGATGCTCACTTAACTCAAATGTCAGAGCTTCTTCTGGAGAAAGTGTTTGTAGTGGCAATTTGTTAGCGGAGGGGAGTGTAGGAGTTTCTAATTGGCCACACACACACATGATTTCCTTGGAAATGTCACAGAGTATCGTAAATTTTGCACCCAGCCGTATTTAGTAAGAATTAACTATATAAATGTCCCAAAATCACAGATTGTCATGAGATGATGGGCATTGATGCATAGCTTTAATATAGTTTTTATTATATTCAATATGTGAAAACCCTTTTATACTTTACGGTACATAAGGGTTCTAATTAAGGGACGGATTTCTATGACCTAAAAAATGGAAAATATGAATCCATTTATGACCTAAAAAAGGTTTAAATATGACTTAAAAAAGACAAAAATATGATCTTATAATTTAATGAATTTTTTACCCATACTATATCCTGTCCATGTTTCGTATCCATGTAACAGAACTGGGAAAATAAAAGTTATATATATGTATTCAGTTTAATATTTTTTAGAGAAGTTAGGACGACAGGAGTCCCTGTTCACTTTTATCCATTAACTACAAAAAAAATAGTATATTACGATGCAAGGTTATGAAGTGGTATTTACAGAATCGAGGAAAATGTTTAAAAACCGAGCGATAGCGAGGGTTTTAATTTCCGAGTTTCTGTAAAACACTTCACAAACGTGCGTTGTACATTATTTTTTGCGCGATGGTGTTTTCAAAATAATAAATGACAGTAAAAATAATAGCATTTTTGTTGGAAATATGTGCGTTCATTATAAACAATTGAGTAACGTTGGCAATGCTTATTAGTTGAAAGTACAGGAGGGCCGTGAGACCATTATTATTGATAAAATGGCCGCAAGTACGTATTTATTGTTTTATATTGTTTCAAATAAAGTTCAGTTCATTTAAAATGCAGTGATTTGTTTCGTATAATGTATATTAACACTACCTTTTGGATATTTTTTGTATATACATTGTACGTAGTATACATAGAGGACAGTGATTTTACTTCCCGCACGTGAATGTAAATGTAATATTACAGTAGGGCCTATAGTTATTTAGGTTGGCAACCCCGAAATGTAGGAAGTTGAACTTTCAATCATGGTCGCCATTGCTGTAATAAGACAAAACGCACTATCGCGCCTTTTTTTTTTCGTTTTCATCCACTGACACAAAAAATAACATTTCCCCCTCCTTGAATGGCAAAATTTACACCGCAAAGGACAAAGTAGCCCGAGTTTATGATATATTTTTAATACATTTTGTTTGATTTAAATATTGGGAACACAACTATCATCTCTGGAATGGTGTAATAAATATCCAGTTGAGTGACTAGGCCAAGTTTGGCCACTACTCTGTGTCCTTAGAAATGTGTCTTATTTGGATACTACGTGGGTTTGAGAAGTGGCGGCTTCTTTTTCAACAAGTGGCAACGTGTAGGAAGAAGGACCGAGATCCAGTAAGGGGAGAAAGTGACTGCCAAGTTATCAGGTAAGCCGATCGGAAACGGTCAATATGACATGTATTTTAATTAGATAATCACTAAGGGCGTAACAAGATACCATGTAATTGTACCTACATTATAATTTTCAATTCCGATTTTAATTGTTCGTATAATATCTCGTGTAAACATCAGGTGACTTGAAACTTGAGCGACGCAGAAATCACCCACATCTTGTTTAATAGACAGCCTCCGAGCGAATTATTACAAATCTGTGTCGTAAAAGGCGTTAAGAAATATTATGGCTTACTTCTATTAAAAACCACTTTTTCTATTCTTATCTGCAGAGGCTTTAACGTCTGAAGTCAATGTTTCTAGCTTAAAGCCGTGAGGAACGGACCTCCCCCACAATTTATGACTGGCCATGCAAAATTTGGAAGTTATTTTAGGATATTTAATATTAACCCAGACTGTGAACATAATTGTAAATGTCAAGAATCAATACAATCTGTAAAACATGTTTTATTTGAATGTCCTATATTCGAAAGACAACGATTCTGGTTAAACTTACTTTTAAATGATGATGAGGCTTCTGCCTCAATGTGTGAAGTGATTTTTAAGAACCAAAATTCTTCTTCTTCTTCTTCTTCTACTACTACTACAAGGTTTAGGCTATGCAGCCTGTTCCGGCGAAGTTAAAAGTGGAGTCCATCTTCTACGTGGTCGGCCAACATCTCTTGTTCCTCTCGGATTATACAGGAAGGTCCTTTTTGGTATTCTTTCGTTGTTCATTCTCATTAAGTGTTCTGTCCATTTCTTATTATTTTCGCTGATTTTATCTTCAATTTTACATATATTTAATTCTTCTCGAATAGTTTCATTCCTTATTCTATCCGCTTCTGTGCATCCTTTCACATTACGTAAAAACAGCATTTCCGCAGTCTGTATCCTGCTTTTATCCCTTGATTTCATTATCCAAATTTCACTTCCATACAACAACAAAGGAACAGCCAAAATTATTATAAACATTTTATGAACTTCATAACAAACATTCATAACAATATGTAGTATTTTCTAAGACACTTATAGACAATTTATGTAATTCATAACACTCATTCAAAACCATAAGATAATATTTCTGATTTACAATGCGTAGTATAATACTGTTATAGTAAGCTACAACCCTAACATGCCTTTCTGGAAAAATAGGGTTTCAAAATATTTCAAGATTCAATAATAACATCTGAAGTCACCACATGTTTTTTTCTTAATTTCAGTTAACCCTTAACCCTCAACGGACGAGGTATACTTGCTTAAATCTGCTGTTATATATATTGCAATATTTTCTACATCCCTTGGAAGGACATTTTGTTGTTGTTAACATTTATGAATAGTGGAGGATTGTGTTTTGACCTTCATCCTTATTGTGATCTCAAGTACCGTTATATTTTGTCAGTTTTGAATGTCTGAAAGTAAAGTAAAGTGATCCCACAGCAGACCCGGAGGCCCTTGGGGTAGTAGGAGGTTAAGGCTCCCACTTTTTCTAGACAATCGGCACTGTATGTCAGCCGGGTTGTGACGGCCGCCTTTACCCCCAGAACAAACGTCTGGTACTCATTTCCGTTAGAGGCTAAGTCGACCCCAGGGCCATAGTGCCGCCAGAGGGTTTGGGTCAATTTAAAAATCCTGACCCCAACGGGACTTGAACCCTCGACCCTCCGGCTTGTAGCTCAGTGCTTTAACCACTACGCTACGGCGTGCCCCGAATGTCTGAAAATAGACGATATAATTTACGGTGACTTAAATCCGGTTTCTGGGGAAATGCATTGAGCATTTAAACTCGAAGGGAATGGGTTATATTGGCAAAACGCTAATTTCTCGGGTCAGTTATTTAAATGTGGCGGAGCGCAGTGAAAACGAAGTCGTGTACGACAGTTATTAATAGGTATACTGTATAATTCGACACAATTGAAATAACTTATATTCGTTCGTTTTTTTTTCTGTTTTATTAAAATATTATATAAATAAAAACATTCGAATCATCCTATGGGATACATTGCGAATTTAAGGGTTAATTGTTTATTTCTGTTATAAACAAAACAGAGGTGTTTTCTATATAGTTTTACCGATTTTATTTTAGTGACAGTCCTCCAACTGTTAAGGGCAATCACGTACACTCTACTGAGTAACACTAAAAAATTGGGACTAAAAGTAAACATAAATAAATATTCAAAGTTAAAATTGGGAAACACATTATGAGGTTCTTAATTAATAAATTAATGAGTCAAATCAACACCAGATGGCAACGTTATAGAGGGAGATTCCAACGAATATCCGGTAGTCATAATGGCGGTTGAAAATGAATGACAAGATCATTTGAAAACTATAGTTACCGTGTTTGAAAAACATGAAATATGAGGTAAGATGTTAAAATGACTCATTAATTTATTAATAAATAAATATAGTCACACATATAATTACATTATATAATGGATAAGGATAGCTAATGGCAAATGAGGGAAATTTAGAAGAAGTGCCTGAATTCAAATACCTACTGCGATGGGCAGGACATGTTGCACGTATGGGGAATGAAAGACTTGCATTGAAGCTTCTTGTAGGAAAGCCAGAAGAAAAACGCCCAGTTGGTAGACCAAGAATGAGGTGGGAGAATAACATTAACTATGATTTGAGGGAAGTAGAATATACAGGGAATGATTGGAAAGTATTAGCTCGGGATAGGGATGTATGGAGAGCTTATGTCCGCGCGGCCAACAACCTACGGGTTCGATAGTGCCATTGAGTAAGTAAGTAAGTAAGTAACAATAATTAGAAACAGGAATGAGATGCACAAAGAAATTAAACATAGGCTCAATTCTGAAAATGCATGATATCATGCATTACAGGGACTTTTGACGTCCCAGCTCCTTTAAAAAAAATGTTGAATTGAAAATATATAAAACGGTTATTCCAGTTATCTTATATGGATGCGAAAATATGGACTCTTACTTTAAGGGAAGAAAGGAGATTACGAGTATATGAGAATAAAGTTCTTAGGAAAATTTTTGGACAGGCGAATGTATAAGGTTTGCATAACAGTGAACTACATGGTCTTTATAGGAAGCCAGATATAAAAAGAACACGTAGATTGCGATGGGCAGGTCATGTGGCACGTATGGGGATGAAAGAGGAGCATGGAAGCTTCAGGTAGGAAAACCAGAGGGAAAACGTCCAGTTGGTAGACCAAGAATGATGTGGGAGAATAACATTAACCATGATTTGAGGAAAGTTGATTGTACAGGGGATGATTGGAAAACATTAGCTCAGGGTAGGGATGTAGAGAGCTTATGTCAGTGCGGCCATGAACCTACGGGTTCGATAGAGCCAGTGAGTTAATTAGTTAATTAGGTAAACATTTTATTATAGTTAAAACGATATATTTTGCTTTAGGTAAACATTTTTATTATAGTTAAAACGATATATTTTACAGTTATTGGCTTCAGTATTTAAAATGAATACAAAAAGAAAACTTTAACAGACTTAAATTATTACAAAAAACCAAGAAACGTTTGTGACCCAAAAAGAGCCTTGCTAACTGAGATACTCAAATTACAAAACATACAACATTTTATGGTTTTATATTGACATTTAATTTTTAAACGTAACCTCAAGGTCAGAATTGTGATGACTTCAGAATGGGAAAGTGTGTACATTAAACTTCATATTACGATTCCCTTGCGTTTCAGAATGATCTAATCATAATCAATAAATTGGCACAAGGGCAACTCCATATTATATCCTACACTACTATGTGTCAATAGTAACTCCAAAAAATAATATCATTCACGTATTTTGTATTTATTATAAGAAATGCCACCAATGATTTCCAAATTATCGATAAATTCACGACTCACGAAGTGATTTCCAAATTATCGACAAATTAACGACTCAAGAATTAAGGAGTGAATTTATCTAGAGAATTTGGAAATCAAGAGTGGCATTTGTTAGGACTATTTAACGAATAAAATTAAGCTATTTACTCACAAATCATTATTTAACTATATTTGTTTTAAAATATTTACTACCCCAAGGACCTCCCGGGGCCTGTAGTGGGATCACTTTACACACTTTATATATTTAATGTAAACGACGATGTTTGAAAACAAATGAGAAATGATTGGTACGCTTCGTTTGCTTCTTTTGTTCATCACTGCAACCAGATCATAATATTATTTATTGCCAAACGATCGCAATATTGTAAGAATGCACCCTAGTGGAGAAATTTATAACCAACATTATAGGCATTAATTAATTTCTGTTGTCCTATGATGTAAATATGTCAATTATATTTTTGTGCAACGTCATTTCCTGAAAAATAATTCGTTTAAGAAAGTGCAAACAGTGTTTTTTTTTTGTGGTATAATCAATTGTTACAAATGTTTTGATATTATCTCCCGCATGCGCTATCTGCAGACATTCATGCACTATATATACAATCTGGTAGCCGTATTTCTTAGAGGGACAGTCACTGGAAAATAATGCTATGACCTATTCAGAATGTTAAAAAGGAGGAGCTTTCTTTAATATAATAGACTTCACTTGATAAATTCGAAGCGAAACAAGAATGTTATTGGTTGTAAATAAAAAAATCATTGAAATGTGATTGGTTATTGACTCCCATTTGGGGCGTGAGTTAAACAGTCTAAATATTCTATCACGAAATGTTGTGTCAGTCAACTAGAGATTTAGATGCATAGCTTTGCTTCTTTAACCTCGTGGGCTCTTTTATTTTACAGCAAAAAAACTTGAGAAGAAGTGCAAAAATGTCATTAACTAGCTCAACTAATCCACTGGCACTATCGAACCCGTAGGTTCAGGCCGCGCGGACATAAGCTCTCCATACATCCCTATCCTGAGCCAATGCTCTCCAAATCATTCCCTGTATAATCTACTTCCCTCGAATCATAGTTAATGTTATTCTTCCACTTCATGCTTGGTCTACCAACTATAAACTAGGCGTCTCCCCTCTGGTTTTCCTACAACTTTTTCATTCCCAATACGTGCTACATGTCCTGCCCATCTCAGTCTACGAGACTTAACTGTTCTTATTATATCTGGCTTCCTATAAAGACAATGTCGTTCACTGCTGTGTAGTCTTCTCCATTCACCTCTCTGTTTATCTCTCTTTGGTCCAAAACATTTCCTAAGAACTTTATTCTCAAATACTCGTAATATCCTTTCCTCCCTTAAAGTAAGAGTCCATGTTACGCATCTATATAATATAACTGGGAGAATAACAGTTTTATATACTGTATTTTCAATTCAACGTTTTTTTGAAAGGAGTTGGAACGTCAAGAGTCTCTGCAATGCATAATAGCACGCATTTCCAGAATTGAGCCTATGTTTAATTTCGTTGTGCATCTCATTCCTATTTGTAATTATTGTTCCTAGGTATTTGAAGATAATTATAGACAACATATAGGCTAAGTTATACACAGTCTTTCAGATACTGATAAAATCAAATATTATTGACGCAATTTTACCAGCCTCATGGGATAGTGGTCAGCGTTTCTTACTACAGTTCACGAGGTCCCCGGTTCGATTCCAGATCAGACCAAATACATTTTCCTTAAAGGGAATTACTCCTCTGGTTCCGCATGCCTGAATTTAGATTAAGTTTAGGTTAAGGACTCTCCTGGCGCTTCATTATCATTTATCACCCATCGTATTATCGGAATAACGTAACTCCTTCTAGCAGGTGCCCTAATCTAAGAAATGGATTAAAATTCTGCCAATGCCCGGGGAGAAAGACAGAAATGCCATAAAAGACAACCTGATGACATTGCATAAAATATATAAATAAATAAGAATTAGGCCTATATAAAAGATGTAACAACTAAATTAGGAAATTATATTTTAAATATAATATTTTAACACAGCTGAGGACGACAACACATGCCAAAAGTAGGCTTACATATTTTAAGTTTCTAACTCATGACTATTCACCTCAACGGAATTTGATATGAATTTTTTAGTATTAAATTAGAAAATAACCTCAACAGCCGGCCTTCTATGGATATAGTTTTAACATGCTTGCACGGACTATAAAATAATAAGCTTTTACATTTTTAAAAAGGCTTTAGCATTACATATTTTTAACGTAGTAACGTCAATATATGAATATATGTTGAAAATATTAAAAATTAATAAGTAATTGTTGAGAAAGAGTATAACAGAACATGGCTGACTGGTTGATAGCTGTTCTCCTGAACAAGATTCACAAGAGTAGTAGCGTCTATTGAATAAGAAGAGGAAGAAGAATAATAATCTAGTTGTGAAATTTTTAAGAAAAAAATAGTATAGTCATACATTCTTAAGAAATCTAATATATAAAAATGAATGTTTGTTTGTTTGTTTGTACTTTATGCGCGGCCATACCGTTGATCCGATTGTGATGGGGCTTTTTGCAAAATATTCAGGAGATTCCCGGGATGAACATAGACTAGAAGAGAGTTGTGGTACTCAACTCCTACACCCTTAAAAATCGCCCTTTTTAGTGGAAAACGTGAAAAAATAACTCTTTGCACGCTTAAATTGCTTACGCTGCCTAAACCATAACAAATACACAAAATTAATGTTAACAGTTAAATATCTCAAAAAAACACTACAAAATTGTCCGTGTTTATCTCTTACGGATAACTCACAATAATCATTTTTGTCTTTCATTGATGTCAAGAAGATCGAGACAAGTACGTAGATTCCTGTGCAAGCATAGCAGCACATGACGAGCATTCTTTTACGGATAACTCACAATAACGAATTTTGTCTTATAGCTCATTTACGCCAAAAAGATAGAGATAAGTACATTCCCAGGCAACACCGGGTAATCAGCACGGGGAATCTTAAAATAATTACAATATGCATTTATAATTATTTTTCATTTTACTTATTCAACTAATCATAAGATGTACATTAATATTTTTCTTTCAGCTTATTTATGCCAAGAAGATCGGGATGAGTAGATTTCCGGACAACGCCGGGTAAACAGCACGGGGTATCTAAAAATAATTACGTATAAATGTTTCCTTTTACTTATTCAAGTAAACATAAAAGCACATTAATTTTCATTTATTTAGGCGTAGCAACGCACGACCGGTAATAGATAGTAATTGTATAAAACTAATACGTAGGCCTATTTTTATATCAGTATTTAAATCATTACACAGGCCAACATGATTTTTGTCTCCTGAGTACCAATAGTTGTACTTAATGCAGTTTTTTTTTATCGTGTTTTCAAATATGTATTCGGAATTTCTCCATCGCCCACAGCTTTTTTTATTTCAATTTCAATTAATGGATTTAAATAAGTATTTTTTTAATAAACGTTTTTTCGTCCATTTGTCCACTGAGCGATGAGCACGGGGAACACTTTCATCAGGAGATTTCAGCTATGGAAAAGAGATATCAAGGCAAATGGAATCCTAATATGCCGGCCGATTATTGTTGGACCATCAAGAGGGATGCTCCACAGGCGAAATATAGCAGAAAATTGTCATTTCTTACTTTCTAAGTGAGTCATAACGTTCGAATATTGTGTAGTTACGAATGTAGAAAATATTAAAGTGTTTGAAATTATAATAAATGCCTGTCTCTTGCAAACCTTGCGTGATGGGAAAAAACCGATATCATATTTCAATTCAGGAGAAAAAATTACTATCAGAATCACATATTTTTGTTTCTGAGAAAAAAAAAATTTATTTTTTGTTGCTCAGTGTAATAAATTAGGAAACAAAATGAAAAAAACAAATGCAAGATGATTCAAATTGATTGTTGAGACCACACAAGAAAAAATGAAAATCAAATGGATCTCATTACATAACACTAAGGTTTTATATATTCATAGCAATTTATTGCAATGCTTAAATGTTGTTAGATTAAGGTGGGTGACCGAACATGTCCAATACTACTTTAATATATGGATGCTGATTTATAGAACTTGTTCCGATGTATAAAAAACACCAAGCATGTTGTTTTTTATGTAACATTTCCTTCAATTATGGTTATAATGATTTGTAATCTTGAATTTCATTGGGTAAATTGCCTCGAGTCACCTGACGTATCCCACACCTACAAACTTGAACCTATTTTTCACCTACTTGACCCACTTAAGCAAATATAGGTAGGCGAATTTCAAAACAACACTTGTTAATGTAATATCAAATAGCTTTTCGACATTTTAAGATTTTTATATGCTCAATACTGTAATAATCCGAAATAACACTGGTCAACATGATGTTTGTCTCATGAGTACCATACTTGATGCAGATTTCTATCGTGTTTTCAAACATGCATTCGGAATTTCTCCATCACCCACAGTTTTTTTATTTCATTTTCGATTAATGAATTTAAATAATTATTTTTTAACAAATGTTTTTTCGTCCATTTGGCCATTGTAAAATAAAACCAAATGAGTTAACTCAAATGATTTCAGCTATGGAAAAGAGATATCAAAGCAAATGGAATCCTAATATGCTAGCAGATTATTGTTGGACTATCAAGAGGGATGCTCCATAGGCGAAATATAGCAGAAAACCGTCATTTCTTACTCTAGGTGAGTCCGAATGTTCGAATATTGAGTAGTTACGAATGTATAAAATATTTTAAGTATTTGAAATTATAAATTCCTGTCTCTCGGAAACCTTGCGTGATGGAGAAAAACCGATATCATATTTGAATTCAGGAGAAAAAAATACTATCAGAATCGCATATTTTTGTTTCTGAGACAAAAAAAAAGTTTCTTTCTTGTTGCTCAGTGTAATTTTAATGCATTATTATGAAATCAAGTTCTTCCAAATGAGAAATACCAGTACAACATATCGATTTTAATTTTGAAATCAGAAGCCAATCACTAGGTCACAAGATAACAGTCTGCTAGCAATCCCTCTTCATAGCACTTCCTCTTACTCTATTTATTTTACAGTAGCCTCTGCCCACTACTGGATTTTCCTTCCTGAAGATACCAGGGGTTGCCGTATATTTGGTACTTTTAAGTCACGCTAATACAATTATATATTGTTAAATAATTACTTTTTCTAGAGAATTAAATGTATTCTATGTCATTAATAGATTTTTTCAATTTTCTATCATCTACATTTTACATTTTATTCGTTAAATCTAGATTAAATCAAAATATTTTGTAAATAATTATATTGTAGACATATCATCATCATCATCATCATCATCATCGTCCTTCACGGATTAGATTTTTGCCTGTTACGATCTCACATCTGTTAAGCCCAGCGCTTTCTTGATCTTCCTACCGATCTTCGTCCTCCAGGATTATACATCAGTGCCACTTTGGTATCCTATCCTCTGTCATTCTTTGCAGATGTTCTATCCAATTGTTCCTGTGTTCTTCTATTTGTTGAAGAAGTGATTGTACTTTTAGTTCCTCTCTAACATTCTCATTTCTAATATATTCTTCTCTTCTACAACATTTCACAGCCCGTAGGAATCTCATTTCCGCTGCCGAAATTTAACTTTTTTTTTTTCCTTTATTATATATTTATTTTTATTGTAATTAGATGGCCTTAAGGCCTTAACTCTGCCAGTTAAAATAATGCTTTCTTATTATTATAGTCCACCGCTGTGGTCTCGAGGTAGCGTGCCGCCTTGTCACGCAGCGGGCCCGGGTTCGATTCCCAGTCGAGACAGGCTCCTAGGTGAGGCTTTTTCGGGGGTTTTCATCACCTGTAAGACAAATGTCAGGAAACTAAGGGCCCAACGGTCCCCGAAAATCATCCGGCCATCATCATCCTTATCATCATCATCATCATCATTATCCTTTCCCGGTGTGGAAAGCAACGGGTAGCTACTACACCTATAATTCGCTAGTAAAGCTGAAAAGCATAGCATGAAAATGATATGACTACAGTGAAATACCTACCCTCGGGCAAAATTACTATGGATGGGTTATTATTATTATTATTATTATTATTATTATTATCATCATTATTATTATTATTTGCATTTTCGAGTTTTCAAATTGCACGATCATATTGGCTATCATATACTCCAATTTTCTAAAACGTCAGTTTATAAATGTGAAAAAAAAAGACCAGCCTTCAATCATTGGTATCGGCAAATCTGTAAAATTGTATCGGTAAATCTGTAAAATTTTGGGAAATATTTTTGTCATTTACTATGTGCCAGATTGGCAATCCTTTAAATCAAAACAGATTTTTTCTCATCATTTGATTACAATTGTAGTTTCACTTTCGATAACTCTATGCCAATACTACACAGAGAATACAATGACAGAATCAGCATCCTTGAAGACACAGAGATTCTAAAAGAAGCAAGGAATAAAGACCTACTCAACGAGAACATAACCGCAGACATAAATCCGTTATACAACCTACATAACACCATCAGTTCCATTAAAACGCAGAAGATGAAACATTCTTTTCGAAAGGCCTCCATATTAGAATAACTTGAATAAATTTAATAATTTAGTTGAGGACGACTGACTTACCAGGTAAAAATTATATAATTAACCAGTTATAATGTATGGGTGCGAAACATGGACTCTTACTTTAAGGGAGGAAAGGAGATTACAAGTATTTGAGAATAAAGTTCTTAGGAAAATTTTTGGACCAAAGAGAGATGAACAGACAGGTGAATGGAGAAGATTACATAACAATGAACTACATGGTCTTTATAGGAAGCCAGATATAATAAGAACAGTTAAGTCTCGTAGACTGCGTTGGGCAGGACATGTTGCGCGTATGGGGAATGAAAGACGTGCATGGAAACTTCTTGTAGGAAAGCCAGAAGGAAAACGCCCAGTTGGTAGACCAAGAATGAGGTGGGAGAACAACATTAACTATGATTTGAGGGAAGTAGATTATACAGGGAATGATTGGAAAGCATTAGCTCAGGATAGGGATGTATGGAGAGCTTATGTCCGCGCTGCCATGAACCTACGGGTTCGATTGTGCCAGTGAGTAACTAAGTAACATCTTACTTTATTCTTCGTATACCTACTGGACGCTGCCCTTCTGTTTTTCTACAAGACGTTTATGTGACTAATTTCCTATAATAACTAAAATCATGGAGATATTAATAGATCATCGGTAAGGATCAAAGGAAGATTTAAGACTGGCGTCATCATCAAATCATAATATTAAAACACTTATTTATACAGTAACTTAATCTGAAGTATATACATATTCACATTATATTTTTTGATAACTAATGTGATAAGCGTTACAAGGGCGTGAATATATCAAAAGCACTGATTGAGGGTTTTATCGATATACAAAAACCACTGGTCTTTACTTGTCGAAATGTTTTATCAGGTACTCTGGACTACAATGAATATAAATAATAGTTTAAAAAAACTAAAACAACACGCTTTATTAGAAAACTGAACTAAAAAATGAAAAATAATTTTAATTTCCAACACGCTTAGGATAAAATTAAAGTGGTCAACAAAAAATAATCTCGAACACATATAGAATAAAACTAGAGTTATCTACAAAAAATAATTTTACCATTAAAAGCGTGGGGTGCTCTATATCAATTAATATATTTGATAATAAACAGATATTGGTAAAAGTAAAGACTCTAAGAAGAAAACGTAAAAACCATAAAAGCACCCCACACTTTTGATGGTATTTTTTTTTGTAGATAACACTAGCTTTATTCTAGATGCGTCGGAGATTATTTTTTTGTTGACCACTTTAGTTTTATCGCAAGCGTGTTGGAAATTAAAATTACTTTTCATTTTTTAGTTCGGTTTTCTAATAAAACGTCTTGTTTTAGTTTTTTTAAAACTATTATGTAATTTATACAATGCCACTAAGTTGTCATTTCGACATTGTGGTATTCTCTCCTGGCATGGCGTTATTGTAACCAACTTCTGAGGTTGGGATGCCACCGCTTAAAGTCTCTCCCGTAGGACTTAACCTTGGATGTTTCCATCCTAAGAAATATATCGACCACGGCCAGGTTTGAACCCGCGTCCGGACCCACGGCTTAAAGTCCCTCCCGGAGGATTTTGTCCCTTGGATTTTTCCATCGACCCCGGCCAGGTTTGCACCCGCGTACCTCAGAACTACAGGCACGGAACATAATCAACTAACCCAGAATTGATTTAATTTCCGAAACGGCAATATATTATGATTTAAAGATCGGTCTCCGTAGTCTAGGGGCTTAATTGATATTTAATATTGGAAGAGTTCAAGGGCCAAGTTCTGCGGACGGGGGTTAGCCCATAGGTTCCGAAATTGAAGATTTTCCGTCTGGTAAAATAACCTCAAACCTAAATTTGTCTCTGAGCAAAAGTTTAATGCATCTTACCCATCCGAGTGAAACCTTAGTTGCCAACTATGTACCTCTTTGAGGCGATGAGCTAACCACTTGCTGGGAAATGAACGTAACTAAATCAGTTTGATTAAGAAACTCCAGGAATGGAACAAACTTACCTCAGTTTGGGATGTACGGGTATAGAAATGATTTAGCGAATTATTAAAAAAAACTCCCTTAGAGTCAAAATAACCTTAAGTACGTATGCTTTCGATGAAAGGGAAACAAAATATGGTAGATTTTTACATTTAAAATAAACTTAAGCCTGAAATCTGGGGCCTCTGGGTGTTCATAGGATTTGTATTTTTTATTTCTTCTCTAGTTATTCTTAATAAAGCTGAACTAGATAGCAGGTTAGTACAAGCACGAAGATCCATAAAAATGTTGAATGGAGTACTGTGGAGTAGGACCATGTCAAACCACACGAAGAAGAGGATTTTGAAGTTTGTTGTGGAAAGCATAATGACATATGGTGCTGAGGGATGAACTTTGGTAGAGGGACAAAAAAACTAAGATCTTGGCAGTGGAGATGGATGGAATAAGACGCAGTGCCAGGGTGTCCAGGTTGGAAAGAAGAAGAAATGAAGAAGTGAGGCAGATGATGGATATGGAGGAGACAGTGGTGGAAAGGATCGAAAGACGAGCTCTTCAGTGGTATGGCCATGTCAGGAGAATGGAGGATGATAGGTGGCCCAGAACTCTTTTGGAATGGTCACCTTCTGGTAGAAGGAAACGGGGCAGGCCAAGAACAACTTGGAGAGGAGAGATTCATAGATTGATGAACGACCGAGGTCTGGAGGAGGATGAATGGCGTGATCGGCAAGAATGGCGAATGGGAATATAGGGTAACCGCTGAAAAGTGGAGAGGCCCTCAAAAGTAAAAAAAAGTAAGTAAGTTATTCTTAATAGAGACGACTATATGCATGGAGACTTAAATATTAATCGATTTATTTTTCTCGTCCTTCTATTTATTATGTCTATAATATTTTTAATTATTAGCCCAAATAATTCAAATAACATTTATTTTACAACCAATTTCCATTAATAAATTATACACCCGAAGTATTGAATGATTGTGAGGTTAATCCTGTAAGAATTGAAATGAAGGTAGTTTGAAGCAAAATTTGTTGGCACTTTCAGTTCAAAATTGAATTGTAGGCTCTAATAAGCTGAGCTAATAAAAAAAAGTATTTTAAATAGAAGATGGCCGGAAATAATATCAAATGAAGAACTGTGGAGAAAAAAAACGACCAATCTCCAATATGTCACCAAATAAAACAAAGAAAGTGGATAGGCCACACATTGAGAAAACCAGACGGAGCCATCGAGAAGACTGCACTAGATTGGAATCCGCCACTAGATTGGAATCCGCAAGGAGTAAGGAAGAGGGGACGACCTAGGAAAACTTGGAAGCGATCAGTAGAGGAGGAAGCAAAGGAAAGAGGGAAAGCTGGAAACAAGTGAAATGGCTGGCTGGAAGCAGAGTAAGCTGAAGGAACTGCCCTATATTCCATGTAGGAATTACAAGAAATAAGTAAAAACTAATGAAAAAATGAGAACATGCTTAATAAACTTACAAGCTTTTTTTTAAAGTTTTCTTTTCAGAATCATAATATAATATTAATTATTTTGACAGTTCCTTTATAATGTGTGGATATTATCATTTATTGATTATATCAATATATAGTTAATAACAATTTAATACCGTATTGACGGTAATAATCTATAATACTGGATAATTACGGTATACTAGATCATAAACTGATGCAAGATACAGTATATTGTTCCACCATCTACAGAGCAACTCCCGAACTACAACCACTACCGGCTCAACTAGCTCAATCGGCATGTCATCGAACTTTATCCATCAAACGGCTCCACTATCTCAATCGACAAGTTTAACCGCTGTTACACTTTCTTAACCCTTTAATTGGAAAAACACTAATTTCTAATGTCAGTTATTTAAATGTTGCGGCCCACACTCAAAACAAAATCATGCTTGACTGTTATTATTAAGTTTATTGTGTAATTCGACACGCATTTATGTTTAATACTCTTACTTACTTACTGGCACTATCAAACCCGTAGGTTCATGGCCGCACGTACATAAGCTCTCCATATATACCTAACCTGAGTTAATGATTTCCAATCATTCAGTGTATAATTTACTTCCCTCAAATCATAGTTAATGTTATTCTCCCACCTCATTCTTGGTCTACCAACTGGGCGTTTTCCCTCTGGCTTTCCTACAAGAAGCTTCCATGCACGTCTTTCATTCCCCATACGTGCAACATGTCCTTCTCACCGCAGCATACGAGACTTAACTGTTTTCATTATATCTGACTTCTTATAAAGACCATGTAGTTCACTGTTACATAGTCTTCTCCATTCATCTGTCTGTTCATCTCTCTTTGGTCCAAAAATGTTCCTAAGTACTTTATTCTCAAAAACTTGTAATCTCTTTTCCTCCCTTAAAATAAGAGTCCATGTTTCGCACCCGTTTACTACTCGTTTCTTTTATTCTGTTTCATTAATAATTATTAATGAAACAAAATTATAACACTACATAGATTGAACCAATTGATGTGTCCTAAAGGATACATAACCAATTAAAGGGTTAAAAATTCCAGGCATGTTCAACCGGTTTAGTACTTAGAACGTTTGGGGAATGAAAGACTTGCATGGAAGCTTCTCGTAGGAAAGCCAGAGGGAAAACGCCCAGTTGGTAGACCAAGAATTAGGTGGGAGAATAACATTAACTATGATTTGAAGAAAGTACATTATACAGGGAATGATTGGAAAGCATTAGCTCAGGATAGGGATGTATGGAGAGCTTATGTCCGCGCGGCCATGAACCTACGGGTTCGATAGTGCCAGTGAGTAATACTTAGAACGTTTGGGGAATGAAAGACTTGCATGGAAGCTTCTCATAGGAAAGCCAGAGGGAAAACGCCCAGTTGGTAGACCAAGAATGAGGTGGGAGAATAACATTAACTATGATTTGAAGAAAGTACATTATACAGGGAATGATTGGAAAGCATTAGCTCAGGATAGGGATGTATGGAGAGCTTATGTCCGCGCGGCCATGAACCTACGGGGTCGATAGTGCCAGTGAGTAAGTAAGTTAGTACTTAGAACATATGGGGAATGAAAGCCTTGCATGGAAGCTTCTTGTAGGAAAGCCAGAGGGAAAACGCCCAGTTGGTAGACCAAGAATGAGGTGGGAGAATAACATTAATTATGATTTGAGGAAAGTATATTATACAGGGAATGATTGGAAAGCATTATCTCAGGATAGGGATGTATGGAGAGCTTATGTCCGTGTGGCCATGAACCTACGGGTTCGATAGTGCCAGTGAGTAAGTAAGTAAGTTAGTACTTAGAACGTATGGGGAATGTAAGACTTGCATGGAAGCTTCTCGTAGGAAAGCCAGAGGGAAAACGCCCAGTTGGGATTAAAGTATAAAATTATGGAATATTTACCTAAAAGGTCCGTCTTCTCAGTTTTTATTAGTTATGTAACTGTAGCGCTTTCCAGACTAAAGTTACCCTTTCTTACCGCTACAGTGAAATAACTAATAAACTTGAGGAGACGGACCTTTTAGGTACATAGGGGCCTATTCCATAATTTTATACTTTAATTTAGAAAACTAATAAAAATAATGAACAAATAATCTTAATTTCATATTACAATTGTCAAAATTTCTTTCATATCATATCCACCACTGTGGTCTCGGGGTAGCGTGCTGCCTTGTCACGCAGCGGGCCCGGGTTCGATCCCCGGTCGGGACAGTTTTTCTGGGTGAGGTTTTTATTGGGTTTTTTTCTCACCAGTAAGACAAATGTCAGGAAAACTTTAAGGCCCAAACGGTCTCCGAAATCATATGGCCATCGCAATCATCATCATTCATATTCATCTTAGGTTAAGTTAAGGATTAGGGACTCTCCTGGCGCACCATTATCATCATCATCACCCATCATATCATCGGGGCAACGTAACGCCGCCTTCCAGGCGCCCCAACCTCAGAAGTGGGTTACAAGTACGCCATGCCAGGAGAGAAACCAGGAATGTCGAAAGACCACCTGGAGTATTTGAAAAAAAGTACAGAATAGGACGTAAGAGAACTTAACATGATCAAGAAATTAATACTTGACAATTAATTTACATTTAACTGAAAGCCATTCGTGACTCAAGAGGAGAGAAAATATTAAAATTGAGGAAGAAAATGCAATTAATTAATAGGATTAAAATAATTTTAGTCACAGAATT
Source organism: Diploptera punctata (assembly GCA_030220185.1). Taxonomy (NCBI): domain Eukaryota; kingdom Metazoa; phylum Arthropoda; class Insecta; order Blattodea; family Blaberidae; genus Diploptera; species Diploptera punctata. The sequence goes on from JASPKZ010007572.1 coordinate 235,302, forward strand.
TTATAACATCAATAGACTAATAAAATTCATTCTAGATTTCTACTGATGTATTAATCACAATAGAACGTTATGAAATCATAAAATTCAATATCTGTAAGGTTCAAGATCCTCAACTTGTTAACATTTTTATAATATTATAGATACTTCGGAACAGGTTTCATCTTCAGCACAAAAGCCAAACAACATTCCTTGGAGATGGAATTGGTTCTGAAAGCCTGCAGATTTTAAGACGTTCTAACAAATTGAGGAGACTGAACCTTACATGTATTAAATGCTACATTGTAAAGCATATTTGAGTAACAGATTTATATTTAACCTTTTCACTGCTGAGATATTTCCAGCTTTTAAAACCCTCCATGCTCAATGCAGGGAGAAATATGGAAAAAGTTTATTTAGGTTCCTAGGAGATGGCAGTATATGCCTGCTTAGTTTGAAAGCAATGCAATACGTATTATATAACTAGCAGGCGTTTGAGTTGAGAATGGATATACACACCCATAGCATAGCAAGCATTTTCTTTGCCAACGGATATACCCGTTCGTAGCAGTGAAAAGGTAAAATAATAGACTGTTAGATGGAATGGGAAAGCGATAGGGGGAAAAATCTCTCTTTAGAGTTGAATTACTAATTTAAATAACTCACCAGCTCTGAAGATCTCTCCACAGCCATCGCATCGGGATGCGAACTGGGCATCATAACAGTTTCCGCAGTAGATCTTGTCTGCTTTGGACCCGAACTGCTTGTCAACCAGAGAACTCTGCACTTGTTGCAAAGGAAACAGGCTTCATGCCAGTGTTTATCTTTGTATGACAAATCCTGAAATCACAAATGAATGTTTTGTAAAAACTGCCTTGTAAAAAAAAATATTTTTTCTTCTTCAGGAGAGCAATAATTAAAACATTTCACAATGGACTGTGTGTTGTGCTGTGATATCACATTTTCATATTTCTAAATTACAGATAAAATCACGAGTCACGAACTGACGAGTGAATTTATCCAGAGAATTTGGAAATCAAGAATGTTATTTGTTAGGACTATTTAACGAATTAAATTAAGCCGTTTACTCACAAATCATTATTTAAATATAAAGTAAAGTGATCCCACAACAGGTTAAGGCTCCCACTTTTTCTAGACAATCGGCACTTTATGTCAGCCAGGTTGTCAGCCCTACGTGACGGCCGCCTTTACCCCAGAACAAGCGTCGGGTACTCATTTCCCCAGGGCCATAGTGCCGCCAGAAGGGTTTGGGTCAGTTTAAAAATCCTGACTCCAATGGGACTTGAACCCTCGATCCTCCGGCTTGTAGCTCAGTGCCTTAACCACTACGCTACGGCGTGCCCCATTATTTAAATATAGTTATTTTAAAATATTTATATATTTAATTTAAACGGTGATGTTTGAAAACAAATGAGAAATGTTTGGTTGTTTCATTTGTTCATTCATTGCAACTAATCATATTATTTATTGCCAAATGGGATCGCAATATTGTAAGAATGCATCCTAGGGAAAGAAAAATGAAGCACATCAAACTGTATATTATAACCAACATTATAGGTTATTAGTTTTTTTTAGGAAACAACTCAGTAAAATCATTATTTAAAAACACAATTATTGAAAACACAATATTATCAAATGTGTAGTTCGATTAATGTAAACGGTGATATTTGAAAACAAATGAGAAATGTTTGGTTATGTTTCATTTGTTCATCCACTGCAACTTGATCATATTATTTATTGCCAAATAGGATCGCAATATTGTAAGAATGCATCCTAGTGAAGAAAAAATGAAACACATCAAACTGTATATTATAATAACATTATATGTTATTATTTTTTAAGGAAACAACTCAGTAAAATCATTATTTAAAAACACAATTATTGAACAGAAAATTATCAAATGTGTACTTCGAAGGAATCTGTTCATTATTTGCTATATTCAACATATTTGTTGGAGACTCAGTCACAGCAAAATAATGCTCTGACCTGTTCAGAATATTAAAAGGGGATGAGCTTTCTTCATTTTGGTAAACAGAATTCGATAAATATTGAGGTGAAACACGACTGTCATTGGTTGTAAAACGTAATTCATTGAAACGTGATTGGTCATTGACTCGCATTCGGGGCGTGAATTAAACAGTCATTGTAAAAATAACGTCTTTTCAAACTTGTCTCGCAAAAAGCGACGAGTTGGTCGCCACCGAGATTTGAAATTAGGATCTTCCAAATACCAGTCTCAAACGTTACCGCCTGAGCAACCACTTTCAGTAAATTATAATTATCAACAATTTTTAAATGCTTTATAACATGTTTCATGTGGTGGCCATTTAATGTAAGTTATTCTACAATATAGCCACTGTATTATATTATTATTATTATTATTATTATTATTATTATTATTATCATTATTATTATTATTATTGTCCACCGCTGTGGTCTCCAGGTAGCATGCTGCCTTGTCACGAAGCGGGCCCGGGTTCGATCCCCGGTCGGGGCAGTTTTTCTGGGTGAGGTTTTTATCGGGGTTTTTCCTCACCTGTAAGACAAATGTCAGGAAAACTTTAAGGCCCAAACGGTCCCCGAAATCATATGGCCATTATCATCCTTATTATTATCATCATCATCATTGTCATCCTTCACCGGTGTGGAAAGCAACGGGAAGCTACCACACCTACACAATTCCCTAGTAAAGCTGCAAGCATAGCATGAAAATGCTATGATTGCAGTGAAGGCCCTGCCCTCGGGCAGAATTACTATGGAATACTATGGAAATTATTATTATTATTATTATTATTATTATTATTATTATTATTATTATTATTATTATTATTATAGTAAGTATTAAAGCAGAATTTTAATATTATAATGAATATAAAAGTTAAAGTTAATAATTTTGTATTTTAAAATTCTTCTAATATTTAAATATAACTTAAATAAATAAAAACATCTAAATAATTCATTGTTGGTTATTGATGAATAAAAATGTCTCAGTAACAATTAAAGAAATTGTATTACATAAGTCTTTCTAAATAATGCTTTTAAAATTGTTTTAAGTCATTGTTGTCAAAATTATAAATCCTTCTGTTATAACTGTAATAAGAACACCTGCTTAACTTCATATTCTTAAATGAAAGTAAACTAAACTCTGATTGGATGTTAAAACAATTAACTTTCTTATTTAACAAATCAAATTAAACCTTATATTTAAAAGGACTATTAACCAATAGAATTTAAAAATACCATCATGTGATGTAATAATGATCTTAAAATTATAAAAGAATTACACTAGTCATTCTGCATACAACTTTCAACAAAGATAGAAGCAAATAGAGCTCTCCTGATAAAATGTAATATTTAATAAAAGAAGAATAATTGATTCAAGAAAAGAAAATAATTTATTTTTAATTGACGGTGAAGAATAATACCACCTACATTTACTTGATCTGCTGGGAAATTAAGAAGTGAATAAATTTGCAATTATTTCTACAAGAAAAAATCTTTTAGTACTTTTGAAGTGTTTTCCTATCCAGTGTACCAACTTCCGACCCTAAGAAGAGAATCTGGCTCTACCAAAAATTAAACCCAACCTGAACCAGTAATTCTTTTTTCGGACATAAATCCTTCTTCAAAATGTTATTACAACATCGGGCACGAAGATATTTATTTCTTTAAAACGTCGCACAACGTGGGGCAATGCTACTTACTTCTTCAGTATTATTATTGTTATTATTGGATAAAATGTTGTTTGCATATGAAACTTACATTGCAACATTTAATATTTGTTTAATTCTTTACAATTAGTATAGTGTATATCTATATTATCAAATATGTATTTGTATTTGTGCTGGTTGAGTGGAAGGGAAGGCCTTATGGCCTTAACTATGCCATAATAAATAAAACATTATTCTTATTATCATCATCATTATAAGCAGAGGATAGCAATGGCAAAAGAAGCTTTTCAACAAGAAGAGAAGCATTTTCTGCGGACTTTTGGCAAGAGAAATAACAAAGAGGCTAGTGAAGTGCTTTGTGTGAAGTGTAGCATTATATGGTGCGGAGACGTGGACATTACGACGGAATGTGGAAAAGCGACTGGAAGCTTTTGAGATGTGGATATGGAGAAGAATGGAATGTATAAAATGGACAGACAAAGTAAGAAATGAAGATGTGCTAGACAGAGTGGGTGAAAGAAGAACAATGCTAGAACTCATAAAGAAGAGGAAAAGAAATTGGATTGGCCACTGGCTAAGAAGAAACTGGCTGCTGAAGGATGCTCTAGAAGGAATGGTCAACGGAAAGAAAGTTAGAGGCAGAAAAAGACATCAGATGATAGACAATATTAAAATAAATGGTTTGTATGGAGATACAAAAAGGAAAGCTGAGTCAAGGAAAGAGTGGAGAATGCTGAGTTTTCAGTGAAAGACCTGCTCTTGAGCAGAACACTATGAATGAATCATCATTATCATTATTATTATTATTATTATTATTATTATTATTATTATTATTATTATTATTATTATTATTATTATTATTATTATTATTATTATTATTATTGTTATTAATATACTCTAATTCTAGGTACATAAGGTAACCAAATTTGTAAATTCTGAAAAGTTTTGAAGTCAAAGCTTTTTAAAAAGTTATTCTTTCTGGGGTGTTGTTACACTCCACCTCCCAGTTGAGTAACATTCTAACATCTCTCTACTGAAGGGTTAACAGGATTATAGGCTAAGTAGGCATTAACCGAAATCAATTTCCTAAAATAATTTCTTCGTTGTTAGTGAAATTTATTGCGGGAACAGATCTCACCTTGGAGTCAATTCCGATGGTCTTGTTGCACTCCTCGCAGACGTTGGCGAAGACAGACTCGTAGCACTTGATGCAATAGGGATGATCATCCCTCAGCACGTAGCGTTGCCCGGTGAGGGACTCATCGCATTGCCAGCAGCAGAAATGGCCAGAGTGCCAATCCTTCGACATTGCCTTCGTGTATTCTCCGCTGAAAATCAACTGCAACACAAAGAAAAACAAAATATATTAAATCAGATGAACCTCAACTACTTTCAAAAATGCATTATCGTCTATTGCAAATCGACTCTCTTTAAAATTCAAATATGATTCTATACGAACTTATCAGGATTCAGGTTTTGTTTCAGGTATCGTACACCAACAATATTGGGTGAGGTTTTTTTCGGGGTTTTTTCTCACCTGTAAGACAAATGTCAGGAAAACTTTAAGGCCCAAACGGTCCCCGAAATCATATGGCCATCATCATCCTTTTCATTATCATCATCATCATCATCCTTCACCGGTGTGGAAAGCAACGGGAAGCTACCACACCTACAATTCCCTAATAAAGCTGCAAGCATAGCATGAAAATATTATGATTGCAGTGATAGACCTACCCTCGGGCAGAATTACTATGGATGGATGGAAAAGACATATACTTGTAAATAAATAAATAAATAAACAAATAAATAAATAAATAAGAGAAGGAATTAAAATTTTAGAAAATATAAAAAAAATATATTTTAAAACTTTTTAAATAAAATTCAAAATGTGCAATATTGTACATTAATAATAATAATAAAGAGAAATAAACTAAACAAATTATTCACTGTCAATTACAAAATCTCACATTTCTCCTTTCATTAAGGAGAGAACACAGATGAACCAAAATTACTAAAAATATAAATGAAAGTAATAAAACAATCTTGTTTCAATCATAAATTGGATGTACTTATTCCCAGGACTGCAAAATTTTCTATTATCGCTGTTAATTGTACCTAACACAACAATTTTACTATTATAGTTGCTTTTTTACATAAACATTTTGTCACCCTTAATTATTTTTAAGCATTCAACATACTACAAATTCTCTGACTCCTAAAACTATGGCTTAAACACATCAGATATTATTTTCACCTTTCGGTGTAGGCATGTCCAATTGCAGAACGTAAATGACTACAAGTCTCACGGCTTACTTGATTCCACTTCGAATATCAAAACGAAACTGCAAGCAGTTGCTTCTTCTAATACGATATGCCACTGGTACTTATTTTATAACGTCTCTAAACACCGCGAAACTGTCATAACAGTAGACAGATTTAATACGCTCTCTCGGAAAAGCGCCAATATTCTAGGAAAAAATTAAAGTGGTGAATATATAATACATAATTTATAGCTTATTTATCACGTGTGTCAACAGTTTGGGTCGAATGGTAATAAATTATTAACAAAAATAACCAAGTTGAACTCATTTTAGAACAGTTAACAGAACGATGAACTTCCAAATTTTTATTTTCGGTTTTGGCAAACTTCAAGTTATAAATGAAACATGGATACAATTTATATGGTTTCTACATATGCTCAACTCACATTTCATAGTACAGTAAATCTTGCTCAAAGCGGAATCGCATGGGACCAATTTTTTTCCACATTAGACAAAATTCCGCATTATAAAAAAACTAAGACATTAATATCGAAGTAAATATCAATAAAACTAAATATATGGTCACACGTAGAAATTCATTACATAATGGAAATGGACAGCTAATGACAAATGAGGGAAATTTTGAGGAAGTGGCTGAATTCAAATCCCTAGGAACAATAATCACAAATAGGAATTAGATGCACAAAAGAAATTAAACATAGGCTCAATTCTGGAAATGCGCGTTATTATGCATTGCAGAGACTCTTGATGTCCCAACTCCTTTCAAAAAACGTTAAACTGAAAATATATAAAACTATTATTCTACCAGTTATATTATATGGGTGCGAAACATGGACTCTTACTTTAAGGGAGGAAAGGAGATTACAAGTATTTGAGAATAAAGTACTTAGGAACATTTTTGGACCAAAGAGAGATGAACAGACAGGTGAATGGAGAAGACAACATAACAATGAACTACATGACCTTTATAGGAATTCAGATATAATAAGAACAGTTAAGTCTTGTAGACTGCGATGGGCAGGACATGTGGCACGTATGGGGAATGAAAAGACTTGCATGGAAGCTTCTTGTAGGAAGGCCAGAGGGAAAACGCCCAGTTGGTAGACCAAGAATGAGGTCGGAGAATAACATTAACTAAGAATTGGGGGAAGTGGATTATACAGGGAATGATTGGAAAACATTAGCTCAGGATAGGGATGTATGGAGAGCTTATGTCCGCGCGGCCATGAACCTACGGGTTTGATAGTGTCAGTGTGTAAGTAAGTAAGACTTATTAATAATCTTATATTATAGGGTACCGCATACGTCTTTTTACGTACCTTGGATTAATTGCAGTTCCGCTGCCGTTGGAAAGTGTGGTATAGTATGTATGAGTGACTGACGGTAACGCGTGAAAAAACAGTCCCGTTTCGTCAGCTTTAAAAATGTATCTTAGGCGCGTATCCTGAAATTAAAGTATGCAGTTTCGGTTTCCGCTCACTAACTACACTTTCGTCCACATCCTTTGATTCCCCGCATATTTCATTCCACACTACATTGTGTCGTCTTTTAAAATTGTGCAGCCAACCTAAAGATGACTTGAAATTGTTATTCCCTCAGGGATTTAACAAGAGCTAGAGCTTGACTTTGGAGCATCGGTCCGGAAATTTGAAGATTTATCTTCAATCACTTTCACTTCTTCGTTTAATGACAATGATACGTACTTTTTAAGCCATCTTTATTCCGTAAATTCAGAACACTACCTGTGAAAGATCGGTCTCAGAACTTACACTAATTTAAGATTTTACGGTGCAATGGTTATTTGTAGTAGTAGTAGGACTTTATTAGACGAAAGTAAGATATTTACAATATTATTTACAAATATGGGTCGCACGGGCAGTAAGCCGTACGTGCTGTTGACAGTCCGTTACAATAAAGTAATAATTGGTACTAGTGTAAAGAAAAATAAACAACAAAAACAGCAATAACATTACAATTACATAAAGAAAACACAATAATAATATTACAATTAAATAATAACACAATAGCATTATACACTAGAAAAACATTAACATTACAATTACATAAAGAAAAGTAAGACAGGTACCTGTGTTTCGCATAACGGGTGTGCAGTGAGGCCGAAATAAAATTTCAGGTACAGGTAGAATGTCTACTTCATCCGGTGGCAGGAATAATTCCTTATTGGGTTTTTTTACATAACGGAAATATAATGAAGTGGAAACTAATTTATTTCTCTGTCTTTGCGCTTTATAAAACGTTGTTTCATGAATTGTGAAAAATATCCTTCCGTTTCCGTGTTGGGCAAATTCCGTTTTATTCAAAATAAATACACAAAAATTTACTATTATTTCGCTGGGACCAATAAATTTGTTCACATTGGACATATTTCAGCATTATTCACGTTCCGGATTAAACAGGTTTTACTGTATAGTACTTATACAAATGAGTACAGTAAAAATATTTCGAACAGAAAAAAAAACAGAATTGTTATCTAATAAGTCAGTCTTCTCAACTGTATATATTAATTCTCTGTAGGACTTTCGGGACTAGTTCCATCAGCAGCAAAACAGGGATATATATATATATATATATATATATATATATATATATGCCCACTGCTGTGGTCTCGAGGTAGCGTTACCGTGCTACCTTGTCACGTAACGGGTTCGGGTTCGATTCCCGGTCGGGACAGGCTCCTGGATGAGATTTTTTCGGGGTTTTTCCTCACCTGTAAGACATATCAGGAAGCTTAGAACGCAACGGTCCCCGAAAATCATCCGGTCATCATCATCATCAATATTATCATCACTTACATTCACCGGTGTGGACAGCAACGGGAAGCTACCACACCTATAATTCCCTAGTAAAGCTGCAAAGAATGGCATGGAAATGCTATGTTTGCAGCGAAATACCTGTCTTCGGACAGAACACTATAGAATATATATATATATATATATATATATATATACATACATACACACACACACACACACACACACACACATATATATATATATATATATATATATTAACAATTCTAGCTTTCGTGAAACCGGAACGAGGCAACAGGCTTAATCCCTGGATTATATATATATATAATCCTTGAGTTTTCAACCCAACGTCTGTAAAACATTACGGTCATATTTAAAGAGTAAATTAATCCTTAAAATCTGCGCATTTATATTACTTTCAGCCTGTATGAAACCGTTATTGCAAAAATTTAGTCTAAGAAATTAAAATGACATTTTTTATATTAAACTTTTAAGGGCGTGTTCTTCTAACAAATTCAAAATGTTTTACCTGCTTTCATTCGTGATGTTTGTGTGTCAAAAATCTCGTATTTAAATAAATGTGTTTCTATTATTGTATAATGCGTATTCTTTTGTCAAGACAGGGTGTGGTTTCCAACGTGTACTTCACAAAGAGGTGGTGTTACCATTCACGTTCCTGAATCGATAAAATAGCAAGAAAATTATCCCCATTGTTGAAAGACAAATGATATTCGTTGATGGTTTTCCACTCACTTTTTTCCCTTTTGTTCTTAATATATCATGTAGTTACTATTTTTCACTCACTGAGTACACCTAACTACCTACAATAGCATATTACGATGCGAGTTTGGGAAGTGGTTCTTACAGAAACGAGGAAAATGTTTAAAAACCGACATTTAGCGAGGTTTTTAATTTCCGAGATTCTCTAAAACACTTCACAAACGTGCGTTGTACATTATATTTTGCGCGATCGTGTTTTCAAATTAATAAATCATAGTAAAATAATAAACATATTTGCTGAAAATATTTGCGTTCATTATAAACAACTGACTAATGTTAACAATGTGGGCAATGTTTATTAGTTGAAACTATAGCAGGTCGTGACACCAATCAGTGATAAAACGGCGGCAAGTACGTATTTATTGTTTCATATTGTTTGAAATGAAGCTCAGTTCATTTAAAATGAAGTGATTTATTTCATATGATATATATTAATACTACCTTTTGGATACATTTTTGTATATACATTGTGCCCTAGTATACATAAAGGGCAATGATTTTACTTCCCACATGCGGTTTGTAATGTGTAATATTATAATATAGTTATTTTTATTACAGTATATTTATTTAGGTTGGCAACCCCGAAATGTAGGAAGTTGAACTTTCAATCATGGTCGCCATTGCTGTAAATACGACAAAACGCAATATCGCGCAAAAAAATAAGCTACAATTCTAGTACGTATAGAACATATCTAAACAGAACAGGGAATGATTAGTTTTCAAAGGAGCTCATTCTTCAAAAATTGTTCCTTTTAAAAATAGAAAACTAAAATGATGTTAAAACATTATAATTTTAATTATTATTATTATTATTATTATTATTATTATTATTATTATTATTATTATTATTATTATTATTATTATTATTATTATTATTATTATTATTATAATAATTACAAAAAAATAAACGTTATCTCAGTCAAAACATAAATTTATTGTGTCGACGTTTCAATCTCCTTATGTGAGATCATTTTCAAGACAAAAATCTCACAACAGGAGATTGAAACGTCGACACAATACATTTATGTTTTGACTGAGATAACGTTTATTTTTTTTGTAATTATATTATTAATTACTCTCAGTGAATAATAATAAAAAAATCATTATTATTATTGTTACTTGACGCACAACTCTACAGTTAAAATTGCACGACCCTCAAGCGAACTAGGGGGAGAGGATTTTCATGATTTTCCTCAGACGTCAAAGTAAATGCTGAAATTGATTTACATGATCATGAATTATACATAATTAATTATTATTTCATAAAATCAATGAAGTTTAAAAATTATAAAGAATTTAGCAGAAAACATATGGCCATATGCAAGAAGATACATACACAGTAAACCGCGCACAATCAAAATATTCCTGGCACCCTATGATCGCGAATGTTAAGCATACAGTGTTTCTGAATAAGGTAAACATTCTGACAGAGGAGGGTTAGATATAAAGTGGACAGACTATCTAACTCACTGGCACTATGGAATCCGTAGGTTCATGGCCGCGCGGACATAAGTTCTCCATACATCCCTATCCTCAGCTGTTTTCCAATCATTTCCTGTATAACCAACTTCATGCTCAATGTTAGTTTCCCACCTCATTCTTGGTCTACCAACTGGGCGTTTTCCCTCTGGTTTTCCTACAAGAAGCTTTCAAGCATGTCTTTCATTCCCCATTCCTGCTACATGTCCTGCCCATCGAAGTCTACGAGACTTAACTGTTCTCATTATATATATTTTTTTTTGCAAATGCCCCACGTTGTCTTTCGACATTCCTGGTGACCTTTCCTGGCATGCCGTACTCGTAACCCACTTCTGAGGTTGGGGCGCCTGGAAGGCGGGGTTACGTTGCCCCGATGATATGATGGACGATGATGATGATAGTGGTGCGCCAGGAGAGTCCCTAATCCTAAGCTTAATCTAAGCTGAATATGGATGATGATGATGATTGCGATTGCCATATGATTTCGGGGACCGTTTGGGCCTCAAAGATTTCTGATATTTGTCTTATAGGTGAGGAAAAACCTCATCCAGAAAAACTGTCCCGACCGGGGATAGAAACCCGGGCCCGCTGCGTGACAAGGCAGCACGCTACCTCGAGACCACAGCGATGGACTGTTCTTATTATACCTAGTTTCTTATAAAGATCATGTAATTCACTGCTATGTAGTCTTTTCCATTCACCTGTCTGTTCATCTCTTTTTGGTCCAAAAATTTTCCTAAGAACTTTATTCTCAAATATTCGTAATCTCCTTTCCTCCCTTAAAGTGATAGTCCATGTTTCGCATCCATATAATATAACTGGTAGAATAACAGTTTATATATTTTCAGTTTAACATTTTTTTAAAGGAGTTGGGATTCAAGAGTCCCTATAAAGGGGACAGACGCGGATAGACGTGGATTAATTTTTGGTAGAAGAAGAAATATTTAAAAATTTGTTTGGAATATTATAGAAATAACTCGGAAGGGTTAAACATATAAATATAAAGTATAAAGCAAAGGTTTTTCGCTGTATTAGACTTTGGTAAATGAACAATTTTTTGCACATCACTTTATTTTCCAAGTAATAAAGGAGGGTTCCGAACCCAACTCCTGCTTTTAAAGATGGTTTGAATAATGGAATTCTTCTCACCACAAATGTCACGAGCATTCATTTCTAACATTTATCATCTGAACTTCTGTATTATTGATGATTTTTTCCCCTTCGGATATACATTTTTCTCTTAGCCTGCTGTCGATAAATTCACCGGGGACACATCAGTGCCCTTTCGTCTTCTTTAACCTCAAAACTAAACCACAATGCAAACACTTCATTATTTCACATAATGCGAAAAATAAATTTATTATTTGGCTCACACAACTTGGCCATATACTTAAAGAAAATAAAACAAAATAATATTTAACTGAACTAAGTACTAACTCACTGGCTCTATCTATCTCATAGGTTCATGGAACCGCGAACATAAGCTCTCCATACATCCCTATCCTGAGCTAATGTTTTCCAATCATCCCCTGTATAATATACTTCCCTCAAATCATTACTTACTTAATATAGGCTTTCCACTTTACAGCAGTTTGCCTTTGATTCCTGCTTTCCAGAGATTCCTATCTTACCATTGTCCCTCTATCATACCCCTCTTCATCATGGCATCATATATTCCCTCATACCATGCTCTTCTACTTCTCCCCCTCTTCCTTCTGCCTGCCACCATCCAATCCAACACCTGTTTAGGCCACTGGTCTTCAGACATCCGTTGTACATGTCCATACCACTGTAGAGCTTTCTTTGTTATCCTATCGATAACAGTTTCTTGTGCATCCATTCCTTGTCCCCTCAAATCATACTTAATGTTATTCTCCCACCTCATTCTCGGTATACCAACTGGGCGTTTTCCCTCTTGTTTTCCTACAAGGAGCTTGCATGTTCTTTTATTCCCCATTCGTGCCACATGACCCGCCAATCGCCGTCTACGAGACTTAACTGTTCCTATTATATCTGGTTTCCTACAAAGATCATGTGGCTCAATGTTATAACCAAAATAATATATTTAACAAAATTACTCTTTAATTAAATAAAAGTAAAACTTAAAGTTTTATGCGATTTTCATATTTATTAAAATATAAATTGGTTACAGCTGTTTCGGTATTTTGTACCTTCTTCAGACATGATAACAAATTAATGCATTTTGTTATTACTTGTATTCATTTAGTGCATTTTGAAAGAATACATTCGAAAACATTAGCTTATATCAGGTTTCCTACAAAGATCATGAAGTTCACTTTTATAATCAAAATAATATAGGGCTATTTAAAACGAAGGTACAGAATTCAAACATTTATTTCTTTCAAGCTACTAGAAATAGAAACACAATTCCCATGTTCCTGGAAAGAGAAAATTTTGAAGTTTCTATCACCGTCGCATTGGCACTGTTGCCTGTCATGTTGATTGTATTAAAATGGCGACACAACAGGACGTTGGATTGGAAGGAGGAGCAGAAGATCAATTTCATTACCGGTGGCCTCCCAGGTCACTAGACCTTACCCTATGTGATTTTTTATTTGTGGGGCAATGTAAAAGACCATGTTTTTATCCCCCTTATGCCTGACACTCTTGAAAATCTGCTACATCGAATTGTTTAAGCTGTGAATTCGATAACTAGAGACCAGCTGATTCGTGTGTGGTAAGAAATGAGCCACCGTTTTGATATTTGTCATGTAACACATGGTGCTCATATTTAATGCATAAAATAGTGAAATTTGAACTTTTCTCTTTCCAGGAACGTTGGAATTGTGTTTTTATGCTTTGGAGTTTGGAATAAATAAAAGTTTTAAGTCTGTTCATTCTTTTCTGAATAGTCCAGTATATTACAATTAAGTAGATATAGTACACCTATTACTCGTGTCTGGAGCATACCAGGTCAATGGATGAGATGAAACTCCTCTTATTAAATGCCTGTGATGTAAGAAAAAGCCGGATGACAGGTCTGTCGCACCATCACAGGGGCAAATGAAATTAAATGGTTGGCATGGATATGAAGACGTGGTGAAATTGTTTTGGCGGAGTAGTATGTGAAAATCCCGAGAAAACCCTACCCTGGCTCTAATACGAACTCCACTTGGATGGTCGAGACACGAATTCGGAACCCAGAAATGGGGGGGGGCAAACGTCTAGCCATTTGCGTCATAGATCCGCCTTCTATACGTGGGTAATAACAGTTAATTATATTACAAGCTGCTGTTATTTCTAAGTTATATTTTATGACACGAACACGCCTGCGCAGAGTCTTAATTTCTCAAGAACTTGTAATTATTATTAGTATTTTATCCATGGGTGATACAGGCTAAACAATTATACTATTTATTTACGACTTTCTTTAACAGCTTAGCTCGATAGGGTCGCAAATCAAATCTGATCGTGAAACGGTCGACAAATTTTGGTCAGGGGCCTATGGCTCTTACGCGTGTTAAATCTACCCATGGCTTTACATCCCTCCTGAAGGAACTCGCGGTTAGATTTCAACGTTCTTGAAAATCTATCGACATATAGTTATACACCCAAAGTTCCTAGAAACGATCTGGCGAAAGTAAATCTACGACATGAGACCCACAGTTTTATTTCCCTCCTGAAGAACTCGCGGTTAGGATTTCAACGCACTTAAAAATCTATCGGCATACAGTTATAGGCTACATCCAAAGTTCCTAGAAACGATCTGGCGAACGTAAATCTGCGACATGAGATCCGTCCTGAAGGAACTCGCGGTTAGGATTTCAACGTCCTTAAAAATCTATCGGCATGCAGTTATACACCCAAAGTTCCTAGAAACGATCTGGCGAAAGTAAATCTACGACATGAGATCCACAGTTTTATTTCCTTCCTGAAGAACTCGCGGTTAGGATTTCAACGCACTTAAAAATCTATCGGCATACAGTTATACATCCAAAGTTCCTAGAAACGATCTGGCGAACGTAAATCTGCGACATGAGACCCCTCCTGAAGGAACTCGCGGTTAGGATTTCAACGTCCTTAAAAATCTATCGGCATGCAGTTATACACCCAAAGTTCCTAGAAACGATCTGGCGAACGTAAATCGATGAAATGATACTCATGGTTTTATTTCCCTCCTGAAGAACTCGCGGTTAGGATTTCAACGCACTTAAAATCTATCAACATACAGTTATACATCCAAAGTTCCTAGAAACGATCTGGCGAACGTAAATCGACATGAGACCCACGGTTTTACTTTCCTCCTGAAGGAACTCGCGGTTAGGATTTCAATGTCCTTAAACATCTATCGACATACAGTTATACACCCAAAGTTCCTAGAAACGATCTGGCGAACGTAAATCTGCGACATGAGACCCCTCCTGAAGGAACTCGCGGTTAGGATTTCAACGTCCTTAAAAATCTATCGGCATGCAGTTATACACCCAAAGTTCCTAGAAACGATCTGGCAAACGTAAATCTATGAAATGATACTCATGGTTTTATTTCCCTCCTGAAGAACTCGCGGTTAGGATTTCAACGCCATTAAAATCTATCGACATAGTTATACATCCAAAGTTCATAGAAAAGATATGGCGAAATACGTTCAAGTGGAGTTCTAATATGCTGGCTGACTACTGTTGGACCAAGAAGAGAGATGTTCCAGATGCAAAATATACCCGAAAATCACTATTTACCACTTTCTAGTAATACAGAATGAGTTAGAGTTAAATGGATTTTAATAAAAAATATATAAAATGTAAATGAATATCACTGAAAACTCTTGCCTGAAAGGAAAAAACTGAAATGATATTTAAATCCAGGATGAAAAACACTTCTAAAATCTCATATTTTTACTCTTGTGAAAGAAAAAAAGTTAATTTTTGTCGACCAGTGTAATTAATCCAATGTACCTCAAAGAGGGTGAAACGAAAGAGAAAAAAAAGCATCATCATCATCAACAACAAGGATTAAGCCCTATGGCCGGTTCCGATCTCATTATAGGTCGAATTGGTCCTTCCATCTCTTCAATGGTCTTCCCAACATTCTTCTACCTTTTGGTTTATAATTATACATTCTTCTTGGTATGCGCTGTTCATTCATTCGTAATACGTGCTGAAGATAAGCATTTTGATAATATTTTATTCTTTCACAGAGATTAAATATATTAAGTTCTGTTTTTATATCTTCGTTTCTCTTTTTATCGGTCCTTTGGTATCCTGCTATTGCTCTCAACATCATTTCAGCAGCCTCTATTTGTTTACTATCTGCCTTTGTTAATGTCCAGTTTCACACCCATAGATAAGCAATACGGAAAAAAACAATGGAGAAATAAAGCGATTTCATTTGCTGTGGAGATTTGTATTAATAGGTAAGAGTTCTTTCTACAAGCTGCCCAGATAATGAAGGCAGAGGGTAATCTTTGCCTTTACGATAGTCGTCTTGGAGTTACTGCCCCACAACCTTGTCCGTAACAAGATTTGTGACGTATTGAAAGGGAAAATCCACCTCGCAAATGTGTTCGTTATATTTTATTAGCTTCAAATAGTTCCACGAGACTATACGCTCGATAAATTTACCTCGTAAGACCGAATTATTCTCAGACATCCGACGCAAGCCCTGTTTTATCGTCCCTTTCCTGTCGTGTCCTGTTTTCAACAGCCAGAGCTAGAAAGAGAAAGTCATTCTCTTATCGAACTGAAGAAAATCTAAAGATCAGTATCGACTTTTCACTTAATTAATTACACTGGTCAACATGATTTTTGTCTCATGAGTACCAATAGTTGTACTTAATGCAGTTTTTTTAGTGTTTTCAAATATGTATTCGGAATTTCTCCATCACCCACAGTTTCTTTTATTTCAATTTCAATTAATGAATTTAAATAATTATTTTTTAATAAACGTTTTTTCGTCCATTTGTCCATTGTAAAATAAAACCAAATGAGCTAACTCAAATGGTTTCAGCTATGGAAAAGAGATATCAAGGCAAATGGAACCCTAATATGCTGGCCGATTACACTGGGAAACAAAAAAAGAAACTTTTTTTTTTGTCTCAGAAAGAAAAATACGTGATGCTGATAGTATTTTATTCTCCTGAATTCAAATATGATATCGGTTTTTCTCCATCATGCAAGGTTTCCGAGAGTCAGGCATTTATCATTTCAAACACGTTAATATTTTCTACATCCGTAACTACACAATATTCCAACATTCGGACTCGCCTAGAAAGTAAGAAATGACGATTTTCTGCTATATTTCACCTGTGGAGCATCCCTCTTGATGGTCCAACAATAATCGGCCAGCATATTAGGATTCCATTTGCCTTCATATCACTTTTCCATAGCTAAAACCATTTAAGTTAGCTCATTTGGTTTTATTTTACAATGGACAAATGGAAGAAAACGTTTATTAAAAAATAATTATTTAAATCCATTAATAGAAATTGAAATAAAAAAAAACTGTGGGTGATGGAGAAATTCCGGATACATATTTGAAAACACGATAAAAAAACTGCATTAAGTACAACTATTGGTACTCATGAGACAAAACTCATGTTGACCAGTGTAATTAAAATGTGGGATGCCAATCGTCTATGTTACTGTAAGTTTAATATATAAGGGTAATTAAACTAAGATATTAATAGTATAGTACGATGGGAGGTTGGGAAGTGGTTCTTAGAGAACCAAGGAAATTAAAAACCTCGCTTCTCTAAAACACTTCACAAACGTGCGTTGTACATTAATTTTTGCCCGATGGTGTTTTCAAAATAATAAATAAAAGTAAATAAATGTCCACCGCTGTGGACTCGAGGTGGCGTGCTGCCTTGTCACGCAGCGGGCCCGGGTTCGATTCCCGGTCGGGACAGGCTCCTGGGTGAGTTTTTTCGGGGTTTTTCCTCACCTATAAGACAAATGCCAGGAAGCTTAGGGCCCAACGGTCCCCCAAAAATCATCCGGCCATCATCATCGTCCTTATCATCATCATAATCACCCATCACCGGTGTGGAAAGCAACGGGAAGCTACCACACCTATAATTCCTTAGTAAAGCTGCAAAGCATAGCACGAAAATGCTATGGTTGCAGTGAAAGACATGCCTCGGGCAGAATTGCTATAGAATAGAATAGTAAAATAATACAATTTTTGTTGGAAATATTTGCGTTCAATATAAACAACTGACTAACGTTAACAGTGTGGGCAATGTTTATTAGTTGAGACTACAGCAGGCCGCGACACCAATCAGTCATAAAATGGCGGCAAGTACGTATTTATTGTTTTATATTGTTTCAAATAAAGTTCAGTTCATTTAAAATGCAGTGATTTGTTTCGTATGATGTATATGGTACCTTTAAGTCACGCTTATACAGTTACCTGTTGTCTAATAATTAATTTTTCTCTATTTATTTAATTTTATACTATGTCATTAATCTTTTCCTGTTTTTTTATATATATTGTACATATATATTTAATTCGTTAAATTTAGAGTAAATCAAAATACATTATAAATATTAATTGTATTGTATTCATAACTTGTAATCGTTTATATTTATAGATATATATTGTAATTTAGATTTAAGACTATTTTTTGTTTGTATTTTTTTTAAACCTGGTTGAGTGGTAGACAGGGCCTTAAGGCCTTAACTCTGCCAGGTAAAATAAAGCTATTATTATTATTATTATTATTATTATTATTATTATTATTATTATTATTATATGAACACTACCTTTTGAATATATATTTGTATATACATTGTACGTAGTATACATAAAGGGCAGTGGATTTATTTCCCGCACGAGTTTTGTAATATGTAATATTACACTAAAGGTTGGCAAATCCGGAATATAGGAAGCTGAACTTTCAACTATGGTCGCCTTTGCTCTAAGTACAACAAAACGCATTCCTGCGCAAAAAATATATTTATTGTAAACTACAGTTTAATAACATTAATAAAAATTACACACTGTCCACCGCTGTGGTCTCGAGGTAGCCTTGTCACGCAGCGGGCCCGGGTTCGGTCCCCCGGTCGGGACAGTTTCCTGGTGTGTTTTTTTTAGCGGGTTTTCCTCACCCCCTGCAAGACAAATGTCAGGAAACTTAGAACGGCCCTAAACGGTCCCCCGAAGCATCTAATGGCCAGGCGCAATCCTCATCATTCCTATTCAGCTGAAAGTGAAGCTGACGATTGAGGACCTTCCTTGCGCACCGACTATCATCATTATCATCGTCACACATCACATCATCGGGACAACGTAACCCCACCTTTCAGGCGCCCCAACCTCAGAAGTGGGTTACAACTACGCCAATGCCAGGAGAGAACACCACAAATGTCCAAAAAAAGGACAACCTAGGGCATTAAAAAATTACATACAGGCTGTATAATAGACATACCTGGCATAGAAAACATGTCATATCTGTCATCAAGACATGCTGCATGTAAAATTAGATTAGCAGAGAGGAATGGGGGTAAGTTCATCAGACGAACCACACCCTCTGGTATCGTGATGAGTTCCCCGATAGGTCAAGGCTAGGTCAGGTCAAGAGAAAACCCAAACAAAATATCTCATCATATAGGGCATTACGTGAAAAGGGAAAACGCCCATCTTTAAAGGAATGATTGTCTTACTACTGGAAACATGGCAAACCTATCCTTCTTGCCAACCGACAACAGGTTGGAATGAAGCTCTTAAATCCGTAATCTCACAAATGCATTAATAGGCCTACGTATAGTATATATTTAGGATAAAATATTTTTTTAATAATCATGTAGCTACAGTATTTCCTTGTGTCAAAGTTTCATTCCTTACTTTGATGGTCTTAATGTAACCATCCTTAAATAAGTATTCGAAAATAGAATCCTAAGACGAATATGTTGTCCCATAAATGAGGATAATGGACGAAGTTCCCAATGAGAAGTTCTATCTTTATAAATAGGCCTATACTTCTTCTGTGTGTTGGTCACTTGAACTCCTCCTAAACGAATGAACCGATTTTGATTAAATTTTTTGTGTATGTCTGATTGGGTTCCTCGATGGTTTAGATTCACAATTGAATCCTCTAAAGCCATTATGTGTAGGAGTTCACCTGAAATGAAAATTTAAAAACCGCTCTATCGGTCACATTTTTCGATATTTCACAACGAAACTCGGTATATCGTATTAAAATAAACCGAGATAGGTATTTTCCAAAAATGTGCCAAATCCGACAATTAGAAGCGAAGGTTTACTTGAAACCCGAAATTAAAAACTGGCTCAACGACTGCATCGATTTTGATGGCATTCTTTGTGTATGTTTGAGTGGGTCCCTGAATGGTTTAGATTCACAAATGGACTCGGTAGGTTGCGCTGGGATCAGGTTACAGAATTTTTTTATGTCAGATGTGTAGTTATCTGCATTATCGACATATTCTGCGCGGCAACAATGTAACGTCATAATGCACGCTTCTTGAGCTACAACAGATGGGAGTGATGAGGTTTCTTGCGAACTAATTAATTGATGAACTTTATGGTAAAAAAATAACTTTTATGTTTATCGTCCGGCCACGACACGAGAATTCAACTTCGGGCAGGATAACTCTGCCGGGTCCGCTAGCAATTTATGTCTTTCTTCTAACATTGCCAGGATTATTAAGTCTAGAGGACATTAGAAATGCTTAAAAAATTCTTTGGGAAACCCTTGGGAAAAAGATAATTTGGGATAGGTAACAGTGGAGGGCCATAGTGAATGCGGCATTTAACATGTGTGTTCCATAATCCGTTATAGATACATTTTAACATAAAAAACTGCGATATTACCAGAAAAATGTTGTTTGTACTTCAAACGCATTATACAATGTAGAATTACCATATAATATTCCAATTAATAATGATGACTATTTAACTCATGCCCCAAATGGGAGTCAATGACCAATCACGTTTCAATGATTTCTGTATTACAACCAATCAGAGACGTGTTTCACGAAATAATTATCAACGTTAGGATTATCATATATTAAGCAAAGCTCCTCCTTTTTAATATTCTGAACAGGTCTGACCGTTATTTTGCAGTGACTGAGCCTATAACAAATACGGCTACCAGATTGTATATAATAGTGCTTACATGTCAACATTTGTAGCAATTGATTATACCACCAAAAAAAGAAACCACTGTTTGCACTTTCTTAAATGTATACGACATCAAAAATGAATTAATATACAGATTGATGTGTTTCATTTTTTCTCCACTAGAGAGCATTCTTACAATATTGCGTTCCTTTGGCAATAAATAGTATGATCTGGTTGCAGTGATAAACAAAAGAAGCAGTAGAAGCGTAGGCTACCTATCGTTTCTCATTAGTTTTCAAACATCACCGTTTTACTTTAAATATAAAAATATTTTTAAATAACTGTAGTTAAATAATGATTTGTGAGTAAACAGCTTTATTTTATTCGTTAAATAGTCCTAACAAATGCCACTCTTGATTTCCAAATTCTCTAGATAAATTCACTCCTCACTTCGTGAGTCGTGAATTTATCGATAATTTGGAAATCACTCGTGGCATTACTTATGATAACTAACTGGCACTATCGGACCCGTAGGTCATGGCCGCGCGGACATAAGCTCTCCATATATCTCTATCCTGAGCTAATATCTTCCAATCATCCCCCGTATAATCCATCTCTCTCAAATCATAGTTAAAGTTATTCTCCCATCTCATTCTTCGTCTAGCAACCGGGCGCCTTCCGTCTGCTTTCCTACAAGAAGCATCCATGCACGTCTTTCATTCCTGATTCGTGCCACATGTCCTGCCCATCACAGTCTACGAGACTTAACTGTTCTTATTATATCTGGCTCCCTATAAAGACCATGTACTTCACTGTTATGTAAGTCTTCTCCATTCACCTGTCTGTACATCTCTCTTTGGTCCAAGAATTTTCCTAAGTACTTTATTCTCAAATACCTGTAATCTCCTTTCCTCCCTTAAAGTAAGAGTCCATGTTTCTCACCCATATGATATTACTGGTAGATAACAGACCCTCAGGGGTCCTCACCTAGAGGATATGTGGATGGCGACCACAAGGTGCCCAAGCTGAGCAAAACATTTCTTCCACTTGCTTGTGTTTTGCACTCTTTTAACCTTACTATCTAACCTCTCTTGGTCAACTCTTGTTTTTTCGACCCCGACGCTATTAGGACATCCGAGGGCTAGGGAGTCTTTCCTTTCTTCCCATTTCTTCTTTCCTTTATTTTCTTTTCTTCTCCAGAAAAGCCTGACCAGAGGCTATAAGATGGCAGCCCCATCACTGGTCTTGCCTTCCTTTGGCCAGCAACCAATCGAAGGGACTATTATTATGCTTTCAAGTCTTATACGAGAATTTCCCAGAAATTTTCTATAGGATCGTAACAGGCCTTGGCCTAATACTTGGAAGGAAGAAAAAAAAAATATATATATATATTTTCAGTTTAACTTTTTTTAAAGAAGTTGGGATATCAAGGGATTCTGCGATGCATAATAGCATGCATTTCCAGAATCTTAGGTCCCTGAAACTTTGCCAACATATACATTAGAGCACAGGCTATTTATTAGTACAAAAAACAAAACAAAAAAACCAATTTTGATCTCAAATGATCAATTTTTCACCCATCATCTCCCTTAAAATAAAAGAAAATTTCAATGTTATTTGGATCTGATTATAGCTAAATAATGAATAATTTTATTTCATCTCTTATAGTGTGATACACGTTTATATCACTGTAAATGTCAAGTTATACTAATAATTATCAACAAGGTTAATTTACGAGGGCGGATCGGAAAGTAACGCACAATAATTTGTTTCTGCCTTGGTGTTGCAGCTAGAATGTTGAAATTTCACACAGATATAGTTTGAAGTTTTCACTACAGATGGTATTTTTTTCTCTGGTGCACCTCTTGCGAGAGAAGATCGAACTATGCAACAAAGATGGCGCGCATGCTACAGTCGTCCACCTATGAGGAACAGAGAAGTGTTGTTAGATTTTTGTGGGCCAAATGGCATAAACCCAATGAAATTCACAGGGACATGCGTGGCGTGTATGGGGATGATTGTATGGACCGTAGCAATGTCTCCAGGTGGTGCATATTCTTCCAAGAGGGACGCGTGAACCTTAATGATTCGCCACGTGATTCGCCTTAGTGATTCCTGGCCGGCAAACGCTTTGAGACAGATGTGGAAGTGAAATCAGCAGTGCGCAGATGGCTACACTCCAACTAAACGGACTTCTACGAACAGGGCATATTCAAACTGGTAACATGATGGGAAAAATGTGTTGAGAAAGTTGGTAACTATGTCGAAAAGTAGGTAAAAGATGTAAGTTCATTTGTGATTTTTTTCCTTTTTTTTTACTATTAAACTTTTAAAAAAAATGATTGTGCGTTACTTTCCGATCCGCCCTGTGGACGACTGTAGCATGCGCGCCATCTTTGTTGCATAGTTCAAGTTTCTCTCGCAAGAGGTGCACCTGAGAAAAAAATACCATCTGTAGTGAAAACTTCAAACTATATCTCTGTGAAATTTCAACATTCTAGCTGCAACACCAAGGCAGAAAAAAATTATTGTCCGTTACTTTCCGATCCGCCCTCGTATAATGGCAAGCAAGGAAACACAGGTACTATCTTTATTTTTCTGTAAATGATTGGATTTCTTTCTAAGTTTCCGTGGAAATAGTCTATATATACGTACTTTTAAAAAATCCGATTATAAACTTTGTAATTAAGTTTCGACCATAAAATGTTTTAAACACATTTAATTACAAACAAAATCAATATAAGATTCATGAATTTTCCTCTATTAAAATATGAAAACAGCAAGTTTTTGTATAAACTCTTTTACAGATAAAAGTAGTTATCCGAAGAAAATGTAATATAAAATACTTACAGAAAAGTTACAGACTTCAAACAAAAATGCTATTAAAAAGTTATTGCAGCGCACTTCCACGGAGCAGGTTATACTGTCGTATAACATAATTAATTTTTTGGAAAAAAAAAAAAAAAGTAAAATTGCCCGTATGTAAAGACTCCTGTATATAAGAATACTAGCTACTACACGGCGTGAGCTGCTATACCTAAATAAATAAATAAATAAATAAATAAAAATAATAATAATAATGATAATAATAATCCATCCATAGTAATTCTGCCCGAGGGCAGGTCCTTCACTGCAATCATAGCATTTTCATGCTATACTTGCAGCTTTACTAGGGAATTGTGTAAGTATGGTAGCTTCCCGTTGCTTTCCACACCGATGAAGGATGATGGTGATAATGATAAGCATGATGATGGTGGTGATGGCCATATGATTTCGGGGACCGTTTGGGCCTTAAAGTTTTCCTGACATTTGTCTTACAGGTGAGGAAAAACCCCGATAAAAACCTCACCCAGAAAACTGCACCGACCGGGGATCGAACCCGGGCCCGCTGCGTGACAAGGCAGCACGCTACCTCGAGATCACAGCGGCGGAATAATAATAATAATAATAATAATAATAATAATAATAATAATAATAATAATAATAATAATGTGTCTTTGCATTTAGTTGAATAGTAAAAGGAAAAATAAATATAAATTTATATCGTTATTATTTACCCGTCATTACCCGGGAATCTACGCATCCCGATGCACTTGGCATAAATGAACTGAAAGACAAAATTTGTTATTTTGAGTTATCCATAAAAGAATACCCGCCGTGCGCTGCTATGCTTGCCCGGGAATCTACTTATCCCGATCATCTTTGCATCAATGAAAGACAAAAATGGTTATTGTAAGTTATCCTTAAAAGCTAAACATGCTGTCGCGGAATTTTCTGTATAGTTTTTTTCAGATATTAATTTTTGTGTACAATAATTTTGAGTATTTGTTATGGTTTAGGCAGCGTAACCCATTTAAGCTTACAAAAAACCGACATTTTTTTTTTGTTTTTTTCACTACAGAAGGTGATTTTTAATGGTGAAGGGCTTGAGCATTAAAACACTCTTCTTCCCAGGAAAATCCTGAACATTTTGCAAAAAGCCCCATAACAATCAGATGAATGGTATGGCAGCACATGCTTGCCCGGGAATCTACTTATCCCGATCTCCTTGGATCAATGAAAGTCAAAAATGGGCATTGTGTGGGTATCTGTCGTGGACTTTTTTGTAGAGTTTTTTGACATAGCCCTATTCAATTCTGTGGAACATTAATTGTGTGTATTTGTTATGGTTTAGGCAGCGTAAGCCATTTAAGTGTCAAAAAGGGACTTTTTCACTACGAAGGGTGTTTTCTTAAGGGTGTAGGAGTTGAGTATCTCAACTCTTTTATAGCCTATGTTCATCCCGGAAATCTCCTGAACATTTTGCAAAAAAAAATCACAATTAGATCAACGGTATGGCCGCGCATTAAGTACAAACAAACAAACATTCTTTGATGATCTTGAAGAAGAATTTTGGGCTATAGGCAGTGGTCGTGAGGCTTGTAGTTCCCCGACGATTTACCAGAGACTGCGTCTGGCATCCTCAAGGGTTGTAAAGTCTCTGGCGAAAGGTCGGGGAACTACAAGACTCACGACCACGGCCTACAGCCCGAAAATCTTCAAGATCATCAAAGCAACTCCGGCCATGAAAGTCTACGTCAATACAAACAAACATTCATATATATATTAGATTAGGTAGGGAAAGCATATTTTAAAAAGTTAAACACTAACGATAGATTTTTTAAAAGATTTTTTAAGATTTAAGATTTATTTAGCCTGGTGGAGTTAAGGCCATGTGACCTTCTCTTCCACTCACCAGGACAAACATATATTACATAAGAATATAACAATCTTAATTAACTCTAATATTAAACACTAAGTAAAAATTTGATCAAAAGATAATATCTAATACGAGTATATTACGATCTATAATACAACCAGTTAATATTAGTTAAAATTAAGACTAAAACTAATAATGTATACAAGCAAGGCATATTAAATTGTCCCTGTCTAGTGTATATAAAAAACAGGAAAATAATGAGATATAAAAAACTAATTTTACGATTATACAATATTTAAAACAAAACAAAACAAATAAAAATATTTGTTATTCTTAATATTATTTACATAAATAATTAAATATATTAATATTGCTAAAAGAATACTATCAGTGAGGTGTATAAGTTAGTTTGTTATTAAATAATTCTTTAGTTTGTTTTTGAAGGATGTTATAGTTTGACAGTCTCTGACATAGGGTGGAAGGGAATTCCATGTTTTGGTAAGTGACACCGTAAAAGATAATGAATAATATACAGTGTGATGAGGCGGGATATAAAGGACAATGTGCTGATGGGATCGAGTGTCAAGATTATGTGTGTCGGATAGTCTGATGAAGCGGCGTGATAAATAATTAAGCGATGATGTGTGAAGTATTTTATAGAGAAGGGATAGGGAATGGACAGTTCTACGATCTCTTAGACGAAACCACGATAATTGTTCCAGGGACGGTGTAACATGGTCAAATTTGCGAATACCACAAATAAAACGTGCGCAAGAATTATGAACACGTTGAAGTCTTTGAGTGGAAATAATATTTAAGTCTGTAAAAAGAGTGTCACAATAATCAAAATGGCGCATTGCAAGTGTTTCTACTAACATTTTCCTAAGGGCGAATGGCAAACAATTTCGTCGATAAATGCGTAATAAACATATATATGTATACAGATGAAGGCTTATCTACAGGAAATTTAGAATCATAATTAAATGTAGAATATAACGATATAACGTAGGCTTTACAGGCTTAGACACACACACAATGAAGAACGTTAATTTAAAAAAAAATTAGAATTACGACAATTTGTCCTGTTTCAAAACTATAGGACAAATAATTAGATCGCTTTAAATCTCTGATTACATTACTTTATGAAACAATCTGAAATGCATACAATTTCGTATTCACAATACATTGCTTTAGTTCTTACTAGCTAATACCCGGCGTGCGCTGCTACGCCTAAATAAATGGAAATTAATGTGCTTTTATGTTTGATTGAATAAGCGAAAGGAAAAATAATTAGGCCTATAAATTTATATTTTTTAGATACCCCGTGCTGTTTACCCGGCGTTGTCCGGGAATCTACTCATCCCGATCTTCTCGGCATAAATGAGCTGAAGGACAAAAATTAATGTACATCTTACAATTAGTTGATTAAGTAAAATGAAAAAAATTATAAATGTATATCGTAATTATTTTAAGATTCCCCGTGCGGATTACCCGATGTTGCCCGGGAATCTACTTATATCGATCTTCTTGGCATAAATGAGCTGAAAGAAAAAATTCGTTATTGTGAGTTATCCGTAAAACAATACCCGCCATGTGCTGCTATGCTTGCACAGGAATCTATGTACTTGTCTCGATCTTCTTGGCATCAATGAAAGACAAAAATGGTTATTGTGAGCTATGCCTAAGAGATAAACATATGCTGTCGCGGACTTTTTTGTAGAGCTTTTTGAGATATTCAATAAATTAAAGTAATCCCACTACAGGCCTCGGGAGGCCTTTGGGGTAGTAGGAGGTTAAGGCTCCCACTATTTTCTGGACAATCGGCACTTGATGTCAGCTGCCTTTATCCACAGAACAAGTGTCTGGTACTCATTTAAGTTAGAGGCTGAGTCGACCCCAGGGCCATAGTGCCGCCAGAAGGTTTGGGTCAGTTTAAAAATCCTGACCACAGCAAGACTTGAACCCTCGACCTTCCGGCTTGTAATGCAGTGCCTTAACCACTATGCTGCGGCGTACCCCGAGATATTCAATTCTGTGTATTTATTATGATTTAGACAGCGTAATCCATTTAAGCGTCCAAAGAGCTACTTTTTCACGTTTTCCACTACAAAAGGCGATTTTAAGGGTGTAAGAGTTGAGTATCTCATCTCTCTTATAGCATATGTTCATCCCGGGAATCTCCTGAACATTTTGCAAAAAGCCCCATCATAATCGGATCAAAGGCATGGCCTCCAATAAAGTACGAACAATCAAACAAACAAATATTCATTTTTATATATACGATTATTTAGACTATTTAACTCATGCCCCAAATGGGAGTCAATGACCAATCACGTTTCAATGATTTCTGTTTTACAACCACTCAGATCGTGTTTCACCAAATATTTATCAGTGTTATAATTACCATATTAAAGAAAGCTCCTCCTTACAATATTGCGTTCCTTTGGCAATAAATAGTATGATCTGGTTGCAGTGATAAACAAAAGAAGCAGTAGAAGCGTACCTATCGTTTCTCATTTGTTTTCAAACATCGCCGTTTACATTAAATATATAAATATTTTAAAATAACTATATTTAAATAATGATTTGTGAGTAAACAGCTTAATTTTATTCGTTAATAGTCCTAACAAATGCCACTCTTGAATTTCAAATTCTCTAGATAAATTGGAAATCACTCGTGGCATTACTTATGACTAATAACCAGATTCGTTTTTACCTAAATAAATATTCCATTAGCAATAGGTTAAATCCTCCATAATTGTACCAAGAAATCGTCCTTCTCTTGTTAAAAGATGCCACACAAACTGATATCAAATCAACTACATTGATAAAATAAATGTCTACATTTAAGTACTTATTTTAGAATTTGGCCTGATTCAGCATTAATTCAATTATCAACTCCTCCAATTATAAGATATAATTATCAAGTAGGACAATTTGATTGTGTCTTAAGTATACAATTATGTTGTAAATTACGTATATATAATGCGTTCAATTAATAAAATAATAACATAAAAAAGTTAAGAAATAAGATAATATAAGGACTGAGGGACATCGATACTTTTGAAATTCATGACGAAACACCGCTGAGGTCACTATGTAATATTTATAATATAAAAATAGAGTTCCTGAGATATCACAGAAAAGCCTTGCCTGATAGGAAACAACTTAAATATTTCATTTCAGGATGAAAAATACTTCTAAAATCTCATATTTTTGTATTCACGTAGACTTTCACGGCCGGAGTTGCTATGATGATCTTGATGAAGGCCTACAACCCCATTTATAGAGGGAGATCCTCTCTTCTCTAATTTCTAATAATTCAGCCAAAATCTTCATCAAGATCATCATCTCATATTTTTATTATTGTGAAAGAAAAAAAGTTCATTTTTGTCGACCAGTGTAATCCTCCCTTGCATCTATAAATCATATGTAATATTCTTGTCGGGGACATATTCTAGAGAAAGAGCTCATTTTTGCCTTCATAACAGTGAAAATTCCTTCCTTTCAAGTACTATTACTCCCGATATATTATGATTTTTTTTTTCTAATCAAAACGGCCAGACAGGCGAATGAGGAAGACTACATAACAGTGAGCTACATGGTCTTTATAGGAAACCAGATATAATACGAAAAGTTAAGTCTCGTAGACTGCGATGGACAGGACATGTTGCACGAACGAGGAATGCAAGAGGTGCAATGGAAGCTTCTTGAAACAAAACCAGAGGGAAAATGCCCAGTTGGTAGACCAAGGATAAGATGGGAGAATAACAATAACCAAGATTTGAGGAAAGTAGATTATACAGGGGATGATTGGAAAACATTAGCTCAGGATAGGGATGTGTAGAGAGTTTATGTCCGGGTACCTATGGGTGTAATACAGCCAGTGAGTCAGTTAACCAAAACGAGTACTAAAATAATAATCTTGCATGTCATACAGTTAATGACTGTATAGATAAAGAATCATATAAATTTAGACTATAGAATTAAAACAGACTATTAAACTCAATGTTTATGGGAGTCAATGACCAATCACGTTTCAATGATTTTTTATTTACAACCAATCACAGACGTATTTCGCCTAGAATTTACCAACTAAAGTTTATCATAATAAAGAAAGCACCTCTTTTTTAACATTCTGAATAGGTTATAGCATTATTTTGCATTGACCGACTCTCCAAAAAATACGGCTACCAGATTGTAAATATAGTACATGAATGTCAACACATACCGCATGCGGGAGTTAATATAAAAACATTTGTAGCAATTGATTATACCACAAAAAAAACACTGTTTGCACTTTCTTAAATGTATTTTTTCCCCACAAAAATAAAATTGTCATATTTACATCATAGGATATCAGAAATGAATTAATATACAGTTTGATGTGTTTCATTTTTTCTCCACTAGAGAGCATTCTTATAATAAATAGTATGATCTGGTTGCAGTGATAAACAAAAGAAGCAGATGAAGCGTACCTATCGTTTCTCATTTGTTTTCAAACATCGCCGTTTACATTAAATATATAAATATTTTAAAATAACTATAGTTAAATAATGATTTGTGAGTAAACATCTTAATTTTATTCGTTAAATAGTCCTAACAAATGCCACTCTTGATTTCCAAATCCTCTAGATAAATTCACTCCTCACTTCGTGAGTCGTGAATTTGAAATCACTCGTGGCATTACTTATGATAAGTCTGTATATTACTATGTGTTATTATTTAATTGTAATATTAATGTGTTTTCTTTATGTAATTGTAATGTTAATGTTTCTTTCTTTTTTAGTGTATAATGCTATTGTGTTATTACCTAATTGTAATATTATTGTCTTTTCTTTATGTAATTGTAATGTTAATGTTTTTAGTGTATAATGCTATTGTGTTATTATTTAATAGTAATATTATTATTGTGTTTTCTTTATGTAATTGTAATGTTATTGCTATTGTGTTATTACTTAATTGTAATATTATTGTTTTCATTATGTAATTGTAATGTTAATGTTTTTAGTGTATAATGCTATTGTGTTATTATTTAATTGTAATATTATTATTGTGTTTTCTTTATGTAATTGTGATGTTATTGCTGTTTTTGTTTATTTTTCTTTACACTAGTACCAATTATTACTTTATTGTAACGGACTGTCAACAGCACGTACGGCTTACTGCCCGTGCGACCCATATTTATAAATAATATTGTAAATATCTTACTTTTTTTGTCTAATAAAGTCCTACTACTACTACTACTACTACTACTACTACTACTACTACTACTAATTAAGTTTATAAGTTAAACTTCAGACATAGGAGGTAAAATAAATCAGACAATAATTAAAACGTCTATGATTGGCAATGACGCATCTACCATTAAACAATCCATTCACTATAGTTTTGTACAATTGCCATGAATGGGAAGCGAGATTTTAATTAGCGACTTGAAGTTTAAAAAAACAAGCTTTCTTTAATTTCATTTCTCGAGATCTTCATTAATCTTCCCTCTTTTGTCCAAGAGCTTGTAATTCCCTCCACCAGATTAAGTAGGTCGGAATAAACTTAATCTGCACTGTCTTCCTTACACAAACACATGGCCTTCTTGCAAATCAGAACCTTGTCTTAGTTTCGTTAATTAAGTTACCTGTTCAGTTATTTCTTTTAATTTTAATTTTGTTTTGAGAATCTTAACAGCTTTGGTCAAATCGCGTCTGCTATCTTTGTCTATATATCAGCAGGCCGTGTACTTCCACTGAATGTATTCCTTAAATAAATTAGGCATATTACGGTATGTTAATGAATTTTGAAGTGGTATAGTGGACTCGATATTTTAGTTTCCAGGCGGCATCAAAGGCAACTGTTTCCCTCTGATTTAAATAAATACATTGTTACTGCCAAGCAGAGCCGGGGAGTTGTTAGAGGCTTCTAAGACGCCGCTCCAATCACCAAAAACTGAAAACAGTTCTCTGCCAATAATGTCTTCGTATTATCGTATAAAATGATGTTTCCACGTCATCTCCGCGTGGATATAATTACACTGTTTCAGAAACAAAAATAAGTGATTGCGATGGTACTTTTTCTCCTGAATTCAAATATGATATCGGTTTTTCTCCATCATGCAAGGTTTCCGAGAGACAGGAATGTATAATTTCAAACACTTTAATAATATTTTCTACATTCGTAACTACACAATATTCGAACATTCGGATTCACCTAGAAAGTAAGAAATTACGATTTTCTGCTATTTTTCGCCTGAGGAGCATCCCTCTTAATGGTCCAACAATAATCGGCCAGCATATTAGGATTCCATTTGCCTTGATATACCTTTTCCATAGCTGAAATCTCCTGAGTTAGTTCATTTGGTTTTATTTTACAATGGACAAATTGACGAAAAACAGTTTATTAAAGAAATAATTATTTAAATCCGTTAATTGAAATTTAAATAAAAAAAATTGTGGGTGATGAAGAAATTCCGATACATATTTGAAAACACGATAAAAAAACTGCATTAAGCACAACTATTGGTCCTCATGAGACAAAAATCTTGTTGACCAGTGTTATCTTAACAGCGTTGCAACTTTTGTCTTTTGCAGTATTATTATAATATAGTACGTTAGTGACAGTGAATAAAACGTGACAACACCGCTTGTTATGCTAAATGCATATCCGTGCAAAATAAGACAAAGCAAAGCGCCTGAAAACTAAAATAATGAGTTCTCTATAACGAAATTCCAGTTTAGCGTTAGCCTTGACGACTGAGGGAAATCATGGACATATTTTGAAGTTTGTATGCTCCGGGATTTTGATTCGAAATATTTCGAATACGAATACCAAATGCTAGAGTCTGAACCAATTAGTTTTGGAGTGCTATTTTGTTTTCATTCATTTTGAGAATTTTCCTCACCATTAAGGGTTTTCTCCAACCAATCATAGTAATTAACATGAATTAAAATAAATAAATAAATAAATAAATGTAAATGAGTACGGGCTTATAGACTATCAGTTTGCAACAAACATTCACAAATTTCCCTTAATTAATGTTCTCCATCGTTCTCTGTCTGCTGTGTCATCTGTTACACTAAATTTCCACATTTAATTTTGAATGTTGTTCTTTCAGGTTGTTCTTGGTCTTCCTTTTCTGTTCCTTCTTTGAATTTTCCATGCATAGATGGCCTTTGATAGTCTTCCATCCTGTATTCTTCTTACGTGTCCATACCATTTTAGCCTTCTGTGTTCAATCTCATCCATTACATCTCTTTCTGCATTCATCCATTTTTTAATTTCTGTATTTCTAATTTTTTCCAGTCGAGATTTTCTGGCAGCTCTTCTCCAAAAATCCACTTCAACTGAAGTTATTCTGATGACATGTTGTTGTGCCATTGTCCAAATTTTCGACCATATAACATTATACTTTCTAGAATGGATTTATAAATTAGTTGTTTTGTTCTGTTAATGATGTTTTTACTCCACAATATAGAGTTTAACATTTCCATGGTATTACGGCTATTTTGTAAATCGTTATTATAAACAACAAAAATTGATTTTGTAGTGGAGGATTCAAAGATTAACTGACATTTTACAATTTTTCTTTTTGTATTTTTATATTAGTCGGCTGCGCTGGTCTAATGTATATGCTCCTTGCCTCTAGTCCCGAGAGCCATGTGTTAAAACATGGCCGTGGTCGATGGATTTTTAAGGATGTAAAAAACCAAGGGACAAGTCCTCCGGGAGGGACTTTAAGCCGTGGGTTCCGAGTCTAACGATTTTCAGGCTCGTAAAAGAACCATAAGCCTGAATAAAAAGGCATGTGTGCAAAATTTACCAAACGTTCCCATCCTAGTTCTTTGGTTTTCTAGATGTCACTGACCGCTTACCTCGGTCCACTCAGTGACATCTATATATGAAAACAAATATAACTAAATTAGTATGGTTAAATTTCTCCCCTGTAAGGGAAGAACGCCAAAATCTTATTGAGGGACACAAGGACATACAACTGATAAATGAAGTATTTCACAAAAAAATACAATGATGATTGAAGCATTGTAACATAATAAAATAGTGCCTATGGCTTATCCCTTAAATTCGTAAATGTATATACATCAGTTGGTTAAATTAATTAATATTTTAAATAAATCAGAAGAAAACTAAAAAAAAAATCCACTCAAATGTGTGTCAAATTATACAATATACCTAATAATAACAGTTACACAAGATTCCGATTTCACTGCGGTCCGTCACAGTTAAATAAATAACAGAATAAATTTGTATATAATAATTCCCCTGAATATTTTTCACTGAGAGTAATTAATAATCATAATTACAAAGAAATAAACGTTATCTCAGTCAAAACATAAATTTATTAAGTCGGCGTTTCAATCTCCTTATGTGAGATGATTTTCAAGACATAATTATTTATAAATTTAGTTTTTTATATACAAATGTAATATATAACTCAAATTGTCTTGGTGATAACTATGTATTATAAACAACCATGCCATGAAAATGATCTATTATTATATGGTTTCCCATAAAGCCCATGTAGTTCACTGTTATGTAGCCTTCTCCATTCACCTGTCTGTTCATCTTTCTTTGGTCCAAAAATTGTCCTAAGTACTTTATTATCAAATACTCGTAATCTCCTTTCCTCCCTTAAAGTAGTAGTAGTAGGACTTTATTAGACAAAAAGTAAGATATTTACTTACTTACTCACTGGCACTATCGAACCCGTAGGTTCATGGCCGCACGGACATAAGCTCTCCATACATCCCTATCCTGAGCTAATGCTTTCCAATCATTCCCTGTATAATCTACTTCCCTCAAATCATAGTTAATGTTGTTCTCCCACCTCATTCTTGGTCTACCAACTGGGCGTTTTCCTTCTGGCTTTCCTACAAGAAGTTTCCATGCACGTCTTTCATTCCCCATGTAAGATATTTACAATATTATTTACAAATACGGGTCGCACGGGCAGTAAGCCGTACGTGCTGTTGACAGTCCGTTACAATAAAGTAATAATTGGTACTAGTGTAAAGAAAAATAAACAACAAAAACAGCAATAACATTACAATTACATAAAGAAAACACAATAATAATATTACAATTAAATAATAACACAATAGCATTATACACTAAAAACATTAACATTACAATTACATAAAGAAAACACAATAATATTACAATTAAGTAATAACACAATAGCATTATACACTAAAAAAACATTAACATTACAATTACATAAATAAAACACATTAATATTACAATTAAATAATAACACAACAGCATTATACACTAATTAATTTATATATAATTGTTAATAATTAATGGTATTGCATTTTGATAACATATATTTATTCATGAATGAGCGTTGTCCTTATTTTTCGCGTTTTGTCCAGAAATTTACCGAGGTTTATCCAATTTTCTGGATTTACCAATAATTCGTAGCATGCCAATCTTTCCCGATTTGTATGTAGAAATCTTTCCGGTAATAACTGACGTCTCCAATATTCTAAATCATTACATTTTCCTAATAGAAAATGATCTCACATAAGGAGATTGAAACGTCGACTTAATAAATTTATGTTTTGACTGAGATAACGTTTATTTCTTTCTAATTATGAATACATTTGTGTTTTGCCAATTTAAGGGTTAAGTATATTAAATCAATGTACTAGACAGTTTAAGAGAACATGCTACAAGCCAGAAAGATGCGGGTTCACGTCCCGATGCGATCAGAATTTTTAAATTATCCATTATGCTGTGATCATTAGATTCAAATCATTTAATAATATTTATTTTTCAGTTAGTACTATTTACGGCAGTATAGGAGGCAGCAATATATGTTAGTTAGAACTGTAGGGCAGTACGAACCGATAAATCCAAAAGGCGAACTTATTTTAAATCACTCTACAAAGAATCATTATGCTATATTAGGTCCGCAAGAACGTACCCGATTTTCATGGCTACCACTCATCATCCAGATCTTTTGAACATTTGACTATATAAAATAATTCCTACATCAAGAACGTCTTAACATTATGGACTCAGATCGTGTGACAATATTTTCATTTTTCGTAAGACTATCACTAGATATGTGTCGCCTCAAGCTAAAAAATAACAGATTGGGATGAGTACACCAAACTTTTGAATTCTATCATTTCTGGAAATCCTATTAAAAACAGTACATATGATATAGAGACAGCATTTCAAATAACGTTTTGGAATACAAATGAAACTGCTTTAGGGGAAACTATGATTTCCTCTCTACAATCGCATCCAGATGAAAATAAACATCTTGTTTTCCTAATAAAACAGAAACAAAATCTAATGCATGGCATCGCTGTACCGATACAGAGACATTCCACCTAAAAAATCAACAAAAATTGCTCAAAATTTTGCTAAAGTAACTTTCTTTTAGCGGAAAAGATTTCTGATTTTTTTTTCAAAAGAATATACAGAAAAAAAAAATACTCCTAACCAAGATAAAGATGGCTGCATGTGTTACGAACCTCACAAGAAGTAGTAGAAATACTGGCTCAAAGTTTCAGAGAAAAACGTTGTTCTCCTCTTAAACCTTCAGATCATGTTTTCTCTGCCGAAATATCCGGAAGACTTCGTGAAATTCTCAAGTCAACCTTCTACTATAGTTGTACTTCATATGATGTACAAGCTATAGTAAAAGTTTAGCTTTGCATTAAAGCACCTGGGCCAGATATAATTTCATCGACAATTCCCACAGCGAACTGTAACATGTTACAAAAGTCCGCAACACATGTCTTCGCTAGTCTATTTCCCAAGTATAGTAAATTGCATATAAACTATTTATAAACTTGGAAAAGACTCTCCTAAATGCTACAGACTAATAAATGTAATTGACTTTTTAGAAAAATTCTTGAACGTCTCATTTTTATTCATCTTAACATAATACTGAATACACTAGAGAGAGTAAATAATACTCAGTTTGGCAATCAAAGGAATCATGGAACAAGAGACTCATTATACAGGCTACCATCTTACATTCAACCTGGATTCCAATATTAAGTATACATGTTGCTATATTTATGGATATAGAACAGCCATTTTATTATATATGGCATGCAGGACCCATCTAAAAGTTACAACAACTACACTGGTGTCCAAAAGTTTAGGATAATTTGTAAAACGGAAAATCAAAATGCTTAAAGAGGAGCAAGGAGTAAAAATTATTTATCAAAACGTTTCTCAGTACATTTAGTTTAGTTTACATACTAAATTATAATCTCTCTTCAACAATGAAAAAATTAATAGCAATTATAAATGAAAATTGCATTGTTGCAGTTAAGCCCTGTTCCATAAATCTTCATTTTTAAAGAGAGTTATGATATAATCAGATGTAGTGTAAGAACAGATTGCAGTAAAATGGCACAAAGACAACAACTGGACCCTCTGCTTCGGGGTAGAATTATTGGGCGGCTAGAAACAGGACAGACACAAACTGAGGTCTCCATAGCACTTAATGTGCCACAAAATGTTATATCTAGGTTATGGCGACGGTTCCAAGAGACCGGAGAAGTTAGGCGAAGACCAGTGGGAGGTCGTACAAGAGTTACAAATCCTCAGCAGGATCGATATCTTGCGTTAACTGCAAGAAGAAACCGAACAATGTCTGCCAGACAACTGAGTTCAGAACTTGCGGCCGCCTCAGGTATCAGAGTATCCAGACAAACTGTCTATAGAAGACTCAGAGCTGCTGGTCTGTATGCCAGACGGCCTGTAGTGTGCGTCCCACTCACCCTTGATAACAAGAGAGCACGTTTACGGTGGAGTCTGGAACATCGCGACTGGACTCTAAATCAGTGGAGCAGCATGCTATTTACAGACGAGTCCAGATTCAGCTTGAACTGTGATTCGCATTGCGTGACTATCTGGAGGGAGCAAGGAACTCGTTACAACCCCATGAACATCGTGGAAAGACATCCATTTGGTGGCGGTGGTCTCCTGGTATGGGGAGGTATAATGATGAATGCACGCACAGAGCTTCACATCTTCGCAGGTGGCACTGTTAATGCTCAGCGGTATAGAGAAGAGATCCTGGAACCTCATGTAAGACTTTTCAGGGGAGCTGTGGGTCCAGAATTCATATTCCATGGATGACAATGCCCGACCTCACAGGTCACAACTGGTGGATGAGTTTCTTCAGGAGGAAGATATCCAGCGTATGGAGTGGCCAGCGAGGTCTCCGGATATGAATCCTATAGAGCATGCATGGGATGCCTTAGGGAGACAAATTGCATCTCGTCAGCCTCCTCCGAGGACACTTCAAGACCTTCACATTGCTCTTCATGAGGAGTGGAATTTGCTGAGCATCGAACTCCTGAACAACCTCATCACTAGCATACCACGTCGATGTGAGTCTTGTGTAGCTGTCAGGGGTAATCACACCCCATACTAATCATTTGAACCATTGTTGTTCAACTTTTATGTTCGAATTCTGAAATGCAGTTTTCGTTTGTTGTGAAAATGACAAGTGAATGACGTATTCATGCCATTGTTTCTTTCGTGCCATGTTTCTAATTATCTGTGACATACCCTTACCAAATTTTGTATTATTCTGACAAATGCTTTATAATAAGTCGGCAAATGAACTAATTATCCTTAACTTTTGGACACCAGTGTACATATCCCATATATATATATATGTGGTAGACAAGGCCTTAAGGCCTTAACTCTGCCAGGTAAAATAAAGCTATTATTATTATTATTATTATTATTATTTTAATATATATGCACACACGAGGTGCGAATATGTCCAATGTGCAGGAGATTTGAAGACGATATATATATATATATATATATATATATATATATATTAGGAAAATGTAAGGATTTAGAATATTGGAGACGTCAGTTATTACCGGAAAGATTTCTAAATTCAAATCGTGAAAGATTGGCATGCTACGAATTAATGGTAAATCCAGAAAATGACAAACTTGGGTAGATTACTGGACAAAACGCGGAAAATAAGAACAAAATTCATTAATGAATAAATATATGTTATCAAAATGCAATACTATTAATTCTTAATAATTATGCATAACTTAATGTATTATGTTATTGTATTATTATGTAATTGTAATATTATTGTGTTTTTTATGTAATTGTAATATTATTGTTTTCTTTTTGTTTTTTCTTTATACTATTACCAATTATTACTTTATTCTAACGGACTGTCAACAGCACATACGGCTTACTGCCCGTGCGACCCATATTTGTAAATAGTATTGTAAATTTCTTACTTTTAGTCTAAGAAAGTCCTAATATATATATTACCTTCATCAATGAAAATTGTGTGTCAAAGATGACTCACAACTTTCATCGGTTAATATTATTGAAGCAGAAATACCACAGGGATCAGTATTAGGTACAGTACTTTACTCTGCATACATACAACATAAGCCTTCATTACCAGAATGCAAATGTGGAATGTATGCTGATGACATATATTAGACATTCTAAAAATCTACGGCATGTGAAAAAATGAACACATTTCTTCATTACTTACACAATGGTCTACTAGGTAGAGATTAAGAACCACGGCAGTAAATCTTCGGCTGTGGTCTTAAAAAAACGACTTCCACATTCAACGAATAGATTCCACTCCAAGATCAAGTTGTACCATTTACTGCTTAAGCTAAATACTTAGCATACTTCTCGACAAAAGGTTAAAATTTAGACTAAGTATTCAAAATACAAGACATAGAGCTCATCAAAGATATATGATACTGTACCCTACGTTAGAAAGACCTGCCAGTGTGCAAATCAAAATTATGATATGCATTCCAATGATTAATTTATACATGCGATATTGTGCTGAAATCAGGGCTGCAGCTCATCCAAGACACATATGATGCCTAAATGTACCATACAACTAAAGAGAAAAAATGTATGCCTGAAGCGGGATTTGAACCCAAGATCTCCAGCTGTACCACAACGGAGTTCACACTATCCTTCAATTGTACAAACATCTAAAGATAACTCACTTAAAATTTCATGTTAATAGTTTATATAATAAATACAGAGTGAGATAATTCATACTGAAGTTAGAAAATTCTGCACACTGTAGATGGGCTAATTCCTGTAGAATGGTTTGAAATTTGGATAAAGACAGTTTCAGCTCTGATAAGGCTGATTTTTAAGGTTAATTTCATATTTTTAAGAAGTGTTGAAGAGCAGCGCCAAATTATGTAATTTGTTGGATGAAAAAAGAGGTATTTTGACTGCTTTCTTACGTTTAATCGTGTGCGTAAATTACAACATAACAGCCATGACACGGACCATGACTAGAATGCGTTGAACCACTTTGTAATCTTCTTGTCACGTTACATTCTACAGAACAAAGGACCCGGTCGTGGATATGCGGATTTTTTCTAAAGAGAACATCTGGTTGTTTATTTTCTTTGTGTGTATTGCTTTATATACATATATATATATATATAAAGAAAAATACATGATTGTACTAGATTTGCTTGGTTGCGTAATTGGTAGCGCACTGGAGTATCAGTCCAGAGATCCGGGTTCAAATCCCGTTCAAGCATTTATTTTTCTTATTATACCATATTAGGCTTGCATTGCTCAATGTTAAACAATTAATTATAACATCGAAATAAACAAGCGTCACTGCTATAAAGTAAAAATATTCTCTTTAATTCGCTTACTTGTTATAGAAGCAACTAGATGGCAGTAGAGACCGAGTTCCCCGCTACCTCTCGTAATAGAGAATATATATAAAAAAGAAGAAGGAAGAAAGAAAAATAAATGTTTGTACTAGATTTGCTTGATAGCGTAATTTGTAGCGCACTGGAGTATCAATCCAGAGATCCTGGTTCAAATCCCGTCAAAGCATTCATTTTTCTTATCATATATAGGCCTATATATATATATATATATATATATATATACACATATATATCCAAAGTAATTCTGCAGGAGGGCAGGTCTTTCACTGCAATCATAGCATTTTCATGCTATGCTTGCAGCTTTACTAGGGAATTATAGGTGTGCTAGCTTCCCGTTGCTTTCCACACCGGTGAAGGATGATGATGGCATGATAAGGATGATGATGATGGCCGGATGATTTTCGCGGACCTTTGGGCCCTATGTTTCCTGACATTTATCTTACATGTGAGAAAAAAAATCCGAAAAAAAACCTCACCCAGAAGTTTGTCCCGACCGGGGATCGAACCTGGGCCCGTTGTGTGACAAGGCAGCACGTTACCTCGAGACCACAGCGGTGGAATTATATATATATATTGTGTAAAGCAACGGGAAGCTACCACACTTACAATTCCCTAGTAAAGCTGCAAGCATAGAATGAAAATGCTATGATTGCACTGAAAGACCTGCTCTCGGGCAGAATTACTATGGATGGATATATATGTGTAAATATGTGTGTGTGTGTGTGTGTGTGTGTGTGTGTGTGTGTGTGTGTGTAGGGCCTATATTAAAAAACGATAAACAGAAAAACAGGCTAAATGAGGTAATTTTGGATGATAAACACCGAAAAACCCGATAACTCGATTTTTTGTCAAAAGCCACCAGATTGTCTTTTATGACATTTTCGGGTTTCTCCCCTGACACTGGCGCAAATTTCTTAGGTTGGGATACGTGGAAGGCGGAGATACGTTACCTCGATGATACGATTGGTGATAAATGATGAAGCGCCAGGAGAGTCCCTAGACTAAACTTAACCTAAATTCCAGACCATGGGCAACCACAGGCATAATTCCCTTTTAGGGAAATTTTTATGGTTTGACAGGGAACATAACTCGAGACCTCATGAACTGTAGTTAAAAACGCTGACCACTAGGCCATGAGGCTGGTATTTTTTAATATTAAATACGAATCTCGGTATATGTGGTGACGTGAAGTTCGATAGCATTCGTATATTTTAAAACAATGGCTATATTTCAAACGCCGAGATATGAGCCAAGATTTTGCATAGTGAAAACTGAAACATTGTTTATAATTATTAAAAGTTTGTGAAAAACAAGAAGAATGTGGCGATAAACTTTAAAATGCGAATGTGTTTCCACACGCGCGTGTACTCTGTCACATCCTCCAATTCTTGGGTTTTAGATTCCACACAAGAAAAATAAATGGTATTAATGTATTCATTAAGGCTTTCATGGCAGGAGTTGTTACGATGATCTTGAAGAAGATTTCCGGGCTGCATGCCGTGATCTCGAGGCTTAAAGTTCATCCAAAATTTCATCATCTTTTGATATTGGAGGGAGAAGGAAGGTCAATTAAAGCGTTATTGATAATTTTGAGCTGCTATTATTTTAACCTTCATTGCGATTCCCTCTCTACGGCTTCTTTACCTAATAGATGAAATTAATATACCAGCTGTTACATTAAAAACTATTGGTCATCAATGGTATTGAAGTTATGAATATTCAGATTTTATGAAAGTAGAGTTTGATTCATATATAATTCCCCAAAATCCTCGACGTTTCGCCAGAGGCTGCGTCCTTGAGGATGCCAGACGCAGTCTCTGGCGAAACGTCGGGGAACTTCAAGCCTCGAGACCAGGTTTTACCAAAAATGCAAGAATTATTCCTATATAAAAAAAAGCTGACTAATTCCCCCGCTCCCTCTATCAGAAAGAAAGTTAAATTGTTACGGCCTACAGCCCGGAAATCTTCTTCAAGATTATCAAATTATATTAATATTGCAAATTTTCAATTAAAGCACCGCTTTTCCGGCATATAATATGTATTTATACTGTGCACAGAAAGGAGTGTAATATCAATGTATTTTTAAGTTTTGTTTTTGTGAAGTATATGTTGTAAGAGGAATGGAGGTTATAAAAAAAGTAGAAGATAAAACCCAATGCTGGCATGTAGCCTATTCCTATCTAAAAGCAACAAGGAAAGTGTAAGGATTAACTAAATTCCTTGAGAAAATTAATTATCTTACGCGTATCAGAACTTGTGTCAGACAAATCATTTAGTACAATATCTATTCTCAACTATGTACTGCTAATAAATGATTGATTTTCTCCAGAACTAATTAATTCTATGTCATTAATAGTGTTATCCTATTTTTTATATCTGATACATTTTGTATTCCATTCGTTAAATCTAGAGTAATTCAAAATATATTAAATAATAATTGTATTGCAGATATAACCAACTGTAACTAACTCAGTAGCACTATCGAACCCGTAGGTTCATGGCCGCGCGGATATCCTTATCCTGAGCTAAGGTTTTGCAATTTTCCCCTGTATAATCTTCTTCCCTCAAATCATGTCTCATGTTATTCCCCCACCTCATTCTTGGTCTACCAACTGGGCGTTTCCCTTCTGATTTTCCTACAAGAAACTTTCATGCACCTCTTTCATTTCCGATTCGTGCTACATGTCCTGCCCATTGCAGTCTACGAAACTTAACTGTTCTTACTATATCTGATTTCCTATAAAAATCACATAGCTCAGTTTTAGTTAGTCTTCTCCATTCGCCTATATCTTCATCTCTCTTTCGTTCAAACATTTTCCTAAGAACTTTATTGTCAAATACTCGTAATATTTTCTCATCTCTTAAAGCAAGAGTCCATATTTCGCATCCATATAACTGTGAGAATAACAGTTTTATACATTTTCAGTTTAACGAGGAGTGCTATATAGAATTTGAAAATCAATAGTTTCAAGGAAAACGAAGTGAAACTCTTTACAACTTCGCGGAACTTACAATATTTCATAATAACCTTCTAGAGAATTTGCTATAAATACTTAAAAAAAGAACAATGGCAATTATGTACAGCTCTCCCATTACGTAGCTTATAAGATGCCATGCTATCAAAGTGATATAAGTAACAAATAAAACAAAAACAACTACGTAACCGGTTGTTAAAACTGACTGTCGTGTGAACTGATGTTACATAATCAATTCTCATCTACGTCATCTAAAATTACGGTAAAATAAAGCCGGATAAACATTCAAACATGTACATGCCCATGTACAGCCCTTGAAAAAGATAATGGCGCAACTCTTGATGGTGGAAACTTAGAAGTTTTGAAGAGCGATTCACACCAGTAAGTTGTTACATGTGCTGTCTCCTTTGAGGTCAAATCCGGCGGCACAAGGGGCCAATCATAGAT
Organism: Diploptera punctata; assembly: GCA_030220185.1. Taxonomy (NCBI): domain Eukaryota; kingdom Metazoa; phylum Arthropoda; class Insecta; order Blattodea; family Blaberidae; genus Diploptera; species Diploptera punctata. The sequence continues at coordinate 279,143 of JASPKZ010007572.1, forward strand.
TTATACCAATCGTTATTTAAAGAATTTCAACAAATAAATTCATTAATTGAATTTCTAAATTAAGAGAGTTATCAGATGGTCTCTTAAACCAACCAATATAAATTAGTGCTTACTTCTGATGCAGTATTTGTATCGTTCACTTCAGTAGAGCAGTTGGTAAGATGCTTTCTTGCGACGACGCAGACCCAGGTTCGATCCTGGTCAGGATTTTTTTTAAAATAACGTCGTTATTTTTTATAATGCCTACACGTTACCGGGCTACGTTATATAAATACATTTGTATATATAGGGAAATTCATTAATTAAAGGAAACAGCTCACATATATATATATATATATATATATATATATATATATATATATATATATATAATGTATAACGATTGTAAAATCTCCTTACTTTGTTTAAAAACATATGGCATAACAGTTTGTTCATTTCCACTACTAATGTAAAATGCGTCTGATTAATTTAAATTAATATAATATATAATTTAATTATACAAGTAAGTCCTGGAGTATTGCATCGCTTCATACAGACAGTTTCTAGCAGGAAACGGTTGTGGTCTAGTGCAGAGAGCTTGTATTTCCCATGCAGGAGGTCGCGTGTTCGATCCCGCTGTCGTGCTTTTTTTTCTCTCTCTCTCTCTCTCTGTCTCGTCCTTATCTCAATTAATTTTCTTTGTTGTTTTTTTGCTTCGTTTTATTTTCAGTATTTACCGCACTACTTATTTACACGAAATTATTTTCCATTGCACGACACACAACGAAATAGAACGGATTTTAGTTTCTCGAATAGTTGTATACTTGTGACCCAAACAGCTGATCTCTAATCATGCGCAGTAGCTTCGTTCTGAGACTTGGAAAAAAATTGTCTGTGCGCCATCAATTATTTCAAAGGCTGTACATAATATTCTAGAATAGTTGTTACTAGGAAGAATTTTCACACTTTATACAACATAACGATGGCTTAGTGCAAACATGTGTAAAGTACAATTTTCGTTCAAATTTACGTACAAAATCAGAAAAATCTTAGGTGTAGGCCTGTTTTTATTGAGCACAAATTTTGTAACTGAATACTAAGAGTTTCCTGTAGTTCCGTGGTGGCAATATGTTGTATTTATCATTGTGTAAATGGGTACTGAACATCTTAAAATGCGTTTTTCTCAAAACTAGTACTCACACCATGTATGCACTAAGCCATCGATAATATAAATAAGTGCAGTATATTTACCTTAAAATTAGTTATGGGTATGTGCTGGCTTTATATAATGCAATGTACGAAAATATTATACATATAATAGAAATATTCAAACAAATGACATCAGTAAAAAGGAAACAATTGCAATCAACTAAAGTATCTGCAAATTACAACTACATTATTACTTAATACATATTTTAGATAGCTGTTACCCAAATTAAATTAGTAAAAATAATTGTAAAAACATAATATTACAGTATATCTGATAAGTATTTTATTTCAGTAATGCCTACTAAAGGACAACACGCACACACTATTGAGTAATACTAATAAATTAGGACTGGAAGTAAATATCAATAAAACTAAATATATGGTCACACGTAGAAATATATTATATAATGGAAATGGATAGCTAATGACAAATGAGGGACATTTTGAGGAAGTGGCTTAATTCAAATACCTAGGAACAAATAAATCACAAACAGGAATGAGATGCACAAGGAAATTAAACACAGGCTCAATTCTGGAAATGCATGCTATTATGCATTACAGAGACTTTTGACGTCCCAACTCCTTTCAAAAAACGTTAAACTGAAAATATATAAAACTATTATTCTACCAGTTATATTATATGGGTGCGAAACATGGACTCTTACTTTAAGGGAGAAAAGGAGATTACAAGTATTTGAGAATAAAGATCTGAGGGAAATTTTTTGACCAAAGAGAGAATGGAAAAAGACTACATAACAATGAACTATATGGTCTTTATAGGAAGCCAGATATAATAAGAACAGTTAAGTCTTGTAGAATGCGATGGGCAGGGCATGTGGCACGTATGAGGAATGAAAGACATGCATGGAAGCAGTTGGTAGACCAAGAATGAGGTGGGAGAATGACATTAACTATGATTTGAGAGAAGTAGATTATAAAGGAAATGATTGGAAAGCATTAGCTCAAGTTAGGAATGTATGGAGAGCTTATGTCCGCGCGGCCATGAACCTACAGGCTCGATAGTGCCAGTGAGTAAGTAGGCAAGTAATGCATAATTAAAACAAAGCTTGACGAACAGATAGGTGTATGGACAAGTCTACATAACAATAAATTACAAGGTGTTTATGGGAAGGCAGATGTAATTACAACAGTCAGTCTCGTACACTGCAATGGACAGGACATGCGGCACGAATGGGGGAATAGACGAGAGGCATGAAAAGTTATTGTAGGAAAACCAGATGGAAAGCTCCCAGGAGATAGACCTAGAATGAAGTGGGACAGAGCATTAACCATGAGTTCAGGGAGGTAAATTATACAAAGGATGAATGGGGGGGAATTAGCTCAGGATAGGGATGCATGGAGAGCATATGTCCATGTGGCTATGAACCTGTTAATTTGGTAGTGCCAGTATGTTAGTTAACCCACTCGCTTCAGATTTAAATGTTCAATGCATTTCCCCAGAAATCATATTTACCTTCATATAAATTATATTGTCTATTTTCAGGCATTCAAAACGAACAAAAGATAACGGTACTTGATATCACAATTAGGGTGAAGGCTACAACAGATTCCTCTAGAATTCATAAATGTTAACAAAAGATTACCCTGCCAAGGGATGTACAAAATATAGCAAAATATATATCAACAGAATTAAGTGATACTACCTCATCTTCTGATGTGAATGGGTTAAAATTTAAAAATTGAAATATATTTTAATCATATTACATACATACAGAATTTGTATGTGAGCAATATATGTTGGTAGGTTTAAGTTCATCTCTTTATGTTAGAAAAATAATAATGTTAGGGAATCAACTTCTACACCTTGGAATGTGATGGATGATGATGATGGTAATGATACGCCAGGAGAGACCTTAATTCTAAACCTAATCTAATGAAGTGAATATCATAATGACAGCCAGATGATATTTGGGGACCATTAGGACCTTAAATTTTCCTTACATTTATCTTATAGCTGAGGGAAAAGCTCCAAAAAACCTCACCTAGGAAACTGTCCCGACCGGGGATCGAATTCGGGTCCGCTGCGTGACAAGGCAGCACGCTACGTAGAGTCCACAGTGGTGGACTTTAAAGAGAGAAGTTCGTATTAGGATTTGAGTAGCAATCACATATTTTTCTTTCTGAGACAAAAAAAAAAGTTTATTTTTTGTTGCTCAGTGAAATCAGCGAAATCTATTAGAAGTGAGGGTATATAAGAAATCCAAATTTTAAAATTCGCTACAGTGCCCGCCATTTTCTTCTCGAAACATTACTATATACATACGTTTTAATTAAGATGATAAAGATGTATTCCTACGTGACGCATCTTTTAGTTTTTGTTACGCCATTTAATGACATTTCTAACGTAGACTATAGGTTCATACACTTAACAATGACGTCATCCACTATTATCAACTCTCAGTAAAATTAAAAAATAAATAATAGTCTCAAAAATCTAAAACAACACGCTTTATTAGAAAACCTAACTAAAAAATTGAAAATAATTTTAATTTCCAACACGCTTGGGATAAAATTAAAGTGGTAAAAATAATCATATCCAACACATATAGAATAAAACTAGAGTTATCTACAAAAAGAAAATTTTACTATCAAAAGCGTGGGATGCTTTATATCAATTAATATATTTGATAATAAACAGATATTGGTAAAAGTAAAGTCTCTAAGATGAAAACGTAAAAACCATAAAAAGCACCCCACGCTTTTGATGGTAAAATTATTTTCTTTTTGTTGATAACTCTAGTTTTATTCTATATGTGTTGGAGATGATTTTTTTGTTGACCACTTTAATTTTATCCCAAGCGTGTTGGAAATTAGTATTATTTTTCTTTTTTAGTTCGGTTTTCTAATAAAGCGTGTTGTTTTAGTTTTTTGAAACTATTATTTATTTTTTAGTTTTAATATTTACAGAATAAGATAAAAATGTAAATATCTTTAAATTCGACACTATTGTAGTATGGGCTAAAAGTAATACTCTACTAAAAAAATCCTCTGGGCCGGATTTGAACCAGTGACCTATGGATTACTGAAATTATATACCACTACAGTCCACCGCTCTACAAACTGAGCTCTTACAACGATTGAGTAAGAAGTTGGTAAGTCCGCAACCTATTATACCGGTTTTTATTATTTTGATTTTCTGCTGATTCTGTCCAGGATTTTTTAAACATTTCTAAAATGATTGTATTGTCATCGGTCCTTTACAAATATATAAAGTTTCAAGTCGATCCAATGTTTCTAAGTGGGTGAAAATCGTGTTCAAATATTCCGTTACATAGTTACAAAGACACTTTTTTTATATTCAGATGATTCTGGCAAGGATTTTAGAAACAAAGTATGAAATTATTGTGTCACGGGTCCTTTACAAGTATACAAAGTTTCAAGTCGATCCTACGATTTTAAGTGGGTGAAAATCGCGTTGAAAGATTCCGTTACATAGATAGATAGATAGATAGATAGATAGATAGATAGATAGATAGATAGATAGATAGATAGATAGATAGATAGATAGATAGATAGATAGATAGAGGTCAAGCTAATATAAAGCGTGTAATAAGTTACTATCCTCACATGGAGTTTTAGATAAAAGTTACAAAATTGTTCCATATCGGATAAATAAAATTAATAATTCCAGGCATTTATTTATCGATTTCACAATTCCAGGTATCATCAATTTCAATCAAACCCACCATTAACTGGAGCCAACATCTAAACACGGCCGTGTTAATGGGTCTGGAAAATACACAATAGAGCACTCGTAACATTTATTTTTCTAGCTGGCATTTAAGGTTATAAAGCAGAAATATACAAGCAGAAAATGGCAATAACAAAGTGCAATGCCCCAGCAAGAGATTCTAAACATTCGCACAGATTTATCCCTGACCTACTGTATGTACATTTAGAGTTAATGAACCACTAAGCTGGGCAGTTTGCCTACCAAAATCCTTGTCTTTTGTTTTGTGTCTATTAAACATTCTGTTGGCAACTTTAGTGACAATTAAAACTGTCTTCTTTTGTTCTAAATACCAACATTACAGCTGTTCTATAAAACCACACACAATTTAACAAATTGACAAAATACAAACAACACCGTATTTCAAAATAGCTCTAGATTTAACTTTTGTTTGCCAAATTATGTAGCATGGATTAGTATATTTAAACAAATAATACATTTAGAATTTTTATTTGAATTATAAGCTAATTAATTATTTAATATATAATTTTATGCTAAGGATAACTAACCATAAAATAATTAAAAATGAAAATTTTGGCCTAAATTTAAAAACATATTTTTCATGCTATCCATCCATAGTAATTCTGCCCGAAGGCAGGTCCTTCACTGCAATCATAGCATTTTCATGCTATGCTTGCAGCTTTACTAGGGAATTGTAGGTGTGGTAGCTTCCCGTTGCTTTCCACACCGCTGAAGGATGATGATAATGATGATCTTAATGATAAGGGTGATGATGATGGCCATATGATTTCGGGGACCGTTTGGACCTTAAAGTTTTCCTGACATTTGTCTGACAGGTGAGGAAAACCCCGATAGAAACCTCACCGAGAAAAACTGCCCCGACCGGGGATCGAACCCGGGCCCGCTGCGTGACAAGGCAGCAAGCTACCTCGAGACCACAGCGGTGGACTTTGGCAAAATATATATCTATAGGCTATATTTAATTTATTTCAAAGTAAATAACGTAAAATCTACTCTTTCGAGTTTAGTTACTTCCAAAATAAACAGAACAAATCAATAAAATGTATTGAAAGAAAAACTCTTTACTCTCCCAATTTATAATTTTTACATTTATGTTCGAAAATTAACATAGGAATGAATTTTAACACGATATCTTGTTTAAATAATAAGTTTTGAATCGAAAATAAGATAATTTTTTCCTACATTCCCATAGACGTGTTAGTGTTAACTGGCCAACTGATAAAAGTACTATATATATATATGGAGCAGAACTTTGGCCATTAACAACAAAAACAAATAAGTATCTTATGGCAACGGAAATGAATTTTATATGAAGGGCAGCAAGAATTTCAAGAAGAGAAAAAATTAGGAACTCAGTTATAAGGGAGAAAATGAAGATTCCATTGCACTATTTTAGATTATATTAAAACTCAGCAATTAAGATGGTACGGTCATGTCCAGCGAATGGAAGAGGATCGACTACCAAGATCTGTTTTGGAATGGAAACCCGAGGGAAGACGAGACAGAGGAAGACCTAAAACCTCCTGGAGTCAGGGAATATGTTTATACATGAAGGAGACACATCTACAACCAGGAGATTGGATGGACCGACAAAATTGGCTATTAGGAATCGGACGATATCAAAGACATTAATCAACCTATGATCTATCTATCTATGTATACGCCCAGTTGGTAGACCAAGAATGAGGTGGGAGAATAACATTAACTATGATTTGAGGAAAGTAGATTTTACAGGGGATGATTGGAAAACATTCGCTCAGGATAGGGATATATAGAGAGCTTATGTCCGCGCGGCCATGAACCTACGGTTCGATAGTGTCAGTGAGTTACTTATATATATATATATATATATATATACACACACACACACAATAATTCGATAAATTTAAGACTGATGGATCCATATGATAACAAATCAAAAAGAGCGATATAATGGTACTGGAACCTCCATAGGACATATTATGTAACTATAGAGATGGAATATATTCAGAATAAATGATCATTCTAATGCTACGAGTGATTTCCAATTTATCTAGAAGATTTTGAAATCACGAGTGGCATTTGTTAGGACTATTTAACGAATAAAATTAAGCTGTTTACTGACAAATAATTATTTAAGTATAGTTATTTTAAAATATGTAATATCTAATGTAAACGGCGATGTTTGAAAACAAATGAGAAATGTTTGGTTATGTTTCATTTGTTCATCTCTGCAACTTAATCACACTATTTATTGCCAAACAGGATCGCAATATTATAAGAATGCGCCCTAATGGAGAAAAAAGTAAACAAGAGGAGCTTTCTTTATTTTGGTAATTAAAATTCGATAATTATCGAGGTGAAACACGACTGCGATTGGTTGTAAAACAAAATTAATTGAAACGTGATTGGTCATTGACTCCCATTTAGGGCATGAGTTAAATAGTCATAAAATAGTTTAATTGGATTTTTACGCATTCGTGTGTGTAGGCCTATATATATTATATGGTAGAGAGAGTAATTCCTTATTATTATTATTATTATTATTATTATTATTATTATTATTATTATTATTATTGCGACGAATGCAAGAAGAAAGATTACCCAGGAAAACATTGGAATGGTGTCCACCTGGAAGAAGGAGAAGAGGAAGACCTCGTTACTCGTGGATGCAGGAAATAAGAACTGGAATGAGAGCAAGGGGACTGGAGGACATGGATTGGATGGAGAGAGACGAGTGGAGAAGAAAAATAAAACTTTAGGCGCAGAAAGATGTATAAACATTAAAATTCTGTATATAAATAAATACATTATTATTATTAGTATTATTATTATTATTACTGGTATTATTATTATTATTATTATATTATTATTATTATATTATTATTATTATTATTATTATTATTATTATTATTATTATATTAAAGGATGATTTAAAGTATTTCCATTGATGCTTTCTAGTGATAATATCGTTGCCTCAGACTCGGCTTGGGCCGGGTTCGATAGCTAATCGGGGAAAGTTTGATGGCTAGGACTTCTTGGGTTTTTTTATTCCCTGTAAGACAAATCCCAGGAAACGTAAGGACCAAATAGTTTCCGAACAACATCAATATAATATTCCCTTTGATTAGTATGAATGTGTGAATGAAATATATGTCTTGTCTTAAATATTCGCGCAGTCGCGAGTAGTCATGGCATAAAGCTGATCATTAACCAAGGGAGGCCCTTCATATCCTAATGTGGTCAAAAAACAGTGTGTGAGCCAGAGTTTAAAATATTCTACTGACAGCTCGTGTTACTTATAATAATGGAATATGTAAGTATTTGATTCCAAAAGACATGAATTTATTAAAAAATAGGTTATTGCCGTAATAGATTTCAACTGCCTTTGTCAAATATTTTTTGTAAGAAGTGTTGCTGACAACACGCACACACTATTGAGTAACACTAAGAAATTAGGACTGGAAGTAAATATTAATAAAACTAAATATATGGTCACACGTAGAAATTCAGTATATAATGGAAATGGGCAGCTAATGACAAATGAGGGAAATTTTGAGGAGGAGGCTGAATTCAAGTACCTAGGAATAATAATTACAAATAGGAATGAGATGCACAAAGAAATTAAACATAGGCTCAATTCTGGAAATGCGTGCTATTATGCATTGCAGAGACTCTTGATGTCCCAACTCCTTTCAAAAAACGTTAAACTGAAAATATATAAAACTATAATTCTACCAGTTATATTATATGGGTGCGAAACATGGACTCTTCCTTTAAGGGAGGAAAGGAGATTACAAGTATTTGAGAATAAAGTACTAAGGAAAATTTTTGGACCAAAGTGAGATGAACAGACAGGTGAATGGAGAAGACTACATAACAATGAACTACATGGTCTTTATAGGAAGCCAGATATAATAATAACAGTTAAGTCTCGTAGACTACGATGGGCAGGACATGTTGCACGTATGGGGAATGAAAGACTTGCATGGAAGCTTCTTGTAGGAAAGCCAGAGGGAAAACGCCCGGTTGGTAGACCAAGAATAAGGTGGGAGAATAACATTAACTATGATTTGAGGGAAGTAGATTATACAGGGAACGATTGGAAAGCATTAGCTCAGGATAGGGATGTATGGAGAGCTTATATCCGCGCGGCCATGAACCTACGGGTTCGATAATGCCAGTGAGTAAGTAAGTAAGTAAGAAGTGTTGCTATAGAAAGCTGTGTGACTTTATCCATAATATTTTTAAGAGACTTTGAGTTAGTTTTTTCTTGGGTTTGTTAATTAATTAATTAATTTGTTCATGTTACGTTATTATGTAACGCTAGAAATTAACCATGCTCTAAATTAGTGTAAATAATTAATTTTATTGTAACTAAAACCCTAACATACCGGATGGAGAAATGGGGTTCATATTATTGGAGATTCAATAAAAAAAAATATGTAGATATACGCTGTGAGGATTTAGTTATAACGATTTATACCAACCTCTTCTACCCTTGAGTGCCCTCCCTGACTAACAATATTGACAATAACTTCATCATCATCATCATCACTCCAGGGATTAAGCAATTGCCCGTTACGACTTCATAATGCATCAGCCCAACGTCTTCTAGGTCTTTCAACATCACGTCTTCCTCTTGCTTGATAATTTCTTGCTAACAATGGATATCTCTCCTTACTCATTCCATCCATGTGATCAATCCATTTCTGTCTGTAATTTGTGACCTTATCCAATAAAGGCTGTACCTTCAATTCTTCTCTTATATCCTCATATCTTATTCTATCAAGTCTTTTACATCCTTTTACTTGTCTTAGGAACCTCATCTCCGCCGTCTGTATTCTATCCTTCTGTTTCTTCACTGGAGCCCAAGTTTCAGACTAAAACTTTTATGTTAATTTAACTAATTTTGTCAAAATTCTTGAAATGCTTGGTATTTTTACCCCCATTCTCCTAACACATTCCAGCGCGTGGTTATTAGTTAAGCACGACATTCAACAGTTTCTGATCTTTCCTCAGATATTATGGAGACGGAGGAAAAGGAGAGTATCCGTTCCTTTTTAAACCGACCAACTACTCTCTCTTAAAACGACCCGACAAGTAAATGCCCACAGACTATATTGCAGCAAATGAGAATAGAATCTTCCTACTTTGTTCTCTGAACTTCGAAAATGTCTGATTTTCATTCAATTATACTTTAGTACTCATACTTTGACAAATATGCTTCATTTTCTGTTTCCCTGAGCTAATTTATGTATCTTATTCTATTAAGCAGGAAATGAAGAGGCGCCCGAAAATATAAAAAAGAATATATATAGCCTATTTTCTTTTACTAAGCCTATGTTTTCACTTTACAGAGATTTAGGCGCTCTCTCCCCCTACAGGGAAGAATTTGAATCATACTAATTTAGTTACACTTGTTTTCATATAGATGTCATTTTGAGTGGTACGTGGTCAGCGTTCCGCCTCATACTGACATCTAGGAAACCAAGGTAGTACTAGGACGGGAAAATTCGGTAAATTTTGCTTAGAGGCCTTTTCATTCAGGTTTCAGGACTTTTTACGAGCCTGAAATCTTCAGACTCGGGACCCACGGCTTAAAGTCCCTCCCGGAGGACTTGCTCCTTGGATTTTTCCGTCCTAAAATATCAATCGACCCCGGCCGGGTTTGAACCCGCGACCCTCCGGACCAGAGGCAAGGAGCATAACCACTTGTCCACCGCGGCCGATTAAAAGAATATATATATCCATAGTAATTCTGCCCCGAGGGCAGGTCTTTCACTGCAATCATAGCATTTTTATGCTATGCTTTGTAGCTTTACTAGGGAATTACAGGTGTGGTAGCTTCCCGTTGCTTTCTACACCGGTGAAGGATGATGATGATGATGATACTGAGAAGGATGATGATAATGATGATGATGGCTGGAGACCGTTGGGCTCTAAGTTTTCTAACATTTGTCTTACAGGCGAGGAAAATCCCCGAAAAAAATCTCACCCAGGAGCCTATCCCGAACGGGAATCGAACCCGGGCACGCTGCGTGACAAGGCAGCACGCTACCTCGAGACCACAGCGGTGGATATATTATATTACCAATGCCAACAGGATGTCATTATGACAATTACGGTATTCTTTCCTCGCGTCGGCGGAATTGTAACACATTTCTTAAGTTGGGGCGCCTGGAAAGCGGAGTTACGTTACGCCAATTATATGATAGGTGATTAATGATAACGAAAACCCAGGAGAATCCTTAAACCTAAAGATAACCTATATCCAGATCATTGGCTGTCACAGGAATAATTCCCTTTAAGTAAAAATTCTTGTGCTCTGGCCGGGAATCGCATCCGCGACCCCATTAACTATAATCAGATGCTCTGAACACTAGCCCACGAGATTGTCATATTTTAAAACCAATTTTAATTAAACTTGTTCTTTAAACTTGTTTTCGTAATCGGAAATTAGTTTTTAACATCATAATTAGCCAGACACAATGAGTGAAGCCCTGCTCACAAATTCCAGGTAACGAAGTAATTATACCACATTACCAAGTTTGCTCTTTCACAGAAAAACAAACATACATTAAGGCCGTTCATGAACAAGGTAAGCAAATATATAGTCCAGTAATATTTTTAATTTCCCTCTTTTTGCACTTTAACACTCAAAGGTTAATCTTTGTCTTGTTGGACACAAAAATACACAAGTTCTGAAAATACGTTCAATTTAAACAAATATAATACCTGTTATTGTCTCTCCATCTATGTATAACTTAATATTAGAGCAAAAACTACTTTGAATAATTAATATGATTTAGTACGTTTCATTGTATATACGAACGTTTCTATGGTGTAACGTTTCAGTAGGAAAATAGGGGTCACGGGATCAATTCCAGGGTACGCAGGAGAAATTATTTGCGATATGGTCTGGAACGGTATTCACTCAACCTCCAGAGGACAACTGAGTGGCTATTTGGTATAAATAGATAATAGTTTTAAAAAACTAAAACAACACGCTTTATTAGAAAACCGAACTAAAAAATGAAAAATAATTTTAATTTCCAACACGCTTGGGATAAAATTCGAGTGGTCAACAAAAAATCATCTCCAACACATGTAGAATAAAACTAGAGTTATCAACAAAAAGAAAATTTTACCATCAAAAGCGTGGGGTGCTCTATATTTGATAATAAACAGATATTGGTAAAAGTAAAGTCTCTAAGAAGAAAATGTAAAAACCATAAAAAGCACCCCAGCTTTTGATTGTAATTTTTTTGTAGATAGCTCTAGTTTCATTCTAGATGTGTTGGAGATGATGATTTTGTTGACCACTTTAATTGTATCCCAAGCGTGTTGGAAATTAAAATTATTTTTCATTTTTTAGTTTGGTTTTCTAATAAAGCGTGTTGTTTTAGTTTTTTTAACTATTATTTATTTTTTAGTTTTAATATTTTACAGAATAAGATAAAAATGTAAATATCTTTAAATACGATATTATTGTAGTATGAGCTAAAAGTAATAATCTACTAAAAAATCCTCCGGGCCGGATTTGAACCAGCGACCTATGGATTACTGAAATTATATACCACTACAGTTCCACCGCTCTACCAACTGAGCTACCAGAGGATATAATATTAATTTCTTACAACTATGGACTAAAAAATCGATAAGTCCACAACCTATTATACCGGTCTTTATTTTATTTTATTTTTTTGATGTCCTGATGATCCTGGCCAGGATCTTAGAAAAAATTATGAAATTATTGTATTGTCATTGGTCCTTTACAAGTATACAAAGTTTCAAGTCGATTCAATGTTTTTAAGTGGGTGAAAATCGTGTTGAAAGATTCCGTTACATAGATAGACAGATACAGGTCAAGCTATTATATAGCGTGTAAAAAGATAATAGCCATTATTGTCTCTTCATCTATGTATAATTTATTAATAGAGCAATACTACTTTTGAATAATTAATATCATTTAATAAGTTTCATTGTACATACGAACGCTTCTATGGTGTAATGTTTCAGTAAGAAAATAGGGGTCACCACATCAATTCCAGGCTATGCCGGAGAAATTATTTGCGATATGGTCTGCAACGGTATTCCCTGAACCTCCGGAGGACAACTGAGTGGCTATTTGATATGAAAAATAGCGAAATACGTTTACGAAAAATGAAACTAACGTTGAGGAACTACATCACGCTAACCACGTGACTAGACCATTACTTTATTTAATACGCATACATTTCAGTTAATACAACACTGTAAAGAACAATATCCAGTATCTAATTTATAATTATTTATATTTAAAAACATGAAATAATAAAGAACACAGCCTATGGTTAGGAAGAAACTGTGTTTTGAAGATTGAAGGAATGGTGAACAAAAATAATTTAAGGGAAATAAGAAGATATATTATATTTACTCAATGGCACTATCGAACCCTTAAGTTCATGGCCGCGCGGACATAAGATCTCCATACACCCCCATCCTGAGCCAATGCTTTCCAATCATTCCCTGTATAATCCACTTCCCTCAAATCATAGTTATCATGGTCTACCAACTTGGCGTTTTCCCCCTGGTTTTCCAACAGAAGCTTCCATGCACGTCTTTCAATAATATTATAGGTAACGCTTATACAGTTACCTGTTGTCTAATAATTAATTTTTCTCTATATATTTAATTTTATACTATGTCATTAATCTTTTCCTCGTTTTTTTATATATCTTCTACATATATATTTAATTCGTTAAATTTAGAGTAAATCAAATTACATTATAAATATTAATTGTATTATATTCATAACTTGTAATCGTTTATATATGTGTATATATATATATATATATATCTTGTACATATATATTTAATTCGTTAAATTTAGAGTAAATCAAATTACATTATAAATATTAATTGTATTATATTCATAACTTGTAATCGTTTATATATGTGTATATATATATATATATATATATATATATATATATATATATATATATCTTGTACATATATATTTAATTCGTTAAATTTAGAGTAAATCAAATTACATTATAAATATTAATTGTATTATATTCATAACTTGTAATCGTTTATATATGTGTATATATATATATATATATATATATATATATATATATATCTTGTACATATATATTTAATTCGTTAAATTTGAGTAAATCAAATTACATTATAAATATTAATTGTATTATATTCATAACTTGTAATCGTTTATATATATATATATATATATATATATTGTAATTTAGATTTAAGACTATTTTTTTTGTTTGTATTTTTTTAAACTGGTTGAATGGTAGACAAGGCCTTAATGCCTTAACTCTGCCAGGTAAAATAAAGCTATTATTATTATTATTATTATTATTATTATTATTATTATTATTATAAATTATAGTAACAGACACGAAATGGAAACTAGATTGGGAGAAAGAATGAAAAATGCTCCGTTTTCAGCGAAAATTTTCCTTTTTAGGGCAGAAACAGAAAACAATGAATGAATCAGAATCCAATCATTAACTCTTTTTAAACATTTGATGTGACTTATGGCCCTCAACGCCTTTATAAAAGTGTGATAAAATGTCAGGGAAAAAATTATTATTTAATTCCTGTAGGCCTATATATTTTGAAATATGAAATTATTACATGAGTTATCTAAGAAAGGAAACAAAATAAGATTTAATAGTAAACTCAATTTGTTTCCTAGGAGGACTTAAAATACAATCTGGATACAATTAGATTAGAAAATACACAAATGTGGCAGAGTTGCTAAAATTATGGGCATTTTTAAAATGAACAACTCTCGTAATTTACTGCAAATGCATTTCCTTAAATTATCCACATTTGTACCTGATAAACAGTTTTAAAATTGCACTTCGTGGCGTATTTGTTAAGGCAATACGCTACAATCAGGTAGTTCTAGTGTTCGAGTCCCAATACGGTTAGGCGGCATTGTGTCTGGCGGTATAATGGCCCTGGGGTCGTACTCAGTCTATAAGGGAAATGAGTACCAGATTACGTTCCGAGAGTAAAGTCGGCCGTCGTGCACAACTGACAGTCCTGCTGACATCTTCTATCGACTGTCTAAAAGTTGGGAACCTTAAAATCCAATTACCCCGAGGGCTCCTAAGACCTATCTTGGGATCACTTTACTTTTTAGCTCCTTTCTATAGAAATACCTTGCATTCGATGTGTCAAATAAAATATCTAGCAATATGCCATTTTATTCTAGTTTCACTTGTTTTGGAGTAGGCCTATTACATTTTCAAATAATTTAACTTCCAATTATAATTTAGTAACTGAATTAACACCCATTGTAACACTAGGAAATTAGGACTGGAAGTAAATATCAATAAAACTAAATATATGGTCACATGTAGAAATTCATTATATAATGGAAATGGACAGCTAATGACAAGTGAGGGAAATTTTGAGGAAGTGGCTGAATTCAAATACCTAGGAACAATAATCACAAACATGAATGAGATACACAAGGGAATTAAACATAGGCTCAATTCTGGAAATGCGTGTTATTATGCATTACAGAGACTTTTGATGTCCGAACTCCTTTCAAAAAACGTAACTGAAAATATATAAAACTATTATTCTACCAGTTATATTATATGGATGCGAAGCATGGACTCTTACTTTAAGGGAGGAAAGGAGATTACGAGTATTTGAGAATAAAGTACTCAGGAAAATTTTTGGACCAAAGATAGATCAACAGATAGGTGAATGGAGAAGACTGCTTAACAATGAACTACATGATGTTTATAGGAAGCCAGATATAATAAGAGCAGTTAAGTCTCGTAGACTGCGATGTGCAGGACATGTAGCACGTATGGGGAATGAAAGACGTGCATGGAAGCTTGCTGTAGGAAAACCAGAGGGAAAACGCCTAGTTGGTAGACCAAGAATGAGGGTGGGAGAATTACATTAACTATGATTTGAGGAAAGTATATTATACAGGGAATGATTGGAAGGCATTAGCTCAGGATAGGGATGTATGGAGAGCTTATGTCCGTGCGGCCATGAACCTACGAGTTCAATAGTGCCAGTGAGTAAGTAAGTAAACAATTAACACCCATTAATAATGATAAATTACGTCGATAATTATTATTTATTAGATTTTAAATATTTCTATTATTCCATTCTATTGCCCCAGCTTAACTTCTCACATTATTGTTACATTTAAGTGTCACACGCCATCTGGGTGTTAGAGTGGCACGAACTGTCGGGAGAGGGATTTTAACTATGGATCACACATACTTTTTGACCACACAAGGACATGGAGAGCCTCCCCGAATGAGTGATCAGCTCGATGTCGGGGCCTCTTCCGAGACAACACAACATTAAGACAAAACACACCACTCACACACACATTCATACTAAACATAGCGAACATTATTTAATAAAAATAGTTTTAAGATCTGTTAATATATTTACCTAATACCTTGTATAATAAGCGATTGATTAATTCATTATATATTATTATTATCTTTCCATTTTTTTCTTTTTCTTTTCTTTTTATGTATAGTAGATTCGAGCTGTTATTCCTTTCTGTATTCATTCTATCATTTATTTTATTTTAAATGTATTTAATTTCATTGTGGAGATTACAAGTATTTGAGAATAAAGTACTTAGGAAAATTTTTGGACCAAAGTGAGATAAACAAACAGGTGAATGGAGAAGACTACATAACAGTGAATTACATGGTCTTTACAGGAAGCCAGATATAATAAGAACAGTTAAGTCTCGTAGACTGCGATGAGCAGGACATGTTGCACGTATGGGGAATGAAAGACTTGCATGGAAGCTTCTTGTAGGAAAACCAGAGGGAAAACGCCCAGTTGGTAGACCAAGAATGAGATGGGAGAATAACATTAACAATGATTTGAGGGAAGTATATTATACAGGGAATGATTGGAAAGCATTGGCTCAGGATTGGGATGTATGGAGAGCTTATGTCCGCGCGGCCATGAACCTACGGGTTCGATAGTGCCAGTGAGTAAGTTTAATTTCATTGTATTATTAGACATTATTTTCATTATTATTCAATTTGACAGATAATTTTTTAGTATGACTATTATTGTAGTTTATTGTATTTATATGTAACATATGTTTGTCCTGGTGAGTGGAAGAGAAGGCCACATGGCCTTAACTCCACCAGACTAAATAAATCTATTCTATTCTAATATTACAATGATGGTCAGATGACGTTCGGGGACTGTTTGGGCCTTAAAGTTTCCTGACATTTGTCTTACAGGTGGGGAAAAACCCCGAAAAAAACCCATCACCCAGAAAACTTGTCCCGACCGGGGATCGAACCCGGACTCGCTAAGTACGAGGCAGAATATTTTAAATATACATTAATATGTTTACAGCTAATTTCACATATTTTAGGTTACACTCGTCTAATTGCATATTTTTGTTTAAAAAGAATCATGCTAAGCCATTCTACTAATACATTATTTTCATGTTATGCCTGTGATAAGTAACAAAATCCAACCGACTGTATGGTGAATTTCTGACAATATGTGGGAAATATATGAAGAGGCATAGGCCTATGGAATTATGGTGTGTTATTTATTTATTTTTTCCATTTTGAGGAAAACAGTGTTTTGTTAATCAATGTACAAGGGATCAAGTTAGCTTAATATTGACAATCAATATAGATGAGAATGATTTGTATTCTTTTTTGCTGAAAATGCAAGAATTCTCTTTGAAAAATGTCGACTTTTGGGGTCATTTTTCGAAAATGTTGTGCATTTTTTTCCCCCGGATTTAATATAGAGGAATAATCATACCGCATCAAGAAAGTTGCCAATATCAGGCTGCTGCCTCGAAATCGAAGTTAATTAAATAAATTTATGATAAAATATCAATATTTTTATAATGAAAACTTTTTTTTGTAATCCTCAGGTTCTCATTTTTGGACATTACTGGTGTTCTCTCCAGGCATTGGTGTAATTGTAACCCACTTCGGAGGTTGAGGCGCCTGGAAGGCGGGGTTATGTTGCCCCGATGATATGATGTGTGATGATGATAGTGGTGCGCCAGGAGAGTCCTTAATCTTAAGCTTAATCTAAGATGAATATGAGTGATGATGACTGCGTTGGCCATATGATGTTCGTGGACGGTTTGGGCCTTAAAGTTTCCTGCCATTTGTCTTACAGGTGAGGAAAAACCCCGATAAAAACCTCAACTTGTCCCGACCGGGGACCGAACCCGGGCCCGCTGCGTGATAAGGCAGCACTCTACCTCGAGACCACAGCAGTGGACTACAATGAAAATGTAATGTTTCAGAGATATTTATTGCCCTAAGTGATAGTATTAATTGTTGATGTATCCGAAATACAGTATGCAGTTTTTTCTTTAATATATATATATATATATATATATATGGAGTATATATCACAGTGGTGTCAGTTTTTTACAAAAATGAGTAAAATACACGACTTTAAAGAAAAAAACTGCATACTGTATTTCGGATACATCAACAATTAATACTATCACTTAGGGCAATAAATATCTCTGAAACATTACATTTTCATTGTAGTCCACTGCTGTGGTCTCGAGGTAGAGTGCTGCCTTATCACGCAGCGGGCCCGGGTTCGGTCCCCGGTCGGGACAAGTATATATATATATATATATATATATATATATATATCCATAGTAATTCTGCCCGAAGGCAGATCCTTCACTGCAATCATAGCATTTTCATGCTATGCTTGCAGCTTTACTAGGGAATTGTAGGTGTGGTAGTTTCCCATTGCTTTCCACACCGGTGAAGGATGATGATGGTAATGATAAGGGTGATGATGATGATGATGGCCATATGATTTCGGGGACCGTTTGGGCCTTAAAGTTTTCCTGACATTTGTCTTACAGGTGAGGAAAAAACCCGATAAAAACTGCCCCGGACCGGGGATCGATCCCGGACCCGCTGCGTGACAGGCAGCACGCTACCTTGAGACCACAGCGGTGGACATATATATATATATATATATATATATATATATAACTATCTTTAAAATGAGTAAAACTATATTTTCCTGGATCAAATGTATAAGAATTTTAACCAAATAATAATTATTGTTATTCTTTTTAGACCGTAATATATTATTTCCTATTTCGTAGTTTTATTTAGTCTATTAATATTAATAAATATTTAACTGAAAAGAACAATAACAAAAATAAATAATACAATTTTTACTTTGATATTTACTGTAATATATTAATAATAGAATCTTATTATTAATTAAAATCGTATTATAAAAACATTGCTACGTTCATTTATCAGATAATCGATAAGAGAACAGATAAATTGCAATTGTTTCCCGCGCATTATTACAAATTTTCGCGCCAAACCAGCACATACCCATGGTCGTTGGTGATGTGGTTTTCTTTCTCGACTTCAGTGATGGTCACGTCGTTATCCGTGCTTTCCCGGCGTTTGCTTGTCTTCTTCACCTTCCTCACTTTCCTCTCCGTGGTTGTAAATTGCATTTGAACTTCAACATCTGCCATTTTGACGATTTAGACGTAAAAACACGTAACAGAAGAACCGAAGAAAACGAAAGTTCTAAAAACTTTTCTACCACTAATTTGAAAATTCACCACCGAAGTGGAACGAAATTACTCGAATATTTGCGACAAACACGAAAGGACGGTGTGAACTCGAGAAAGATCGTAGAACGACTAGCAGTAGCGATGAGAAATGTTACACGTCTCCCACCGCCTGTAACAACCCCCTTCGGTTCGGAATCCCCCCATCCACAAGTTATTTTTTCAGAGATTTTTCTTCTCCGCCGCATCATGTCTCCCCACTTCTGTGAGTCTTGCCCCAAATCCCAGCCGCCAAAACCCCCCCAAGTGCGCCGATTCCTCGCGCACCTTTGGGATGCTGTTACCCCACATATCATATAGAACTGATATCTTTCAACAATCTTGTATGTCTGTATAACATACTTTAAATATCATCACATATTTCGCACTGACACCTCTCTTACACAGGCATTCATATGAGATAGCTCAATCTAGGACTTAGTTCTTGAATTTTTATTTTTAACATATTTTTTCTGACTATTTAACTCATGTCGCAAATGATAGTCAATGACCAATCACGTTTCAATGAATTCTGTTTTACACCAATGACAGTCGTGTTTCACCTCGCTCTTTATCGATTTCTCTTTATCAGCTCCTGCTTTTGTGATAAAGAAAGCTTCTCCTTTTTTAATATTCTGAACAGGTTAGACCATTATTTTTCTCCAACAAATACATTGAATGTAGCAAATATTGAATAGATTCAGTGATTTTACTGAGTTGTTTATTCAAAATATAAATGATTAACCTATAATGTTGATTATAATAGTTTGATGTGTTTCATTATTTCTCCACTAGAGTGCATTTTTACAATATTGCGATCCTATTTGGCAATAAATAATATGATCGAGTCGCACTGAATATACATAACCTCACATTTCTAATTTGTTTTCAAACATCACAGTTTACATTAACTATATAAATATTTTAATAATTATTTTTTAGTAAAGAGCTTAATTTTATTCGTTAAATAGTCCTAAAAAATGCCACTCTTGATTTCCAAATTCTCTAGATACATTCACCCCTCACTTCGTGAGTCGTGAATTTATCGATAATTTGGAAATCACTCGTGGCATTACTTATGACTATTTAACTCATGCCCCAAATGGGAGTCAATGACCAATCACATGTCAATGATTTTTTATTTACAACCAATCACAGTCGTGTTTCGCCTAAAATTTACCAACTAAAGCTTATCATAATAAAGAAAGCATCTCCTTTTTAACATTCTGAATAGATCATAGCATTATTTTGCAGTGACTGACTCTGTAAGAAATACGGCTACCAGATTGTGTGTATATATATATATATATATATATATTGCAAGAATGTCAACACGTAGCGCATAGGAGAGATAATATAAAAAACATATGTAACAATTGATTATACCACAAAAAAAAAGAGAAACCACTGTTTACACTTTCTTAAACGAATTATTTTCCAGGAAATGACGCAGAAAAATATAATTGACATATTTACATCATAGGACATCAGAAATTAATTAATACAGATAACGTTGGTTATACATTTCTGCACTAGGGTGCATTCTTACAACATTGGGATCATTTCGCAATAAATAATAATATGATCTGGTTGCAGTGATCGAACAAAAAGAAGCAAATGAAGCGTACCAATCGTTTCTCATTTGTTTTCAAACATCGCCGTTTACATTAAATACATAAATATTTTAAAGTAACTATAGTTGAATAATGATTTGGGAGTACACAGCTTAATTTTATTCGTTAAATAGTCCTAACAAATGCCACTCTTGATTTCCAATTTTATCGATAATTTGGAAGTCACTGGTGGCATTACTTATGATAAATAAAAAATTATGCTAAGGAAGTTAATACAGCACAAAACAATACTTTAGAGCCTGTAATCGTTCAGATTGATATCCTGAACTCAGGGTTAAAAACAAAGCAAGAATATGTATAACTGTAGGCTTTCACGGCCGGCGTCTTGATCCCTATTAGGTTCGTCTTCCGGGCATATAGGCCGTGGTCCAGTCGTTCTTCTACTCGACGTTTCGTCTACTGCTGCGGTAGACATCTTCAGGAGATACTGCGTGCTCTCTGTGAACTCCTCAACAGTCGGCTGCAGTCAGTCTGCAGCCGACTGTTGAGGAGTTCACAGAGAGCACGCAGTATCTCCTGAAGATGTCTACCGCAGCAGTAGACGAAACGTCGAGTAGAAGAACGACTGGACCACGGCCTATATGCCCGGAAGACGAACCTAATAGGGATCAAAGCAAGAATAATTTAGTTATTAAATAAATAAAACTATTAACGTTTTTTATACGATTTTCATATTTATCGTCAATATCATCATAGTACATTCACGGATTTAGGCCATTTGTTGACCTGTTTCGGCCTCAAGAGAAACACCATCCAAAAGTCTATTGAATGGACGTACTGGTCTTCTTCTTCCTGCAGGTTGATATCTTAACATTTGTTTGGGTATCCTGTGATCTTCCATTCGATGAACATATTGCATCCATCTTGACTTATAATCAGAAATTTTGTTTTCTAAAGGTTCCATGCGTAATTCTTCTAAGATGTCTTCATTTTTTTTGTGATCTAGTAGTGTGTATCCTGCAGTCTTCCCAAGGTATCTCATTTCAGCAGATCTACGTCTCTGTATATCCTTCTGTTTCAAAGTCCATACTTCGCTACCATACAAAAGAATTGGAAGAGTCAGTGTTTTATACACTTTTAGTCTTGAATGTTTTTGGACTAACTGTGGCTTGAAGATAGAATTTATTAACCCTAAAATTCTTAAAAATGTTTATATTTTTGCATTTACATCCTTTTCTTCTTCATATGAGTTATTGCATCCTAGATATGTAAAATTATTTTCATACCTATTTTAATACAAATTCGTTACAGCTGTTTCAGTACTTTGATACCTTTTTCAACCGAATTCGTCTGAAGATGGTTAAAAGCACTCAAACAGCTGTAACGATTTGTATTAAAATAAATATGAAAATCATATAAAACATTATTTAATCAATTGAGTTGGTGTTTACTTGATGAAAATGCATATTTATTAATTAAATAAAAATAAAACTTAGTTTTATTTGATTTTCATATTTATTAAGATATAATTCAGTGAAGGCTGTTTCGGTACACTGTACCTTCTTCAGACATGTTAACAAATTATGTTAATTATAATAATTTGTTAACATGTCTGAAGAAGGTATAGTGTACCGAAACAGCTGTCACTGAATTATATCTTAATAAATATGAAAATCAAATAAAACTATGTTTTATTTTT
Source organism: Diploptera punctata (assembly GCA_030220185.1). Classification (NCBI taxonomy): domain Eukaryota; kingdom Metazoa; phylum Arthropoda; class Insecta; order Blattodea; family Blaberidae; genus Diploptera; species Diploptera punctata. The sequence continues at coordinate 301,930 of JASPKZ010007572.1, forward strand.
ATTTAATTAATGAACATTATTAATTTTATTTAATCACTAAATTCAACGGATTTTCATCAAGTAAACACCCAATCAATTGATTACTTAAAGCAGGAATAAAAAAAATCACTTAATTGTAACTAATCTAGGATATAATATTCGAACATTCGGACTCGCCTAGAAAGTAAGAAATAACTATTTTCTGCTATATTTCGTCTGTGGATCATCCCTCTTGATGGTTCAACAATAATTGGCCAGCATATTAGGATTCCATTTGCCTTGATATCTCTTTTCCATGGCTGAAACTATGTGAGTTAGCTCATTTGGTTTTATTTTACAATGGACAAATGGACGAAAACGTTTATTAAAAATAATTATTTAAATCCATTAATTGAAATTGAAATAAAAAAACTGTGGGTGATGGAGAAATTCCGAATACATATTTGAAAACACGATAAAAAACTGCATTAAGTACAACTATTGGTACTCATGAGACAAACACCATTTTGACCTGTGTTATAGTAATCCATCCTGAAATTAGTTACGTAAATCGTGTATTAGTCTTCGTAAATACTTGCCTACTAATGATAGGCCCTAATACCATTGTTGTTTGTGAAATTTTAACATTCTCTTCAAATCGAGATCAAATAAATATTTGGCTGGGTGCAAATTTCAATGTATTTTTTAAACGTTTATTTATTATTTTTTATTTTGTACCCACCATGTTTAATATATGTGCATATAAAGACCAACCTAATCAAAAATAATTTGAAATGTGCCTTATAGGCGAGTAATTACTACAACTAATAGTTCTTTTTAAAGTAACCATGCAGCTGGCGACCTCTTGAAGCACTTCAAGTTTTTTTTTATGAATCTGTACTAAAAGTCTGGCACCATTTGTTAAGTTGGGACAGTGCCTATGATAATAAGCAAAGATTCTAAATTTAACCTTGAAGCTACTGTTCAAATAAACTTAACATTTGTTTAATTTTCTCTTTGAAGGAAGTTGAGTCTTGCCAAAGAGCATTAATAATAATTCTCCTGGAATACCAGAAACTGGCTCCATAGAAACATACAACCAGACAAATGTATTATGTAAAGAGGCCTAACACACTTCCTAGATTCCGAGGAAAGAACAAGCCACAAAGCTTTATAGGAAACCTAATTGGCAACGAACAATGGAATCCACAATGGTATTTACATTTCAAAGAACTTGCAGATTCTGATATAATATTGCATGAGTAATGCAGGCAGAGAAAATCAATGAGCAATAGTACACGTTGAAAAAAACTATGTCGCGTTCCAAAGGGTTTGAAATTTTGTAATCCTTCAAACGCCTACTAGCTGTACTGTTATTCTTGATAAAAATAGCACATGCTTTCATATTTACAGCCAGTCTATTTTTGTAAGAGCGTCAAACTTGATAAAATATGGATTACTGTACTAAGAAACGTCTGCAAACCTATACATTTTGACTTATGCAAACCTTTCAATTAGAACCCCTAGAACTACATTTCAACGTGCTATTATTTTTTTCTCGTAGGCCTATAACACAAATCCATATACAAAGTGATTAAGAAATATGGCTATACGTTTGATCGCATTTTGTGACGAAAATATTATTATTAAAGGAAATATGATGTTATCATTGGAAGGGAATCCTTCAAATTACAACAATAGAACAAAACTAAACAATCACTGCTCACGTGCAGCTTGGCGGGTTGATTTTTGTGGGCTAGCGTCGAACGCCTCCACAATTCTCTTCGTTGTTTCTGCATCCGTGCTAATGCGAGGCCTTCCAGGAGGTTTGATTTTCTGCATCCTTCCCGTTTTCAGCAGTCGTTTTCTCCATTCCCCACAGTCGACGGCTACGTTAAACTCACGTCTTGCCCGTCTTACGGCCTCACGATCATTAACATACGTTATTGCCCATGCAGCAATTGTAATTTGCTGTTGCACATCCAATGCCATCTTGACTAATGACGTAAGATCTACACTGTTTTGTTTTATTCCATTGTTGTAATTTGAATAATTCACTTTCCAACGGTAATCTCATATTTCCTGTAATGGTAATATTTTCATCACACAACGCGATCAAACGTATAGCCATATTTATGATTCACCCCGTATAATGAAGGCGAACTCTATCGAAAACTTCCGGAATTATTCAAGTATATTTGTGAAACCAATCGTCTATGTAACCCATTATACAAAAGCCTCTCCATGGTATCTTTACCATGTCGTGGTGGAGTGGCATGCGTTCTTAATTGATCCCGAGAGCTATGCCGGCGATAGCATTGCTGCCGATAGGGGTTACCCATGCCGGACGGATCAAAGGTGATAAGCCAGACGAAAAGAGTACCTTGGTCTTTCACCGTAAAAATACAAGCGTCAAGAAATGCGGACATGGGTTCAACTGGGGTAAAATTTTCCGCAGGTCAAATAGTCCCCCATTCGGTTCTCGGGCGGGGAATACTTCAGGGAACCCATGGCAAAGCAGAGGGAAAATGCCCAGTTGGTAGGCTAAGAATGAGGTGTGAAAATAACAAACTATGATTTGAGGGAAGTAGATTATACAGGGAATGATTGGAAAACATTGGCTCAGGATATGGATGTATGGAGAGCTTATGTCCGCGTGGTCATGAACCTACTGGTTCGATAGTGCCAGGGAGTTAGATAGCTAGCTAGATACAAAATCAGAGGTTTAGAAACGAGATGCTCAGTTCTAAGAACAGCGAGTTACTAAACCTAATTTTATAACGTGTTGTCTACAATATTTTATCTACGTTCATAGTATTTCAATATAGACCTATGTTGTATATCTAATTAAATGTATTTATTGCGGAAACAATATGTTTAGAAAAAGAGTAATGTCGACTTGTGGGGAAGACATAATAAGTCAACAAATATTGTTGCTATATTCTGTAATTTTGGAGTAAGAGAGGCCAATCTCTTGTTTTTACGGTGCATTTTGCTAGTTTCATATGTGGAATTAAAGTAAAAATGAGCGGATAAGGTGATTTTCAAGGTCCATCAGGAAAAAATCTTAAAAGCAGTCCAAGATGCAACTATTAATATATACTTCCAGAAAAGTCTAGGAAAGTTTATTTATGTAACTTAGATATACGAAATCATTATTAAAGTGTATTTTACGTTTTGTTAAACCTGTATTTTATGTTTTAGTAGTGTTTTTTGTGTTTTGTTAGAATATAAAGTACAGGTTTTGTTGCCCAGCAACTACGAACTAAAGCGTCACTGACTGTCATAATAGTAATTTTATGTTGTCACCTAATAATTACTAATAAAATGCATTGATTAAAACCGTTGAGGTGGATAATCATATAATAAAATTAAAATATATACTTTCTTAGGCCAGTGCCGTCGTCTACGACTTGTAAAAATATAGCCTGTATGTGCTTTTCTTTTCCTGAAGATCTTTCAGAATATCTATTCCATCATCAGCAGATATAGTTCTTCGCTACATTTGTTGAGATGTTCTCGATGTCTTGATGTAGTGTTGTCCGTAACTAACGTCAATATACAGAGTGTAACAGGACCTCACCGACAAAATGATACGGATGATAGGCCATGCAGAGAGGATCATTTTTCGCGAAGGAACATACAGTCGCAAACACGTCATTTATGAGTTATGCGCAGATGATGGCGTTTACCGGTAAGGGTCGGAATTGAATACAAACAATTGTACACGTATAATTTATTGAAAAATACATGTTTTTACAATAAGTGTTAAAACAATAAGAGTTTTGAGGACGTCAAAAAGAATCCTGCTATGCTCGGCCTTGCTGGCCGATCGTTGCTGCGACGATATCAAACATGCACAGGGTAGACTGTTAGAAAAATCATGTATTTTTCATAAATATTGCCACGAGTGATTTCCAAATTATCGATAAATTCACGACTCACGAAGTGAGGAGTGAATTTATCTAGAGAATTTGGAAATCAAGAGTGGCATTTGTTAGGACTATTTAACGAATAAAATTAAACTCTTTACTAAAAAATAATTATTTGAATATAATTACCGGTGTTTTAAAATATTTATATAGTTAATGTAAACGGCGATGTTTGAAAACAAATTAGAAATGTGAGGTTATGTATATTCACTGCAACTCGATCATATTATTTATTGCCAAATAGGATAGCAATATTGTAAGAATGCACCCTAGTGGAGAAATAATAGAACACATCAAACTATTATAATCAACATTATATGTTAATCATTTATATTTTTAACAAACAACTCTGTACAATCACTCAATATATTCATTATTTGCTATATTCAATGTATTTGTTGGAGAAAAATAATGGCCTAACCTGTTCAGAATATTAAAAAAGGAGGAGCTTTCTTTATCACAAAAGCAGGAGCTGATAAAGAGAAATCGATAAAGAGCGAGGTGAAACACTACTGTCATTGGTGTAAAACATAATTCATTGAAACGTGATTGGTCATTGACTACCATTTGCGACATGAGTTAAATAGTCAATAAAATTATATGTGTAGAATTGTTTACATTCAATTCCGACCGTTACAGGTGAACACCTTCATCTGCACATAACTCATAAACGACATGTTTGCGACTAAATGTTGCGTCAGAAAAAAATGATCCTCTCTGCATGGTCTATCATCCCTATCATTTTGTCGGTGAGGTCCTGTTACACCCTCTACATATTGACTGAATGGAACAGATATTCTGACAGGTCATCAGGAAAAGAAAAGTACATATATCATTTTACAAGTTGAGGACGACGGCACTGACCCAAGATATATATTTTAATTTTATTATGTACCTAAATTTATGTATTCTATCAGAAAAGAATCTAACGTTATCGTTGTTTTTTAAAAATTCATCGAACGATTTCCCATCTTATTCAACTATTCTTTCTCGTGGGCTTTTTTTAATTCTTGTAAGTGAAAAGCTGCCATAAGAGAGGTAACGGATACTTGGTATTACCAACAAGCGCTACAAGGTTGGAAGCGTTATGTAAGACGCATATGTGGATGACAGTGCTATTCTTTAAGGTGAGACTGTAGGCCCTATCCCATCAATGTTAAAACATGGTAGTTTTAGACCCATTTTCTCATAACTACTGGATGAATTGTAATGAAATTTTACAGCATATTAAATGAGGTTTGTAAAGACCACTGAACCTCAGTCAAACTTTTATCTAAATATTCATGTTCTATATATTTTTTTGCACTAGCTGATGATGTAGTGCTACTGGGCGATAGCGAGGAGATACTAAAGGCCAACACGCACACACTATTGAGTAACACTAAGAAATTAGGACTGGAAGTAAATATCAGTAAAACTAAATATATGGTCACACGTAGAAATTCAGTATATAATGGAAATGGTCAGCTAATGACAAATGAGGGATATTTTGAGGAAGTGGCTGAATTCAAATACCTAGGAACAATAATCACAAATAAGAATGAGATGCACAAAGAAATTAAACATAGGCTCAATTCTGGAAATGCGTGCTATTATGCATTGCAGAGACTCTTGATGTCCCAACTCCTTTCAAAAAACGTTAAGCTGAAAATATATAAAACTATTATTCTACCAGTTATATTATATGGGTGCGAAACATGGACTCTTACTTTAAGGGAGGAAAGGAGATTACGAGTATTTGAGAATAAAGTTCTTAGGAAAACTTTTGGACCAAAGAGAGATGAACAGACAGGTGAATGGAGAAGACTACAAAACAATGAACTACATGGTCTTTATAGGAAGCCAGATATAATAAGAACAGTTAAGTCTCGTAGACTGCGATGGGCAGGACATGTTGCGCGTATGGGGAATGAAAGATGTGCATGGAAACTTCTTGTAGGAAAGCCAGAGGGAAAACGCCCAGTTGGTAAACCAAGAATGAGGTGGGAGAACAACATTAACTATGATTTGAGGGAAGTAGATTATACAAGAAATGATTGGAAAGCATTAGCTCAGGATAGGGATGTATGGAGAGCTTATGTCCGCGCGGCCATGAACCTACGGGTTCGATAGTGCCAGTGAGTAAGTAAGTAAGTAAGTAAGTATTTTTTATTTATTAAAAATACTTTTAAAAAATCATAAGTGAGAATCTATACAAGAGAACATCACGATTGTGGTTCCATAGCGTTAGTATAACTAGGTTTACTGTCTGTAAAAAATGCATACAAATATCTCCGATAGTTCCTCAGATAATGCTCGAAAATTTTCACTTTCCAGAAAACAAGATATAAAGTATAATGGTATTACAGGCTGACAGCTGTAATTTAAAAACATACAAATTACGATTCCATATTCGCGGTTTCTGTATTCGCGGCATATTTACGGAACATATCCCCCCGAATAATGAACTTTTACTGTAATCCATTTTTTTAAACTTTGAGTATGAGCATTAGGATGAGAAAATGGATTATTTATTGATCTTCAGTTCAATAACGTAATGTGTTATGAAAGAAAGAATTAAGCAACGACTAGAAGTACAACGTGTTAATTTATTACATATCCTTCGATTGCAAAGACAACAGGAAAGACATCGACAGTGAAAACAAACAAATGAATTTGGCACGTCACTACAGGTGTTAAAATACATGACAAAATGTAGGGAGGTTACTGTACTTATTTATTTATACTAATGATATTATTAGAAATAAAAACATACAGGATGTCCCAGACGCTTGGATCAAATGAACAAAAACGATAGATAATTCCAATCTTATATAGTACTCGTATTTTGAGGAAGGAAACAGCTGTCGATAATATTAAGTTCAAGCTTCATGAGATTTTAAACAATTGATACGAATACGGAACGTGTTATTTAATGGTTTTATATCGAAGAAAAAAGGAGGACCAAAATTAACATCGAAGGAAAGCATGAGGATAGCAGTGCAAGCAAGAGGGGCTAAGCTTGAAGATGCCCAAGATCGTAGGGTTTGGAGGTTTGGCACGGGAAGTCGGCAGCAGCTGTAAAAACTCGAAAATATATGTTTTATGTAATTTTCCTAAAGCCCTTTCCTTCTTTATACCGGGATTAGGGCATTCCCTAATGGGATCTTATTGACCAAGTTCATTTAGTCCATTTAAGTCTCGTAGACTGCGATGGGCAAGACGTGTAGCACGAATGGGGAATGCAAGAGTTGCATGGAAGCTTCTTGTAGGAAAACCAGAGAGGAAAACACCCAGTTGGTAGATCAAGAATGAGGTGAGAGAATAATATTAACTATGATTTGAGGGAAGTAGATTATACAGGGAATGATTGGAAAATATTACCTCTCTATAGGGATGTATGGAGAGCATATGTCCATGGGCCATGAACCAACGGGTTCGGTAGAGCCAGTAGTTAGTTGTTATCCATATATATCAGCGAGAGATGGGGGTCAGCCTAGCGCCTCGATGAGACAACTACTTGGTAACTAAGATATTACTGGATAGGAAACGGTCGGTAAATTTTGCGCAGAAACCTTTTTATTCAGACTTGTGGTACTTTTACAAGCCTGAAAAATTTCAGACTCGGGACCTACGGCTTAAAGTCCCTCCTGGAGTACTTGTTCCTTCACTAGTGCACCATACATAATTTTATAAGTCTAATTGCGGACATGTAATGAGTATTTTTGAGACAGAAAAGTACTGCCGCTGTGAAACATCTATTACAGCTCCACGAAATTTTGAACGACAAATAGTCATAAGGAACTTTTCTCCATATTTTTTAATTTTATATTCATAAAAAAATATAAATCAAACATGGTTTGTTGAAATTTTCGACTACCAATAACGTTGCATGTTACTATTGGCCGATAGCGAGGAGATACTAAAGGCCAACATGCACACACTATTGAGTAACACTAAGAAATTAGGACTGGAAGTAAATATCAAAAACTAAATATATGGTCACAACGTAGAAATACATTATATAATGGAAATGGACAGCTAATGACAAATGAGGGCAATGTTGAGGAAGTGACTGAATACAAATACCTAGGAACAATAATCACAAATAGGAATGAGATGCACAAAGAAATTAAACATATGCTCAATTCTGGAAATGCGTGCTATTATGCATTACAGAGACTTTTGATGTCCCAACTCCTTTCAAAAAACGTTAAAAAACTGAAAATGTATAGAAATTATTATTCTACCAGTTATATTATATGGGTGCGAAACATGGACTCTTACTTTAAGGGAGGAAATGAGATTACGAGTATTTGAGAATAAAGTTCTTAGGAAAAATTTTGAACCAAAGAGAGATGAACAGACAGGCGAATGGAGAAGACTTCATAACAATGAACTACATGGTCTTTATAGGAAGCCAGATATGAGAATAGTTAAGTCTCGTAGACTGCGATGGGCAGGACATGTTGCGCGTATGGGGAATGAAAGGCGTGCATGGAAGCTTCTTGTAGGAAAGCCAGAGGGAAAACGCCCAGTTGGTAGACCAAGAATGAGGTAGGAGAATAACATTAACTATGATTTGAGGGAAGTAGATTATACAGGGAATGACTGGAAATCATTGGCTCAGGATAGGGATGTATGGAGAGTTTATATCCGCGCGGCCATGAACCTACGGGATCGGTAGTGCCAGTGAGTAAGTAAGTAAGTAAGTAAGTAAGTAAGTAAGTAAGTAAGTAAGTAAGTAAGTAAGTAAGTAAGTAAGTAAGTAGGTAAGTAAGTAGGTAAGTAAGAAAGTAAGTAGGTAGGTAAGTAAGTAAGTAAGTAAGTAAGTAGGTAAGTAAGTAAGTAGGTAAGTAAGTAGGTAAGTAAGTAAGTAGGTAAGTAAGTAAGTAGGTAAGTAAGTAAGTAGGTAGGTAAATAAGTAAGTAAGTAGGTAAGTAAGTAAGTAAGTAAGTAGGTAAGTAAGTAAGTAGGTAAGTAAGTAAGTAAGTAGGTAAGTAAGTAAGTAGGTAAGTAAGTAAGCAAGTAAGTAGGTAAGTAAGTAGGTAAGTAAGTAAGTAAGTAAGTAGGTAAATATGTAAGTAAGTAAGTAGGTAAGTAAGTAAGTAGGTAAGTAAGTAAGTAAGTAAGTAAGTAGGTAAGTAAGTAAGTAGGTAGGTAAATAAGTAAGTAAGTAGGTAAGTAAGTAAGTAAGTAAGTAAGTAGGTAAGTAAGTAATAACGTTGCATATAATGTAAATACTTATGTCATGTTATTTCACAATCTAAAATATACCTGATTTCAGTTGCAGATATATACTCTAGTACTAATCAGCTTCAATAAATGCAAGAGTTACACGTATGAAGGAACGTACATCTCTAGAAAGAAAATAATATAATCTGCGGGATCCGGAGATCCGGCTGGCCGATAGTCTCCCTTCCATCCAACGATTGGACAATCTATTTCCAGGTGTATTAATTGAATTCAAGACGCCTAGAACACTCAATATACTTGATAAAAAAAGTGTTAATATGTTTTATATCAACGCAGTTGGCCTTTTTCGTCTTAGGCTATTCACCTGCCCATTCCACGACTAAATATACACATCAAATGACAGGTATCCAGTACATATCCACTTAATTGGAGGATCTTCGCCAATCTATTTTGTTCTCTTGGTGGTCGACCTCCACTACTCTATCTTTCCACATTCAATGTACTGTTTCCAATATTTTACTCCAAACTAACTCATTCTAAGAAAATCTAGACTGGAAAAAAATAGAAATACAGAAATTAGAAAATGGATGAACGCAGAAAGAAATATAATGAATGAGATTTAAAATAGGAGGCAAAAATAGTATGGACACGTAAGAGGAATGCAAGGTGGAAGACTACCAAAGGCCGTCTATGCATGGGAAATTGAAAGAAGGAACAGAAAATGAAGACCAAGAACAACGTGGAAGAACAGCATTCAAAATCTAATGAGGAAATTTGGTGTAACAGTTGAAGACACAGAGGACAGACAACGATGGAGAACTTTAATTAAGGGAAATTTGTGAATGTTTGTTGCAAACTGATAGTCTATAGGTCCGTCGTCATTTATATACATACTAGAAGTCCCGGCCACGCGTTGCTGTAGCTACGGTATACGTTAAAAATATAAATTAAGTTGCTGCCTTTCAGCCAGATTACTTAAAACTAATACGTATACACGAAATGAATAATATTGAAAATAAAATAAACACTGAACACACTTAAATTATGAAATAATCAATATTTGTAATTCAATTGAAATTCGCGGTTGCAACAAAAAGCACAGCCATCTGGATCTCTCTTTATTAAATAATGAACCAATTACCTTACCAAATTACCTTAACCGCCATCTGTTAGAATCGTATGGAACTCACAGATAATTAGAACTCTTTGTTAATAATAAACAAATAATTTGCAATAAGAATAATGCGACTATAAATTTAGTTATAAACTACCCTAAGTCTCAATTTGGATCAAACTGCACACAGTGTGCAAAATTTTATTAAAATCGGTTCAGTCGTTTAGGATTCCATCGCGGACAAACAACGTGACACGAACTTTTTATATATTAAGATATATATTTAAAGTCATGTTAATTACTAAGATTGGTTGGAGAAAACCCTCAAGATGAGGAAAATTCTCAGAATGAACGAGTGAACTCACTGCCAATAAATAATCCAGAGGTTCATAACCGCGCGAACATAAGCTCTCCATACATCCCTATTCTGATAAAATTTATTACAATTATTCCCTGTATAATTCACTTCCCCAAATCAAGTTTAATGGTATTGTTCCGCTTCATTCTTGCTTACGTACTGGGAGCTTTTATTGTGCTTTCACTACAAGAAGTTCCCATGCTCCCTTTAATTTCCCGTTCGTGTCACATGTATCGCCCATCGCAGTATATGAATACGTTCATATTAGTCTATATCCAAAGTAGAGTAAAGTATTCCCACTACAGGCTTCAGAGGCCCTTGGGGTAGTAGGAGGTTAAGGCTCCCACTTTTTCTGGACAATCGGCACTTGATGTCAGCCGGGTTATCAGCCCTGCGTGACAGCCGCCTTTACCCCAGAACAAGCACCCGGTACTCATTTCCGTTAGAGGCTGAGTCGACCCCAGGGCCATAGTGCCGCCGGAAGGTTTGGGTCAGTTTAAAAATCCTGACCCCACCGGGACTTGAACCCTCGACCTTCTGGCTTGTAGCGCAGTGCCTTAACCACTACGCTACGGCGTGCCCCAGTTTCCGATAAAGATCATAGAACTGTTATTTTGATTTCTTCTCCGTTCACCCGTCTGTCTGTCTCACTTTGGTCTAAAATTATTCCAACGCACTTATGACAATTTTTTAGATATTTTTCGTGAATAATTCATTTCTATAGTCTGTTCGTAGAATCTGTTGAGAAACTGTTTCAAATAAGCCCTCTATGCAGGAGACGGGTTAAAATGCACCAACAATGAGGCCGCGGAAGGAAGTGCAGGAGGGAGAACATATTACGTAGCAATACTCATTTCGCTCATCAGCTTCAAGCGAGAATGATGTCCAATCGGAAATCTGGCGAATTTCTCTACACATTTCACGGACAGACTATATATTATGCACGCTATCAAACAATGTTCTCATTTTGGTATTTTTAACATTATCTAACATTTTTTATTTCGCAGTAATTGCTAAGTTCATTATTCTATTTGGCATTATCTTTGCTGCATGCGCTGAAAATTGGTTTTGTTACTATTTTATAGATACGATTTTTTTCTTACATAATTACATGCATTTGTTAGCAAGTGTGCAAGTAAGCCTAAAAGACAGAAGAACTTTATATTCACATACCTTACTATTCCAAATTCTGCACACATATTTACCAAGTTATTTAATAACACGTTTTCAAAATTTATCGGCTCATCACAATTTAGGAACAAGATCACAAGACTCTTCTTTACTTTTGATACCACAGCACAGGACATGTCTATACCCTGAATCTTACACACTATATATGACTAGAGCATGGAACTCACTTCCCAGTCATGTCAGGGACGTCAATCGCTATTATTATTTAAATCCAAATTAACTGATATCTCAAGTTCGACACAATGGAAACATTAACTGCATAACTATATAGAGCATTCCATTAATAATCTTCTAGGAAGCTACTTACTTTATTTTATATACTTTTAATTTTATTATATTCTATGTTTTGTTAGTATTAGCTAGTATTAGATCACATCATCATTGTATTTTGTTTAGTCTGAATTTAATCCATCCATCCACAGTAATTCTGATCGAAGGCAGGTCTTTCACTGCAATCATAGCATTTCCATGCTATGCTTTGCAGATTTACTAGGGAATTATAGGTGTAGTAGCTTCCCGTTGCTTTCCACACCGTGATTATCATGGTGGTGGCCGGATGATTTTCGGGGACCGTTGGGCCCTAAGCTTCCTGACAATTGTCTTACAGGTGAGGAAAACCCCCGAAAAACCTCACCCAGGAGCCTGTCCCGACCGGGAATCGTACACGGGCCCGCTGCGTGACAAGGCAGCACGCTACCTCGAGACAACAGCGGTGGTTTGTATTTAATAATATCTTAAAATTGTAATATGTATGTAATTTTTGTATAATTCTGCAATTCGCTGGTTGAGTGGAAGAGAAGGCCTTATGGCCTTAACTCTGCCAGCTAAAATAAAGCATTATTATTATTATTATTATTATTATTATTATTATTATTATTATTATTATTATTATTATTATTATTATTATTATTATTATTATTATTATCGTTGTTGTTATTTGTTAGCAAGTTAAACAGAGTTATTGGATCTACCTGTAGAAACTCTAACAGTTGTATGACTGCAGCCAGACGATTTCCGAGACACCAAGGATTCGAGTAGAGCATCGAATTACGTCAAGGAAACCAGAATTAATTGAGTTTCAGTGTAGGCTATGAGACACATCAGAACAGCTTACGCTTATCGTTCGCACACGCTATATCAGGCTTCCCTTGTAGAAACAGCAAATAGACAACGCCAGACTATCTAAAACAGTGGTACGCGAGCCATCGCTGTGATAAATAACACAAATGCTGTGTAAAAATCTTAAAACATACAATTGTTTTAAGTCCACCGCTGTGGTCTCGAGGTATCGTGCTGCCTTATCACACTGCGGGCCCGGGTTCGATCCCCGGTCGGGACAGTTTCTGGGTGAGGTTTTTATCGGGGATTTTCCTCACCTGTAAGACAAATGTCAGGAAAACTTTAAGGCCCAAACGGTCCCCGAAATCATATGGCCATCATCATTATCCTTATCCTTCATATTCATATTAGATTAAGCTTAGGATTAGGGACTCTCCTGGCGCACCACTATCATCATCATCATCATCACCCGTCATATCATCGGGGCAACGTAACCCCACCTTCCAGACGCCCCAACCTCAGAAGTAGGTTACAAGTACGCCATGCCAGGAGAGAACACCAGAAATGTCGAAAGACGACCTGGGGCATTTGCTAAAAAAATGTTTTAAAAATCTGTACAATATAATAGTAAACTAATTTCATTGACTATTTAACTCATGCCCCAAATGGGAGTCAATGACCTATCAAGTTTCAATTAATTTTGTTTCACAACCAACCACAGTCGTGTTTCACATCGATATTTATCTACTTCTGTTTATCATATTAAAGAAAGCTCCCCCTTTTTAATATTCTGAACATGTCAGAGCATTATTTTGCAGTGACTGGCTCTCCAACAAATACGTTGAATATAGCAAATAATGAACATATTTCCTCGAACTACAGATTTGATAATTATGTGTTCAATAATTGTGTATTGAAATAATGATTTTACAGAATTGTTTCCTAAAAAAATAATTAATAACCTATAATGTTGTTATAATATACAGTTTGATGTGTTTCATTTTTACTCCACTAGGTTGCATTCTTATAATATTGCGATCCTATTTGTAAGTACATAATATGATCAGATTGCAGTGGATGGACAAATGAAACATAACCAAACATTTCTCATTTGTTTTTAAACATCGCCGTTTACATTAAAAATAGGCCTATTAATATTTTAATAACTATAAATAATGATTTGTGAGTAAACAGCTTAATTGTATTCGTTAAATAGTCCTAAGAAATTCCACTCTCGAATTCCAAATCCTCTAAATAAATTTTAAATCACTCGTGGCATTACTTATGACTATTTAACTCATGCCCAAATGGGAGTTAAGGACCAATCACATTTCAATGATTTTTTATTTACAACTCCAATCACAGTCGTGTTTCGCCTAGAATTTACCAACTAAACTTTATCGTAATAAAGAAAGCACCTCCTTTTTAACATTCTGAATAGGTCACAGCATTATTTTGCAGTGACAGACTCTCCAAGAAATACGGCTACCAATTGTATATATAGTGCATGAATGTCAACATAAAGCGAATGCGACAGATAATATAAAATAATTTGTAACAATTGATCATACTACAAAAAAAAAAGAAACCACTGTTTGCACATTCTTAAACGAATTATTTCTTAGGAAATAACGTTGCAAAAAAATATAATTAGTATATTTATATCATAGGACATCAGAAATGAATTAATACCTATAACGTTGGTTATAAATTTCTCCACTAGGGTGCATTCGTACAACGTTACGATCTTTTGGCAATAAATATTATGATCTGGTTGAAGTGATGAACAAAATAAGCAAATGAAGCGTACCAATCGTTTCTCATTTGTTTTCAAACATCGCCGTTTACATTAAATATATAAATATTTTAAAATAACTATAGTTAAATAATGATTTGTGAGTAAACAGCTTAATTTTATTCGTTAAATAGTCCTAACAAATGCCACTCTTGATTTCCAAATTCTCTAGATAAGTTCACTCCTCACTTCGTGAGTCATGAATTTATCGATAATTTAGAAATCACTCGTGGCATTACTTATGAAAAAGTTACATTAACTGACTTCTGAGTTGCAAAATGATTCCTCGATAGTGGCAAATGAAGAATTGGTTGACCCGTGCGAGTACTAGGTGGAAAGTATTAAAACATTTAATGTTATGGAAATGTATGAAGTATCTTTCCTTTCGTCGCATAAACTGTCGCCATGTCAATAGGACTCATTTCTGTGCAGGGTTTCTTTTTATAGAAGAAGAAGTTAAAAGAGAAATAATTAAGAAGTTTCTATATCTATATACGTGGTCATCTTAAAGTTTTTTAAGTGTTCTATGACACGATACAGAGTAAGTTTGACGATAATTAAATTTGTTTTCTGTGAGTCGCTTTAATTTTTAGCATGAATGAATTTCAAGCATCGTTTCAAAGAAGAACGAAGATAGATTCATTTCTAAGATAAGATTTACGTTTTAATTTCGGACTCCATGAGTATATTACAAAAGATTTAAGAGTTTTGTAAAATGCATTACAAATGTAGGTTTTACTAAAACAAACGAAGGGTTATTTTCAATAAATTAGACATATCCTCGAATCCTTGAATGAATCTCGCATCATAGGAATAACTTTAAGAATAAACTAGACACACCAGAGAGAATGTATCTAAAGCTGAGAAAATATAAAGAAATGTATTATGAAGCTCTAATTGAAAAGAAGAAAAATATCATGAAACAAAATATAATATTGTACTTCTCTACAATGAATTCTTTATTAAGTGCTAAAACGTCAAAATAAGATTTGTTACACATTGCTATCAGTTTATTAAATAATAATAATAATAATAATAATAATAATAATAATAATAATAATAAAACTATTATTCTACCAGTTATATTATATGGATGCGAAACATGGACTCTTACTTTAAGGGAGAAAAGGAGTTTACGAGTATTTGAGAATAAAGTTATTAGGAAAATTTTTGGAGCAAAGAGAGATGGACAGGTGAATGGAGAAGATTACATAACAGTGAACTACATGGTCTTTAGCCAGTATAATGAGAACAGTTAAGTCTCGGAGACTGCGATGGGCAGGACATGTGGCACGAATGGGGAATGAAAGGCGTGCATGGAAGCTTCTTGTAGGAAAACCAGAGGAAAAACGCCCATTGGTAGACCAAGAATGAAGTAGGAGAATAACATTAAATATGATTTGAGGGAAGTACATTATACAGGGGATGACTGGAAAACATTAGCTCAGGATAGGGATGATGGAGAGCTTATGTCCGCGTGGCCATGAACCTCCGGGTTCGATAGTGCCAGTGATTTAGTTGGTTAATAATAATAATAATATATTATTATTATTATTATTATTATTATTATTATTATTATTATAAGTATTGTAAGCCCTTGTTTCTCTCAACGCGACTTAGGCGTTCTCCCCCTACAGGGGAGAAATTGAACCATACTAATTTAGATACACTTGTTTTAGGATAGATGTCGTTGAGTGGCCCAGGATCATCTTTCCGCCTCATCGTGAGATCTAGGAAACCAAGGTAGTACTAGGACGGAAAAATTCGGTAAATTTTGCTTTTTCTTATTCTGGCTTGAGAATTTCCCTCAAACGCATTCTGGCTTGAGAATTTCCCTCAAACGCTGGGGGGAAAATTTTCTATAGGATCGTAACAGGCCTTGGCCTAATACTTTGAAGGAAGAAGAAGAAGAAGAAGAATCTTTTACGAGGCTAAAAGTCTTCAGACTCGGGATCTCGAGGCTTAAACTCCCTCCCGAGGACTTGCTCCTTGGATTTTTTTCATCCTAAAAAGATTAATCGATCCGATCGGGTTTGAACTTAAAATAAATAAAGGAAATAAGCACGGTAAAATAACAAAACAGAGTCAGATGTTTTGAAGAACTTACAGATAGCAGCAAAAATGGTTGGCAATATTGTCAAACACGAGAACTCAATTTGTAAAGTTTTCTGACAACCTCTTTTGGGTGTAAATTATGAAATTCATTTCTAAACAAAAAATGTCCTCTCATTAAAGACCTAGCTATATTAATATTCCTTTTCAAGCCAAACCTTACAAACATTAACGAGCCTCAAGTGCACGCCATTAAACTGAATTCATTTATGTAGCAACGTTTTCAATTAAATGTCTTTCCACATAAAACATAACCTATTTCATAACTTAAAAAGCAGCATGATGGGACAACGCATTAGTGGAAATGCCGATGTTGAAAATGTGAAAAAAAACATGTGTCTATAAAATGACAATGCAGTGCCTCACTGCAACAACTGATATAAATGATGGGGAAATACAAATTAACCTCAAAACACATTACATAAAAAAAGAATGTCGAAAACTACTTAGGTATTATAAAATAAGTTAAAATATACCTTCTTAGGTAAGATCCGTCGTCCTCAGCATATAAAATATGTATTCTTTATGTCTGTAGGCCTTCCAGAACATCCGTTCCATCTTCAGCAGGTCCCTCTTCGCTACAACATCCAGTATGATGGTTGATGCTGCTGGTCCTAATGTGGTGTTATCGTAACTTTTTTTATTTTATGACTCTCACCTCAACGGTTTTAACAATGAATTTTATTAGTATTGATACTTAGGTATTTGTAAGCGGAGAGGGATACCCTTAATACGGCAGATTTGGGGGAAGAGGCACCCTACCCTCGCTCAGGGAAAGAGAGAGGAACCGCTGCCTTGCGGAGAAGGAGAAACTTCAAAGGCTAAGGGAGCATCCCCTACAGAAAAGCATGCCTGTCCAAGAGGCATTGAGGTGGCAACCCCACCACTGGACTTACCCAACTATAGGCTGGTAACCTATAATGGGGAAAACTCTAAATACTCGAAAGACTACAAGATCCCGCATTAATAGTTCACAAAATGAGATTCCTCCGATCACTAACTTGAGTAACATTAAGGGATAGAATGAAAAGTGATGAGATAAGGATGCAGTGGAATAGTAGGGAAATGGTTGAACATATACAAAAATTATCAGATTAAATGGTTCCAACACGTCCAGAGAATGTCAAATTCCCGTTTACCAAAGATGATTTACCACCTCAACTCTAAAGGCAAAAGAGACCTCGGAAGACCCTTCAACCGATGGAAAGATCAGTTTTTGTAGTCGCAGAACGGGCATCATCACCCAATACTGCATTCGGAAGAAGAAGAAGAGGTATTAGTAAGGATAGTAGATTGGTTAACATTAATATAACGTAAAATGTCATCTTTTCACTTACAGATGTCATAAAAAAAAGGTTTAAGTATGTTTACATAACATTCTTTCAACCTTGTCATTAGCAAGTGTCGGCCAAGGTATGAGTGTAGTGTTCTAGCTATTTGCTCTGGTATTTTAAACGCTTTCGTCGCGGAACGAGGAAATGCACTCATTGATATAAATATCTGCCAATACAATATCTCCTCCTATTTTAAAAATGAATATTTTTTAACAAACTGAATAAATGTATTTTTGTATGTTGCCAAATTAAGAGAATATTGAAATATACAAGAAAAGAAACAGAACTAAAGTTGTATAAAGCAGTGGAAAGAGAAGAGAAGATCATAGAAGCAGCTGAAATGAGATTCTGAGAAGAGTAGCTGGCTGCAAACTTCTAGATAAAAGAAGAAGTGAAGATATTAGAAATGACTTAAATATTTTTAAACTTTTAGATAAAATAAAACAATCTAGAAAAAACTGGAAAGAATATGTTCAAAGAATGAAACATGAACAAATACCAAAATATTATACAGTAAAACTTGCTTAATCCGGAACGTGAATAATGCGGAAATCTGTCCAATGTGAACAAATTTATTGGTCCCGGCAAAATAATAGTAATTTTACGTGTATTTATTTTGTATAAAACAGAATCAGTCCAACGCGGAAACGGAAGGATATTTCTACACAATTCATGAAAAAATGTTTATAAGGAGGAAAGATAGAAAAATAAATTAGTTTCCACTTCATTGAATTCCCGTTAGGTGAATTAACAATAAGTGATGACTCCTGCCTCCGGGAGAAGTGGAGTTTCTACCTGTATCTAGGATTTTCCTTCGGCCTCACTGCACACAGGTTTTGCGAAATACAGGTTCATTTAACAAATATTTGCTTGTGACATCTGTCTTAAAAATGACCAGTGCACTGTAAAATCTTAAATTCGTTTTAAGATCTGAGACCGATTGTGTACGTATCTTTCACAGGTAGCGTTCTTAATTAACGGAATAAAGATGTATCATTGTCATTAAACGGAAAAAGTGAAAGTGATTGAAGATAAAGAAAAACAAAGTCTCAGTACGCGAAATAATGACTAAATTTAAATAATTTATGAGATTTGAAAACACAAAGAAAAAATAATGAATGAAATGGTAAAATGAAGACAAAAAAGAAATCCAACGAGGTGTGGGAGTGTTTTACAAGCCCGCGATCAAAAAATCTCAAAATTTCCGGACCACAGTTGAGAGTTGAAATCGCAACTGCATGCTTTAATTTCAGGATACGCGCCTAATACTACTGTGTTTTCTTATGTAATTGCAATGTTATGGTTTTTTTAGTGTATAGTGCTATTGTGTTATTATTTAATTATATTACTGTGTTTTCTTTATGTAATTGTAATGTTATTGCTTTTTTTAGTGTATAGTGCTATTGTGTTATTATTTAATTGTAATATTACTGTGTTTTCTTTATGTAATTGTAATGTTATTGCTTTTTTTTGTTGTTTATTTTTCTTCACACTAGTAGCAATTATTACTTTATTGTAACGGATTGTCAACAGCACGTACGGCTTCCTGCCCTTTCGACCCATATTTGTAACTAACATTGTAAATATCTACTTGTTTTGTCCTAATACAGTCCTACTACTACTACTAAAAATAAAAGAGGCATTTTTACACGGTGACGTAGCGGAACTATTTCGTCATTTTGCGGCGTATAAACCGTCGAAGTCGCCTCGCCCGTACACTCTATACTTCCACTTGCCAAGGGCCCAAGGCAGCGAACTACAATATTAATCCAAGGTACGTGTAAAAATACCATAACTGTGGTCTATAATCTAATATGGGTTAATATTTTTTATAATGCGGAAAGTTGTCTAATGTGGAAACCTAATTGGTTTGGTTGGTCCCATGCGATTTCCGCTTTGAACCAGTTGCCTGTACTTAATTAGAAAACCAGAAAGGATTAATCAAGAAACGTTGGTAGAATAGAACGAAAAAGAGATGGATTTTCAACTTTTTGTGAATGAGAATCTATGGGACCGGAACAGAGCCACATGGGCTTAATTTAATTTTTCGTGATTGTTGTTGTTTGAAGTTTAAGGAAGGTGAGGACCAACTGATAAAACAGGTACGTAATTTATAAAAAAGTACGAATTTTAGAATTTTATATGTCCATCTTTCTTTGTTATGACAGATTGAAGCTGAAATCTATTCTACGGTGTAAGGTAGCTTGTGGTTGTTGTTTCTAGTTCCGACACATTGAGCGTTCACACACGCCTCATATAGTCATTTTCTGGGCCAGCCGAGGGCTCAAAGAATCGCTACAACCCTCCCTTTGGCTCTATTTCTCTAAGTTGTCGCAAACACGTATTGTAAACATTTGTAGTTTGCTAGACCAGACTATTTTTCCTAAATGAGATATGAAATTAATTAGTGAATAAATGAAGATGAACAAAACCCAAAAGAGCAAAATTTGTTATCTATAGGAAAATTTATGAACAAATAAACGAGTTTAATATTTAGGATATGATACAGGATATAGGAAAACTAATGATATTCAACTGAAATTAAATAGATTTAGACAATTCTGAGAATTGTAAAATGTTAAATAACATCGATTACTGCTTATAAAATGGTGTAAAATTCTCAAACACAGATACTTATAAATTAAGCCAGCGTTGGTGGTGATATCTACCTGGCAGCGGACGAAACGAGAATTATAGATTTGTATATATGGAAAGAATTGTTAATGTTTGTGCCATGTCTCGAATAGTGTAGTGGTCTTGCACTCTCGTACGGAATACGAGAGGTCCACGGTTCGATTCCTGGTTCAGACATAAATTTTTCTTTTCCCAATATCATTATAATATTAAAATATTATAATACAGAGAACATTGAAACATAAAGTGCAAACACAAAATTATAAAGTGATTGCATTGCCACTACTTCTATATGTCAGATGAGAACTGGTCATTAACTGCAGACCAGTTAAAACAAATAGAGTCTTCAGAAATTATATTTCTTAGATTTGTGGCAGGTTATACGTTGTTAGATGACAGAAGAAGCATAGACATCAGGAATGAACTGAATGTACAACCAGTTACGGTAACAATCGAAAAATATAGGACTAATTGGAGAGACCATGTTCAACGCATGGCACCAACTAGAATAGCAAAAGCTGTCCTTAATTATAATCCTATAGGAAAAAGAAATGTTGGCCGATCTATGAAGATATGGCGTGACCAGCTGTAAGCCGGAACAGGCCAGAAGGCCTAAACCTTGATGTCGATGATGATGAAGATGGCAAAATGACATGATAGGGGAGGGAAGAGAAGTGAAGTGTTAGTGGAATGGAATTCAGGAAATGAAGAATCCTACAAAAACCCAAAAATCACCACCAGTGCCTGTCCGGAATCTCGAGGATTCAAACCTGGGATCTCAGTCGTAACAGCCACGCCTTTACCGAGACGGCTTTATTTATGTACGCGTGTAAAGCTTTGATCTCGCGAAGAATTACTGCTGAGAGCTATTAAGTTAGACTACTTTATGATTTAGTGGAAAGTTTATACCAAACAGTGGCACGGGTCTAATTGCCGACATTTCTGACACACATTCAGGAATCTCTTCGCAGCAATGTCAGCTATTAAATGACATAATTAGCACCTTCATTTAAACGGCAATATCGTATTTTATTTAATGCGACATCAGCCCTAAGATATTAAGATTACATGCAACATGCTCAGATCTTATAATTCATAGAATTAAACTAGTTCATGGAATTGAACTAGAGGCTTTCTAAAAATATACAAGGAAACAGCAATATTGTAATTACAACGGTAGAGCCTTAATATTTGAATTATTATTATTATTATTATTATTATTATTATTATTATTAGTCTCTGGTCCCGAGGGTCGCGGGTTCAAACCCGGCCGGGGTCGATGGATTTTTTAGGATGGAAAAATCCAAGGAGCAAGTCCTCCGGGAGGGACTTTAAGCCATGGGTCCCGAGTCTGAAGATTTTCAGGCTCGTAAAAGATCCTTAGCCTGAATGAAAAGGCCTCCAAGCAAATTTTACCGAATTTTCCCGTCCTAGTACTACCTTGGTTTCCTAGATGTCAGTATGAGGCGAAACGTTGACCACGGATCACTCAAATGACATCTACACGAAAACAAGTGTAACTAAATTAGTATGGTTCAAATTCTTCCCTGTAGGGGGAGAGCGCCTAAATCTCTGTTAATATTAATATTATTATAAGATGGAAAAAACATTAACCATGATTTGAGAGGTGAATTATACAGGGATTATTGGAAATTATTAACTCAGGAAAGGGGCGTATGGAGAGCTTACGTCCGCAGCAGCCATGAACCTATGGGTTCAGACAGTGCCAGTGAGTTAGCAAGTTTTGTTTTATAGGAAATGTGTACTCAGGTTGAGCATTAATGGACACACACCCAGACCCAAAGTGGAGAGATTTTTAAAATCCCCTACCCCGACGAGAATCGAACCCGGGTCGCCGGAGTGGAAGGTAGGGACTCTACCGACTACGACACGGCGACGGACTGAGTTAGCAAGTAAATGACTTATTTCACCTGACAGTGTTAAGGCTTCAAAGCCTTATATACCAATCAACCAACGAGGTTAGAAAAAAAAAGATTAAACATAAATGAGTACATGGTAGCTATATCTGCAACAATTATTATCTACATTATATGTTGATTTTCTCTAGATTTAACCAAAACAATATAAAAAGCACGATAGAAAAATTTAAAAAAACTATTAATAACATTGTACAAACTTAATTCTGGAGAAACAATTATTTAACAAGTAAGTGTATAAGCGTGACTTAAACCTGTCAAGTGTGCAGCAACCCCTGAAATTTTGAGGGAGGGAATTCCAGGAACGGGCAGAGGCTACTATGAAATAAGTAGAACAATACGAGGTCCCATGGAGAGGGAATGTTAGCTGATTTATCTTGTGACTTGGTGTCAATATTGTTGCAAGAAAAACTGGACGCCAGGTAACTAGGAATTTTAAGAGTACAGAAGCTTGAAAAGAAATGAAAGAGAGTGCAATTCACTTTTGCTTCTAAGGCGAAGTCAAGAGTGATTACTGAAGTATTCGGAAATATGATCATAACGGCGGATGTTGAAAATGAAACAACGCAAGGATTATGAACACGCTGCAGTCTCTGTAACAAGCCAAAGTTTGGCATTACATTATATATAACGACCCAATTAATGAAGTGTGGCAACACAAGATTCTACACAATTATTTGTTTTAATGGAACAGGGAGAAATTTCTTTATACGTGTAAAATAATGTAAAGTGGAGAAAGTCTTTTTACAGATGTGTTTGACACAAATTAAATTTGGGTCCAGATATAGTCCAATATCGAAGAAGAGTAAAGGATAATTATATTATTTATAGTAATGTTTGGAATTGTACATATGTCAAAGGATTGAGCAGTTTTTGTTATCCCGTTAGAATGGCTTGTGATTTGTTAGGATTCAGATTTAAACCGAAACTTTAAGACTAGTTTAAGAAGGACATGAGAATCATTCATTTCGCCAAGCTATTTGGAGGGAGTCTGTAGTTATATGTAGGTAAATTTGGAGAGCAGCAGCATAGTGTTTAGTACTTTAGTATAGTCATTGATGTACACTGAGAAAAGAAGATGTCCTAGAACACTGCCCTGGGGGGGCTCCCGCCAGCACGTTGCGCGAAGACGAGGATTTAGAGTTTAATTAAACACATTGTTGATGTAATGTGAATCGAACCAGGATAAAGCGCTGCCAGGCAGGTGTAGTTGCTTGAGATTTATCATAGGTCGTGGTCTACAGCATCAAAATATTTGCTGAAGTCGAGTAAGATTAAAAAGCCAATTCACTTCTGTGGATGGCTTCATGAATATCTTCAGTGATTTTTATAAAAACAGGGATCGTCCTATGACAAGACCTAAAACCAGATTGATAAGGATCAAAGAGGTAATTTGTTTGGAGATATTCAGTCATTTGCTTACAGTAAAGTAAAGATAATTGTTTACAACATTGACTCTCAAAAACAGTTTTGAAATACAGTATATCTGACAATTTTCAGTTTATTAAATAACAAAAATGTAAAAAAATAATAGACCCAATCCAGAAATATAATTAGAATGTAAATAGGACTTCCTTACTCAGTATTTTGGTTTTTCGGTGTCCGTAAAGTATATGTCTAATTTCTTCATTAACATAATTATTCACACTAATATAGAAGTTGAAACTATGATCCTCACAGCACTAGAATCTCAGGGAACCTGGAATAGATTCTCGGCTATACCACATAATAATTTCAGAGTTTATAGTTTCTGGAAAGGGATTCAATCAGCCTCGTGAGAATAACCAAGTAGCAATTTGTTGAGAAGTAGCGAAATTCGGTGAATAAAACTGAAATTATGGTTAAAGGATTGCCTAACGTTAACCACGTGACATTGTATGCAATCTATTGCTTGCCAGTGAGAGCAATTTTATATATATATATATATATATATATATATATAAAATAGGTGTATTTAAATTATTAAATTAGAAGAAATCAAATTAATCAATTCTAACCAAATCAAATTTAAACTGAATGGTACAATTTTTTTCATAAGTAATGCCACGAGTGATTTCCAAAGTAACGATAAATTCACGACTCACGAAGTGCGGAGTGAATTTATCTGGAGAATTTGGAAACCAAGAGTGGCATTTGTTAGGACTATTTAACGAATAAAATAAAGCTGTGTACTCACAAATCATTATTTAAATATAGTTATTTTAAAATATTTATATATTTAATGTAAACGGCGATGTTTGAAAACAAATGAGAAACGATTGGTACGCTTCATTTGTTTCTTTTCTTCGTCACTACAGCCAGATCATAATATTTATTGCCAAAGGAACGCAATATTGTAAGAATGCACTCTAGTGGAGAAAAAATAAAACACATCAAACTGTATATTAATTAATTTCTGATGTCCTATGATGTAAATGTGACAATTATATTTTTCTGGGAAAAAGTACATTTAAGAAAGTGCAAACAGTGGTTTATTTTTTTGGTGGTATAATCAATTGCTACAATTGTTTTTATATTAACTCCCGCATGCGGTATGTGTTGGCATTCCTGCACTATATATACAATCTGGTAGCCGTATTTCTTAGTGAGTCAGTGACTGTAAAATAATGCTATGACCTATTCAGAATGTTAAAAAGAGCTGCTTTCTTTATTATGATAAACTTTAGTTGGTAAATTCTAGGCGAAACACGACTGTGATTGGTTGTAAATCAAAAATCATTGTAACGTGATTGGCAATTGACTCCCATTTGGGCATGTGTTAAATAGTCAATGTAAATGAAACCCCTAAATTCTGAAAAAAAACTTTTTCATTGGACCTTGCCTGTTCGCAGTATCCGTGCTATGGATTTGTTTACTTTTCTTCATTACAGATGCTTGAATATCTAAGGTCATTTCGTACCTTAAATATTATCAATCGACTACTACAACCATAACTTCCTCTTACAAATAGTCCACAACAATTTTTAATATTCTAAAATGACAAAGTAACTCATCACTATTATTTAGTTTACATAAAACACACTTTTTATGAATCCAACGTAGCAGTATGTTGAGAAATGAATGATTTAAAAGCAGAAGTGAAGAAGTTTCTGGTACTTCTAATTATAAATACCAACAGGATGACATATTAATATACGACTTGCAAGTTAGTGACGAGCTGGCCACGTGCCTACTTGGCTCCTATATTCATGTGTGAACTGCAATTTACGAGTCGCTGCTGCAAGTAAAAACAAATTCTTCGTACACTTGGTAATGAGGTTCTGGGGTCAAATGATCACAATATAATGAACTAACATTAAGTTCGTCAGATGAACGATATATGAATGCCTCTTAAATAAGGGGAACCAAGCACCATTTTTGGCATTTCTTTGATATAACCGCAATTGAAACTTTGAAAGCACACTGTATTTTATTTAAATAAAACCAATCCAACATCTAATTTATTTGAATATTAAAGGAGAGTAGAGGTCAACCGTATCATCTTTTGACTCCTGAATTTAATTTAAGTTATTTATATTTTCAGCTCAATATTTGATGCATACTTAAGTCATGACTGGGCTACCCTGAAAATAATGTATTTTCTTGAAACTCTTGAACCGAATACCTCAAATAAATTGTCATTTCCCCTTTTATTTAAGCAATACAGACTTTTTTTAATAAAATGAAAAATTGTTCTTCTTCTTTTTCTTCCTCTATGCATGAAAGCTGGCAGCTTGTTGCGTGTTCATTCACTACAGATCCGGGGTATGGTGACGTCCTTCCATCACAGTTGTGGTCTTCCTAAAGGCCTTTTCTGCTGAGGTGTCCAGTCACGTACTTTCTTCACTAATCTACTGTTCTCCATTCTATAGTCTTCTATCATTTATCCAGAGGTTTATAGGTTCAATTTCACATTCGTCTCTAATAACAGAGCTGCGAATTTTCTCTCTCAGCGATTTTCCTACGATTTTCCTTAAAACTTTCATTTCGGTTGTTTCATTGATTTGTTTTGTTTTTTGAGTTTCTGTTCGGCATTCACAACCATATGTTAGAACTGGTCTTATGACAGATTTGTAAATTCTTATTTTTGTATCTATTCTTAAATTTTTATTTTCCAAATAGTATTGTTTAAACATCCCAATATTTTGTTTGCATTATTTGCTTGACGGAGGATTTCATCTGTTATTCTGTTGTATATAACATATTTTATTGAATATATTAGTATATAATATATGCAACTGTGATTGCATTTTTAAGAAAAGCGTCATGTATTTGTTTAGTGAAGATATCTTAGAATAGCTTTTTCTCACTTTCACTTATACGGGGCTTGATTCAGCCATCCATATTCATCCTACTATGTTCTTTAGTTCTTGATTCAGACTGGGAGGCCAGATTACCCTAAGCATCATGACACGATAGATCCATTGCGCTGTCTCAGTATTATCGAGTGGAATGAAAGTCTATTTCACGGTGTTAAGTAAGTTGTAGATCGTCTTCTAGGTCCGACACACCAGGTTCTACTCCCATCAGCTATAACCTATTACCATTTTTGGATTGGACCCGTGGCCGCGAGGAAGGACTGCAAACCCTCCCGTTGCCCCCTTCTGCCTTCTTTTATTATTCACTCCAGATATCATGACCCTGGTGGGTCCCCCCTACATATCGCAACCACTTATCTTCAACATCTGTAGATTGATAAGCATTTTTTTCCGAATCACGAGATGAGGTGAAGAGTTATACGAAATGAAGGAATTAAGGGGGATGATGGATGAAATTTTTATTTTCTACATTTTTTGAGCTAGAGACTTGATGTTTTGTACAAACATTCACTGCATAATACATACTGATGTGTTTAAGATTCATTCTTGTGAGACATTTATTTTACCAGTTATTAAATATTACATTTTATAAAAATTGCATATATTATAATTAAATGGGTTCCACAATTTTTAGTAAAATGTCTGATTTTTTTTACAAGATGCCTAAAATATTTAGAAAAACATCAGCATTATAATTCTTATAATGTGAATAGAAAAGGGGGGAAATTTTTTGTACCTCATGCGTGGAATCACAACAACAACAAAATTGCATAGGCCTACATTGTATTTTCTATTTCTTAAAATACTTTTTTCGGTCATGAAACCCATACACTACTTTGTTACCCACTGTTTTTAGGACATGCAGGAAAACTTTGAACCTTCTAGGACAAAATTACTGAACTTCTTTCAATTTTGAATGTACAAAAATGCAGTGAAAATAAAAGCGTGGAAAAACAAGTTTAAATATTTGCGTGCAGGTAGTATTTAACTGGTGCAGCCTTTTAACTCTGACGTAATTTAAGGCACTTAGAAGCGTCATAGGCCTCTGAAACTTTGCCAACATATACATTAGAGTACAGGCTACTTTTTAGTACAAAAAACAAAAAAATGCCAATTTTGATCTCAAATGGTCAATATTTCACCCATCACTCCCCTTAATGAAAAATTAAACGACGTGAAAGGGAGGGAAGGGAGAATGGAGAGTGGTTGAAGGATGAAATTGGAAAACGGAAGAACCCTGAGAAAAAAACTGAAAAATTCAGGCGTGGCCTACCACTAATATCCCTCCGGAATCGCCAGAATTCCAACTTAAGATGCCAGTCGGGGCAACCGCGCGGGCTAGCCATGTGTCCATCGCGACGGCTTCACATTTAAAAAAAATGTAGTTAGCCTATAAATAGATCCCATCGTTAAAAAATAAATTATAATTGACATGCAAACATATACTTCCTACCAAAGGATAAAGATACTAAAGTAAAAAAAAATCAATAAATACTTGTAAACACCTGCTATGCACCCTAGTATTTACTAAGAACTTATTCAAAGTTGGTGTTTTATCGTATCCATTAAGTAACTTTGGCTATGGAAACTCTCACATGGATAAACTAAACTCTCCATGGCGCGACAGGCCTAGAAGGCCCCTTGGCCTACCAGCACATTTACATGTGCTAATCACAGACCTGGATGATCATTCTGCCAGTATAGGGGTGGCATGTGGTCAGCATGTCCGGTTCCCCAGCTGTTACAGCTGGTTTTCTCAACTCACTTTAATAACAGATTGAAAATAAATTACGCCACACATTATCATAAGTAATGCCACGAGTTATTTCCAAATTATCGATAAATTCACGACTCACGAGGAGTGAATTTATCTAGAGAATTTGGAAATAAAGAGTGGCATTTGTTAGGACTATTTAACGAATAAAATTAAGTTGTTTACCCACAAATCATTGTTTAACTATAGTTATTTTAAAATATTTATGTATTTAATGTAAAACGGCGATGTTTGAAAACAAATCAGAAATGTGAGGTTATGTTCATTCACTACTGCTTGATCATATTATTTATTGCCAAATAAGATCGCAATATTGTAAGAATGTACCCAAGTGGAGAAATAATGAAACACATCTAACTATATATCATAATCAACATTACGGGTTATTCATTTGTTTTTTTTTAGTAAACAACTCAGTAAAATCAAGGAATCTGTTCATTATTTGCTGTATTCAGTGTATTTGTTGGAGAAAAATAATGCTTTGACCTGTTCAGAACATTAAAAAGGAGGAGCTTTCTTTATCACAAAAGCAGGAGCTGATAAAGAGAAATCGATAAAGAGCGAGGTGAAACACGACTGTCATTGGTTGTAAAACAAAATTCATTGAAACGTGATTGGTCATTAACTAGCATTTGTGGCATGAGTTAAATAGTCAGATTAAAGAAAGGCCTTACACAAGCAATGTCGGATAGAGGACATGGTCATTAACATAAACTGGCCACATTAAATGCAATTTTTCTTTAGGTTACTCGAAGGTAAGAAAGAAAACTAACATATAGGCCTATATGCAAGACGTGCATGGAAGCTTCTTGTAGGTAAATCAGAGGGAAAACGCTCAGTTAGTAGACCAAGAATGAGGCAGGAGAATAACATCAACTATGATTTGAGCGAAGTAGATTATACAGGGGACGATTGGAAAGCATTAGCTCATGATAGGGATGTATGGAGAGCTTATGTCCGCGCGGCCATGAGCCTCCGGGTTCGATAGTGCCAGTGAGTTAGTTTAGTTAGTTCCGGAAATAAATTAAAAAGTGGTTTGCAGGTCCTGAAAAAAGAAAATACAAGAGTGCAAGTGTTTTGAGCATTTGGAGCTTTGTCGGATTTGCGTAAAATTCACCACTCCTAATCATTACATATAAACGGCGTGTCGCATTTTGATTCTGAATGAAAACTGTTATCTAAAAAATATTATAAGTAAAAAATTGTATAAATTCTGTGTATTAAAATTAAAACCAAAGTGTTTGGGATCACACTCCTTGTAGGAATCCTTTGGTTACAATTAATCAATGCAATTCAATTATTTATCATCCCGTTTCCAGTATCTATCCTCAAACCATAACTTAAACACAAGATCACAACATAGTCTCTTACTTAATATACCGCAACACAGGGCATCACATCACTCCATGTCATATACCATCTCCACTTCTCGCAACTGGAATTCCCTACCACAAGAAATAAGGGGCTGCCGGACATTGGCATCTTTTAAAAGAAAACTAAATTTATATTTGCTCTAAACTCGACTTCATTATTATCCAGTGTAAGATATATATATATTAATTGGTGTTTCCCGTATAATGTATCATATTTATATTATTATTATTATTATTATTATTATTATTATTATTATTATTATTATCGTATCATTATTGTTGTTACCCTATAAAATGTTGTTTGTACATGACATTTACATTGCTACATTTATTGTATCTTTAACTGTTTATAATTAGTATAGTGTATATCTATATTTGTCGAATATTTATTTGTATTTGTGCTGGTTGAGTGGAAGAGAGGGCCTTATGGCCTTAACTCTGCCAGAATAAATAAAGTATTATTATTATTATTATTATTATTATTATTATTATTATTATTATTAAGAGTATTTTAGGCTTTGGCTAGGAAACTCTAACGACATTATTCATGGATTAATTTATAATGGTGAATACTGATCTGATTTTTAAACAATACACAAGGGGACGTGACATTTCCTTCCATATTTTTCGAAAAAAAAAGTCATGCTCAGCTGAAATATTATCAATTCATTTTCTTAACATTAATAAAAAATGTTTAATTCATGTTTCTCGCGATTTGTGTTAAAAACGAGGAATGTGATAGAAAAAATAAAAAAAATGTTTCAGTGACAATTTTCATCCTATATAAAAAAGAATTCGTTGTTTCAGTGAATGACACTTATGTAAGTACTCTGTAAAAACCAGACATAAAAACCAATAATTCTTGATTTTTTCCTTTTTTTTCTGTGAAAATAGTTTATCTTTACCCAAAGTATGACTATTTGATTACCGGTATATTTATCCCATTAAATCATTACTTAAAATTTGAGCATTCATAGAACTTCCACTCTGTGTAAGCATTGTTATCCAAATATATATATATATATATATATATATATATATTACTATATTTTGTATGGTTTCCTGTGTGTTAGAAGACAATTTGAGGTACAATGATATAGTATGAAAATTGTAAAATTTTCATCATCTGGGGGACAAAAAATATTAATTCTGATTATGATAAGTCGTAATAATTATTACATACCCACTTCCACAAAATAATTTATTAAAAATAAAGAGCATAACTTTGGCCATTAACAACAAAAACAAAAAAGTATCTTCTGGCAACGGAACTGGATTTCAAGAAGAGAAAAAATTAGGAACTCAGTTATAAGGGAGAAAATGAAGATTGAAGACACTATTTTAGATTATATTAAAACTCAGCAAGTAAGATGGTATTGACATGTCCAGCGAATGGAAGAGGATCGGTTACCAAAATCTGTTTTGGAATGGAAACCTGAGCGAAGACGAGGCAGAGGAAGACTTTAAACCTCCTGGAGTCAGGGAATATATTTATACATCAAGGAAAAACATCTACAACCAGGAGACTGTGTGGACCGACAAAATTGGCTACTAGGAATCGGCCGATGTCAAAGACATTGATCAACCGATGATCTATCTATGTACATTGTTCACATTTTAAACGTTTAATATCAGTCATACATACAGGTACAAGCAATATTCTGCTTGCTTGGAATCATTTTACAATTTTATAACATTCTCAAGTAAAAATATTTACTTATATGCCACCAAAATCTTATTATTTTGCGCCTATTTTTAGTTCATTATTATTATTATTATTATTATTATTATTATTATTATTAGTATTGGTATTATGGATAATTTTCCCTTATTTAAAGGCATAACTCTGAAGGACAGAATCTCGAATACAACACTTCAAGCGATATCCTCAACAACTGATCCCGCACAACAAGCCATCAGGAAAAAATGGAAGTGGGGAGGCCACGTCGCAAGAATACAGGACGACAGGTGGACAATAAAAACAACCATGTGGGACCCGTACACAGGCAAGAGACAGCGCGGAAGACCAAGACGACGATGGGCTGACATCTTCAAAGAACGAGCAGGAGCGAAATGGTCCAGAGTCGCCAGATGCAGGAAAAGATGGAGAACGATGGAGAGCCAACTGTGTATTAACTAATCACAGAACAGACAGTGTATACAAACCAAGTGCTACATCCAAGTCAACTTCTCACCACGGAGTAGCTCACCGGGTGACACTCTCAAATAGAGCTTAACCCCTGTACAGGGAGGCCTTTGCCCTAAAGGGACATGTCAGGCTTTATTTATTTATTTATTTATTTATTTATTTATTTAAAGGCATTGTCTTCAAATATGTAAAAAATCTCAGAATGCGATTTATACCAGTTAATATTTCACATACCTTACTATTCCAAATTCTGCACACATATTTACCAACTTATTTAACAACACGTTTTCAACATTTATCGGCTCATCACAATTTAGGAACAAGATCACAAGACTCTTCTTTACTTTTGATACCACAACACAGGACCTGTCTGTACTCTGAATCTTACACAATATCTATGGCTAGAGCATGGAACTCACTTCCCAGTCATGTCAGGGACTGTCAATCGCTATCATTATTTAAATCCAAATTAACTGATATCTTAAGTTCGACACAATGAAAACATTAACTACATAACAACTATATAGAGCATTCTATTAATAATCATGTAGGAAGCTACTTACTTTATTTTATATCATTTTAATTTTATTATATTCTATGTTTTTGTTAGTATTAGCTAGTATTAGATCCATCATCATTGTATTTTGTTTAGTCTGTATTTTAATATCTTAAAATTGTAATATGTACGTAATTTTTGTATAATTTTACTATTCGCTGGTTGAGTGGAAGAGAAGGCCTTATGGCCTTAACTCTGCCAGCTAAAATAAATCATTATTATTATTATTATTATTATTATTATTATTATTATTATTATTATTATTATTAATACTTTGTGATAATTTTTATTTTATTTCTATTTTTTATTACAAATTTATTATAAGAAGTCCAAAGGCGATTTTCAGTAGAAATTACTATAAAAATTATAAAGTTGAATCATTTACAGTTTCAAGACTTTCGTGGCATTGCCATGAACTCTGAGTTTGTTTATGTACAATTGAAGTACAGTTTTTATAGAGATAAAATGGCATAAAATAATTCCAATATGTATATCACAGTAATTAATTTATTACAACTTTGTACTGAATATTCGAAATAAATATTATATAATTATGTTAAGCAATATTGAAATTAATAATTTTAAACACTCCATATGGCGTGTGGCATGTAAAAAGTACTTATAAGGTAAGAGGTAAACTGGGATAAAAAAAGATAGTTTTAAAAAGTTGAAAAATTAAGAGTAGTCTAAAATGCGGCTCTATAAAAAAAATACATTTACAGATATTCGAAATAAAATACATTAAAAATCAGAATTCTATTATACTGAATGATGAAATTTTAAGGAGAATTTCGTATAATTATGTCATTGCTCGTGGAGTATGTAATATCTCTTTTTTGTTTCATTTAAATGAAAAAGGGAATGAAGGAACAGGCATAATATTGGTAAGTACAGTATTAACACTTCTTGCAGGTATATTTTAACATTATTTATTCATGTTCAAAATGTTGTCTACAGTTGACATGTTCTCATGCTGTAGCCTATATTAAAACTGATAAACTAGCTCTGCCAGCTCTTTATTTATAAGATTTTATAACATGAAACAAACAATTTTGAAGTTATTTCGTTTCAAATAAAAAATAAATGCAATTATTTTAAAACATTCCTTTCTTGGCTTCACAAACAATATTAAAAGAACTACAAAACGAGACTACACAAAAACAAATATTTCTAAAAATATTAATTAAATATAATTTGTTTTCAATCAATATTAAGACCTTAAATACACAAAACACTGCTTTTATCACAGTTCTACAAAAATAAGCTACTCAAACATTATTTTATTAAATACTTATTTTAATATTATCTTGTAAAGTTTTGCATGCCCAACTTTTTCCTTTGTTAAACATTATTAATAATAAATGGGGAGAGATCGTAAAGGAGCAAAATCAAAGATAGAAAATTTAAAGGCTTTTCTTTTTATAAAGTAACAAAATTAATGTTCATTTTAATGGACAAGCAAGGAATGGGATTTGGGTGGACAAAACATATTTTTTTTTTTTCGTAACTAACACACAGGAAAATATACATGTTTGGAAAACATATATAAATTAACATCACAACCTAGGGTGAACTCAACAGTGTCAAAAACAAGTAAATAAATTTGGATAAACCAAAACTAAATTTCATTTTTAAAAAAAAACCTAATCATACGAGACATATTGTTATTAGAAACATGAAGCAGTTTTGTTAGCAATAGCTTATTAATTTTATTTTATTCAATATATCTTCAGCGTAAGTCAAAAGATATAGCAGTGGATACAAATATAACATTAATTACCATACAATTCTTTCCTTGATATTAGTAACACAAATTATATAATACAACGAAAAAACTCGATAAATAAAATAGTACAATCTAAAGGCCTACAACCTATATTAGACGCAAAAGACAAGAAACAGAAGTCAGTTGAATAGAGAGTCTAAGGAATTTTATATATGTTATTAACGGCTTCCATCACAGACTGTGCAAAACGAAACTGTTTCATGACCCGGGACCAGAATGCGTGTGCGAGCGATGCGGCATGTTATGCGAGAGATACCATGTGCTAAAGTGCAAAAACAGAGGGCAATCTCTGACAGGATTCTGTATGGACAGATAAACTAACATAGATTAACTAATCTTTGCACATTGTGCGCTATACATTATTATTTATATATGTTATTAACTATCCTATAAATTTCCAACATATATCATCATCTAGGGATTAAGCCTGTTGGCTCGTTTCGGTTTCATGAAAGCCAAAATTGTTAAAATTGTTCAGACCATCTTCTGTGTGGGCGTCCAACATTTCTCCTTCCGTGCGGTTTATAATTTAGCAATAATTTAGGAAATTTTTCTTCTTGCATTCTATCTATATGTTCTTTCCAGTCCTTCCAATATTTAATTATTGGCCAATTTTCATTATTTCAGATATATCTAAATCTTTAGTCCTATTTCTTGTTTTTGTTGTCTTCATATGATCAGTTCGGTTGCTTTCATGAGAACATTTAGTAATGTAGATTGTCCCCTGAAGGTGTTACTGGCACCTCGCAGGATAAGACGATTGAGGGGCTGCCTTCTTAAGGTTCATCGTCATAACCTCATATATATTTTTATTAATTTATTTTAGTCTTTTAATTTTTGTAATGGTCTTATAGTGATTTTCCTATATGTTATGGTTCTTGCTATGTCTGATCTGTGAAATCAGATTTTTTTCTGGTCTTAGACACACGGTATCCTGATATGTAAAGTATGCTTTCTATCCATATTCTACTGAATATATTAGCACATATGGACTGTTAAATCTGTCGGAAACACTCTACTGTATACCCGGCTGACATTTTTAACACTCGCTTGAGACAAGATATATCGTAATATTTCTTAGGACTATAATTTTTCATTTGAAGTGACCTAAGACTGATCTGTTTCCTTAATTAACTATGATTAATATTGGTGATTATTATTAGGAAAATGATATTTCAGGATTTTTTTATTCAATGTCCCAGGTTGTCATTTCGACATTTCTGGTGTTCTCTCCTGACATTGGATTAATTGTAACCCACTTCTGAAGTTGGGGCGGAGTTACATTACCTCGATCATGTGATGGATAATAAATGATGATGCGCCAGAAGAGTTTTTAACCCAAACTTAACCTAAATTCCAGACCATGTACCAACTGCAGGAATGATTCCCTTTAAGGAAAAATGTCTATCGTTTAACCGGGAATCGAACCCGGGACCTCATGAACAGTAGTCAGAAACTGTGACCACTACCCCATGAGGCTGGTCATATTTTAGTTGCAGGCCGCATTTTCCCTATAATTTGCCTAATCTTTGAGGAAAACTTGAAAAAAAAACTCGCTCAGGAAATTCAACCCCTCAGGGAATCGAATTCGGCTATCTGCGTGAGAGATAATAATAACAATAATAATAAT
This sequence comes from Diploptera punctata, assembly GCA_030220185.1. NCBI lineage: Eukaryota > Metazoa > Arthropoda > Insecta > Blattodea > Blaberidae > Diploptera > Diploptera punctata. The sequence continues at coordinate 338,095 of JASPKZ010007572.1, forward strand.
ATAAATTATATATATATATTATTATTATTATTATTATTATACTGCAATTTACTGATCGGTTTATTCCGGTAATAATATCAGCTTGGAACACATAGTTGGTTGACTGAATAATTTATTTTATTACTTATTAACTCCTGCAAAATATGTGCGTATAAAATATATCGTCGTTTATTTTTATATCTTATAACTGAATTTCAGAATACTCTCAATTCCCTTTCTGTAAACTGTATCACTACAAAACAAGCTTTTGATAGAGATTTTCTGTTTTAGCCGTGTCATGTTTCTCAGCTGACGGTATTACCACATTGTTACTCTCTCCCTCGCAGCTTATTAACTTACTAACGTCATGTCAACCAAGCAGGCACATTCATTTATACATTAGACACGTCGCTAATATCATATATTTGTTGTGTCTGGGTATCTTCGCAATTTTACAAATAATATTTTTTTTTTCAGAAATTCGACATTTTGCAGCACACGTGTGCATTCGTACATGTAGGTAGGTAGTATGATTTTGACGGTCTTAGCTCATTACCTTCGCGATTAAAATCCGGACGTGAAAGGGCTAACAAATTTTGCTCAAAGGCTCTTATTTCAGACACGAGGTTCTTTTAAGATCCGTAAATCTATGACATGAGGTACAAGACTTAACTTCCCATCCGAAGGAAGCCTTACTGTGGATTTTTATACCCTGAAAATTACATCTACCCTCGCCGTTTGAATCTGTGAATCACAGAGGATCCACATCCCGGGCATGAGCGAATTTTTAATTATATTAATCGAATTTCGCTACTTCTCATTTCAAGCATAACTTATTTTTCCTCACCAGATTGATTGGAATCTCTAGTCTATATCTAATATATAAAAATGAATGTTTGTTTGTTTGTTCGTTCGTACGTTATGCGTGGCCATACCGTTGATCCGATTGTGATGGGGATTTTTGCAAAATGTTTAAGAAATTCCCGGGATGAACATATACTATAAGAGAGTTATGATACTCAACTCCTACACCATTAAAATCGCCCTTTATAGTGGAAAAGCGGGGGAAAAGTAGCTCTTTGGACGCTTAAATGGCTTACGCTGCCTAAATCATAACAAATACACAAAATTAATGTACACAGAATTGAATATTTCAAAAAGCTCTACAAAAAAGTACGCGACATCATATGTTTATCTCTTACGGATAACTCACAATAACAATTTTTGTCTTTCATTGATGTCAAGAAGATCGTGACAAGTACGTAGATTCCTGTGCACATGGCGGGTATTCTTTTACGGATAACTCACAATAACGTCGGCAATCAGAACGGGGAATCTTAAAATAATTACGATATACATTTATAATTATTTTTCATCCTACTTATTCAACTAACCATAAGAAGTACATTAATGTTTGTTTTTCAGCTCATTTATGCCAAGAAGATCGGGATGAGTAGATTCCCGGACAACGCCGGGTAATCAGCACGGGGTATCTAAAAATAATTACTATATAGATTTTTCCTTCTACTTATTTAACTCATTTTTCCTTCTACTTATTTAACAAAACATAAAACACATTAATTTTCGTATTTCAGCTGATTTATGTCAAGGAGATCGTGATAAGTAAATTCCCGGGCAACGCCGAGTAATCAGCACGGGGTATCTATAAATATAAATTTATAATTATTTTTCCCTTTACTTATTCAATTAAACATAAAAGCACATTAAGTTTAATTTATTTAGGCGTAGCAGTGCACGCCGGGTACTAGCTAGTACTCAAAAGGTCTATAATATGACAGGAAATCGAACCCGGGCCTCCCTAGGATGCTAGAAAAGACATCACAGAGGTGGTCATCAGAATAATCATTCTGGTTAATCCCTGTTGGGAATATAAAAACCCCAAATTCTCAAAATCTAACTCACGCCATAGCATTGACTACAGTAGTTGGAGTTGCATAAAACATAAATCAATGTCTGGGACAGAACACACGCTTTGCCTGTTTGGATCAGAAACAGATGTGAATATGTTTTAAATATAACCACTTCACATACACCACACAAGGGAGACAAAGATGGCTACCAGACTCTGTAACTACTGTAAAGACTACAATGCAGCTTCAGTAAATCATTCGCTATTAATAACTCCAAGAAAATACAAGACAAATTCTTAAGATTTTAAGACTTGTAATAAATTTCAAAAAAAGTTATATGAGCTTATCTTTGACGTGTAAAATTGAAAACAAATTGATTTATACACAACCAAATGATATTAATCTTGGTTCTTTACATCAAATTAATAAGAACAAATCTAAAATTTAGATACCAAAATCTGTTTTGGAATGGAAACCTCCTGGAGTCAGGGAATATATTTATACATAAAAAAGAAACATCTACAGCCAGGAGATTGGATGGACCGACAAAATTGGCTATTGGGAATCGGGAGATGTCAAGGACATTAACCAACAGATGATCTATCTATCTAAAATTTACTTTAAATTAAAAAAAAACAAAAACAAAAAAAAGTTCACTATCGACAAATTGAATATTGGCAAGTGTTGTACAGAGTGTTTCACTGGACTTGTGGCCGCTAGCGGGAAATGTGACTGCCAGAAGTGAGTCATAAACACACGCTGATTATGCTGTGCCCACGCTGCTGGCCACAAGTCGAGTGAAACTCATGTATGTACATGGCACTGAATATCATTGTTTATATCAATTTCCAGATTTTTCTTGTAATAAATGTAATAGACAATTTAGTTGATTATACTTTAATTTAGCTCAAAAGTGTACTTAGTAATGTCTTACTCCTGTCGGCTAGTTCTGATTTAATATACTTATTGTTGTCTATACATGTTTACTTTTAGGTATTTTTTTATAAATTAGTACAATAATAAAGACTCATAAAATTCTAATTCGATAAGGGAAAACAGATTTCCAGAAATGAAATTTTACAAACACTTTTTGTATATAGACGATTTAGTACTAAGATGTTAATTATAATTTTTTTACCTGGTAAGTCAGTCGTCCTCAACTAAATTATTAAACATCTTCAAGTTATTCCAATATGGAGGCCTTTCGAAAACAATGTTTCATCTTCTGCATTTTAACTGGAACTGATGGTGTTGTATCAGTTCCAGTTAAAATGCAGAATCGATACTAGTAAAATTCATGGTGATTTTCCGTTGAGGTATTAGTTCACAGTAATATAATGTACGGTTAAAAATTATAATATAGTTACCTTGTAGGTCAGTCTCCTCAACTTAAGTTCTTTTAAAACTCTGTAGGCCTTTCGGGACTAGTCTCATCATCAGCAGAATGCATTAGGTCCGTTCTTGTTGGCCCTTGTTGAAGCACTGACTTGGTTGTGAGAATTTTGTACAGAGGATTGTGTGGATTAGGTGTGTATTCATTGAGAATCAGGTGGTTGTTGATTTCTCTTAGGATTGCGATTTCCTCCAGTATATTTATTCTCGTTCGAATGTTTTCTCTATGTACTATTGTGAGGGTGTTATCGATGTTATGCATATGGTGTCCAGCTTGAATTACATGTTTTGCGTAACTTGATTTTCCTCCATTGTAAATGAAATCTCTGAAATGTTCCTTGAAAGGCCTACAGAGTTTTAAAATGACTTAAGTTGAGGAGACTGACCTACAAGGTAACTATATTATATATTTGAAGAGAAAAATTATACATATGTATATAGAGAGAGATTTGCGTTTAGATCGGTACTTGCTCAGGTAGCTCAGTTGGTAGAGCACTTGGTCTAGAGAACCAAGGGTCCCGGGTTCAAGTCCCGGTCTGAGCGTATAATTTTTCTCTTCAAATATGATTTATCCATCATTGAGATGTACGAAATCAATAATAAAAACTTGGAAAAAGCCGTACTGGCTGTAATGTATAATTCCCAAATATGTCTTCTTAATAAAGGAGCCGCCATTTGCAAGATAGAAGCATGGCTTTCACAGCATTTGGTGGATGGGAATTACAATGTATAGAGAGAGAGATTTGCGTTTAGATCGGTACTTGCTCAGGTAGCTCAGTTGGTAGAGCACTTGGTCTAGAGAACCAAGGGTCCCGGGTTCAAGTCCCGGTCTGAGCGTATAATTTTTCTCTTCAAATATATGATTTATCCATCATTGAGATGTACGAAATCAATAATAAAAACTTGGAAAAAGCCGTACTGGCTGTAATGTATAATTCCCAAATATGTCTTCTTAATAAAGGAGCCGCCATTTGCAAGATAGAAGCATGGCTTCACAGCATTTGGTGGATGGGAATTACAATGTATAGAGAGAGAGATTTGCGTTTAGATCGGTACTTGCTCAGGTAGCTCAGTTGGTAGAGCACTTGGTCTAGAGAACCAAGGGTCCCGGGTTCAAGTCCCGGTCTGAGCGTATAATTTTTCTCTTCAAATATGATTTATCCATCATTGAGATGTACGAAATCAATAATAAAAACTTGGAAAAAGCCGTACTGGCTGTAATGTATAATTCCCAAATATGTCTTCTTAATAAAGGAGCCGCCATTTGCAAGATAGAAGCATGGCTTCACAGCATTTGGTGGATGGGAATTACAATGTATAGAGAGAGAGATTTGCGTTTAGATCGGTACTTGCTCAGGTAGCTCAGTTGGTAGAGCACTTGGTCTAGAGAACCAAGGATCCCGGGTTCAAGTCCCGGTCTGAGCGTATAATTTTTCTCTTCAAATATGATTTATCCATCATTGAGATGTACGAAATCAATAATAAAAACTATATTATAGTTTTTAACCGTACATTATATTAAAATGCAGAAGTTGAAACATTGTTTTCGAATGGCTTCCATATTAGGATAACTTGAAGAAGTTTAATAATTTACTTGAGGAGGACTGAGGGTTACCAGGTAAAACATGTTATAATTAACATCTTATTACATAACCTCAATGGTGCTTTAATATGAAATTCAAAAGTGTCGATTTAGTACTATTTGTAAATTCAGCGGATGAAGTTACAAATGGGAGCACATCAATTAAATAATATAGTCAAAGAGTTCAATTTGAAAAAAAGAAAAATCTTCAAAAAAGAAAACAAAATCAAAATTATTAATTAAAATAAAAATAAAACGTAGTTTTATTTGATTTTCATATTTATTATATAATTCAGTGACAGCTGTTTCGGTACACTGTACCTTTTTCAGACATGTTAACAAATTATCATTCATAATTTGTTAACATGTCTGAAGAAGGTACAGTGTACCGAAACAGCTGTCACTGAATTATATAATAAATATGAAAATCAAATAAAACTACGTTTTATTTTTTATTTAATTAATAAATATGGATTTTCATCAAGTAAACACCAACTCAATTGGTTAAAATCAGAATTAATAAAAAACTGGATTTGTATTCACTAATCACTCAGCCATAACTTGTTATTGTTACAAAAGTAAAAGTTAGGACCCGGCATAGTAATTAGATTAGATAACTCCTACTTAGTTGTGTGTAAAAAGGAGATGACACAAAAAGTTACAAAATTACAGTAGTGACGCAGAATCTCTTGGCAGTCGCAGTCTGTCATAAAGTAACATTACAAGAGCGAATTCATTCCCAGTGGTGGATTAAACATATGCAAATTGGAGACTGACAACTTTAAACTTTAATACATTTCACTAATTCCTTTACATAATACCTAATTATGAGAAGTATCATCTATGAATGAAATGTTTCCAGCATAATGCTCTTTACTCAGTTCGCAATGCTATTAATTCTGTGTTGTAACTACAACTGAATAATTGCCCCGAAGAGTGATCTAACCTACAAACTACAAATTGTTGGAAAAACGAATAATGTTCATTTTGAGGCTATTACCTTTATTATATCATATACATTTTAAACTCTTGTCCTATTGTAAACATATACATCCAATCTGAATGCAAGATAACATGCTAATAACCAAATATTAACATATTTGAAGAGAAAAATTATACGCTCAGACCGGGACTTGAACCCGGGACCCTTGGTTCTCTAGACCAAGTGCTCTACCAACTGAGCTACCTGAGCAAGTACCGATCTAAACGCAAATCCTTCTCTATATACATTGTAATTCCCGTCCACCAAATGCTATGAAGCCATGCTTCTATCTTGCAAATGGCGGTTCCTTTATTAAGAAGACATATTTGGGAATTATACATTACAGCCAGTACGGCTTCTTCCATGTTATTATTATTGATTTCGTACATCTCAATGATGGATAAATCATATTTGAAGAGAAAAATTGATCAAATATGATTTATCCATCATTGAGATGTACGAAATCAATAATAAATATTAACAATTTAATAAAGAATTGAGTGCAAAAGTGATATATCTCTAGAGAGTGGAAGAATGATCTAACACATATTTAACTAAAAATGCTACAATAAGAAATAGAAAATGCATATTGAACACTGATTCAGTTAGAACATTTTTTTTAACTTAATCAGTTTTGAGTACTTATTTTCCACTTAATGATATTTCGTTACATTATTTGTGTCTTCCTTATTTTCAATCAATTTCTCTAAGATAAATAAAGTAAAGTGATCCACAACAGACCCGGAGGCCTTTGGGGTAGTAGGAGGTTAAGGCTACCACTTTTTCTAGACAATCGACACTTTATGTCAGCCGGGTTGTCAGCCCTGCGTGACGGCCGCCTTTACCCCCAGAACAAGCGTCTGGTACTCATTCCCGTTAGAGGCTGACTCGACCCCAGGGCCATACTGCCGCCAGAGGGTTTGGGTCAGTTTAAAAATCCTGACCCCTACGGGATTTGAACCCTCGACCCTCCGGCTTGTAGCTCAGTGCCTTAACCACTACGCTAAGATTCTGACTAAATTCACGCGACTGTGGTGGAATGAATTTGCACATGTGCAATAGACTAACTGATTTTATGCACTGCTATTAATGACTTGACTAACTGCTTCCGCCATTTTCTTACATATAGATCACTATTCTTTTGAAAAAAAAAAACTTTTAAAAACTACGCCAAGGCATCTTGCCTTAACCACTCGTCCACGGCGCGGTACAAAATTTATATATACTGAAATAAAAACTAAAATTAATGTAGAAATGCGTAAAATCATCATCATCATCATCACGAACCTCAAGAATTGGGCCACTTGGTCCGTTCCATCGCTTTCTGAATCTTCCAATTAAATGCGTAAAATATAATATCAAATTTAAGCCTCTAGCTTTTTTTTTTACGCAAATACCACTTTTTTGTTAAAGAATTTTATTACAATATTAGACTGGAATCCACAACAAGAAAGTAGCGAAACATAAGGAGAAGACCATTTCATGAAAACATTGAAAAACAACTCTGAAAATGAAAGACGATATGGTTGCCGCACAATAAGGTCAAAAACAGGCGCTTTTTGAACGTCCTATGCTCCAGAGAGGATATAAAAAATATCGTATTAAAATATTACATCCTATTTTCTATGTTAATTAAATAAAAATAAAACAAAGTTTTATATGATTTTCATATTTATTAAAACACAAATTAATTACACTGTTTCAGTACTTTGTACCTTCTTCAGACGAATACATTGATTACAAATTAATTTTGTTGTGAAGAAGGTACAAAGTACTGAAACAGCTGCAATGAATTTGTATTTTTATAAATATGAAAATCATATAAAACTTTAACAGTTTTATTTTTTTAATCAACACAAAAATGGATTTTCATCAAGTAAACGAGAAATCAATTGATTCCCATTTTCTAGTCTCTTAGATCCTCTTCTAGGATTACGTAAAGTGTAAACCTATTTCAGTAAGTTTCCCTACATCTCTAATTAATTTCCTGTGACGAATAAAATTAACTCATCATATTATAACATGATACTAAGTTGTACTAAATTGATAAAGATAAAATATTTAAACTTCTATTGAGAAAAGGTAAATAAAAATATGTTTTATCATCCATTTTTAAAAACGCTAACATAATTATCCATAAATATTTATCAGTATGACAAATTATTATAAAATTATTAAACTTAACCAAACTCAAAGATAATAACTAAATGTTAATAACAAAGATATCTAGTGCGTAAATTTAGAAGCATGTAAGTGGAGTTGCACATATGTGTTAATTTTAGCACAGCACACGCTTGCCAACTTTAGAAAAGCGGAGTGGCCACACAGATACACTGTTCATTAATGAGATGAATTACATTTCATTCCCTTAATACGTTTGGATAGATACATACAACATTATTTTAAGTCAATATTTATATTAAAATATATTGTCTATTACTAAAAACAGTTTAAAATTAAAGATAGTACTAGAAACATAGACAAATACTTGCTATTATACATATTAATAAAATTATATTATTGAATTAGGGAATACTTGCAATATAACAAATGTTTATATGACAGCATGCAGAATAAATTTAATATAAGATTATCTGATGCAAAAGTTTAAATAAGTGAAATATATACAATGAAATTTTACTCTAAGATATTAGCGATATTAAATGAAAAATATATCGGAAGACATTGTTATTATGTTGACATAAAGTAACCTATTAGTTTAAGGAAAAAGGGGCATTAAGTGAATTTCTATTAAAGTGGGAATACATAAAACAAATTACAGGAGTATTTTTATCAACCTGCGTTTTACTACTTAGGATTTTTCCTGCTGGGAAAAAAGTGGGCATGCTTGGACGAATATCCTCCACACAAATTTCCAATACACTACTAAACAATCTGCATTAAAATAAAATAAAAGAAATAGAGATAAAATTACAGGATTCATTCGTGCATACAATTTATGGTGTAACATTTGTTAGATTTGTGGTTTTATTTTCCAAAAGGATACGACCCAATATTCTCAATGCATCAAAATAAATTTGAGTAATCTTATTTTCGGGAATACTGTTCCTCAAACTTAAATGTATTTATTATATTATTATTATTATTATTATTATTATTATTATTATTATTATTATTATTATTATTATTATTATTATTATTATTTGATATTAATATGAGAATTTCAAAGAATTATATATATATATATATATATATATATATCTTAATATATAAAAATGTCGTGTCACGTTGTTTGTCCGCGATGGAATCCTAAACTGCTGAACCGATTTTAATAAAATTTTGCACACTGTGTGCAGTTTGATCCAACTTGAGATTTAGGGTAGTTTATAACTAAATTTATAGACGCATTATTTTTTTATTGCAAATTATTTGTTTATTATTTAACAAAGAGTTATAATTATCTGTTAGTTCCATACGATTTTAACAGATGGCGGTGTAATTATCTGTGAGTTCCATACGATTCTAACAGATGGCGGTGTAAGGTGATTGGTTTATTATTTAACAAAGAGAGATCCAGATGGCTGTGCTTTTTGTTGCAACCGCGAATTTCAATTGAATTTCAAATATTGATTATTTCATAATTTAAGTGTGTTCAGTGTTTATTTTCAATATTATTAATTTCGTGTGTAAGTATTAGTTTTAAGTAATCTGGCTGAAAGACAGCAACTTAATTAAAATTTTTAACGTATACCTTAGCCACAGTAACGCGTGCCGGGACTTCTAGTGTATGTATGTATGTATGTATGTATGTATGTATGTATGTATGTATGTATGTATGTATGTATGTATGTATGTATGTATGTATGTATGTATGTATGTATGTATGTATGTATGTATGTATGTATGTATGTATGTATGTATGTATGTATGTATGTATGTATGTATGTATGTATGTATGTATGTATGTATGTATGTATGTATGTATGTATGTATGTATATGTATATATATATATTTATTTATTTATTTATTTATTTAATGTTTTAAAACATGATTATAGATCATATGTCGTAAATTATTTGGTCTTTCAATTTATACATCACACCTTTTACATTTTATTTAGCTCAAAATCTGATTAGGTAGAAGAGAAGGCCTGATTACTTCAATATTACGAGGAAAAGTGAATATATTATTACTATTGTTAACATTATTATTTTTTTTATTATTGTTATTATTATTATTATTATTATTATTATTATTAATTACGAAATAAAGTAACAGTTTGTTATGTTTCACGGCTAAGAAATATAAGTTATTGGAATTGTGAAAATCGCATTGGGATAAAAAAAAATTGACATGTTAATGATGCATTACAATTTCATATAAAACGATATTTAAAAAATCAAAGGCACTTCTTTTCAGAGAGCTTCTTCAACTACTTCATCTTTTGGAAATTGAGTATTAAATACTGTTAAAATCAATTATTAAGTAAATTGGTTAAATAAATAGGAAAAACATTGAATTTTTAAAATCATATTTAGTTTTTAAATCTTATTATTTCACATTTCTAATAATTTAAGGTTTCAGAATACTCCCCATCAAATTATTGAGAAAAAGATAATGTAATCCAGGATTGTATTTCCAAAAACCACAAATCTAAAATATACCAGTATACTCCTAAGTTAAGTCATCTAAGAAATAATTTAAATTGCATTATTACTTATGTACAGACACATTAAAACTCCAAGTGAGGGACTATGAATTAAATACACTTGTTTTGTCCCCATCTCAAATGATAAAAGAAAGTTCAGCTGGCATTAAGGCTACTGTGCCAAAATTCAGTTTAAAATACGTACATTAAATTTTAAAAAATATCTCCAATAAACACAAATAATAAAGTAGCAATTTTAATAAAATCAAGTGATCTAAAATAATATTTATTTGAAATTGGCCCTTGATATGAAATTTGAATCAATTTTAAAGTTTTAAATAATGAAGATATCCAAAAAAAATATTAAATTAGTAAAGATGACTTCACTTGAGTATATAGGCGTAGTATTTTTTGCTTAATACGACACACCATATGATGCTTAATATGAAATCACATAAACAATATATCTAATGCTATGTTTATGAAACCTTACAATCATTAAGGCCATCGATAACATTCTATGATAAAACGACACTCGTATAAGGCCCATTCCTAGAAAATCATTCGACTTTTCTTTTCATATTTTGGAAAGGAAGGTCATATCACTACCTAATCAGGCTCGTCTTCTCTGCTTACCCAGAAAGCTTCTTTTGCAGGAGATTTTTGTTGTGATGAAGTTTGTTCCTCGCTGACACTGTATGATGACGATTCTTCTTCTTCCTCCTCTCCTCTCTTCATATCAGTCTCAGATCTTCTCTCTTCCTTTGTTTCTTCGTGTTCAAGTTTCGTTGCATTCGATTCGGTTTGTTGGTTAGATTCTTTTTGAAGTTCACCCCCTTTTTCGTTTACTTCTGTGGTCTCCTCTTTAAATGACACAACTCTATCACGCTGAATTTCTAACTCTTTTTCTTCGATAACTGGAATATTAGAAACATCGCTTATTTTCTTGACCTTAGTATCTTCTTGTTTTGTCTTCGATGTTTCGAGCAAAAGAGCATCCTCGAAAGAAGAAGCTTTAGCTGGTGCCCTGTGACGTCGTCTTGATTCTTTTAGGCTTGAAGCACGGACAATATTCGGTTTGTTTTCACTAAAAGATCTGTCTTCAGCTTCTTCATCTCTGGTGCTTAACTCCGTTGCAGAGCTGTATCTTTTTTGTTTAAAGCTTTTCTTTCTCTGAAGTTGTAACTCTTTCCTAGAAAAGTCATTTCCTGCAACAATATTCGAAGGAGATCTTTCTTTGAATGTAATTGGAACATCTTCCTCGAAAGAATCACTTCTCTCGGATGTTTCCAATGATTCTAAAGATTTGTCTTCTGTGGAGCTAGGAGTTCTGTCTTTAGTATCTGCAACATTGCGGATTTCCTCAGATTTCTTTATACATGGAGTAATGTCAACAGCCTCTTCTGCGTACTGACGCAGCAATTCTTGATCCTCATTTGTGAATACTGCTTCTGGAGTTGCAAAAGACACAGATGGCCTTTTTATTACAGGGGCTCCAGGGAAAAACGTTGGCCAACTGATATCTGCTTTGGATTTCTTAGTAGGAGTAGAAGGTAGTTGGGGTGGAGACATGGAAGGTTGATGTGCAGAGTGCCTAGTTAACGGGGGCAAATCTTCTGAAGTATCTATAGTTAAAGGAGAAGCTGCTGGACGATTTGTATTTTCGGAATTAGAAACAAGTACTTGGGACTCTTGGCCAATTTCCTCGTTCTTTGGGATTAACTCAGTAGAAGTTGTTTGGTAATCCAAACGACTCTCTGCTATGTCTTCTATCCTATTTGTTATTGCAGATTCTTCTCCTTCTGTAACTAACAAAACAGGTTCGAATTCGGATGAGGGCTTTGAAATATCAGGCTGGTTTCCAGACTTGTCTTCATGTAGGCTCAGAGTCGTTCCAATGTCTTTAGTTTTCTCAATGTCCTTTCCGGCTACAGATTGAGGAGTAATTTCTCTATCCGTATGAATATTGTTAATTTCATCGATGTATAGTTCATCACGTTTTGAAATTTCTTCTACTTCTTGCCGTGGTCGATTTTCGTGTTCAAATATGGAAGTGTCTGCACTATTGTTTTTTGTTACAATATCTTCAATTTCTTGACTAGTATTATCTGGAAGTCTACTTTCAACATTTGTTTCTTCTTTCGTATCATCGGATGGAACTTCATATTTAACTTCGATACTCGTTAAAGGAACATATTCTTGATTCAGTTGTGGTGTGGATTCTCCGTTATGTTCTATATCTTGGAAATCGACTGCTGAAACGGATTGTTCATTATCATATGCAAATTCAATTTTATTCTGTTCATGTACCTTATGTCTTTCGATTTCAGTTTCTAATGTTTCATTATGATTTTTAGGCACGTTTGTAATGATATTTGACAGATCATTTTCTTCTAAATTCTCTGCAGGAGAGATAATATTTTGTTCAGATTTAATCTGAGCATCGGAAACTGGGACACATGGTTTCTCGTCCTCTGATTCTTTTTACAGAATCATTTTCAATTAAACTTTCAAATTGTTCAGATGTGAGATCAGTTTGCAGTTCAGGGTTTTTATAAGAAACTCTGTCCTCATCCACAGATGTTTTTGTTTCTCTGAGAGACTCTTCAATGTCATGGATGAAGGCATCTTGAGATGCTCTCTCAATAGAAGGAAGCTGAGAAATAATTTCTTCCTGTAAAACCGATACATTTTTGCTTAGTCTTTCATCGCTAGAATCCTTGATACTCTCGGCAACACTTTCTGAAAGATACTGCAAGTTTTCTGATGTTTCAGACTTTAAAGGTGTAATTGGAATAATTTCTTTGTCACATACTTGATGAATGGCATATCCATCGCTACCGATACTGCTTTGTTTTTCACCAATAATATTAGAAGTTACTTTATCACTCTCAAGAACAGTTTCGTTATTGGACCAAGTAGTATTAAGCAACAAATACTTTTGAGAATCGGTAGTCTCTGAAAGGTTATCTACAACTCCGGATATTAAATTCTGATTATCATAACTTGTAGAAATTTCTTTTCGTTCGTCATTATTTTCAGTGGAATAATTCAATTCCTTTTCGTAATTTGAGATCAAATTTAGTCACACTCTTCATTTTCCAATGATGGTGAAATATCAGTTCCTTGCAAGTCTTGGATTCTATTTTCATCATTAAATATAGGCGAAGTATCATCACTAAAAACAATGAACTTGTTTTGACGGTGTTGCTTGATGCTTGTATTTTCAAAATCGTGTTTGACAGTGTAACCATTTTCAACACTTGAGGAAGGCTGCAAAAATGTCTCAGATGATTGATCTTGCGCATGATTCAATGCTCCACTGACATCATTACCCGATCTAAAATCATGACTATCACTCGGTTTATTCCGCCAACGATCGTGTGTTTTCGCATAACCGGAAGTTACAGCACAATGTGGAGTCCACAAAGGGAGGTAGCCATCTTGAAAATGTCGGACACAGGCTATAACTTCCAAGACACCAACGCACACAACAAGAACAGAGAGTAACAACCCCATGATGGTATATTCTTCAACACCCCGCACAAATATTTGACTTAAAGTTCATATTCGCTGATACTTCCATATCTTTTACACACGCATTTCGACTCTAAACCTACTCGCGCGGATCCCAACACTCGTTTGGTGGCAACGGGGACAGAGTTAGCGAGACGGGCCAGTACCTTGAAGATATTCTTGGGAGCTAAATGTAATGATGTTTTTTTTTTCTAGGTCAGGGATTTATAATTGTGATAGACCTCAATATCAAAACAGACAAGAAGGGACTTAGGTAGAGGCAGGTGTACAAATAATTGACATCCTACTAATGTCAGTTTTTCATCAATTCAAGTATGTGTTTCAAACTACACAAGGAATAGTTTTTGTTGTCAGTTGGCCAAGTGAAGCTACGCCTCCAGCAGGAGCCAAGTAGGTGATGTTTATAGCTTGGATGTCGCAGTACAGCACACTCTCGCAAAATATAACACTGCAGAATACGCCATCGGGAAATTTACGTTATTCTTCTTTCTATTCTAACTTCATTACCTATTAATAAAGTATGGTACTGAATAGTAAAATTCTAATTTTTTTAACTTACATGACACTCGAAACAGATTAAAATAAAAAAAATGCCATAAAATTATTTATGGAACAATATACCTTTAAATTCTATTACCCATAATATTAGTAACTTTTCTAAAATGTATTATATAATTGTCTTCAATATACATTCAGTTAAATTTTCATTACGTATATATATTTTTTCTCGTTTTTTTTATATCTTGTACATTAGGCCTATATATTCTTGTAAGCTCATGTTTCCTCTAACAGATATTTAGGCGCTCTCCCCCTACAGGGAAGAATTTGAACCATACTAATTTAGTTACACTAGTTTTCGTATAGTTGTCATTTGAGTGGTACGTGGTCAGCGTTCCGCCTCATACTGACATCTAGGAAACCAAGGTAGCACTAGAACGGGAAAATTCGGTAAATTTTGCTTAGATGCCTTTTCATTCAGGCTTAAGGAATTTTTACGAGCCTGAAAAGCTTGAGACTCGGGACCCACGGCTTAAAGTCCCTCCCGCAGGACTTGCTCCTTGGATTTTTCCCATCCTAAAAAAATCCATTGACCCCGGCCACGTTTCAACCCGCGACCCTCGGGACTAGAGGCAAGGAGCATAACCACAAGTCCACCGCGGCCGTCACATATTATATATTTAATTCCTTAAATCTAGAGTAAATCAAAATACATTATAAATATAATTGTATTGTATTTATGACATGTAATCGTTTATGTGTATTGTAATTTAGATGTAAGACTTTTTTCTTGTATTTTTTTAAAACCTGGATGAGTGTCAGACAAGGCCTTAACTGTGCCAGGTGAAATAAAGCTATCATTATTATTATTATTATTATTATTATTCTTATTATTATTAGTATTAGTATTATTATCATTATATATAAAGTTGAAATAATAGAGTATTAATAAACATATAATTGAGAGGTCTAGTAGAGATGAGGGAGCTATAGCCACATTGAGAAGAGGGAATAAATTGGGTTCTATAAGCCATATAATATTACGGACTAGTATTTAGTACAATAAAGGGCTAATTGGTTTCTTAACATACAGTTATGGTTAACTCTCGCAGAGGAAAAAAATATAAATTTTAACATAAATTGCACTGACTATTTAAACTCATGCCACAAATGCTAGTCAATGACCAATCACGTTTCAATGAATCAGTCTTTTACAACCAATGACAGGCGTGTTTCACACTCGCTCTTTATCGACTTCACTTTATCAGATCCTGCTATTTGTGATAAAGAAAGCTCCTCCACTGTTATGTTACTGAACAGGTATCGAAACATTATTTTTCTCCAACAAATACAATGAATATGAGCAAATACTTTTTGCAAGACTCCTTGATTTTACTGGGTTGTTTACTAAAAAAAATAAATGAATAACCCGTAATGTTGATTATGATACATAGTTTGATGTGTTTCATTATTTCTCCACTTGGGTGCACTCTTACAATATTGTGATCTTATTTGGCAATAAATAATATGATCAAGCAGCAGTGAATGAACATAACCTCACATTTCTGATTTGTTTTCAAACATCGCCGTTTACATTAAAATACACAAATATTTTAAAATAACTATAGTTAAAAAATGATTTGTGAGTAAACGGCTTAATTTTATTCGTTAAATAGTCCTAACATATGCCATTTCTTGTTTTCCAAATTTTCTAGATAAATTCACGACTCACGAATTTGGAAATCACTCGTGGCATTACTTATGATTATTTCCATTTCTTCTCAAAGTGGCATAGCTCCCTCTCTCACTAAACCCCTCAATTAATAAGTGTTTCAGCTTTATATATTGATTATAAGTGAAAAATCTTTAAGAATATGTTGTAAAAAAGTTTCCACCGCATTCTAAATAGAGTACAAAAGTATAAAGGAAGTTTTCCAATAACATGTAGTGTAACATTACTTTTGATATTGGATTTCACTCTGCCCTCTGAAACAAGCCGTTTTACAAAAACAACTCTATTCAATATTGGCTCGAGTTTTATCTACAAAATCATATGGCACGCCGAATGTACGTCTATTTTTGTCCACGACGCAGGGAGCCAGGAATAATCCAACAGTTGAAACATTTAAGCTCCACTTGCACTCTACATATTGCTGCATGCAATAATTTTTAAAAATCACATTACAATCAATATCAAATCTCGGCTGATTTAGTAATAATTTCATATTGGACTAAATAATTTTACGGACGTTAATATATATATACTAGAGTACCCGGTAGACGTTCTGCCCAATTTCTCGTGTCATGGCCTGACGATAAAAATGTAAGTTAATCTTTTATCATAAAATTCGCTAATTAATATGCAATTATATATTACTAAATAAATTCGCAACAACAAAACTCCTCACTGCCATCTCTTGTGGCTCAAGAAGTGCGCATGATGACGTCACATTGTCGGGCGGAATATATCGATAATGCAGATGACTACACATTTGACATAAAAAACATTTCTATAACCCCATCGCAATGCCACCTATGTGAAACGATGTTTTTCGATAAACAGGCGAATAAATCTTTGCCTAATTCCTTAAAATAATTCACCAAATAAAGTAGAGTCCAATTGTGAATCTAAACCATCCTGGGACCTACTCAAATACACACAAACAATTTTATTAAAATCGGTCCACTCGTTCAGGCAGTTTTTAATTTTGGATTTCTAGTAAACTTCCACTTGTAATTGTCGGATTTCGCTCAGTTTTGGAGAATACCTACCTCGGATTATTTTAATATGATATACTGAGTTTCGTCATGAAACATCGAAAAAATGTGACAGATAGGGCGATTTTTTAATTTGCCCGTGCGACCCATATTTGTAAATAATAGGCCTATTGTAAATATCTTACTTTTTGTCTAATAAAGTCCTACTATTACTAATTTTCACTTCAGGGGAACTCCTACACCTAATTGTTTTAAAGGGCCCAATTGTGAATCTAAACCATCGAGGGACCCAAACAGACACACAAAATTTCATCAAAATTGGTACAGTCGTTACATAGGGGAAACATAGGCTTATACCTAAAAGTAGCAATAAAGTATAAAAATGAATGTTTGTTTGTTCGTACTTTATGTGCGACCATACCGTTGATCCGATTGTGATGGGGCTTTTTGCCAAATGTTAACGAGATTCCCGGGATGAACATAGGCTATAAGAGAGTTATGATACTCAACTCCTACACCCTTAAAATCTCCCTTTGTAGTGCAAAACGTGAAAAAGTAGCTCTTTGGACGCTTAAATGGCTTACGCTGCCTAAATCATAACAAATACACAAAATTAACGTAGGCCTACGCACAATTGAATATCTCAAAAAGCTCTACAAAAAAGTCCGCGGCAGCATATGTTTGTCTCTTACGGATAACCCACAATAACAATTTTTGTCTTTCATTGATGCCAAGAAGATCGGGATAAGTAGATTCCGGGTAAGCGTAGCAGCGCACGGCGGGTACTCTTTTAGGGATAACTCACAATAACGAATTTAGTCTTTCAGCTCATTTATGCCAAGAAGATCGGGGTAAGTAGATTCCCGGGCAAATAAAGGTAATCAGCACGGGGTATCTAAAACTATTTACGATATAAATTTTCCCTTTTACTTATTCAACCAAACTTAAAAATACATTAATTTTCGTTTTTCAGCTCATTTACTCCAAGAGATCGGGATAAGTAGATTCCCGGGCAACGCCGGGTAATCAGCACGGGGTATCAAAACATAATTACAATATAAACGTTTCATTCTACATAAAACATAAAAACACATTAATTTTCGTCTTTCAGCTCATTTATGCCAAAAAGATCGGGATAAGTAGATCACCAGGCAACGCCGGGCAATATAAAAATAATTACGATATATTTCCCCCCCCCCTTTTACTTATTCAACTAAACATAAGAATATATTAATTTAGGCGTAGCAGCGCACGCCGGGTATTAGTAGATAAAACAGCTTATATAGTTATATCCGTTGATCATGGCACTAAGATACCAATCATATTTGAAAAGAAAAATATACGCCAAGACTGGGGTTTGAACCCAGAACGTTTGACTCTCTATGCTCTATCCAAGTGAGCTACCTAGGCCTCCAATCTAAACGCGCATTTTTCTCTTATGCATAGTTAATTCCTTAACCCCAAATGCTAAGAGACGTTGCTATGATTTTTTGCAAATGGCGGCTTCTTTGTTAAGAAGACTTTTTATTGGGAATTTAAACATTACTTATAAAGCCAGTGGTGCTTCAAATGTAATTTGTCCATCATTAAGATGTTTAAAAACGAATAATATGAACTAAGATACCACACGTATCGAGACCAATGTCTTTGCGTAAGAAATAAAACTGAACCTCACAGAAAATGCAGAGAAATAGACAAAGGATATAAAAAAGTCGCAATATAACAATTAGAGTTAAAGCTACTATAAATAAATAAAAACGGTGAAATTAAATGTTTCTTACCTCTCCTCATATAAATCTTCTAAGTAGATCGCGATTTCGAGACCATAACGGTCTCATTTTCAATAATTTTTCACCAAAAAAGTATTGAAGATGAGACCGTTATGGTCTCGAAATCGCGATCTACTTAGAAGATTTATATGAGGAGAGGTAAGAAACATTTAATTTCACCATAAATTAAATTTCATAGTGATTAATTCCTATAAAAGTTAAAAATAAAAACGGATTACGTTTGAAAATTATCTATTCTACTCATGTGTAAAAATGACAAATACATATGTTTGAAAGAACAAAGTTTCTTCGCGATAGTGGCTTCGAAAACAAAAGTCACAAACATATGTGATTCTTTAGACAAATGCCCAAAAACATAATTCGTGGACACATTTAGAACGGTGGCCAAAAATCAAATTGGAAAACAGTATGGGATGTGCTGCACGGCGCAGAATAGGCAAGTCCCGTGCCAAACTCCGCTATTAAAAGCAAAGCAACTGTTGCCATCAGTCACTTCTTGTTCTAAGTCCAATTCTACAAATCCATTCAACCCGTCCCATTTTCTTGCATTTTTGTGCTTTTTGTTCTAATCCTGACTTGGGTTAGGACACCCTTAACACTTCATTAACATTTAACGAACCAAACAGAAGAGACCTACATCACCACTGACGTTATTTTATTGTTAGTTGGGACTTAATGAGGTTGATATAAGATCAGTGAAAGTAATATCAATTATACTGTACACTTCTTAGCTTAACACTGAGGTTGGTCAAGCCGATATAATGCTTTATTTAAGGGGACCCGCAACGTCCTATACTTATAATGTTAAATGTAAGGAACATTTTCTCCTGAACTATTAATCCGACACACATAATCTTGACACTCGATCCCATAAGCACATTGTCTTTTATATCCTTCCTCATCACACTGTATATTATTCATTTTATCTTTTACGGTCTCACTTGCCAAAACATGGAATTCCCTTCCGCCCTATGTCACAGACTGCCAAACTATAGCATCCTTCAAAAACAAACTAAAGAATTATTTAATAATAAACTAACTTATACACCTCACTGATAGTATTCTTTAAACCATTAACAAATTCAATTATTTATGAAAATAATATTAAGATTAACAAATATTTTCTTTTGCTTTGTTTTAAATATTGTATAATCGTAAAATTAGTTTTCTATATCTCATTATTTTTCTTTGTTTTTTATATACATTAGACAGGGACAATTTAATATGTTTTGATTGTATACATTTTATTATTAGTTTTAGTCTTAATTTTAACTAACATTAACTGGTTGCATTATAGATCGTAATATAATAGATATTATCTTTTCGATCAAATTTTTATTTAGTATTTAATATTAGAGTTAATTCAAATTGTTATATTCTGATTTAATATATGTTTGTCCTGGTGAGTGGAAGAGAAGGCCACATGGCCTTAACTCCACCAGGCTAAATAAATATAATCTAAATAAAATCTAAATAAACCTATCAAGTTGGAATTTCTACAGTGGAAAAGTTCATATATTTAGAGGCTTCTATCATAAGGATTTATATAGATATGCATTTATATAATTTTTTTTTCTTTACAAATATTTTCTTTCGGTTTTTTACACTGTATTTTCTTCTTCTTCTTCTTCACGGTTTTAGGCTTCTTTTATAGTCTGTTCCGGCTCCAAATTGCTGCTTTTTCCATCTTTTCCTTGGTCTTCCCAAACTTCGTCTTCCGCGTGGTGAATACTTGTATGCTGCTTTTGGTATTCTATTCTCAGTCATCCTTGCCAAGTGTTCTTTCCAGTTTGTTCTGTATTTCTCTACTGTTGTGTTTAATTCCTCTACTTTTAGTAGTCTTATTTCTGTGTTATGTTTCTTGTCTGTTCTTTGATACCCTGCTATTAGTCTGAGGAATCTCATTTCAGCAGCTTGTATTCCGGCAGACTGTTGTGCTGTCAATGTCCATGTTTCGGATCCATATGTAATAATAGACACTGCCATTGTCTTGTATAATTTCATTATAGAATCTTTCCTGGCTTTATTTTTCAAAGTTCATTTTAGGGTGTTCCTGTTATATAATTAAACTTATTTAGTTTGTTATTTATGTCTGTCTCCGCTGTGTATGAAATGTCACAACCTAGAAGTTATATCTTACTACTTGTTCTATTGGTTTATTTTCTAATATTATCTTTGTCCGAACTAGATGAGCACCCTTGAGGGCCATTGTTTTTTTTTATTTTTGTGAGGATATTTCCATGTTGTATCTTTTTGATATTTCATTTAGTTCATATAGCATTCTTTGTAGTTCGTCCTCTGTTTTGCTATTAAAATCTGATCATATGCAAAGGCTTGCTTACTTACTTACTCACTGGCACTATCGAACCCGTAGGTTCATGGCCGCACGGACATACGCTCTCCATACATCCCTATCCTGAGCCAATGCTTTCCAATCATTCCCTGTATAATCTACTTCCCTCAAATCATAGTTAATGTTATTTTCCCACCTCATTCTTGGTCTACCAACTGGGCGTCTTCTCTCTGGCTTTCCTACAAGAAGTTTCCATGCAAGTCTTTCATTCCCCATACGTGCAACATGTCCTGCCCATCGCAGTCTAAGAGACTTAACTGTTCTTATTATATCTGGCTTCCTATAAAGACCATGCAAAGGCTACTCTTTTTATTACTATAACACTGTATTTTGCAAACTAAATTATTTTATCACAACATCAATATGGTAAAAATTGTATATGAGCACTATATTGAAGCCCTGAAAATTTCAGGTCTCTAGCTTTAATAGTTTAGAAGAAAATGTTCTATATATATATATATATATATATATATATATATATATTGAAAAAAATGAATGCTAACTATGGGAGAGATATGACGGCTCACGCCCACATTTTAAAGGGACGGGGAATATTTAAAACAAATAATAAACACACTTAGAAACAAGATACAGGCAAGATAATTATACCATATTAAAGAGGAATCTTTCTAGTATTTTAATTGATAAAAAAATTAAAATGCAATTTTTGATTACATCTGACCTTCCGGGTCCCCTTAATACTAGCTAATACCCGGAATGTGCTGATACACCTTAACCCTTAAATTCGAAATGTATCCTTTTAGATACATCAGTTGGTTTAGTTCATTTAATATTTTAAATAAATCAGAAGAAAACGAACAAAAAGAAACCACTTAAATGTGTGTCTAATTATACAATATATACGTAATAATAACAGTTATAAAAGATTCCGTTTTCACTGCGGTCCGCCACATTCAAATATCTAATAGAGGAAATTCGTGTTTTGCCAATTTAAGGGTTAATAAATTTAATGTGTTTTTATGTTTAGTTCAACAACTAAAAAGAAAAACATATTTTTAATTGCCCAGTTTGTCCATTTGGACATTTCTGGTGTTTCTCTCCTGGCATTGGCGTAACTATAATCCACTTCTGAGATTTGGGAGCCTGTAAGGCGGGGTTACGTTGCCCCGATGATATGATGGGTGTGATGATGATAGTGGTGCGCATGGAGAGTCCCTAATCCTAAGATGAATATGAATGTTGATGATTGCGATAGCCGTATGATGTTCAAGGACCCTTTGGGCCTTGAAGTCTCCTGACATTTGTCTTACAGGTGAGGAAAAAACCCGATATAAACCTCACCCAGGAAACTGTCCCAACCGGGGATCGAACCCGGGCCCGCTGCGTGACAAGGCAGCACGCTACCTCGAGATCACAGCGGTGGACACAATTATAAATTTACATCGTATTCTTTTCAGATACCCCGTTCTGTTCCCTGGAGTTTCTCAATAATCTACTTATGCCGACTATTTGACTCATGCCCCAAATGGGAGTCAATGACCAATCACGTTTCAATGATTTCTGTTTTACAACCAATCAGAGTCGTGTTTCACCAAATATTTATCAGTGTTATAATTACCATATTAAACAAAACTCCTCCTTTTTAATATTCTGAACAGGTCTGACCGTTATTTTGCAGTGACTGAGCCTATAAGAAATACGGCTACCAGATTGTATATATAGTGCATACATGTCAACATTTGTAGCAATTATTATACCACCAAAAAAAGAAAACCACTGTTTGCACTTTCTTAAATGTATTTTTCCCAGGTAATAATCCAGAAAAATATAATTCTCATATTTACATCATACGACATCACAAATGAATTAATATACAGTTTGATGTGTTTCATTTTTTCTCCACTAGAGAGCATTCTTACAATATTGCGTTCCTTTGGCAATAAATAGTATGATCTGGTTGCAGTGATAAACAAAAGAAGCAGATGAAGCATACCAATCGTTTCTCATTTGGTTTCAAACATCGCCGTTTACATTAAATATATAAATATTTTAAAATAACTATAGTTAAATAATGATTTGTGAGTAAACAGCTTAATTTTATTCGTTAAATAGTCCTAACAAATGCCATTCTTGATTTCCAAATTCTCTAGATAAATTCACTCCTCACTTCGCGAGTCGTGAATTTATCGATAATTTGGAAATCACTCGTGGCATTACTTATGATAATCTTGGCATCAATGAGCTGAAAGAAATGGTTACTGTGAGCTAATTATATTTGAAAAGAAAAATATACGCCTAGATTGGGGTTTGAACCCAGGACCTTTGACTCTCTATGTCAATGCTCTTCCAAGTGAGCTAATCTAAACGCGCATTTTTCTCTTCTACATAGTTAACTCCCTAACCTCAAATGCTACGAGCCGTTGCTACGATTTTTGCAAATGGCGGCTTCTTTATTAAGAAGACATTGTAATATATATATTTTGCATACACATTTAATACTATACCCTTATTAATATAATTCATATTTCTTGTTAAAAAGTAAGAAAAACCTAACTTGTAATTTAGAAACTGTAATCAATTGTTAAACATTTCTTACTAACCAAATATCTTTATCAAGGGTCCAAAGTAGGGATGGTGATTCTTTTTCAGGTCCACATTGCATCATCCTTACCTTGCTTACGCATTATCTTACGACAATGTTATCTTATGTTTTATATGTATAAATATGTGCACGTCTGTATTTGACAGACAGACAGATTATTATTTTCATCGGTGTAACCGATAAGCTGTCTCATTTATTCTTCATTAAAGTCTGTTTTAATTGTCTACACTCGCCTGATGTAATTTTCCATAGTTAGGTTTAACCCTATCTACCAACTACATCTCCGAAGATTTCCTGGTCCTGATTCCTCTATTCTATCTTAAATTATAAATTCTACTAGAACTTCAAGAAGATCTTCACCTCACAAAAAAACAACACTTACTTTCTTTTAATTCTGATTTATATTATAATTAATCATTTTTAATTATAGAAGGAATCGACTAGATATTACATGGTGGCAGCGAGTAAGGATTGGAAAACCAGCGAGCAGTGAGACAACCGAAGGTGCGTACGAGCTGGAGAGACTCTTCAATTAGTCCCAGATAATCCAGAGCCTATCCCGAGGATCAACGCTCCAGAGTAACCCACAGGCGCAGTGGTACCCGTAAACGCACCAGAGGAAAGCAGACTGTGGTCCTGAGGCCAACACCAGCAGCCACCGACGCGCTCGAGGGACGTCCTTGGTGTTCAGCCGTTGGCAGCCTGCACCGCGAGAGGAGTCGCACCCTGAGGGGAGCTGAAAGGCCATCACTACGACTCTGAACTGTGCATCTCAGACCACCCTACATCTTTCTTTAGGTGAGTCCAATTCCATTATGGCAAGCGAGGGCGATATTGATATTAACGAGGAAATCTATATCCCTGTAGTTCAAGCAGTTAAGTTGATACCCGAACATTCGATGGAAACCCCAAATATTTAAGAGAATTTATAGAAGGAGTAGAAGCTGCTATTCAGGTAGTCCATCCAACCAAACAACACTTATTAATAAAGTTTATAGAATCTAAAATTTCAGGAGATGCTAAAGATAGACTTTTAGCTAGGACAGAGAGAGAAACATGGGTCCAAATTAAAGCAATATTGGAGGAGAACTTTTCTGTTAGGAGAACGTTAGAATACTATGCAGGTGTACTATTTAATTCAAAACAAGGTGCAAATGAAACAGTTGCACAATGGGGTTCAAGATTAGATGGAATAGCCATGGATTTAAGGAAAGAAGTTAGAAATCGATTAGAGAGAGTTAGAACAACGTGATAATTCGAGATATGTAGAAGGAGGTCTTCAGTTGATAGGAGAATTTTTTAAAAGGCACTTTCGTGGCAGGATTGAAGGACGATAAGATTAAGTATATAGTAAAGGCTAAGGGCGAAGAAAGAAGAATCATTAGCGCAGCTAATCGAAACCGCATTACAGGAAGAAAGCGAAGTAAAGTCCACGAGATTCAGGGGAAATCAAAATGGACAGGGATATTCATTCACAGGGGCAGTAAGAAAAGAATTTAGAAGACCATACGGGTCAGAGATAAAGAGAGAGGTTAACATAGCCACAAAAGAAAAAATAAGATGTTATAATTGCAATGAAATAGGACACATCAGTAGAGAATGTAGTAAGAGACCACAACCCCGTAGGCATGGAGGACGGGACAGAGCGGCTCTGGGAGGTCGCCAGGGAAACGAGAATTCGGGTTACCTGAGCAGTCGCAGGTAATCCTCCCGTCAGACTGTGCACCAGGACTCATGGAGTGCCTGAGGGATCATACTAGGGTAAATATGGTAGGGGAATTACCTGAACTAGTTGATCAGAATATTAAGGTTAATGATAGGATAGATAAAGCCGATAAAATAGTTAGTGACGCGAATGAGTCCCCAGATGACGGTGTCTGTTGGGCAGTGTCGCAAGGCGAACTGCATATGTTGACTAGAACGCCAAAAAGTGGGTTCTGTGACTGTGGGTCTAGCGTGGTTGGGGAACGCCAAGAGACTGTAGGCTCAAGTCAGTGTAATAATTCCTTTAGTAATTATAGAGGAACGTAAAGTAACGTGTTCCAGACCTCGAGGTGTAGCGTTAGAGGGAAACGTTACGGGTCACCCACAAGGGATCGAACTTGGGTTAGTGGATTTAAGGAAAAATCCAAGGACACCAAACCCACCTCGTTGGAGACAGCATGCTGTGAGGTCGAAGTAGGGACTCTTAAGGCTATTAATCAGTGGGACGCCTCTGGTTATGAACCGAGACCCTGGGAGATGTATGTCCTATGTGAACAGTTAAAAAGTGGCCTAGGTTTAGTATTGATAGATACGGGAGCACAAGTATCATTAGTTAGAGAAACGTCACTAAAGAGAAATATTATAAAGGATAACTGTAATATGAAAATACAAGGTATTGGTGGGAACTCTATAAAAGTACATGGGATAACTCAATTAGTATTGAATAATTGCGAAAAACATACAGTTGCTAATTGTCATATGGTAGATAAATTACCCAGAGATTTAGATATAATTTTAGGCCAAGACTGGCTCATGGAACAAGGTTATATGTTAAATAAAAAGATGATTCTTCCTCCGTATAGTGAAAATTTAATGGAATTTCCTACGAACGAAAAAGGGAACAGGTTCATAGAGCGGCAAGTTTTACAGCCAGGGTTAATTTGTGCTAACGGGATAACAAAATGTGATAAGACATTCACATGCCTAGTAATTAATTTAACAGCTGACGCACAGATAATAAAGAAAATACCAGAACTAATTAAACCACCCACTCAAATAAGTAAAGAACAGAAAATATCAGTTAAAAATTCCGTACCTCAAAGATTAGATTTATTAAATAAAAATCTGAGACTTGAACACGTGAAGGAAGGAGCCCATAGTATACGAAAAATTTGCACAGAATACGCGGATATATTTAAGCTTCCGGGAGATAGACTAACGAGCACAACAGCTGCTACACATTCCATACCTACACCTTCAATTCCTAAAGGAAGAGCTATAACTTTAAAGAATTATAGGTTAGCAGAGGCTCATCAAGAAGAAATTAATAAACAAGTTACACAAATGTTAGAAGACGGTATTATCGCACATAGTAAGAGCGAATGGAATTTTCCACTAATAGTCATACCTAAAAAGGAAGACGCATCAGGAAATAAAAAATGGCGAATCTGTATAGATTTTAGGAAGTTAAACGAAGTAACCGTAGGAGACAGCTATCCTCTTCCTAACATACAAGATATATTAGACAAAATAGGAAGGGCTAGATATTTTCAGCGTTAGATTGCGCTAGTGGATACCTCCAGGTGCCAATCGCCGAGGAAGACCAATGTAAAACTGCTTTTAGCACCCCTAACGGACATTTCGAATACCGGAAAATGCCCTTTGGAGTTAGATCGGGACCTGCTACATTCCAACGAATGATGAACTCAGTACTCCATGAATCCATAGGCAATAGATGCTTTGTATACATGGACGATATATTAGTAATGGGCGAAACCTTAGAAGAACATAATAAAAAATTACGGGAAGTGTTTAATCAGTTGCGGAAACACAATTTAAAGATCGAGCCTGATAAATGCGAATTTTTAAGAGAAGAATTAAAATACTTAGGACACGTAGTTACCGCTCAAGGTGTCAAACCCGATCCCAAGAAGATACAGGCAGTTACAGAATTTCCAACTCCAAAGACACCTAAAGACATAAAATCATTCTTAGGTTTGGCAGGATATTACAGAAAATTTATAGAAGAATTTAGTGCTATTGCAAAACCTTTGACTGAATTGTTAAAGAAAGATAAGAAATGGAAGTGGGAAGACCCAGAACAGAATAGCTTCAATAAATTAAAAGATAAATTAACAACAGCTACACTGTTACAATATCCAGATTTCACACAAACCTTTATAGTAACTACAGACGCTAGTGGATACGCTTTAGGCGCCATTCTTAGTCAAGGAACATTAGGAGATGATAAACCCATTGCTTACGCTAGCAGGACTTTAAATCAAGCCGAATTGAATTACAGCACGGTAGAAAAAGAACTTTTAGCGATAGTATGGGCATGCAGGCATTTTAGACCTTATTTACTAGGACGTAAATTTCAAGAAGTGACAGATCACAAAGGATTGGTCTGGTTATTTAAGGTGAAAGACCCTAGTTCGAGGTTAATACGTTGGAAATTACAACTTTCAGAATTTGAATTCGAAATTCATTATAGGGCAGGTAAAAGACACGTAAACGCAGATAGTTTGAGTAGACATCCTGTAGAATGTTGCACATTGATTAGTAATCACGTAACTGAGGATCGTAAAGAGAAAATAATCAAAGAATTTCACAGCTGTCCAGTTGGAGGACATCTTGGAGTCAATAAAACTACCGATCGAATTAAATTATACATAAATTGGCCGGGAATCGAGAAAGACGTAACTAATTACATTAAAACTTGTAAGATTTGTCAATTTAATAAAGACATGAATCATAAAGTCGAACAACCTTTAGAGGTCACGGACACTCAAAAAGAACCTTGGATAAAAATTTATCTAGACGTAGTAGGACCACTTCCACTAACCGAGAGAAATCATAAATATATATTAACTTGTCAAGATAACTTAAGTAAATATTTAATTGTTATTCCCTTAAAGACACAAACAGCCGAAGAAGTAACAGAAGCTTTCGTAAACAATGTTATCTTAATTTATGGGATTCCTGATATCATATTAACTGATCAAGGAACAAATTTTATGTCCGATTTATTTAAAAGAATATGTAAACTATTTAAGATTCAGAAACTGAACTCTACTGCTTATCATCCTGAAAGTAATGGAGCTTTAGAAAGAACTCATAAGACTTTAGTAACTTACTTACGTTGTTTTTGCAATCCTAGAGGAGCAGATTGGGACAAATGGTTACCCTTTGCCAGTTTTACGTACAAACACTACCCCCCATAGTATTACTAAATACTCACCCTATGAATTATTGTACGGAAGAAAATGTAAAATCCCAGGAATTTTACAAACTAAATCACAACCTTTATATAATTACGAAGATCTAATTCTGAATGTAAGGAATAAATTGCAAAGTTGTCATGAGGTAGCTAGAGAAAGGCTTATTAAATTTAAAGAACAGCAACAATCGCGTGTGAAAAGCAATTATGTTGAATTCAAGGAGAATGATCTAGTACTTCTCAGAGTAGAAAATAGGAATAAATTAGATCCAATATGGAAAGGTCCATATGAGGTTAAGAATACTGAAGGTCACAACGTAACAATACAAAAATTAGGTAAACGCAAATATGAGACAGTACATTCAAATAGATTAAAGCTATATTTTCCTTTGCAGGGAAAAGAAAATGAAACTTCATAACACATGGATAATGCTACAAATATTAATACCATTTTGGTTGGGAAAGTTTGCAGACGCACAAGAAGTTAAAGCTCTAGATTCGAAGACCGGCGTGTACTTTGACGAGATAGGAATTATACAATTTTACCCTATACAATGGAAGGTGGTGAGTTATATAAACTTGGAACCAACTCGAGATCTTTGGAAACAGACAAAAAATCATTTACGGTTGATAACTGATTATTGTGATAAAGTAAGGAAGGAAAAATGGTATCATTTAACAGATTGTGGGAGTTTAAATCACTTTGTAAAACCAAAAGTCAAGTATGTTGAAAATTTAAAAGAATTAGTCACAGAATATTTAAAAACACCTAATGAACAGAATACTAGAACGAAGAGAGGCGTTTTAAATTTTATGGGAGAGATCGCTAAAATATTATTCGGTACTTTAACTCAATCTGATGCAGAGGAATATAATAATCACATTTCACAGTTAGAGAAGGAACAGGCCGAATTTTTGCATATTCTAAAGGACGAAATTACAGTAATTAAATCGACCATTAATTCAGTTAACTTAACTATAGCAAGGGTAAACCGGAATGAAAATATTTTAAAGGATAGTTTAACAAAATTGAATAATTATACCACTGATAGGATTAACACACTACAGAGGGAAATAGAGAGTATTAGTTTAGCAAATGAACAGATAAGGATTTCACTTAGAGGTGTGGAAGAATGTCAACATTCTTTTGAAATTCTTATAGACGCCTTTGTACACGCAGAGCAAGGAACTCTTCAACCCCAATTAATTACGGTGGAAAAGATTAAGAATGTTATGAAAGCTCAAACGCTGCCAACTGGTCTGGACTACCCTAATTTTTCTTTTTCAGAACTTCAAAACTTAATAACACCTCACACCTATTCTTATAAGCAATATTTAGTATATGTATTACAAATACCCCTTCTCTCTCCTACTCCATATCACTTGTATAAAACACTTCCTTTTCCTGTGAAGAAGGAAGATAATATTTACATTTTCTAAGCGCAAACAAAGAATATATTTTTAGTGACCCTTTGAGACAACATTATGGAAAAATGACAACTAATGAACTCACTGGATGTTTTCATCCTAATATTTTGCATTACGTATGTAAAGAAACTATACCGATTTATTTGTTCACCCCTGAGGCTGATTGTGAAGCCTCACTTCTTCATCCGTCCACCACTAAAGTTCCAAAAAGTTGCGAGACTAGAATTTTCACACTGAATAAATCCTACTGGATTCCCTTATATTTGTCTAATGAATGGTTATTTGTCGCCCCAAAGCCAGATCGTATGACTGTGTTATGTGGTGACAAATCAACACAACTTAATATTGAAAAAGAAGGTAAATTGTCGCTAGGACAAAATTGCAAGGCTTTTAATGCCCACGTAACCTTACATGCCATGAGTAATTTAGTAAGTAACTTAACAATAGATTTTATGCCTACAGCACCTATTGACTTCGACTGTTGCTTTGATATGGATAAAACTAACAAATATGAGAAATTACAATTAGACATGCCTATGTCTAATCTAATGTCGTCGGTAGATGATTTGAGAATGGCCAGTATGAAGGCCGATGATTTAGGTAAGTTAATAAAACAACAGGAAGAAAATGATTATTCAAAGTGGTATATACATATAACCACGTGGAGTTCTGTAATGGGTACAATCATATTTGTAACCTTGACATGTTGTTGTTGTTTTTGTTGTTGTAAGAGCTGCAGAAATATGATATTTTGGTTATGGGATAAATGGACGCCAAGAAAATGCTGGAAAGAAACTACTGATAGATTATGTATTAACATACATAATTACTCAGGGCATGATCGTGTAGTTTACTCCACGACCCCAGGTAAGGATGAAAATTCACCTACCGTGTCCCTTAAGTCATCACCACCAATAGAAGAAGGAATTAGAGATCCCAACTCTTTACCAAATATATCCCAAGATGAAGAAGATAAGGCTAGTATTGCGCATAGAACTCGAAATAAAACTAAACTTTTTCGTTAGTAAAGTTTCGAATTATGAATTCAAAACTTTCTATAGGGGGAGGAGTGTAATATATATATTTTGCATACACATTTAATACTATACCCTTATTAATATAATTCATATTTCTTGTTAAAAAGTAAGAAAAACCTAACTTGTAATTTAGAAACTGTAATCAATTGTTAAACATTTCTTACTAACCAAATATCTTTATCAAGGGTCCAAAGTAGGGATGGTGATTCTTTTTCAGGTCCACATTGCATCATCCTTACCTTGCTTACGCATTATCTTACGACAATGTTATCTTATGTTTTATATGTATAAATATGTGCACGTCTGTATTTGACAGACAGACAGATTATTATTTTCATCGGTGTAACCGATAAGCTGTCTCATTTATTCTTCATTAAAGTCTGTTTTAATTGTCTACACTCGCCTGATGTAATTTTCCATAGTTAGGTTTAACCCTATCTACCAACTACATCTCCGAAGATTTCCTGGTCCTGATTCCTCTATTCTATCTTAAATTATAAATTCTACTAGAACTTCAAGAAGATCTTCACCTCACAAAAAAACAACACTTACTTTCTTTTAATTCTGATTTATATTATAATTAATCATTTTTAATTATAGAAGGAATCGACTAGATATTACAACATTTTATTGGGAATTTAAACATTACTTATAAAGCCAGTAGTGCTTCTTTCAATGTTAATATTATTCGTTTTTAAATATCTTAATTATGGACAAATTATATTTGAAAAGAATACTGTGAGCTACCCGTAAAATATAGACATAGGCTGTCGCGGACTCTTTTTTCCAGATTTTTTTAGATATGTAATTATGTGTACATTGATTTGGTGTATTTGTTACGGTTCAGGCAGCGTGATTGTCCAAAAAGCTACTTTTTTAATGAAGCAATGCACTGTTTTTTTAGCTCCGGCCCTATAGTACGTAAGATAATGCTATATATGATAACTGTCTGAGAAAAAATGATTCTCTAAATGATGGTGAAAACCCCATTCAAATCTGTCAAGAAGTTTTAAATACATAAAGGACAGACAGACTCACAGACACTCATGTTTATATACATAAGTAATGTAGTCAAGCGTATAAAATAAAACAGATTTGCATTCCAGAGGTTGATTGCTGATTCTTTTAGCGGAATTGTCTCTAAGGTAAATTGTTTGGTTTTAAGGCTATGCTTTATTTAAGCCGGCGGAGTTAAGACATTCAATTTCTTATAACGAATTATCATAAGTAATGCTTTTGTTAGGACCACTAATTAGTGTAGTTATAAATAGGATCTTGGCTGAATTATTAGAAATTAGAGAAGAGAGGATCTCCCTCTATAAATGGGGTATGAACCCATTAGCTTGATTTAGCTTACTTTTCCTCTATAATTATGTTTTAGTGTATGGTGCACAGGAATTTTTGATATATTTAACGAATAAAATTAAGCTGTTTTCACACAAATCATTATTTAACTATAGTTACTTTTAAAATATTTATATATTTAATGTAAACGGCGATGTTTGAAAACAAATGAGAAACTATTGGTACGCTTCATTTGCTTCTTTTGTTCATCACTGCAACCGGATCATATTATTTATTGCCTAAGGAATAATAATAATAATAATAATAATAATAATAATAATAATAATAATAATAATAATAATAATAGCTTTATTTTACCTGGCAGAGTTAAGGCTTTAAGGCCTTGTCTACCACTCAACCAGGTTTAAAAAATACAAAAAAAAGTCTTAAATCTAAATTACAATATATATATATAAACGATTACAAGTTATGAATACAATACAATTAATATTTATAATGTATTTTGATATACTCTAAATTTAACGAATTAAATATATAATATGTACAAGATATATAAAAAAACGAGGAAAAGATTAATGACATAGTATAAAATTAAATAAATAGAGAAAAATTAATTATTAGACAACAGGTAACTGTATAAGCGTGACTTAAAGGTACCAAGTGTGCGGCAATATTGTAAGAATACACTCTAGTGGGTTGAGTGGAAGAGAGGGCCTTATGGCCTTAACTCTGCCAGAATAAATAAAGTATTATTATTATTATTATATTATATCTAGTGGGAAAAAAATTAAACACATCAAACTGTATATTAATTCATTTCTGATCTCCTATGATGTAAATATGACAATTATTGATAATTGGAAATTAGATATATTCTAACTTAAATTCTACGCCCCTTAAAAATAAAACTTTACAAGGACTATTTAACTCATGCCCCAAATGGGAGTCAATGACCAATCACGTTTCAATGATTTCTGTTTTACAACCAATCAGAGTCGTGTTTCACGAAATATTTATCAGTGTTATAATTACCATATTAAAGAAAGCTCCTCCTTACAATATTGCGTTCCTTTGGCAATAAATAGTATGATCTGGTTGCAGTGATAAACAAAAGAAGCAGTAGAAACGTACCTATCGTTTCTCATTTGTTTTCAAACATCGCCGTTTACATTAAATATATAAATATTTTAAAATAACTATAGTTAAATAATGATTTGTGAGTAAACAGCTTAATTTTATTCGTTAAATAGTCCTAACAAATGTGAATTTATCGATAATTTGGAAATCACTCGTGGCATTACTTATAACTATTTAACTCATTCCCCAAATGGGAGTCAATGACCAATCACGTTTCAATGATTTCTGTTTTACAACCAATCAGAGTCGTGTTTCACCAAATATTTATCAGTGTTATAATTACCATATTAAAGAAAGCTCCTCCTTACAATATTGCGTTCCTTTGGCAATAAATAGTATGATCTGGTTGCAGTGATTAACAAAAGAAGCAGTAGAAGCGTACCTATCGTTTCTCATTTGTTTTCAAACATCGCCGTTTACATTAAATATATAAATATTTTAAAATAACTATAGTTAAATAATTATTTGTGAGTAAACAGCTTAATTTTATTCGTTAAATAGTCCTAACAAATGCCACTCTTGATTTCCAAATTCTCTAGATAAATTCACTCCTCACTTCGTGAGTCGTGAATTTATCGATAATTTGGAAATCACTCGTGGCATTACTTATGATAATAAAACCATCTCGAGGCTTAATAAATTTTATAATCTTATCATCTATACTATGGAACATTTTAAACTAGACAATTCAAGTAATGTTAAGGAATGCCAGTACGGTAAAGTACCAGCCAAGTTGTATCAACAGTAAAAATGAATATCAGGTGTGTTGATAGATCTAAATATTTTAAACCAAATTCAACATTTTAAAAATGGAGAAAATAATGTCCGGCTCCTGGTGGCATACAACAAACACTGAACTGGGTTCTATTTAATGCAAATAGATGGGAAGGAGAGCTGTCCGACCTGAATTCCAATATAAATGTGTCGGGACTCCAAACAGACCGTGGCTAAACCATTCTGCCAACTCCGCCTATACCTTTCACTTGAGTATTAATCATTTTGTTGAAATTTATATTTTATTTTTAACATTCGCTATTAACCTTAAATTGGCAATGTTTCCTGTAAGATACATCAATTGGTATCATTTAATATGTTTTAAATAAAGCAGAAGAAAATGAAAGATATTTAAGGGGGGACCTATACGTGTGAGGATCAAAAAAAGTCATTTTTCAATTTATTTTTCTCATATAGATGGAAACTTCATCTTTAAATTAGTGAAACATTTTCATTGATATCTCTATTACTTTTCGAGTTATGTTTAAAAATGTGCAATGCTGTCACTCGAGTGAGCCCCTTAATTTTAACCCGTCAGAACACGCGCATAATTTTGCACCGTTAACACACGCGCTGGGTATTTTTTACCCGAAACTTTATTAAGTGATATTAACAGCAAAATGTAATTTTTTAGAATATTCCATAATTATATCTTTATTTTGACAATGTCTATCCTTCATTTGACCATGTCTAAATTATTTATTGTTTAATTTAACAATACATAAAATAAGATCTAAGTATGTACTACATTTTCTTCACAAAAATACTGTAATATAATGTATTAGTTCAGTGCCAACAAAAATTATGAAAATGTCATATATATTTAGCAGCCACTCACACACTATGTTCACTTCCTGAATCGGGATTTACCCCCCCCCCCTAAAAAAAATTAACAATGCACATGACCATTAACTGCACAATAATGTTCTTCAGAAAAATACTGCAATATTATGTTTCTTGTTCAGTGCTAACATTAATTAGAAATAAATAATGATTATAGCATTTGGGAGCCGGTCACTCAAACACTATTGTCACTTCCAGCATCAGAATTGGCACACCCCTCGCAGAAAGGCACAGAATGTTCTTTACAGATCATCTTGGTACAGCTGTGGCATGAAGTAGTTGTTTTACGATTTTTCTTCTTCGGACATACTTCACATCGAACTGAAGACATCTACATACGTTTCTGTGTTGATTGGGTTTGTTCCTCCACACCAGCCAATCTTCGAATAGTGGATCTATTTTCTCCAAGAAGTTCCATCTTTACCTTTGTAACTAACAAACTGAGACAGTGGAGCATCATCCTCATAGTCTTCATCACTCATTGTTGCTTCCTGTTCTGTATCAGAATTATGTTCACTTTCGGAGAGATGATCGGCTTCATCTTCTGATTCATGTTCAATAACATCTTCATCTTCATTTAGCCAGTGTACTATTTGTCCACTTAGCCTGTATTGTAAGTCCATTTTGTAATGGAAAATAGAAATGGTGCACAAATAAAATGATTCACTATTTATGTTACTTATTCACACGCGCTGGGTAATTCTTACCCAATCTTGATATATGCATGCAGTCACAGGAAAACTAACTAAATCTTACATACAACAATGCAAAAATATCTGAAAGAAAGGTACTGAAAACGGCAGATAAATTTAAATTCAAACACAGTGTTGCCAACAAAAAGAATAACGTCTGGATATTTTTTACCCTGGCGCGTGTGCTTACGGGTTAAAAGGTACCTACATGTTCGGTAAGTTTGTCGCTTGTTTTTCGTAACTGATTTTTTCCATACGGTTTCCCCGATAACTCCCAAAGTTTTCAAGATATATAGATGAACTTCTGCATGTATATGTAGTTTACAGAGATGAACAAAATATACTACAATTAGTAATGTATCTATTATACTTTATTTTGTTTTGCCAAATTAATCCGAATAAAAGTAGCATGGTACCTTCCCACGATAAAATTACACTGAGCAACAAAAAAAAAAACTTGTTTTGTCTCAGAAAGAAAAATATGTGATTCTGATAGTTTTTTTTCTGAATTAAAATTTGATATCGGTTTTTCTCCCGTCACGCAAGGTTTTCGAGAGACAGGCATTTATAATTTCAAACACTTTAATATTTTCTACGTTCGTAACACCACAATATTCGAACATTCGGACTCACCTAGAAAGTAAGAAATGACGATTTCCTGCTATATTTCGCCTGTGGAGCTTCCCTCTTGATGGACCAACAATAATCGGCCAGCATATTAGGATTCCATTTGCCTTGATAACTCTTTTCCATAGCTGAAAACACTTTGAGTTAGCTCATTTGGTTTTATTTTACAATGGCCAAATGGACGAAAAAACGTTTATTAAAAAAATAAATTATTTAAATCCATTAATTGAAATTGAAATAAAATAAACTGTGGGTGATGGAGAAATTCAGAATACATATTTGAAAACACGATAAAAACTGCATTAAGTACAACTATTGGTACTCATGAGACAAAAATCATGTTGGCCTGTGTAATTACTTATTCTCATGTAACACGGAAAAATTCAATTTAAACTATGCGAGATTGTGTAAATATGCATTAATATTTAAATAAAACTTGCAGACAGGTGGCAAACGCCACACCCTGTGAAACAACTTGTCTGACCTTTCATTTAAAAGGGTCAACATCTATTTTTATCAAATCCTCCTTTGTGACATTTACTACCAACATATTTAATAGCTCCGAGTCTTCATGGATGTTATTATTTTTCTCTTCCGCTTTTTTTCCCCGACGTTCTAACACTAAAACCTTTGAGGGTTCACGAACTATTGACATTGTGAATCTCATATTTAATTTTCCTGCATTAACATAATCTTCTTGTTGAATTTTGATCATAATATGATTTTCATAAGTAATGTCACGAGTGAATTTATCTAGAGGATTTTGGAAATCAAGAGTGGCATTCAGTTAAGACTATTTAACGAATAAAATTAAGTTGTTTACTCACAAATAATTATTTAAATATAGTTATTTTTAAAACATTTAATAGGCCGCGGTGGACTAGTGGTTATGCTCCTTGCCTCTGGTCCCGAGGGTCGCGGGTTCAAGCCCGACCGGGGTCGATGCATTTTTTTAGGATAGAAAAATCCAAGGAACAAGTCCTCCGGGAGGGACTTTAAGCCATGGGTCTTGAATCTGAAGATTTTCAGGCTCGTAAAAGATCCTTAAGCCTGAATGAAAAGGCCTCTAAGCTAAATTTACTGAATTTTCCCGTCCTAGTACTACCTTGGTTTTCTAGATGTCAGTATCAGGCGGAACCCTGACCATGGACCACTCAAATGACATCTATATTAAAACAAATGTAACTAAATTTGTATGGTTCAAATTCTTCCCTGTAGGGGGAAAGCGCCTAAATCTCTGTTAAGGGAAACATGGGCTTACAAGATACAAGAAGATATATTTAATGTTAACGGCGATGTTTGAAAACAAATGAAAAATGTTTGGTTATGTCTCATTTGTTTATCCACTGCAACTGGATCATATTATTTATTGCCAAATAGGATCTCAATATTGTAAGAATGCACCCTAGTGGAGATAAAATGAAGCACATCAAACTGTATATTAAAAACAACATTATAGGTTATTGTTTATATTTTTTTAGAAAACAAATCGGTAAAATCAATATTTAAAAATACATACGTTCATCAAATATGTAGTTCGAAGGAATCTGTTCATTATTTGCTATATTCAACGTATTTGTTGGAGAGTCAGTCACTGCAAAATAATGCTCTGATGTATTCGGAATATTAAAATGGAGGAGCTTTATTTATTTTGGTAAACAGATTTCGATAAATATCGAGGTGAAACACGGTTGTCATTGATTGTAAAACAAAATTCATTGAAACGTATTTTGATCATTGACTCCCATTTGGGAATTTAATGAGGTAAGGAAATGGAATTTCACAAAAAAAATGTAAATTTTAATATTAGACTGTTTCTCTCAGTCTACTGCTTTTTTACTTATTTTGTATTTACCAATCAAAATGCAGAGACTAACTAGTACCTACTTTAGTAACTAAAGGAAAAATCGAAGAGTTGGTTAAAGAAGCCGGCCGTTGGCGATGGTAGTGACACCTACCTGGCAGCGAACGAAACGAGAATTATAGATTTGTATATGTGGAAAGAATTGTTAATGTTTGTGCCAAGTCTAGAATGGTGTAGTGGGCTGCACACTAGTACGGAGAACTAGAGGTCCACGGTTCGATTCCTGGTTCAGACATTAATTTTTCTTTTCACAATATCATTATAATATTATAAATGTTGCTTTGTACTGGCTCTTAAAAATATAAATTGTTAAAATGTGATATATTGAAAGCTTCTTTAGTAGGCCTCGTAACAATTGCTCCTATTCAATCTTACGTCGGATAGGCTGATAAGGTAAGACACTGCTATTCACTAGTCAGTTGTGTTGTTTCAATGGGAGTGCAACTGTATGCGGGTAGGAAGGGGGGCCGCTTTCTCACACCTACTGACCACTTATAACAGCCCTGTTCTATAGTAAAAGATACTCATAGGGAAAATTAAATAAAATCGGTTACTTATTGCAACTGCTTCATAAAGATTACACTTAGCAACAAAAAATAAACTTTTTTTTCGTCTCAGAAACAAAAATACGCGATTCTGATAGTATTTCCCCCCCCCCTGAATTCAAATATGATACCGGTTTTTCTCCATCACGGAAGATTTCCGAGAGACAGGAATTTATAATTTCAAACACTTTAATATTTTCTACATTCGTAACTACACAATATTCTAACATTCGAACTCACCTAGAAAGTAAGAAATATTGATTTTCTGCTATATTTCGTCTGTGGTGCATCCCTCTTGATGGTCCAACAATAATCGGCCTGCGTATTAGGATTCCATTTGCCTTCATATCTCTTTTCCATAGCTGAAATTATTTGATTTAGCTCATTTGGTTTTATTTTACAATGCACAAATGGACGAAAAAACGTTTATTAAAAAATAATTATTTAAATCCATTAATTTAAATTGAAATAAAAAAAACTGTGGGTGATGGAGAAATTCCGAATACAAATTTGAAAACACGATAAAAAAACTGCATTAACTAAAATTATTGGTACTCATGAGACGAAAATCATGTAGCAACATTCATACTAAATAAATGGTAAACAAATAGCCGTACTAACACTCAAAACTTTCTACTGTAACATGTGCACTATTGTAACGGCGTGTGTACATTGGATTACACTAAAATGTGCTTTTTATTGTTAAAAGAAAAACAAATTATAAAATAAGTAATCGAGTGTTGTCAAATAACGAAATTAAGAATAAAAGTATTATATAGTAAAAATTCAACAATTACTTACAATACATGATGTATTTAACGAGGAATTTCAGTAATCCTTACCTGAAAGAAGAAAAAAATCACATATAATACTTTTATACATCTCATATATAATATATATATATATATATATATATATATATAATTTACTGAACTGTTATGTTAGCCACTAGATGTCAGTCGGAACAAATTCCCGCTACCTTTTGTGTGAATTGAGAATACTACATATATAAGAAAAATGTATGTTTGTGTTGGAATACTTGGGTAGCTCAGATCGTTAGAGCGCTAAACGTACAGAGTTTAGAGACTCGGGTTCAAATCCCAACTCAAGCATTCATTTTTCTTTTCTTATTATATATATATATATATATATATATATTGTGTGTGTGTGTTATAATTAAATTTTTGACATTGAGCAATGCAAGCTTAATATTACATGATAGGAAAATTAATGCTCGGACGGGACTTGAACCCGGATCTCTGGATTGATACCCCCAGTGTGTTTTGCGATTACGCCACCGTAATTTTTATTATATTTGAAAAAAAATAGAATATATATATATATATATATATATATATATATATATATATATAAGAAAAATTAATATTTGTACTAGACTTACTCGGTTACGTAATCGGAAAACGCACTTGGGTATCAATCCAGAGATCCGGGTTCAAGTCCCGTTCGAGCATTTATTTTTCTTATCGTGCATATTAAGCATGCATTGCTGAATGTCAAAAATGTAATTATAACATCGATAAAGAGTCACTACTATAAAGTAAAAAATATTCTCTTTAATTTGTTTACTTGTGATAGGAGCTACTAGTTGGCAGTGCAGACCGAGTTCCCACAACATCAAGTAATAATGAGAATATTATATATATATATATATATATATATATATAAAAGAAAAAATAATGTTTGTACTAGACTTGCTTGGTAGCGTAATCGGAAAACGCTCTCGGGTATCAATCCGGAGATCCGGGTTCAAGTCTCCTCCGAGCATTTATTTTTCTTATCGTGTCATATATATATATATATATATATATATATATATATGACATAAGAAAAATAAATGCCTGAACGGGATTCGAACCCGGATCTCTGGGTTGGTACCCCAGCGTGTTATCCATTACACCACCAGGCGATTCCAATTGAAACACTTATTTATATACATTATATTCTCCATTATTACTAGATGTTGCGAGAACTCGGTCTTCACTGCCACCTAGTAGCTGACTATAACAAGTAAGCAAATTAAAGAGTATACACGTTATAAATGTAAGAAATCAGAATTCCAAAATTAACTTTTAAAGTAAATCCAATGACGAAGGAAATACACGAATACAATTAGAAAGTTAAACGTAATTTAATGGTCAAATAAAGTTATTTTTTTTAAAAGAATAGCAGTACTAATCTTTAAAGAAAAGAGGAAATTTTATGAATGATACAGATAAATACCCAGTAAGTGTTTCCACTATTATATTAGATATTGATTTTACTTATTCACGCGACAGTTTAGGAAAGCATGTTTTGTACAAAAATACTTGTACCACACATAAAATTGGTTACATGTATAGGGTTTCCAGTATAAAACCGGACACACTGCGGCTGGCAGAGTGAAATGCGGACAAGGAGAGAGCGCAGCTTGACGGGTGAAACCCCGTGAGGCGTGTCCGGTTTTATATTGGAAGCCCTGTATATTGAAAAAAAAAAAATTATAGCAATTGGTATGAGCATTTCTTACAACACTGATAAAGTATAAAACTGTTTTTTCTTGAAATGTCTTAACATGTCGATAACTCATTTGTGTTTGGGTCATTTGCGGTTGCCTAACTTCATAAGTGAATTATTCAATATGTTTCAAAATGAAATTCTTGGCATACGACTTTTGTAAAATAGTTTCCTTAGTAATGACAATGTCCGGTCAATAGCTTTAAACTAAATTAGCTTGAAGTCGTTGTGGATGTTTACAAACATTGTTTAGGGATTCCTGAGGCCTAATGACCTCTTGGCTACTGTCTGCATTCCCCCCCTCACAAGTCACAATACATCAATGTCACGTTTGAACAATTGAACTACACGCACATTGATAAAAATCTGTCTTCACTTCGAAGTTTTGCAAAAAAAAATGAAGATGTAACGCAGTAAATAGCAATATTACGTTAATGAGATTAATGCTTCAAGGAAAGCCACACACATATATTACTATAGCCATTAACTTCTTGCACTGGTATCGGTCGCACTGTATTACAATATCTTCATAGACACAAGCACAGATCCACATCCTCCCTCGAAAAGTTCCCGTTCGCCACTGTGCACGTCTGCCAACGTTGGTACAGCTGCTGAAAATACCTCATGGGAATTGGCAGGAACATCCCTTAGGGCTTCTCATGCAGCATGGAGATCTTGGTTGACTGAAACCTACGTCCACGCAGTGTTTGTTTCAAGAGAGAAAATTGCATGGTGCGAGATCGGCAGAGTATGGAGGATGTGCCAAAACAACTTGTTATGTGCCAATTCCCTTTGCGCAGAGACCGATATGCAGGGACATTGTCATGTAGAAATACATTTAGGGCCGCATGCAAATACATTAGCCTCTACTCAAATTACTTCCAATCACTGGTGAGCTGACTTTCCGTGAGCAAGTGCAAAGATCGAATTAGCGACCCACTAACTGGTCATGCACGAAAGTCGTCGTTTTCGTAATATTGGCAAGAAATTACCCAGAATTCTCAGCGATAAAACCACTTCCGTTATTTTCGTCTGCTAGAGGAACGCATTTACGCTTGCGTCCCGCAAATAATACCGTACACGACGACGTCTGCGTCGCGCAATATTATGCCGATTCTCCTGTTCTTCCAGTTGAATTCTTTGGTAGACTCTATCAAATTCCTCTTCTCCGCGTATACCGAAGTCTTCAAGGTCCGACATCTTGGATAAAGCAGCAAGGTACGCACACTACATCGGTTACCATCGATTCCCATCAGGTTGCTCACGATTCGTTTCT
The DNA here is from genome assembly GCA_030220185.1 of Diploptera punctata. Classification (NCBI taxonomy): domain Eukaryota; kingdom Metazoa; phylum Arthropoda; class Insecta; order Blattodea; family Blaberidae; genus Diploptera; species Diploptera punctata. The sequence continues at coordinate 380,936 of JASPKZ010007572.1, forward strand.
CTGCTAAGTCACCTCGCCAGGTAGCTTAGGAATTTCAACAATTATTATCGCATGAACAGATTTTTGAGTATGCAAAAACGTATTTGGATGCAACTTTCTCAGCAGAGTATAGGCAGAGAAAGACTTTTACGGTCTAATGCGTTCATAGATTCGAGCCTTACTGTTGCTCGCTATGGGTTGAGTTTTGCGTGGACAATCTGACTACTCGAAAAACAGTTCAAGTATAGTTTTCGTCAAAACTTAAGAACCTCACTTCCTGGAAGTACCTTGGAATCACCCCCTCTTTTCTCCATTCAAAAATATCTGCAAACGAAAGGCAACCTTTCTTGTAATCTTTTAAATACCAGTGGACAAAGGAAACACTTCTAGAAACAGCACAATTTCATTGTTAACTCGGGAGGGTTGTTCTTGTCATTGATAACTGCCATGAGCAAGTGGTGTGAGGCGAGGTCCTCATGTTTTGAAATATACTATACTAAGTATAGTATACTTCTTTGCTTTTTGCCTCATCTCTCGCGGTTCATTCCTTCGTGATTACACAGATGATTTTCAGGTGGCCAATTGTCGCTTCTATCGAGGATCATATAAAAGTGCCATATTTCGTCTCCTGTGAAGATCCTACATAGAAATGTCAGCACTAGCAATCAGGTCTCCGCGATTGGTCACAAGTACGTCACGACGGCCTTCCTTAAAAATGTATGAAGCACTGCTTTCTGGTCTACAGATAGAATCTTTGTCTCACATTCAATGACCAATCCATACAGCTACACGGAGATCAGCTACCATTTGAGAGGGGGTTGCAACTTCTTGGATATTCTGTTCAATTTGAACTCCTGTTTGATCACCAGTGCGCATATCATTTTCAAAACTGCCTTTCCCTTGCACAAAACGTTTGTACCATAAAAATATAGCATTGTGGTCGAAGCTTTATTCACCGAACACTTGCTTAATAATTCCAAATGTTTCACTATGGATTTGCCTAATATTGGCAGAACATGTTGGTAAAAACTGCAACATTCTCACTTTGTGCCGCACGTGTTGAACTCCTCTTAAAGCAACGATCGCTGTACTGCTTACAGTGTTCATACGCGACTATCTGTGGATGGAACGAGAGAAGAAATGATATGATATCATGTTAAGTAACATGTGTGCTGTAGTGTATGGTTGCGATAACATGCACCGAGTCCATGAACTTGCTCACTTTACCTGTACAATTGTCTTCTATCACAATAAGAAAACCATGTTGTGACAGGCTCATAAGGCCGTTTGCCTAACATCGCTTGTGCATTTTTCAGATGCAGAAGTTCTTCCAGCTCGTATAGGGGTGGCATGTTGTCAGATGTCGAGTCTCCAGCCGTTATATATAGTTTTCTGAGCCAGAAGTCGCTGCTTACTGTAGCTATCCAAATTGCTCTCAAGATGCTGGGTGGACACCGGTTTCATATTAGCCGAAATTCCATGAATAAATGTCTTCCACCATGGGGAATCGAACGAACTCATGTCCCGTACCTCTGCGCCAAGGCATGATACTTAGACCTCACTGCTTCGGCGTCTAAGGCATGATCCCTGAAACCTCTCTGCTACGGCGCAAGAACCAGACATAAAATTGTATTTTTGTTCTTAGCTTTGACGCACAATTAGTTCTATTGGATATTAATATTGTTTCCATTGCTACAGATTGAAGTGCCAAAAATAGGCACATCACTCCTCGAGCTTGAAATATTTTCACCCATCTCGTTACATATAGTACCTATGTTGACAGCTATAATACATTAATATGTAACTCAATATTCCGAAACCAATTTTTAAGCTCCATCGTCTTAGCTAAAGTAACGAATATCAGTTTCAATATGAAATATTGGAACTTCGCAATCATCATCATCCGGTATCATGGCAGCTGCCGCCGTCTTCCGGAAACCAAACGTCATTCCTCTCTATCCATCCATTGATCTTCCTCCATTCCTCTGATATTCATAGCTGCTTGTACCCCTTCTATCCAAGTTTTCTTCGGTCTTCCTCTCTTCCTCATTTCCATTGGGATCCATTCCATAACAATTTTTTGGCAATCTTTGCTCTGGCATTCATTTGACATGACCATACCACTGTAATCTTTTGTTTTCTATGATGTCTATGATGAACTTCGCAATATTAAATTAATTATTTATGTGCTGTTTATATATCATTTATATTCTGAGATTTGAGTAAAGTGGAATTGTCAAAGTGAATCCAGGTTAATATATTAAAAAAAAGTTCATTCTGCGAAATTAAACTTGACATTTTTTTTCGGGAAGAGAAAAAAATACTTCTTCACCATTACACTCATTATTCAAAATTCGTTAGTAAATGTGGGATTAAATTTGTGAGATTATTAATATAAAAGAACAATATATTCCGGAACAATCAATAATTAAGTATTACCGATAACTAAACGCCCACCGCTGTGGTCTCGAGGTAGCATGCTGCCTTGTCACGCAGCGGGCCCGGGTTCGATTCCCGGTCGGGACAGGCTCCTGGGTGAGGTTTTTTCGAGGTTTTTTCTCACCTGTAAGACAAATGTCAGCAAGCCTAGGGCTCAACGGTCCCCGAAAATCATCCGGCCATCACCATCATCCTTATCATCATCATCATCATCATCCTTCACTAGTGTGGAAAGCAAAGGGAGGCTACTACACCTATAATTCCCTAGTAAAGCTGCAAAGCATAGCATGAAAATGCTATGATTGCAGTGAAAGACCTGCCCTCTGGCACAATTACTATGGGTGGATGGATCACTAAAAATGTTAATCACAGGCGCGCCTAAATTGTCGCACTTTAAGAAACGGGCCTTTACTAACTTGTCACAAGTTAAGTAATTGAGCTTTAGTGTATTCTGTTTATTATCTTATCATCACCAATAAGTTGTTTGCATTTAGTGGTTTACATCCAAATGGAATTAGCACAGCTCCGATTCCCTAAAGCTTGTTGAGAGAGCCTATTAATGATAGTTTTTTTTATTTGTAGTTACTTGTTTTTATTTTATACGAAACCTACTTGACTCATGGTTCCAACAAATTCATAAGCCCTATGTTATATACTATAATTGTGTAATATTTGTAAATATAGGTTAGAGATAGTTCTTGGATTCCTAGGGGGTAACCATTTTGATTTCATATAATGCAAAAAAATAATATCCCAAATGAATCAACAATAAGATTTTCTTTTATAGATATAAATCGGCAGAACATACAAAATATTTACAAAGACAACACCATAAAGATTAAATTAAATAACAGATTTTCTGAAGAAGGAATTATAAATCGTGGTGTGAGACAAGGCTGCCCCCTATCCCCAACACTTTTTGCAATTTATATCAATGAAGTAATATGTTGCTGGAACAAAACATATAAATTTGGAATAAGAATATCAGAAAATAGAAAATTAAACACCCTATTGTTTGCAGATGACCAAATAATAATAGCAAATTCCGAAGATAATCTACAGAAAGGTCTGTATCAACTTAACAAAATTACAGAAGAATATGGGTTAAAGATATCTACAGAAAAGACAAAAATTATGGCATTTCAAGGTGTAGATCCTGTCAGAAGTAAAATTGTACTGGACAATACAATTTTGGAGCAGGTGAATAATTTTACATATGTAGGATGCAATATCTCATATGAAGAAGAAAAGGATGTAAATGCAAAAATATCTAAATTTTTTAGAATTTTAGGGTTAATAAATTCTATCTTCAAGCCACAGTTAGTCCAAAAGCATTCAAGACTGAAAGTGTATAAAACACTGGCTCTTCCAACTCTCGTGTATGGTAGCGAAGTATGGACGTTGAAACAGAAGGATATACAGAGACTTAGATCTGCTGAAATGAGATATCTTCGGAGGACTGCAGGATACACACTACTAGATCACAGAAAAAATGAAGACATCTTAGAAGAATTACACATGGAATCTTTAGAAAACAAAATTTCTGATTATAAGTCAAGATGGATGCAACATGTTCATCGAATGAAGATCACAGAATACCCAAACTAATGTTAAGATATCAACCTGCAGGAAGAAGAAGACCAGGACGTCCACTCAAAAGACATTTGGATGGTGTTTCTCTTGAGGCCGAAACAGGTCAACAAATGGCCTAAATTCGTGAATGTACTATGATGATGATGATGATGGATATAAATCCGTTAATTTATCATTAAATAATATATGTAGGTCATCTTGTAAGTCATAGCAAGTATTTTATATCTTCCAAAATAGCCAAAAATATAATTAGTTCAGTATATGAGTTTGTAAACAGTGAGCCGCATGATCTTTATAAGAAATCAGGTACAATAAGAACAGTTAAATCTCGTAGACTGCGATGGACAGGACATGTAGCACGAATGGGGAATGAAAGACCTGCATGGAAGCTTCTTGAAGGTAAACCAGAGGGACAACGCCCAGTTGGTAGACCAAGAACGAGATGGGAAAATACCATTAACCATGATTGAGGGAAGTAGGTTACACAGGGGATGAATGGAAAACAGTAGCTCAGGATAGAGATGTATGGAGAGCTTATGTGCACACGGCCGTTAACCTACTGGTTTGATAGTGCTAGTGAGTCAGTTTATATACGTGTTGTTAATTTATATTATACTAGATTTTCAGTTTAGTATTTTTCTTGTATTATGTGTCATTGGGCAAACCCAAATGGGTCAAACTAATAAAATTGATATATATTACAATGCTTGGAAGAGGATCGGCTACCAAAATCTGTTTTGGAATGGAAACCTGAGGGAAGACGAGGCAGAGGAAGACCTAAAACCTCCTGGAGTCAGGTAATATATTTATACATGAAGGAGAAACATCTACAACCAGGAGATTGAATGGACCGACAAAATTGGCTATTGGGAATCGGACGATGTCAAAGACATTAATCAACCGATGATCTATCTATCTATCTATTACAACGCTAGTTCTATAACACTTATATTACACTTATAATGTTTTAAATTTTTCCCCTCATTACTTCGCAGGTAATCTGAACATTTGATATGCATTTCTTACAGTGTTATCATGGTAAAACACTTTACTGTTTAAATAATTTCAACGCTAATATTAGAAGTCAATGTTTTCAGAAAAGTCATCAACGCGTGGCTGATATTTGAACCCCACTGGAGGTTTTAAAGGGGGCCGATGACGTCATGGGAGGCTCGGTCCATTTTTGGCCACGGCTCTGCGTTGCCAAAGAGCAGGATGGAGGAAGCTATAATATAGAAGGAGAATCACTAGTCTCGCTTCTAGAAAACTTGACTACACAACCGATAAATGTTCATTTATACAAAAGCTCTACATGCCAGTTTTAAATCAAGGAGAGTGCGTTTTTTACAATAATCTGCATACTTTTCGCGAAAACAATCTTATAAATGCACTCTTACTTTAGTACACTTATCTATTTTTTTCTCTAGCACTTTCATTAAACGAACCTCTGAAATCAACACTTACATTAAACATGTTTATTTTAAAGAGACATTTAAACAACTAAGATCATTTCTCATTAGTAATGTCACGAGTGAGTTCCAAATCTTCGATACATTCACGAGTCACGAAGTGAGGAGTGAATATATCTAGAGGATTTGGAAATCAAGAGTTGCATTTGTTAGGGCTATTTAACGAATACAATTAAACTGTTTACTCAAAAATAATTATTTAAATATATTTAATGGCATTATATATATATATATATATATATATATGGAATGACAAGAAAAATAAATGCCTGGACGGGATTCGAACCCGGATCTCTGAGTCTGTACCTCAGTGTGATATCCATTACACTACCAGGCGAATCCAATTCAAACACTTATTTTTCTTATATATGTATTATACTCTGCATTATTACTAGATTTATTTTTCTTATCATTCCATATTAAGCTTGCATTGCTCAATGTTAAACATTTAATTATAACATATATATATATATATGTCCACCACTGTGGTCTCGAGGTAGCGTGCTGCCTTGCGACGCAGCGGGCCCAGGTTCGATCCCGGTCGGGGCAGTTTTTCTGGGTGAGGATTTTATAGGGGTTTTTCCTCACCTGTAAGACAAATGTCAGGAAAACTTTAAGGCCCAAACGGTCCCCGAAATCATATGGCCATCATCATCATCATCATCCTTCACCGGTGTGGAAAGCAACGGGAATCTATCACACCTACAATTCCCTAGTAAAGCTGCAAGCATAGCATGAAAATGCTATGATTGCAGTGAAGGACCTGCCCTCGGGCAGAATTACTATGGATGGATATATATATATATATATATATATATATATATATATATATATGGTCATCATCCTTATCATTATCATCACCATCATCATCCTTCAGCGGTGTGAAAAGCAACGGGAAGCTACCACACCTACAATTCCCTAGTAAAGCTGCAAAGCATAGCATGAAAATGCTATGATTGCTGTGAAAAACCTTCCTTCGGGCAGAATTACTATGGATGGGGATTATATATATATATATATATATATATATATATATATATATATAAATTTAATGCAAACGGCGATGTTTGAAAACAAATCAGACATGTGGGGTTATGTTAATTCATGCAACTTGATCATACTATGTATTGCCAAATAGGATCGCAATATTGTAAGAATGCACCCTAGTGGAGAAGTAATGAAACGCATCAAACTGTATATTATAATCAACATTATAGGTTATTCATTTATTTGTTTAGTAAGCAATTCAGTAAAATTATTTGCTATATTCAATGTATTTGTTTGAAAAATAATGATCTGGTCTGTTCAGAATATTATAAAGGACGAGTTTTCTTTATCACAAAAGCAGGAGTTGATAAAGAGAAATCAATAAAGAGCGAGGTGAAATACGACTGTCATTGGTTGGAAAAACAAAATTAATTCAAACGTGATTGGTCATAGACTCCCATTTGGGGGATGAGTTAAATACGCGTCTTAAATTTTGTTGTATATCAATAATCAGAAACAAATTGAAAATAAAATAATTAACAAAAACAACTCACTAATATTACTTTTTAAAAATTAATAATGTTTTTTTTTCATTATTTAATAAAAATAGTTTTAAAATTTCTCAATCTATTTACCTAATGCCTTGTATAATAAGCGATAGATTAATTCATTATAGTTTATTACTTTCTTTGTATTTTTTCTTCTTTTCTTTTTATGTATAGTAGATTCGAGCTGTTATTCATTTCTGTATACATTCTACCATTAGTTTAATTTTAATTGTATTTAATTTTATTGTATTATTAGACAATATTTTCATTGTTATTCAATTTGACAGGTAATTGTTTAATATGTACTATTATTGTGATTTTTATATTTGAATGTAACATATGTTTTTCCTGGTGTGTGGAAGAGAAAGCCACATGGCCTTAACTCCACCAGGCTAATTAAATAAATAAATAAATAAATAAATAAATAATGAAAGTAAAATTAACTCAAGCCTGATCTAAGGTAAAAGGTAAAGTGATCCCACAACAGGCCTCAGGAGGCCCTTGGGGTAGTAGGAGGTTAAGGTTCCCACTTTTTCTAGACAATCGGCACTTTATGTCAGCCGGGTTGTCAGCCCTGCGTGACGGCCGCCTTTACCCCAGAACAAGCGTCTGGTACTCATTTCAGTTAGAGGCTGAGTCGACCCCAGGGCCATAGTGCCGCCAGAGGGTTTGGGTCAGTTTAAAAATCCTGACCCCAACGGGACTTGAACCCTCGACCCTCCGGCTTGTAGCTCAGTGCCTTAACCACTACGCTATGGCGTGCCCCCCAGCCTGATCTAAGAGACGTACGAATAAAATGTGTGAATCCTTTTACATGTGAACAGAACATGTGACCTCAAATGTCAGAACGTCCTTAAATATTACAAAACTCGTCGAAATATAAGAGTTACTGTGTAGGATAATTTATTGTTTCAATATATGCATGTGGAATTGTCATAAGTAGGGAAATAATTTTAAGGTTCAAATTTTGGTTGTGAAAGGGAGAAAAAGAGTCTGAAAATACATACAAAAAGGTGTAAAAAAGATGCTGCTGAAATAATTGAATTAAGTTTTAAACCAGTTACATGAACTCAATTTATGCACATCATTTTGCAACAATTTTTTTCTTGTTTATAGAGTCCATAAGAGGTAATTCATAGTTCTTTAGTTTATTGCAATATTTACTTCGCAGATGGAACATCGACGAATGATGCAATCAGTTTCGATAAATTGCGTTTTGAATTCTGAAAGTGCATACAACTTATCCTTCTTAACATTCGCCATGTTATTGTTGTGAAAACGCAGTTGTAATACTAATAAAAATACGTTATGGTTCAGACTAGTAAAACACAGTCAAGAACAAGTTGGTAGATAGAAAACTGTTAAATTATTGTCAGTGATAACTGAACTTATTTTAAACTGTTACAGCAACACTGTTGAAATTTAAATTTGACTTCACAGCTGCAGATTGGCTATTGTTGCCGAGATATAAATTACTGGCGGTTTACATAAATAATATTATAATATTTATTATCCCTATTGTTTGTTGATTTCACACTGCAGATTGGCCATTATTTCTGGGGTATAAATTATATAAATCATATTTTAATATTTATTTAATATTGTTGACTTCTGACAGATTTTAAAAAAAGCTGTTCAAGAAGAAAAAATATACAATTTCTGTCCTATCTTTTAAAAACGCGAGAGAAAAGGTGGTGAAACATAAAAAAAGAGGGGAATAGGGGCAAAATTTTGTACTCTCACAAAAGGTGCAACAAATTGTGTTCATTTCACTTCATTTCAATCCCCCAAATACATATATTGAATCATTGGTATGAAAACAGCTATATTTTTTGGAAAGTTGTCACATCTCAAAATCCTTTCCCTGTCCATAAGATATCTAGATTTTATTCTACTAAGCCGGGATACGAAGGGTATGTAATTGTATGCTGCAATGCAAATTAATCCACGTAAATTTTATAATTTATACATCAACAAAAATATATTTCTAAAAGATATACAAAACAAAATGAGTAACTTCTAAACAAATACATTTATAATAAACTGTGCAATCAAATCTTAGTGTAAATTAATATATTAACTTTAGGAATAGCGAATAAAGTAAGCTCTCTATTTCTATCCGGTGTAATGCTAGATCGAGGGATTTGATGTGATGAAGTTCCTATTATTGAAGATCTATGATATACGAGGATGCGGTTGACTAGATCTCTCACATTGCAGGGGCAGATGAAATGAAATGGATGACAAGGGTATAGAGAAATGGTGAATGAAGATTTTCGGAGGGGAAAACGGGAGATACTTGCCCTGAATACGATTAATCCACCGCGAACCCCAGATGAAGTGACCGAAACCCAGATTATAAAATAACACCAGAGTATAAAAACACTTAACGTCAAATTATTTTTAATTATCTACGGCATATTATGGATGCCAGAATTCGTTCCATATTTTTATAAATGTTACATAAAATCAGCCAACATTCAATCACGTTATATTAAGAATTCAGTACAACTTTCAAAAGTTGTGTTAATTAATCAAATTATTATTGTAATATATTTCCGTTGTTGGTACAATAAATACATACATATGTAAGTTATATAAACTCAAAAAAATACATGCCACGTGTGATTTCCAATTTATCTAGAGAATTTGGAAATCAAGAGTGGCATTTGTTGGGACTATTTAACGAATAAAATTAAGCTGGTTTACTCACAAATCATTATTTAAATACAGATATTTCAAAATATGTATATATTTAATGTAAACGGCCATGTTTGAAAACAAATGAAAAAGTTATGTTTCATTTTATCATCACTGCAACCAGATCATATTTATTGCCAAATAGAATCGTAATATTGTAAGAATGCACCCTAGTGGAGAAAAAATGAAGCATCATTACACGTTATTAATTAATTTATGATGTCCTATGATGTAAATATTTAAATTATATTTTCTGCAACGTTAATTCCTGGAAATAATACATGCAAGAAAGTACAAACAGTAGTTTCTTTTTTTTTTCCCTATGGTATGAATGTTCTTTTTCTATTACATCTGGCAAGCAGAATCTGGTTACATACGTGCACTCTATATAAAATATGTGAGCCACTTGATAAAACGAAAGTGATAAAATCGAGGTGAAAAACGACTGTGATTGGTTGTAAATCAAAATTCATTGAAATGTAAATTGGTCATCGACTGCTATTTGGAGCATGAGTTAAATAGTCGTTGAGAATGAAGTGAAGAATTAGACGCGAATTAATGTTTGCTCCTTTATAAAAGTCATTGCTGGAATTTCAGGGGTAAAAATAGGAACGTAACGTAAGGAAAAAAAAATTCAAGAATGTAGCAACGTGTTCCAGAATCACAACAGGTAGAGTTTTGGAGAATTTCTAACTTCATTCATAGTATTCTTGGCCGTGCGCCCTTAATGACATTGGCAAGGACAATCTCAAGGTACGTCCTTAATTCCAAAATAACCAATTAAAATTGACTTGGTTGAAATCAATTTACGAAATTTAACGTGTATCTTACAATAGCATGTGATTTTCAAAATCATTTCTATTCATACAGTGCCAAAATAATATTGTTCAAACGTATACAGAGTGCTCTAAAATTCCCCTTACAAACTTGTAGAGGGGACTGTGTTGATAATATTTAAAATTGGAAACCATGTCCGGAAACTTACTGTTTTCGTGCTACAGCCGTTTGAAAACAAGCATTGCCTGAATGTACGTCACGTGTCTCAACAAGTAATAACTTCGCGATTCGTCTAAATCGAAAACTTTCCTACCGAGTATTCCAAGACTTGGTGTTTTTTTAATGTCAATTTTTTTTTCGAAATTTTGAAAACTGCAAAAATTGATTGTGGAGGGTGTATCCGGGATTATTAATGCAAGTCATTATTCAGTTTCCATTTTGTTTCTTTGGTTATTCCATCCATAGAATTCTGCCAGAAGGCAGGTCCTTCACTGCAATCGTATTTTTCACGCTATGCTTGCAGCTTTACTAGGGAATTGTAGGTGTGGTAGCTTCCTGTTGCTTTCCACACCGGTGAGGATGATGATGAATGATGATAATGGTAAGGATGATGATGATGATGATGATGATGGCCATATGATTTCGGGGACCGTTTGGGCCTGAAAGTTTTCCTGACATTTGTTTTACAAGTGAGGAAAAACCCCGATAAAAACTTCACCCAGAAAAACTGCCCCGACCGGGGATCGAACCCGGGCCCGCTGCGTGACAAGGCAGCACGTTACCTCGAGACCACAGCGGTGGACCTTTGGTTATTAATGAGTTGAATTGTAAAACAAATGATGTACTGTGTCACGCCTCATAATAAATTACTTGTAAAAGTGGTCGCGTTAAAAACATGTTTTCAAATGGATGTAGCACGAAAACTGTACGTTTCCGGACATGGATTCCAATTCTTAATATTATCAACTCAGTCTCCTCTACAAATCCTAGAAGTTTGTAAGGAGAATTTTAGAGCACCCTGTATTTAATCATATCACGATTCTGTATGATTTAAAATGTAATATACTGCACGATTCATATTTCAATTAATAGGCCTAGAACTCTATATATATATATATATATATATATATATTTCAACTACCACAACTAAACATTTCTCGAACTTTGAAACTAACAATGTTTGTTTTTATTACCGAAGATGCATTCTTATAACCTAAAAAAGTTAAAAAAAACAAATAAAGTTAGAAGATCTGCCTTAACTAATTAACTAGCATTATCATAGGAGAAGAAATGTCAGAGGGAAAAGAAATTAGAAAGGGGTAAGGCAAGGATTGTCCTCTATCACCTACTCTTTTCAACATCTACCCGGAAGACCTAATGAAGAACTGCTTCAGGAATACGGGAGGCGTAAACATGGGAGGAAGAAGAATAAAGTGCATAAGATTTGCTGATGATATGGCTTTGCTAGCAGAAGATGCAATGGCACTGAGGAACATGCTAATGGAGTTAAATGATAAGGGCGAGGATTATGGGATGAAGATAAATATAAATAAGACAAAGGCCATGATTATAGGAAAGAAACAAAGGAAGATAAACATGAGGATTAAAGATGAGGCCATTGAGCAAGTGGAGAGCTTCAAATACTTGGGTTGTACTATCAGTAGTAACATGAACTGCGGTCAAGAAGTAAAGCAGAGGATAGCAATGGCAAAAGAAGCTTTCAACAAGAAGACAAGCATTTCTTTCTGCCGACCTTTGGCAAAAGAATTACGGAAGAGGGTAGTGAAAGTGCTTTGTGTGGAGTGTAGCATTGTATGGTGCAGAAACTTGGACATTCCGACGGAATGAGGAAAAGCGACTGGAAGGTTTTGAGATGTGGATATGCAGAAGAATGGAACGTATAAAGTGGACAAAGAAAGAAGTGAAGATGTGCTAGACAGAGTAGGTGAAAGAAGAACAATGCTGGAACTCATAAAGAAGAGGAAAAGAAATTGGATTGGCCACTGGCTAAGAAGAAACTGCCTGCTGAAGGATGCCCTAGAAGGAATGGTCAATGGAAAGAAAGTTAGAGGCAGAAAAATATATCAGATGATAGACAATATTAAAATAAATGGTTTGTATGCAGATACAAAAAGGAAAGCTGAGTTAAGGAAAGAGTGCAGAATGCTGAGTTTGCAGTGAAAGACCAGCTCTTGAGCAGAACGCTATGAATGAATGAATCAATACTAGTAAAATTCATATAAAATTCCGTTGAGGTGAAGTCATGTGATGAAAGTTAAAAATTAAATTGTACCTGTTGGTAGGTGCCGTCGTCCTCAACTTTGTTAAAATATTGTGTATAAAATTAACTGGAGCGCTTTCGGAAGTTATCTTCCATCTTCGGCAGGTTAAGTTTCCGCTACTTGTTGTTGTTGTGTACGGTGAGTACAGTTGGAGTATACATCACCGTACACAACAACAAGTAGAGGGAACTCAACCTGCAGAAGATGGAAGATAACTTCCGAAATCGCTCCAGTTAATTTTATATGCAATATTTTAACAAAGTTGAGGACGACGGCACCTACCAACAGGTATAATTTAATGAATGAATCAAACCCGTAGATTCATGGCCGCGTGGACGTAACTTCTCCATACATCCTTTTCCTGAGCTAGTGTTTTCCAGTCAGCCCCTCTATAATCCACTCCCTTCAAATTATGGTTAACATTCTTCTCCCGCCTCATTTCTGGTCTACTAACTGGGCGCTGTCCCTCTGGTTTTCCTACAAGAAGCTTCCATACACTCCTTTCATTCCCTATTCGTGTCACGTGCCCTACCCATAATTATTTATACTTAATAAATTTTCTCACAAAACATTAATAATATTTTTAATAAAGGATTAATAGTTTCAGGTATTTATAATATACAACTTTCCTCACTAGAGGATTGCCTCAAGGACAAAGTGATACAGACAATTAATTTTTTGAATTTATGAAATACATCTTGTAAATTAAAAAATTCAAATTGTGGGCCTAATTGAAGTATACATACTATAAAGTAGAAATTTTGTAAAAATGATTTCTTAAAATTGAAATTGATCCTCTAATGGCAGCGATGGCAATTTTAGAAAGATACACCCTGTCCAAATCTAAGGAATTCCAAAAGTTGGCTAGGAATCCTGGTATAGTACCTCTTGCCCCGATCATCATAGAGAATATAAATTGTTAGTTTTATGTTTTATATAACGATTCTCTGTAACAACGTAGCCATTAACACCTCAATTCAAAACTTCGATTGAAAAGGAAGACAAATTTGTTGTGAGGCCTCCTATATAACACTTGAGTTTTTTTAGTCTAAGTGCCATAACACGGGATCTATGGTTTTACCTCCCTTCAGCGTACGGTACCTGTAACCAATATTTTACAGTGACCCAAAAGTAACTGCTTGGGCGATAGTATTTGATCTTGTAGTAGTTCAAATCCTAGGGACCAACAACTTGACTTTAGTTTTATGTGATATTCTTGTGTCGACAAGGCGAATACTGGATTAGAATTTATTTACCACAATCCATTTCATCGTGAATCATTATTTCATAACTCATTCAAAATTAATATCAGTTAATTGTGTACAATGGGGCACGCCGTAGCGTAGTGGTTAAGGCACTGAGGTACAAGCCGGAGGGTCGACGGTTCAAGTCCCGTTGGGGTCAGGATTTTTAAACTGACCCAAACCCACTGGCGGCACTATGGTCCTGGGGTCGACTCAGCCTCTAACGGAAATGAGTACCAGACGCTTGTTCTGGGGGTAAAGACGGCCGCCACGCAGGGCTGACAACCAGGCTGACATAAAGTGCCGATTGTCTAGTAAAAGTGGGAGCCTTAACCTCCTACTACCCCAAGGGCCACCGGGTCTGTTGTGGGATCACTTTACTTATTGTGTACAATAAACCAATGACAGAACAGCAATCTAATAGCATAAAATAATTAGGTTTTAACATTGTGAAAAATTTTAACTATCTTGGCGCAACGACCAACACGTTGAAGTACAAACTGGCCAACAAAACTTATCACTCACTTTATAAAATAATGAAGAGTAATAACATACACTCAGCAACTAAAATAAGGCTACGTAAAGTTTTAATAAGAACAGTTTTGACCTATGGTAGTGAGACATGGAGCCTCACTAAAAGATCAGAGGTAGCCCTAAATAATTTTGAAAAAAAAAGTACTCAGGAAAACATTTGGACCGATAAATATGAATGGTCAGTGGAGAATACGTTACAACTAAGAACTGTGTGACAAATACAATGAACCTGACCTTGTCAATTGTATTAAGTTAAAGAAATTAGAATGGGCTGGCCATGTACAAAGGCTCTCAACAGACCGAGCACCAAAAAAGGTGCTTACAGCAAGTATTATGCGAAATAGACGTGTTGGATGACCGAGAAAACGATAGGAGGATGGTATTAAGGAAGATCCTTTAAACCTACTGAAGTGTCGCAACTCGAGGCTTGCTGCGCAAAATACAAATGATTGGAGGCAGAAGTTAAAGGAGGCCAAAGCTCGAATTTGAGTCAATCAGCCATTGGATGGATGGAATTATGTACAATACACGATGCTTTGAAGTAGACAGGATCAGAAACTGTATTATCCAACAAAAAATTGGGAAATAAACAATTACAATGGTTTGGACACATGAAGAGGATGAATGAAGATAGACTGCCAGTTAAGAGTTGGACTGGATTCCATATCGGAGGAAAAGAAGATGGAGACCTAAGAAGACATGGATAAAGGGAATTATGAATTTAATGAAGGACAGAGGACTGCAGGACGATGATAGGAAGCATAGAGATGAGTAGAGGAAGAGAATCAAAACTTAATATTGGGCACAAGAAGATGTACACATTAAAAAAGGTTACATAAAAATAATTGTGCAGCAATATATACGAGTATCTAGCATTCGTAACCGGACATGTCCACTTTTGATGACTATTTAACTCATGCCCCAAATGGGAGTCAATGACCAATCACGTTTCAATGATTTCTGTATTACAACCAATCAGAGACGTGTTTCACGAAATAATTATCAACGTTAGGATTATCATATATTAAGCAAAGCTCCTCCTTTTTAATATTCTGAACAGGTCTGACCGTTATTTTGCAGTGACTGAGCCTATAACAAATACGGCTACCAGATTGTATATAATAGTGCTTACATGTCAACATTTGTAGCAATTGATTATACCACCAAAAAAAGAAACCACTGTTTGCACTTTCTTAAATGTATACGACATCAAAAATGAATTAATATACAGATTGATGTGTTTCATTTTTTCTCCACTAGAGAGCATTCTTACAATATTGCGTTCCTTTGGCAATAAATAGTATGATCTGGTTGCAGTGATAAACAAAAGAAGCAGTAGAAGCGTAGGCTACCTATCGTTTCTCATTAGTTTTCAAACATCACCGTTTACTTTAAATATAAAAATATTTTTAAATAACTGTAGTTAAATAATGATTTGTGAGTAAACAGCTTTATTTTATTCGTTAAATAGTCCTAACAAATGCCACTCTTGATTTCCAAATTCTCTAGATAAATTCACTCCTCACTTCGTGAGTCGTGAATTTATCGATAATTTGGAAATCACTCGTGGCATTACTTATGAAAATGAACTTCATATTGATTCTTGATATTTTCAAGTTAACTGTGATACACCCTACAAAAAGACTATGAAAGTATATTGTACATAATACACTATACAAAATATAATTAAAATTGCCTCTAATTTGTTCTGTGTTTTTTCTCTAAAGGATATATCGAGTTTTGAATGTTTTGTCCCTCATATGTATTACAGATAAAGACGTAAGAGTAGATCGGCTCAGACTGCTGTTATATATGCAGAAAATATATAGTTACAAGCGATATTACTGAAACTGTTTTAAAATAAAATAGAAACAAAATATATATCGTGTTTATTTTATAGGCCTATTTGACCAAACTTATGTATTGCACACAGTGATTCATATCCAATAGTTTTTCACCTCATGTGAATGTATGAATTTTAAAATAATAGTAGAGGGCATTAAAAATAACATAGGGGAAGACTAACTGTAACATATCAGTTTTAAGATTTATTATTTATTTATAAATCGGTCGCGCTGGACTAGTGGTTATGCTCCTTGCATATGGTCCCGAGGGTCGCGGGTTCAAACCCGGCCGGGGTCGATGGATTTTTTAGGATGGAAAAATCCAAGGAGCAAGTTCTCCGGGAGGGACTTTAAGCCGTAGGTCCCGAGCATTAAGATTTTCAGGCTCGTAAAAGATCCTTAAGCCTGAATGAAAAGGCCTCTAAGCAAAATTTACCGAATTTTCCCGTCCTAGTACTACCTTGGTTTCCTAGATGTCAGTATGAGGTGGAACGCTGATCATGGGGCATTCCTATGACATCTATACGAAAACAAGTGTAACTAAATTAGTACGGTTCAAATTCTTACGTGTAGGGGGAGAGCGCCTAAATCTCTGGTAAGGGAAACATGGGCTTACAAGATACAAGAAGATTTATTTATAATCTTTAGTTGCAAGTAATTCTGCATAATTTCTGGAAAAAAAGTTAAGTTCTAAAGCAATAAATTGAAAATGATGGATCTACTCTCAGTTTTTGACCCTTCAGTTCACTATAATTTGAATTTATACTTTTTGCCGATATATTTTTTCATGCATTTATGCTGATATATAAGTCTAATTTTAGCCTTTTTTCTTTTTTCAAAATCTGGAAAGTACCGGTACCATTTAGGAATCGGTAAGATTTTATCTACTTTCCCCCTCATATGTGCATTATAGTCTGCGCTTCTGAGAATTTATAGTTTCTTAATCACATTTTGAATGGAGAATGCAATTTTTTAATTTATTTTTTTTAATATATGTTAGGAAAATTGTCTACCTTGATTTTAAATCTAAAATACTAACAAAATGTAACATATAGCCGCATGAGACTTGCATAATGTGGCCGGTATTACAGCGCCAGTCTCCTGTAATGCAATGAGCTTTTTATAGAATATAGTGACGTCATCACCACGTCACCGATGAGACGCCAAAGAGCAGAGGAGTTTGGCAAAGATTGTATAATTCTGGGCGGAGTTTGATAGAGACTGTGGTGCCGTGTGCAACAAACAATACCCTACTTACAAAAATCTTAGATTTGTTTGAAAATGCTTCTAAATCTAATGTTAGTACTGTTTATAACAATTATGCAACTGATAAACCCATTATCTGTCAATTATTTATTTCAGCACAATCTTAACAAAACAAAGTTATTATACTTTGTTTCGAATTTATAAATCAATTATAATTTACAGTCATATAAAATTTAGTATTTCTGATTGTCCAAAGATCGCGGATTCAACTTTTTTTTTCAGAACATCGAAGGTATAGTTTCCATCGTAACAGAGTTAAATTAATGGGAACCGTGTCACAGGCTTGCGGCTCGTAAGAACCATCCGATTGAGGGTCTTTCCACTTTTCAGCGGTTGCCCTTTTACCAACCGGCTGCTGGCCCTTCACATCCACATATGTCAATCACAGAGGTAGATGATCAACAGCCAGTGTAGGGGTGACATGTGGTTAGCATGTCGAGTCCCCCAGCCGTTATAGCTGGTTCCTCAACCTGGAGCCGCTACTTATTGTAGCTACCCAATTGCCTCACGATGCTGGGTGGGCACCGGTCCCATACTGGCCGAAATACCATGAGAAAATTTCTTCCCCCATGGAGACTCGAACCAGCGCAAGTCCCGTAGCTCTGCGCCAAGGCTTCCTACCTTAACCGCTCGGCTACGGCGCGGGACTAATTTACCAGCCGGCTGCTGGCCCTTCACATCCACATGTGTCAATCACAGAGGTAGATGATCAGTGTAGGGGTGACATGTGGTTACCATGTCGAGTCCCCCAGCCGTCATAGCTGGTTCCTCAACCTGGAGCCGCTACTTATTGTAGCTACCCAATTGCCTCACGATGCTGGGTGGGCACCGGTCCCATACTGGCCGAAATACCATGAGAAAATTTCTTCCCCCATGGAGACTCGAACCAGCGCAAGTCCCGTAGCTCTGCGCCAAGGCTTCCTACCTTAACCGCTCGGCTACGGCGCGGGACTAATTTACCAGCCGGCTGCTGGCCCTTCACATCCACATGTGTCAATCACAGAGGTAGATGATCAGTGTAGGGGTGACATGTGGTTAGCATGTCGAGTCCCCCAGCCGTCATAGCTGGTTCCTCAACCTGGAGCCGCTACTTATTGTAGCTACCCAATTGCCTCACGATGCTGGGTGGGCACCGGTCCCATACTGGCCGAAATACCATGAGAAAATTTCTTCCCCCATGGAGACTCGAACCAGCGCAAGTCCCGTAGCTCTGCGCCAAGGCTTCCTACCTTAACCGCTCGGCTACGGCGCGGGAACCATCAGACTTGAAAAAAAGGGGCCTCTGGGAAAAGAATGTCGACTCTTTGACGCCCTCATTTAATTTGCGAAGTTAATGATATGATTCGTTAAAGGGCGATTAATAAAATATCCCTAATATTTCCGAATTTCTAATTACATCCATTCACTGGTCCAAATATTCTCCCGATGACTTTATTTACTCATTTCTGTGTTTAATAGGTTTCTAGGAATCGAAATTTTAAAAAAAATGGGGATTCAAAAAATGAACCATAGATTTTGACGCGATATCAACTTTAGCCGTAGAATTTGCAATGCAACGCTTACTTACTTACTTACTTATTTACTCGCTGGCACTATCGAACCCATAGGTTCATGGCCCCGCGGACATAAGCTTTCCATACATCCCTATCCTGAGCTAATGCTTTCCAATCATTCCCTATATAATCCCTCAAATCATAGTTAATGTTGTTCTCCCACCTCATTCTTGGTCTACCAACTGGGCGTTTTCCCTCTGGCTTTCCTACAAGAAACTTCCATGCAAGTCTTTCATTCCCCATACGTGCAACATGTCCTGCCCATCGCAGTCTACGAGACTTAACTGTTCTTATTATATCTGGCTTCCTATAAAGACCATGTAGTTCATTGTTATGTAGTCTTCTCCATTCACCTGTCTGTTCATCCCTCTTTGGTCCAAAAATTTTTCTAACAACTTTATTCTCAAATACTTGTAATCTCCTTTCCTCCCTTAAAGTAAGAGTCCATGTTTCGCATCCATATAATATAACTGGTGGAATAATAGTTTTATATATTTTCAGCTTAACTTTTTTGAAAGGAGTTGGGACATCAAAAGTCTATGCAATGCATTATAGCATGCATTTCCAGACTTGAGCCTATGTTTAATTTCTTTGTGCATCTCATTCCTATGAGTAGACATTAAAAATCTGCATACAAATAAATCTTCTTGTATCTTATAAGCCCATGTTTCCCTTAATAGAGATTTAGGCGCTCTCCCCCTACAGGGAAGAATTTGAACCATACTAATTTAGTTACACATGTTTTCGTACATATGTCATTTGAGTGGTCCGTGGTCAGCGTTCCGCCTCATACTGACATCTAGGAAACCAAGTCGGCATTAGAACGGGAAAATTCGGTAAATTTTGCTTAGAGGCCTTTTCATTCAGGCTTAAGGATCTTTTACGAGCCTGAAAATCTTCAGACTCGGGTCCCACGGCTTAAAATACCTCCCGGAGGACTTGTTCCTTTGATTTTTCCATCCTAAAAAAATTAGGCACAGAAAGATGAGTAGACATTAAAAATCTGCATACAAATAAAACTTTTTGTATCTTGTAAGCCCATGTTTCCCTTAACAGAGATTTAGGCGCTCTCACCCTACAGGCAAGAATTTGAATCATACTAATTTAGTTACACTTGTTTTCGTACATATGTCATTTGAGTGGTCCGTGGTTAGCGTTCCGCCTCATACTGACATCTAGGAAACCAAGTTGGTACTAGGACGGGAAAATTTGGTAAATTTTGCTTAGAGACCTTTTCATTCAGGCTTAAGGATATTTTACGAGCCTGAAAATCTTCAGACTCGGGTCCCACGGCTTAAAGTCCCTCCCGGAGGACTTGCTCCTTCGATTTTTCCATCCTAAAAAAAAAATTAAAAATTCAATCGACCCCGGCCGGGTGTGAACCCGCGATCCTCCGAACCAGAGGCAAGGAGCATAACCACCAGTCCACCGCGGCCGACTATACAAATAAATAAATAAATAATTATTATAAATTGTATAGCCAGGTATTGAGTAACACTAAGAAATTAGGACTGGAAGTAAATATCAATAAAACTAAATATATGGTCACACGTAGAAATTCAGTATATAATGGAAATGGACAGCTAATGACAAATGAGGGAAATTTTGAGGAAGTGGCTGAATTCAAATACCTGGGAACAATAATCACAAATAAGAATGAGATGCACAAAGAAATTAAACATAGGCTCAATTCTGGAAATGCGTGCTATTATGCATTGCAGAGACTTTTGGTATCCCAACTCCTTTCAAAAAACGTTAAGCTGAATTTATATATAACTATTATTCTACCAGTTATATTATATGGGTGCGAAACATGGACTCTTACTTTAAGGGAGGAAGGGAGATTACGAGTATTTGAGAATAAAGTTCTTAGGAAGATTTTTGGACCAAAGAGAGATGAACAGACAGGTGAATGGAGAAGACTACATAACAATGAACTACATGGTCTTTATAGGAAGCCAGATATAATAAGAACAGATAAGTCTCGTAGACTGCGATGGGCAGGACATGTTGCGCGTATGGGGAATGGAAGACTTGCATGGAAACTTCTTGTAGGAAAGGGCAGAAGCAAAACGCCCAGTTGGTAGACCAAGAATGAGGTGGGAGAACAACATTAACTATGATTTGAGGGAAGTAGATTATACAGGGAATGATTGGAAAGCATTGGCTGAGGATAGGGATGTATGGAGAGCTTATGTCCGCGCAGCCATGAACCTACGGGTTCGATAGTGCCAGTGAGTAAGTAAGTAAGTAACATATAGGTTTTGGTGTTCTAGTGAGAAACACAAACCATTACACAACAGAGGTGGCATTTTAATGCCAACAGCGTTGGATAATAATGCTGTTTTTCATAGGAAGAACATAGAATTTATTGCATGCTCCAGGGCTAAGCGCCATGTTATGAAAATGGAAGTCGTGACGCGTGCAAAACTTCACACCTTCCCCCACTCCAAGGAGAGGGAGAGATCAGATAGGATGGGTCCCGGCCTATTGGATTTGAATTTGGTATTGCCCCATATCTGAAAGGTGTCGTGTGCAAAATGCCAGTGAATGCTTGCACATACTCTTGAGTCGTGGGAGGTGAAACATTAAATATTTCCATCTCTACTTTTCTTACATTTTCCGCCTCCGTTGCTTAATCCCTGCCACGGCTCCCGATATTTGTACGTGTGGGTTTCAGACAGCGCAGCTTTGATTCTGACGCCCTGTCTCATGTAACAAATGAACATGATTTATTGCCTTCATTAACCCTTAAATTCATAATGTATCCTTTTGGATACACCAGTTGGTTTAATTAATTTAATATTTTTAATAAATCAGAAAAAAACGAACGAAAAGTAACCACTTAAATATGTGTCTAATTATACAAAATACCTAATAATAACAGTTATAAAAGATTCCGTTTTCAGTGCGGTCCGCCACATTCAAATAACTGACATAAGACATTTGTCTTTTGCCAATTTAAGGGTTAAAAAGGAACACAAGCTAGAATTATGATCATACTTAATTTATAAAATCTCAGATTTTCTGAAATACAATGTAACAAACATTTCATTCCTTTCAATTTATATAGAAAATTTACTACTTAAAAGATTTTCAAAATATTAATTAGGCGCATATATCTTAACATATAAAAATTTCGTGTCACGTTGTTTGTCCGCGATGGAATCCTAAACTACTGAACCGATTTTAATAAAATTTTGCACACTGTGTGCAGTTTGATCCAACTTGAGACTTAGGGTAGTTTATAACTAAATTTATAGTCGCATTATTTTTTATTGCAAATTATTTGTTTATTATTTAACAAAGTTATAATTATCTGTGAGTTCCAAACGATTCTAACAGATGGCGGTGTAATTATCTGTGAGTTCCATGTGATTCTAACAGATGGCGGT
Source organism: Diploptera punctata (assembly GCA_030220185.1). NCBI lineage: Eukaryota > Metazoa > Arthropoda > Insecta > Blattodea > Blaberidae > Diploptera > Diploptera punctata. Next base: position 403,546 of record JASPKZ010007572.1, read on the forward strand.
GTAAGGTAATTTGGTAAGGTAATTGGTTTATTATTTAACAAAGAGAGATCCAGATGGCTGTGCTTTTTGTTGCAACCGCGAATTTTAATTGAATTACAAATATTGATTATTTCATAATTTAAGTGTGTTCAGTGTTTATTTTATTTTCAATATTATTAATTTCGTGTGTAAGTATTAGTTTTAAGTAATCTGGCTGAAAGACAGCAACTTAATTTAAATTTTTAACGTATACCTTAGCCACAGTAACGCGTGGCCGGGACTTCTAGTAAATTTATAAATTACTAGCTTAATACCCGGCGTGCATTGGTACGCCTAATTAAATTTAATATATTAAAGGTTAATTAACTTAACGCTGATACGAACCAAACATTGCAGTTGCTAGTCAGTTTTTAATTTCAGATTTCAGGTAAACGTCCACTTGTACTTGTCGGATTTCGCAGATTTTTTGACAATACCTACCTCGGTTTATTTTAATACGATATACTGAGTTTCGTTGTGAAACATCGCAAATTGTGATCGCTAGAGCGAATTTTAAATTTTCACTTCAGGTGAAATCCTACACCTAATGGTTTTAGCGGGTCCAATTGTGAATCTAAACTATCGAGACACCCAATCAGACACATACAAAAAATTTAATCAAAATCCGTCGAGTCGAATAGGAGGAGTTCAGTGACAAACACACGTACAGAATAATTACATATAAAGATATTATTTTATCATTTTATTCCCCTCACATTTCATGAGTATCTCGAAGTACAATGCTCTCCCCGTAAAACTCAAAAGAAATGTACGCATATTTCGCGGTCTAGTCTTCATTACAACAATATGCTCTCCATTCTTTGTAATATTCATTTTGTATTATGATTTGAGGGAATGACACTTTTTTAACCTCTAGTTGTTGACAGATCTGCTGAGATGCCCAGAATATACTTTTAAATGAGTGCGGGCGCGCGCGCGTGATTTTTTATGCGAGTGAGTGTATAAGTGATTAAGTGACATGACGCATATATGTGTACAATTAAATGTGTGTGTGTTTGTGTGTGCGTATGCGCGATTGAGTGCGTGTGTGAATTAATGCTCCCTGTGTGTAATTGTCATATTTATGTGTGTGTTTGATTGTGAGAGACTATATTTGAATTTGTGTATGCGGGAGTTTGAATGTGTGTGTGTGTGTGTGTGTGTATGTATGTGTGTGTGTGTGAGAGCACGACGAGAGAGAGGAGAGAGGGAGAGGGAGAGGAGATAAAGAGAGAGAGGAGAGGCGAGAGAGAGAATTAGGAGAGAGAAGGGAGAGAGGAGAGGAGATGAGAGAGAGAGAAGAGAAAGGGACGAGGGAGGAGAGAAGAGAGGGGAGGGAGAGTAGGAGAAGAAGGAGAAGAGAGAAGAGAGGGAGAAGGAGAGAGTGAAGAAGAGAGGGAGAGAGAGAAAGAGGAAGAGGGAGAGGAGAGAGAAAAGAGAGAGAGAGAGAGAGAGAGAGAGTAGAGAGAGAGAGAAGGAGAGGGAGAGGAGGAGAGAGGAGAGAGGAGAGGAGGAGAGAGGGAGAGAGAGAGAGAGAGAGGGAGAGAGAGAAGAGAGAGAGAGAAGAAGAGAGGGAGAGAGAGAGAAGAGGAGAGGAGAGAGAGAGAAGAGAAAGGGAGAGAGAGAAGAAGAGAGGGAGAGAGAGGAAAAGGAAGGGGAGAGAGAAGAGAGAATGAGAGGGGGAGAGTAGAGAGAAGGGAGGGAGGAGAGAGAAAAAACGTGGGAGAGGAGAGGGAGAGAGAGGGGGAGAAGATGAGAGAGGAAAGAGGAAGAGAGAGAGAGAGAGGGAGAGAAGAGAGAGGAGGAGGGAGAGAGAGGGGGGAGGGAGAGAGAAAGAGAGAGAGAGAGAGATTGGTTTGCTGATTTGAGTGTGTGTGACTGAATGTGTATTTTCTTGATGAACTGCGTAAATCGAGTCCTTACACATTTGAACTACTTTTCCAATTTATTCACGGTGTGACGTTGGGTTCCTTAACGAAATCTGGAACGGACCAATCACCACATCTGAACTGTTCTCAAATGTGGGCGCCCCACAGTCCCCTAACAATGATTTTCGGGACACGGGTCCCTCTTTAAAAATTATCGATTAACTTACCTTACCCCATAAAATACTAAGTTTTGTAGGTAATGTTTCTACACACCGTGTTCGATGCAGGGAAGGAAGGAGGGAGAGTGAGAGAGAGAGAGAGAGAGAGGAGAGAGAGAGAGAGAGAGAGAGAGAGAGAGTGAGAGAGAGAGAGAGAGAGATAGAGATAACTACATTTTTACCGCTTAAAGATTGTTGAAAATTACTTTAATAAATCCTGGATTTCACAGCATTTGCATCATATGAGGAAGACGCCAGGTGTAAAGTAACGCTATACCAATCGTTCAGATTTCGCATATATGAAAACCAAGTCGTGATCTGGGACACTTTATCTTAAATCATCTGCTCTGGATCTTCGCACGCTTGTACAATCACTCTTACATTAGGGAGAACTCAGAGAAATGCGAATAAAATATCAAATCAGTGCAACTGCAGTATTGATTCTCACAAAGTGTGGGGGATGGCCTAGTAAAAAGAAAGTAGTTTCTTTCAAGACTCCGTATAGGCATTTCTGTTAATTAATACTATAATTTTATTTATGGATACATTGTTAACAAATAATTTAAAAAAATACCGCTTGAGCAGTAATAAAGTTATGCTAAAATTCGTCTGGGGGGGAATGTTCGAAGATCCTAGAGTTAACTACCTAACTGGCCAACTATCGAACCCGTTAGGTTTCAATGGTCCCGCGGCGGACCATAAGCTTATCCATACAAGCCCTATCCTGATCTAATGCTATTCCAATCATTCCCTGCAATAATCTACTTCCCTCAAATCATAGTTTACTGTTGTTCTCCCACCTCAAATTCTTGGGCTACCAACGGGGGGCGTTTCCTCTGGCTTTCCTACAAGAAGCTTCCATGGCACGTCTTTCATTCCCCATTTTTTTTTTCCACATGTCACGCTCATCGATAATATCGCAGTCTAGACGAGGACTTAAACTAACTGTTTCTTATTATATCTGGCTTCCTATAAAGACCATGTAGTTCATTGTTATGTAGTCTTCTCCATTCACCTGTCTGTTCATCTCTCTTTGGTCCAAACATTTTTGTAAGAACTTTATTCTCAAATACTCGTAATCTCCTTTCCTGCCTTAAAGTAAGAGTCCATGTTTCACACCCATATAATATAACTATTAATGATCTTGAAATGAATGCAAAAAATAGGAACATTAGAGAATTATATCAGGGAATTAGTATAGATAAGAAAGGGTTTCAGGCTAGAACAAACATAATTCGGAATGAAAATGGGGATATGATTGCAGATTCCAAGAGTATATTAAATAGATGGAAAAGTTATTTTAATCAGCTATTAAATGTACATACAGAACAGGACATTGAGGAGGATAAGTTACAGACAGCACAAATGCTAGTCGCAGAGCCAAGTGCATTAGAGGTTGAAATGGCAATTGAAAAATTGAAGATGTATAAAGCATCAGGTTCAGATGAGATCCCAGCAGAACTGATAAAATCAGGGGGAGAAAAATTGATGGACAAGATACGCTGGTTGCTTACTATGATTTGGGAAAAAGAAGCTCTTCCAGATGAATGGAAGGAATCAATTATCGTACCAATTTATAAGAAAGGAGATAAAACTGATTGCAACAACTATAGGGGCATCTCATTACTTTCAACTTCGTACAAAATTCTAACAAATATATTAGTAAGCAGACTTACTCCCTATATTGATGACATTCTAGGAGATCATCAATCTGCATTTAGAAGAAAACAGGTCTACAACAGATCAGATTTTTAGTATAAGACAGATTTTAGAAAGAAAATGGGAATATAATGGTACTGTACATCAACTATATGTAGACTTCAAAAAAAGCATATGATTCAATTAAGAGGGAGAAGTTATATAGTATCCTGCTGGAGTTCGGAATTCCTAAAAAGTTAGTTAGACTTATACGAATGTGTCTAAATGGCTCCAACGAGTAGGGTGCGTGTAGGCAAAACAGTTTTCAGACACTTTTGAAATCCAGAATGGGTTGAAGCAAGGAGATGCACTATCTCCTCTACTATTTAATTTTGTACTAGAGCATGCCATTAAATCTTTAGAGAATGAGGAAGGCCTACAACTGAATGGTATTAATAAGCTGTTAGTTTATGCTGATGATGTAGTACTACTGGCCGATAGCGAGGAGATACTAAAGGCCAACACGCACACACTATTGAGTAACACTAAGAAATTAGGACTGGAAGTAAATATCAGTAAAACTAAATATATGGTCACACGTAGAAATACATTATATAATGGAAATGGACAGCTAATGACAAATGAGGGAAATTTTGAGGAATTGGCTGAATTCAAATACCTAGGAACAATAATCACAAATAGGAATGAGATGCACAAAGAAATTAAACATAGGCTCAATTCTGGAAATGCATGCTATGATGCATTGCAGAGGCTCTTGATGTCCCAACTCCTTTCAAAAAACGTTAAACTGAAAATATATAAAACAATTATTCTACCAGTTATATTATATGGGTGCGAAACATGGACTCTTACTTTAAGGGAGGAAAGGAGATTACGAGTATTTGAGAATAAAGTTCTTAGGAAAATTTTTGGACCAAAGAGAGATGAACAGACAGGTGAATGGAGAAGACTACATAACAATGAACTACATGGTCTTTATAGGAAGCCAGATATAATAAGAACAGTTAAGTCCCGTAGACTGCGATGGGCAGGACATGTTGCGCGTATGGGGAATGAAAGACGTGCATGGAAACTTCTTGTAGGAAAGCCAGAAGGAAAACGACCAAGAATGAGGTGGGAGAACAACATTAACTATGATTTGAGGGAAGTAGATTATACAGGGAATGATTGGAAAGCATTGGCTCAGGATAGGGATGTATGGAGAGCTTATGTCCGTGCGGCCATGAACCTACGGGTTCGATAGTGCCAGTGAGTAAGTAAGTAAGTATAATATAACTGGTAGAATAATAATTTTATATATTACACATCCAAGTTAACGGTTCATGGGCGGAGGGGAAGAGTTTTAGCGCTAGTGTCGCCGATCTACTGAATCTGTGGAAGGGATGTAGAAGAAAACTGTACATCCGATCATGTATTGAAATTTTTCAACTTCAAATGTGGGAGGAGAATCTCTAAACACGTGTGGAAGATCTTAACATGGTTGTCAAATTAGCCATTTAAGCACGGAACGCTCAAGCGGTCGGATCATTTAAAATCACAGTATTTGTCGTCTCTCTGTTACCAGCCTCACAATAAATCACAAGTGGCAACATGTAATGAGAAGGGCAAGGAAGGGACAGCTCATTCCTACACGTAACCCCAAAAGTAACAGGGTTGTCAAGTTAGTCATTCTGCCACTGACCGCGCAGAACAACGGATCATTAAAATATATAGTATTTGTCAGCTCTCTACCTGCCAATCAAACAACATAATACAAAGGACAAGAAGTGGCAACATAGTAAGGAATAGAAAGAGAAAGACAGTTTGTTAATTAACATATTTTCCGCCTGCACAAAACACTTGGATGGGTAATATTTCCGGTTTAACATTTTGTGAAAGAAGTCGGGACGACAAGAGTCTCTGTAAGGAATAATAGCACGCATTTCCAGAATTCAGCCTATGTTTAATTTCTTTGTGCATCTCATTCCTATTTGTGATTATTGTTCCTAGGTACTTGAATTCCACCACTTCCTCAAAATTTCCCTCATTTGTCAATCGCTGTCCATTCCCATTATATAATGTATTTCTATGTGTGACCATGCATTTAGTTTTATTAATATTTACTTCCAGTCCCAATTTCTTAGTGTTACTCAATAGTGTGTGCGTGTTGGACCTTAAGTAATTCCTCGCTATCTCCCAATAGTACTACATCATCAGCATAAACTAACAGCTTATTAATACCATTGAGTTGTAGTACTTCTTCATCCTCTCCATTGCGCATTTCAAAAGTATCCGAAAACTGTTTGCCTACACGCACCTTACTCTTTGTGTCATTTAGACACATTCGTATAAGTCTAACTTTTTAGGAATTCCGACTCCAGCAGGACGCAATATAACTTCTCCCTCATAATTTAAACGTATGCTGTTTTGAATGATAAGATCCTAGAGTTACTAAACCAAATTTTATGTATTGGTTCCTTGTTCATCTTTCTAAAGAAAATTATTTTAAATCTTCATAACATATATTTATAAAAAAATAATAATTTTAAAAAACTAAAGGAACACGCTTTATTAGAAAACTAAAAAATGAAAAATAATTTTAATTTCCAATACGCTTGGGATAAAATTAAAGTGGTCAACAAAAAAAAGCATCTCCAACACATATAGAATAAAACTACAGTTATCAACAAAAAGAAAATAATTTTACCATCAAAAGCGTGGGATGCTCTATATCAATTAATATATTTGATAATAAACAAATATTGGCAAAAGTAAGCTCTCTAAGAAGAAAATGTAAACATCATAAAAGCACCCCACGCTTTTGATGGTAAAATTATTTTCTTTTTGTTGATAACTCTAGTTTTATTCTATATGTGTTGGAGATGATTTTTTTGTTGACCACTTTAATTTTATCCCAAGCGTATTTGAAATTAAAATTATTTTTCATTTTTTAGTTTTCTAATAAAGCGTGTTCTTTTAGTTTTTTAAAACTATTATTTATTTTTTATTTTTTAGTTTTAATATTTTACAGAATAAGATAAAAATGTAAATATATTTAAATTCGATACTATTGTAGTATGAGCTAAAAGTAATACTCTTCTCTAAAAAACCCTCCCAGCCGGATTTGAACCAGCGACGTATGGATTACTGAAATTATATACCACTAAGAGTTCAGTGCTCTACCAACTGAGCTCTTACAACGATTGACTAAAAAGTCGACAACTCCGCAACCTATTTTACCAGTTTTCATTTTCTTGATTTTCGGATGATTCTGGCCAGGATTTTAGAAACAAAATATGAAATTATTGTATTGTCACGGGTCCTCTACTCGTATACAAAATTTCAAGTCCATCCAATGTTTCTAAGTGGGTGAAAATCGCGTTAAAAGATTCCGTTACATTGATACAAAAACACTTTTGATTTTCTGATGATTATGGCCAGGATTTTAGAAAATAAATATGAAATTGAATGCAGGCTTTCACGGCCGGTAATCATAATGTTGTGTGATTCCGGGTTCTGTGGCCGTGGTCCATAGTTGGTGTTGATACCAGACGTTTCGCCCTCAACTGCGGAGGGCATCTTCAGTGGCGAGTGCTTCTAGGCGTGTTTCCTGGTCGGAAGATCTACTTAGAGTGAGCTCTGCTGACGTTGTGGACGTTGTATTGATACTAGTGGTGGGAGCAGGGTGAGTGAGCGTGGCTCTTGCTGATTGGCTAATGGTCGTCTCCTTGTTGTCCCTAGTGTTGATGCATTTATTTTCTAGTGTATGGTACCAGGCCTTAGGCAATTTGATACCTTCCTCTTTTCTGTTAATATTTTCTTTATGCTTGTATATTTCTATAGCCTCTCGGTATAATCTAGGGAAATAGTAGGAAGTTGTGGCTAAAACTTGTGTATCATCGAATAGAATCTGGTGTCCATTCATAATGGCATGTTCTGCTACAGCCGATTTATCCATTTCTCCTTGTCTGCAGTTTCTTTTGTGTTCTGATAAACGGGTGGCTATACTTCTTTTTGTGGTCCCTATGTATGGTTTACCACACGAACAAGGAAGTCGATATACGCCGGATACGCGTAATTTCTTCTTAATTCCTTCTGGCAAGGACGATTGCTTGATAAGATTGTTGGTTTTTCGAAGAATACCGGATGTAGGGTCTCGCTTGATAGGTTTTCTTCGAAAAACCAACAATCTTATCAAGCAATCGTCCTTGCCAGAAGGAATTAAGAAGAAATTACGCGTATCCGAAGCTCAACCCCAAGACTCTATGGTCTTCCAAAAATACACACAAGAACAACATTCCACTCCGGCCAATTGTCAGTGCCATCGGTTCTCCGACCTACTTACTGGCAAAGCATCTTACAGGACTTCTGAAACCACTCCTTGAAAAAACGGACAGCTACATCAGAGACTCGACACATTTCATTGAGAGACTACGGAATATAAACGTAACATCTCAAGATATACTGGTTAGCTTCGATGTGGTTTCCCTTTTCACCATGGTGCCAGTAAATGAGACCATGGACTACATTAGACAGATTTTCACAGAAGAAATATCCAATTTATTCAGGCATGTACTAACTACTACTTACTTCCAATGGAACAAACAGCTACTATGAACAGACCGACGGAGTAGCCATGGGCAGTCCTCTAAGCCCAGTAGTAGCGAATTTTTTCATGGAGAAATTCGAAACAGAAGCACTAAAAACAGCTCCCAAGTCTCCAGAACATTGGTTTCGCTATGTTGATGACACATTCGTAGTATGGAGACATGGCAGTGAAGAATTGGAACGTTTCCTTCAACACCCTTAACAGCAGACACAACAAAATACAGTTCACTATGGAAAAAGAAGATAATGGAAGACTTCCTTTCCTGGATGTTCAAATAATAAGGACTGGCAATGGGAAATTCAACATACAGTTTACAGAAAACCTACACACACAGACCGATATCTGCACAAAGACTCTAACCACCATCCAAGACAAAAGCGAGGTGTCATTAAGACACTGTTCGACAGAGCGACTAAGTTATGCCAACCACAACACCTTAAACAAGAACAACACCATCTGTTCAATTGTTTCCAGAAAAATGGCTACACATCCAAGGAAATAAGACAAACCATACATCCACGAAGACAGCACGTCAGAATGGATAACACGCCCTCAACCAGCATAGCCTACTTACCATATGTACAAAGAGTCACAGATCGTATCGGAAAACTCCTACGAAAATACAACATAAAAACAGTTTACAGACCTACAAGAAAAATAGAAGACTGCCTTCGCCTCAGCTAAGGATCCTCGGCCACCTCTCTCCACTTGCGGCGTATATCGACTTCCTTGTTCGTGTGGTAAACCATACATAGGGACCACGAAAAGAAGTATAGCCACCCGTTTATCTGAACATAAAAGAAAACTGCAGACAAGGAGAAATGGATAAATCGGCTGTAGCAGAACATGCCATTATGAATGGACACCAGATTCTATTCGATGATACACAAGTTTTAGCCACAACTTCCTACTATTTCCCTAGATTATACCGAGAGGCTATAGAAATATAACAAGCATAAAGAAAATATTAACAAAAAGAGGAAGGTATCAAATTGCCTAGGCCTGGTACCATACACTAGAAAATAAATGCATCAACACTAGGGACAACAAGGAGACGACCATTAGCCAATCAGCAAGAGCCACGCTCACTCACCCTGCTCCCACCACTAGTATCAATACAACGTCCACAACGTCAGCAGAGCTCACTCTAAGTAGATCTTCCGACCAGGAAACACGCCTAGAAGCACTCGCCACTGAAGATGCCCTCCGCAGTTGAGGGCGAAACGTCTGGTATCAACACCAACTATGGACCACGGCCACAGAACCCGGAATCACACAACATTATGATTACCGGCCGTGAAAGCCTGCATTCAACTATTAAGCGCCTCTACGGGGAGGAAAGTTATTTACGTATTCGACACCTGGAGACACTCCGGAAGAAGAAATCCCATTACTATCATCTTATACTTTTTTATTACGGTGCAGAGACGCGGATATATACCCAAATTCCTACAACAACGGAGGACTTTTAGATCTAAAAAAGCCCATCGCATATACGACCGTACTGAACGTGCTCTACTCAGAGAACGCATCCAACAAACACGGAAGGAGTTAGCAACCAACGACGCAGAACTCTTTACACTTCACATAACAATCAGTAACAGCATTCCTTACCAATATTGGAACAAGATCGACAGCATTACATACAACTCAAGTGAAGCAACCATGTTAAAGTCTACTAGAACGCAGATGAAGAAATTCGACTATCTAAAAATGCAATCGCGGACCCTTACAGCAATCAGTCGGTCTACAACATACCGTAACAAACCTGTCATCACGCACGCTGTCAACTGAAGAAACATCTGTACTATCAAAAGGAGGCAACTACGCTATCACACCCACATCAATACCTGTAGAGGATATTATCTCTAACATCGAGGCAAGCATCAAGAATCTCCCCTTGCAAACAACTGATGAAATTCGTTATGAAGCTGCAAGAATACTCCGTCGCGCCCAACCACCGAAAAGCAATTTAACTAAGAAGGAGAGACTAGCGCTAAAAACTTTAAATAATGATAATAATATCACTATTTTACCAGCCGATAAAGGAAACTCTACAGTTGTTATGAATACACACGAATACAAAGAGAAAATAATAGAGATTCTGACACCAGATACATATAAACCTATCAAGCGAGACCCTACATCCGGTATTTCTTCGAAAAACCAACAATCTTATCAAGCAATCGTCCTTGCCAGAAGGAATATAAGAAGAAATTACGCGTATCCGAAGCTCAACCTCCAAGACTCTATGGCCTTCCAAAAATACATAAGAACAAACATTCCACTCCGGCCAATTGTCAGTGCCATCGGTTCCCCGACCTACTTACTGGCAAAGCATCTTACAGGACTTCTGAAACCACTCCTTGGAAAAACGGACAGCTACATCAGAGACTCGACACATTTCATTGAGAGACTACGGAATATAAACGTAACATCTCAAGATATACTGGTTAGCTTCGATGTGGTTTCCCTTTTCACCATGGTGCCAGTAAATGAGACCATGGACTACATTAGACAGATTTTCACAGAAGAAATATCCAATTTATTCAGGCATGTACTAACTACTACTTACTTCCAATGGAACAACAGCTACTATGAACAGACCGACGGAGTAGCCATGGGCAGTCCTCTAAGCCCAGTAGTAGCGAACTTTTTCATGGAGAAATTCGAAACAGAAGCACTAAAAAACAGCTCCCAAGTCTCCAGAACATTGGTTTCGCTATGTTGATGACACATTCGTAGTATGGAGACATGGCAGTGAAGAATTGGAACGTTTCCTTCAACACCTTAACAGCAGACACAACAAAATACAGTTCACTATGGAAAAAGAAGATAATGGAAGACTTCCTTTCCTGGATGTTCAAATAATAAGGACTGGCAATGGGGAAATTCAACATACAGTTTACAGAAAACCTACACACACAGACCGATATCTGCACAAAGACTCTAACCACCATCCAAGACAAAAGCGAGGTGTCATTAAGACACTGTTCGACAGAGCGACTAAGTTATGCCAACCACAACACCTTAAACAAGAACAACACCATCTGTTCAATTGTTTCCAGAAAAATGGCTACACATCCAAGGAAATAAGACAAACCATACATCCACGAAGACAGCACGTCAGAATGGATAACACGCCCTCAACCAGCATAGCCTACTTACCATATGTACAAAGAGTCACAGATCGTATCGGAAAACTCCTACGAAAATACAACATAAAAACAGTTTACAGACCTACAAGAAAAATAGAAGACTGCCTTCGCTCAGCTAAGGATCCTCGGCCACCTCTCTCCACTTGCGGCGTATATCGACTTCCTTGTTCGTGTGGTAAACCATACATAGGGACCACGAAAAGAAGTATAGCCACCCGTTTATCTGAACATAAAAGAAACTGCAGACAAGGAGAAATGGATAAATCGGCTGTAGCAGAACATGCCATTATGAATGGACACCAGATTCTATTCGATGATACACAAGTTTTAGCCACAACTTCCTACTATTTCCCTAGATTATACCGAGAGGCTATAGAAATATACAAGCATAAAGAAAATATTAACAGAAAAGAGGAAGGTATCAAATTGCCTAAGGCCTGGTACCATACACTAGAAAATAAATGCATCAACACTAGGGACAACAAGGAGACGACCATTAGCCAATCAGCAAGAGCCACGCTCACTCACCCTGCTCCCACCACTAGTATCAATACAACGTCCACAACGTCAGCAGAGCTCACTCTAAGTAGATCTTCCGACCAGGAAACACGCCTAGAAGCACTCGCCACTGAAGATGCCCTCCGCAGTTGAGGGCGAAACGTCTGGTATCAACACCAACTATGGACCACGGCCACAGAACCCGGAATCACACAACATTATAAATATGAAATTATTGTATTGTCACGGGTCCTCTACAAGTATACAAAGTTTCAAGTCCATCCAATGTTTCTAAGTGGGTGAATATCGCGTTGAAAGATTCCGTTACATTGATACAAAAACACTTTTTTTATTTTCTGATGATTATGGCCAGGATTTTAGAAAATAAATATGAAATTATTGTATTGTCACGGGTCCTCTACAAGTATGCAAAGTTCCAAGTCGATCCAATGATTTTAAGTGGGTGAACATCGCGTTGAAAGATTCAGTTACATAGATAGATAGATAGATAGATAGATAGATAGATAGATAGATAGATAGATACAGGTCAAGCTAATATAAAGCGTGTAAAAAAGGTGTAGTTAGACTCTATCTAAACCCTGACTTCATTGCATACGAGTACATGATGAAGTCTTTTCCTAGAACAAGACTATTTATATTGTACAAATAAACTTCCTTAGAAGAACAAAAGGCTGCACATGATTGGATTGGATAAAGAATGAAGATATAAGAAGAGTTAAATATATATCCACTAAATGAAAATATCAAAGAACACAGAGATAAAAGTTTTAGACAAGTGGAAACAAAGAATTAACGTAACAAGATTACCAAAAGCAGCATTTAACTTCAAGCCAAGAGGATCAAGAAATGTAGGAAGGCCAGTGAAGAGATGGAGAGAACAACTGTGAGGCGGAACAGGCAGTTTGCCTACTTATCTTGTGGCCTAGTGTCAATATTGTGGTAAGAAGATAACTACTCAAATCTGCACGCCAGGTAAGTAGGAGTGTAGGAATTCATAAGCTTGAAAAGCAGTGAAAGATTTTACGTCTGTCAGTAAGATGGAGCCAAGAGAAGTTATTGAAGGGTTCGGAAATATGGTCATAATGGCGGATATTGAAAATGAATCGAACGCAAGCATTATGAAACACGTTGCAGTCTCTGTGACAAGTCATAGTTCAAATATTTATATATAAAGTCACAATAATCGAAGTGTGGCAACACAAGATTCTGCAGATGATTATGGATGTTGAGATCATTTGTAATCAACAATGGTCTTTACTAATTTGTCTATATTTATTTTTGTACAGTTATTCGAATTGGAATATAGATCTGAAAGATTCATACTATAGACTATTTAGGCCTATTTCACGCCCCAAATGGGAGTCAATGACCAATCACATTTCAATTATTTTTTATTTACAACCAATCACAGTCGTGTTTCGCCTAAAATTTACCAACTAAAGTTTATGATAATAAAGAAATCACCTCCTTTTTAACAATATGAATAGGCCATAGCATTATTTTGCAATGACTGACTCTCCAAGAAATACGGCTACCAGATTGTATATATAGTGCATGAATGTCAACACGTAGCGCATACGGCAGAGAATATAAAAACATTTGTAACAATTGATTATACCACAAAAAAACACTGTTTGCACTTTCTTAAACGAATTATTTTCCAGGAAATGGCGCAGAAAAATATAATTGACATATTTACATAATAGGACATCAGAAATTAATGAATACCTATAACGTTGGTTATAAATTTCTCCACTAGGGTGCATTCTTACAACATTGCGATCTTTTGGCAATAAATAATATTATGATCTGGTTGCAGTGATCGAACAAAAGAAGCAAATGAAGCGTACCAATCGTTTCTCATTTGTTTTCAAGCATCGCCGTTTACATTAAATATATAAATATTTTAAAATAACTATAGTTAAAGAATGATTTGTGAGTAAACAGCTTAATTTTATTTGTTAAATAGTCCTAACAAATGCCACTCTTGATTTCCAAATTCTCTAGATAAATTGGAAATCACTCGTGGCATTACTTACGATAAAGTTTCTCTGTAAATGCACCTAAACATCTATAAATAAAAGGAGAGATTTTTTTCACCTGCTTAATTAAATACATAAATTACAGGTGAAGTAAATGAGGTTAACGAACCGGATAACAATGGCGATGATTCCAACTGCTGTAATGTAAATGTATTGAGCTATAAACTCAGTCGTCAAACGAGAAGCGAAGGAAATTAATCTCTTATCTCCTTGTGATTCTCTTCCTCTCTTTATCTCTACACTAACCTGCCATATTCCTACAATTCTTGATTACAACATAAATCTATGTTCGAAATAAAATAATGTAAAATATGTATTTTACATCTAAATTAATCAAATTAAGACATTTTATTTCCTATTATTTTTAAATATTTAAATTGGTGTCTTTCTATATGGTTTATTATCGAATTACCTTTAGTAGTATTTGTTTTTTTTCGGGAAATTCCGGGAAATTCTCGTATAAGACTTGAAAGCATAATAATAGTCCCTTCGATTGGTTGTTGGCCAAAGGTAGAATCTAGAAAGAATGAGTTCAAATCCGATCCCCAAAGCTGTTTATAATTATATACCAAGAGGACGAAGATCACTGGGCCGTCCTATGAAACGCTGGAGGGAAAATTTTCTACAGGATCGTAACAGGCCATGGCCTAATAGTTGGAAGGAAGAAGAAGAAGAAGAAGTATTTGTTTTTAAATATGGCTTCTTCTTCTTTGCTTGGAAATAAGAAATAAAAAAAAAGATTTGTCCAAACAAATAAGGACAGTAATAACACCAAATCTTATAAAGTATATAGACAGACAGAAGAGATGCCGGTATTAAGTTTCCACTGTTTATTTGTGTGAAAAGAAATCTAATATATAAAAATGAATGTTTGTTTGTTTGTTCGTACTTTATGCGCGGCCATACCGTTGATCCGATTGTGATGGGGTTTTTTGCAAAATGTTTAGGAGATTCTCGGGATGAACATAGGCTATAAGAGAGTTGTGATACTCAACTCCTACGCCCTTAAAAATCGCCCTTTGTAGTGGAAAACGTGAAAAACTGATTTTTGGACGCTTAAATCGCTTACGCTGCCTAAACCATAACAAATACACAAAATTAATGTACACAGAATTAAATATCTCAAAAAGCTCTACAAAAAAGTCCGCGACAGCACATGTTTATCTCTTACAGATAACTCACAATAATCATTTTGTCTCTTTCATTGATGTGGAAAGCAACGGGAAGCTATCACACCTGTAATTCCCTAGTAAAGCTGCTAAACGTAACATGAAAATGGTATGATTGCAGTGAAGGACCTTCCCTCGGGCAGAATTACTATGGATGGATGCCAAGAAGATCGAAACAAGTACGTAGATTCCTCTGCAGACATAGCAGCACATGGCGGGTATTCTTTTACGGATAACTCACAATAACGCAATTTGTCTTTTAGCTCATTTATGTGCCAAGATGATCGAGATAAGTAGATTCCCGGGCAACACCGGGTAATCAGCACGAAGAATCTTAAAATAGTTACGATATACATTTATAATTATTTTTCATTTTATTTATTCAACTAATCATAAGAAGTACATTAATTTTTGTCTTTCAGCTCATTTATGCCAAGAAGATCGGGATGAGTAGATTCCCCGACAACCCGGGTAAACAGCACAGTGTAGGCCTATCTCAAAATAATTACGTTATAATTTTTTACCTTTATATAACTAAAAATAAAACATTAATTTGCGTATTTTAGCTCATATATATCAGGAAAATCGATAAGTAGATTCCCGGACAACACCGGGTAATCAGCACGGGGTATATAAAAATATAAATTTATAAGTATTTTTCGTTTTAGTCAACTAAACATAAAGGCACATTAATTTTTATTTATTTACGCCTAGCATCGCACGCCGGGTATTAGCTAATATATTAATAAATTAAGAAAAGTAGGATCAAAGTTGTTAACCAGCAAACTCGGACCATTTATGAGTGGGGGTTAAGCTCAAGCAAAAATTTAAAAAAGTTTCCTTGCGCCACCAATTTTCGATTTTTCGCAACACTTATGTAGATAGGCACAAAAAAGCTGCAAGCGCGACAGGCCTAGACGGCCCTTGGCCTACTAGCCGGCTGCTGGCCTCACGTGCACATGTATTTATCATAGAGGTTGACGATCATAAGCCAATGTGGGATGACATTTGATCAGCATGTTGGGTTCCCCAGCCGTTATAGCTGGTCTTCTCAACCTGGAGCCACTACTTATTATAGCTACCCAAACGCCTCACGATGCTGGGTGGGCACCGGTACCATACTGGTAGAAATTCCATGAGAAAATGTCTTCCCCAATGGGGAATCGAACCAGCGCAAGTCCCATAGCTCTGCACCAAGACATCTTGCCTTAACCATGCGGCTACGGCGCGGGAAGATAGGACAAAGGGAATCTCGTTAATCAATTAATGCGCGTTACTAATTATATGCCATAAAATTAGAAAGGTATCTTCCAAATCAGTTACATCCGACCAAAAGGAGTGGGAGAAAACCTGAAAACCTTAATTTAGAATTCACTATAGCCTGCCACGTTTGTCTTCTCGAACGTTTAGTGTACACCTACGAAGGAATTAATAAATTAAAGATATTAATTAAATAAAAATAAAACGTAGTTTTATTTGATTTTCATATTTATTATATAATTCAGTGACAGCTGTTTCGGTACACTGTACCTTCTTCAGACATGTTAACAAATTATGAATTGTGTTCCAACTGATCTAAGCAACAATACAACAATATTTATTTAAATTTTTAAATTTAACAAAGGGGATTCATTCAAATCAAGTTGAGAATTTAACTGTTACCAAGAGGACGAACATCTATGGGCCGTCCTATTAAACGCTGGAGGGAAAAATTTCTATAGGATCGTAACAGGCCCAATACTTGAAAGGAAGATTATTATTATTATTATTACTATTATTATTATTATTATTATTATTATTATTATTATTACTGATTTGTTGTGTAGTATCTTTATTGAATTATACATAAAAAATCAAATTTAACCTGTATAAACCCACTAGTATCAAAATTCTAGGAATTATTCCTATAATTCACCAGCAACCAGGGTGGCATAAAGGCACACTTTTTATGTAACAAACTATTTTTTTAATCAATCTTTCCTTATTACATTAATGGAATCGGTTGTGTTCTTAAATCAGTTATTAAAGCCTTTGGAATTAATTGGAACAATAACCGTAAAAAACTTGATAAATTATAAATATAGAATTGAATAATTAGAACATTTAAAAAAAGCGTGCTTGACATCCTTTCCACTTTTCACATTCAGCAAACATATCATGGCATCAAGAAATTTAAAAATCGGTCTCAATTGACTTAAAATATTCGAATAAATTACTGTATTCAGAATTGATTATTTTGAAATTATAATTACCGCTATTTTAAAAATTCATGATTTTTACACATTAAACCTGAGTTATTGAATTATAAAATAGTCTACTATTTTGCTTTTAACAAAATAATATATAATAATATGCATTCTTTATCAATTCTTTCTTATTTTATATAATATATAATATAAATTGGTAAGAGGCACTCGAAAGAGCATTAAGTTATAAGTTTATGATTTGTCTTTTATGAGTTCGTTCAGTGATCCTGTCCATATTCTGCATTGTTTGTAATGGTATCGCTCACACTTTTGGTCGCATATCTTGCATTCACACGAATCACTCGGTTGGTGGAATTTTGCATTTTTGCACATTTTGTGATGATATCCGTGTGTTGCTAAACCTATGATTCTGTGTCTTTGTGGTTGGTTACTTCCAGTCCACTCTCTGTTTACCATGGCATCTGAGGCGTAGAAATCTTCGTCGATCTCTTTTTCTCTCTGTTTCTTTTTTTCGATGACTTTCTTATATGGCTCCGTTGCTGGCAGTAGTATCCTTTGCCTCAGGTCCTCTAGGAAGAAGGTTTCTCTGGCTAGCATATAGGCCATTCTATTTGGTGTGTATTTCTTATTTTCAACCTCATTTACACTCTCCATTATAACCAACCGTATTATTTTGCATTAAAATCTCCCAAGACAATTTTCATATGATATCGTAAAAGGCATTCTAATTCTTCATAGAACTCATCCTTGATCTTGTCATCTTTATCTTCTGTGGGGGCATGTACATTTACAATTATAAAATCATGTCGTTTACCCTTTAGAATTATGTATGATATCCTATCACTAACAAACTTAATATCTCGGATAGCGGATAGGATCCTCCTTCTGACTAAAAAACCCGTTCCAAATGCAGGTCTTTCTGCACCCCCGTAGTATAATTGAACTACATGGTCTTTATAGGAAGCCAGATATAATAAGAAGAGTTAAGTCTCGTAGACTGCGATGGGCAGATCATGTTGCACGTATTGGAAATGAAAGACTTGCATGGAAGCTTCTTGTAGGGAAGCCAGAGGGAAAACGCCCAGTTGGTAGACCAAGAATGAGGTGGAAGAATAACATTAACTATGATTTGAGGGAAGTAGGTTATACAGGGAATGATTGGAAAGTATTAGCTCAGGATAGGGATGTATGGAGAGCGTATGTCTGCGCGGCCATGAACCTACGGGTTCGATAGTGCCAGTGAGTAAGCAAGTAAGTATTACTTTTATATAGGTTAAGTAAATATAATGTTAGGGAGAGAGGGAATATCGTTAATCCATTCATGCACGTCACTAATTAGGTGATGATATATATATATTTTAGAATAGAATAGATTTATTTAGCCTGGTGGAGTTCAGGCCATATGGCCTTCTCTTCCACTGACCAGGTTAAATACAAAAAATTACAATAATAGTACCTACTAAACAATTAATTATCTGTCAAACCAAACAATAATGGAAATAATGTCTAATAATACAATACAATTAAATACAATTAAAATTAAACTAATGAAAGAATGTATACAGAAAGGAATAACAGCTCGAATCTACTGTACATAAAAAGAAAATAACAGAATACAAAGAAAGTAATAAACTATAATGAATTAATCTATCGCTTATTATACAAGGTATTAGGTAAATGTACTGACAAATCTTAAAACTATTTTTATTAAATAATGAAACAACAAATTATTAATTATTAAAAAGTAATATTGGTGAATTGTTTCTGTTAATAATTTTTATTTTCAATTTGTTTCTGAAGTTTGGCTGTCTCTGACAGAGTGGAAGGGAATTCCATGTTCTAGCAAGAGAAACTGTAAAAGATTTCGAATATTAGGTAGTGTGATGAGGAGGGTTTCCATTGTGAAGAATACGAGTAATATGTTTTCCTATGATCGCGGTACCAAGAGGAAGAAGAGATGTCGGACGTCCTCGGAAGAGATGGTCTTAGATCTATTAGTGAAGACGCAACAGGCAACTCTTGCCTAAACTAGGAAGTGAAGAAGAAGAAGTGATGAGGAGGGATATAAACGACAATATGCTGATGGGATCGGGTATCTAAATTATGTGTATCAGAGAGTCTAATGAAGCGGTGTGATAAATAATAAGGTAATGATGTGTGTAATATTTTATAGAGAAGACATACTGAATGGATGGTTCTACGATCTTCTAGACGAAGCAATGACAATTGTTCTAGGGATGGTGTAACGTGATCAAATCTGCGAATACCACAAATAAAACGTATGCAATAATTATGAACACGTTGAAGTCTTTGGGTAAGAACAGTACTTTAGGTCAGTAAAAAGAGTATCACAATCAAAATGGGGCATTGCAAGTGTTTCTACTAACATTTTCCTTAGAGCAAACGGTAAACAATTTGTTACACGATTTAATGAGTGTATTATTGAGAAGATATTTTGGCAAATGCTATTTATTTGTTTATTCCAAACTAAATTTTTATCCATATATACTCCTAGATGTTTTACTGTCTCACTATAAGGGATTTGAACTCCATTAAGTGACACATGTAATACATTTGGCTACCCTAAGAAAGTCGTACGTATATTCATTATTTTTTTAATATTTTAATACTTCCTCTAATATATTATCCTAAAATTGTAAAACTGTAAAACGTATATATTTTTTGTATAATTTTACTATTCGCCGGTTGGGTGGAAGAGAAGGCCTTATGGTCTTAACTCCGTCAGCTATGTAAAGCATTGTTGATGTTGTCATTATTATTATTATTATTATTATTATTATTATTATTATTATTATTATTATTATTATTATTATGGACTCTTACTTTAAGGAAACGACAATGGGGCGTTTTCCTTCTGGCTTACTTTAAGGGAGGAAAGGAGATTACGAGTATTTGAGAATAAAGTTCTTAGGAAAATTTTTGGACCAAAGAGAGATGAACAGACAGGTGAATGGAGAAGACTACATAACAATGAACTACATGGTCTTTATAGGAAGCCAGATATAATAAGAACAGTTAAGTCCCGTAGACTGCGATGGGCAGGACATGTTGCGCGTATGGGGAATGAAAGACGTGCATGGAAACTTCTTGTAGGAAAGCCAGAAGGAAAACGCCCAGTTGGTAGACCAAGAATGAGGTGGAAGAACAACATTAACTATGATTTGAGGGAAGTAGATTATACAGGGAATGATTGGAAAGCATTAGCTTAGGATAGGGATGTATGGAGAGCTTATGTCCGTGCGGCCATGAACCTACGGGTTCGATAGTGCCAGTGAGTGAGTAAGTAAGTAAGTATTATTATTATTATTATTATTATTACTTACTTACTCACTGGCACTATCGAACCCGTAGGTTCATGGCCGCGAGGACATAAGCTCTCCATACATCCCTATCCTGAGCTAATGCTTTCCAATCATTCCCTGTATAGTCTACTTCCCTCAAATCATAGTTAATGTTATTCTCCCACCTCATTCTTGGTCTACCAACTGGGCGTTTTCCCTCTGGCTTTCCTACAAGAAGCTTCCATGCAAGTCTTTCATTCCCCATACGCGCAACATGTCCTGCCCATCTCAGTCTACGAGACTTAACTGTTCTTATTATATCTGGCTTCCTATAAAGACCATGTGGTTCATTGTTATGTAGTCTTCTCCATTCACCTGTCTGTTCATCTCTCTTTGGGCCAAAAATTTTCCTAAGAACTTTATTCTCTAATACTTGTAATCTCCTTTCCTCCCTTAAAGTAAGAGTCCATGTTTCGCACCCATATAGTATAACTGGTAGAATAATAGTTTTATATATTTTCAGTTTAACATTTTTGAAAGGAGTTGGGACATCAAGATTCTCTGCAATGCATAATAACACGCATTATTATTATTATTATTATTATTATTATTATTATTATTATTATTATTAGTATTAGTATTGGTATGTGTTATAATTGATAAGAGGAACCCATAATTAATTGATAGGGCTATATGCTACTCATTTTTATTAATGTTTAATTGCTTCTTTTATTTTCGTACGGGGAATTCGTATATTATATATATTTATTACTATTCAAAATTCTTCTTAATGTCATTATTGATTAGCTATCACTTCCAGAGCACAAAAACCACTGATATTTCATTTTTCGCAGCTACTGAATTCCGTGTGTGCATTTTAACTTAGGAACTGAATAAAGCACATTTGTTTGTACTGAACCGCTGGTGCGCCGAAACATAAGACAACTTCTCTAACACCCCTGTTGTGCGGGTAGCATTCTTATACGCACCAGGCGTATTGCAGGTAGTAGTAGTAATAGTAGGACTTTATTCGCGGAAAATTTAAAGAGTAGGACCTAGTATAATTACATTAGTAAATTCCACCATTAGTATCAAAATATAGAGGAATCGTATGAATTTGGACTAAATTTTTACCAAAAGGAATATATAAGTTTAAGATTCCTTTCTTCTATTACTTTTAAAAGACTTAAGCTTTCCAGAAAAATTATGTTGCATATACTTTCATTTTTTACCGCTAGAGGCAGCACAACTTGACTCGTCGCAGTATTTATAGACATAAACTGCACCAATAATAGTTAATTCCAGACAGAGAAAATAAGTAATGTGCTTGGTTATAGAATGGATTTTAGGATAATAGTACTGTTAAACAACAAAATTAATTACATGGCAAAATGTGTCATAAAACTAAAATTGTAATTATGTACTAAATAGTATACGATTACTTACTTACTCACTGGTACTATCGAACCCGTAGGTTCATGGCCGCGCGGACATAAGCTCTCCATACATCCCTATCCTGAGCTAATGTTTTCCAATCATTCCCTGTATAATCTACTTCCCTCAAATCATAGTTAATGTTATTCTCCCACCTCATTCTTGGTCTACCAACTGGGCGTTTTCCCTCTGGCTTTCCTACAAGAAGCTTTCATGCAAGTCTTCCATTCCCCATACGTGCAACATGTCCTGCCCATCCCAGTCTATACGAGACTTAACTGTTCTTATTATATCTGGCTTCCTATAAAGACTATGTGGTTCATTGTTATGAAGTCTTCTCCATTCACCTGTCTGTTCATCTCTCTTTGGTCCAAAAATTTTCCTAAGTACTTTATTCTCAAATACTTGTAATCTCCTTTCCTCCCTTAAAGTAAGAGTCCATGTCTCGCACCCATATAACTGGTAGAATAATAGTTTATATATTTTCAGTTTACATTTTTTGAAAGGAGTTGGGATATCTAGAGTCTCTGCAATGCATAATAGCACGCATTTCCAGAATTGAGCATATGTTTAATTTCTTTGTGCATCTCATTCCTATTTGTGATTATTGTTCCTAGGTATTTGAATTCAGCTACTTCCTCAAAATTTCCCTCATTTGTCATTAGCTGTCCATTTCCATTATACAATGGCATTTCTACGTGTGACCATATATTTAGTTTTATTGATATTTACTTCCAGTCCTAATTCCTTAGTGTTACTCAATAGTGTGTGCGTGTTATCCTTTAGTGTCTCCTCGCTATCGGCCAACAATACTACATCATCAGCATAAACTAACAGCTTATTAATACCATTGAGTTGTAAGCCTTCCTCATTCTCTAAAGATAGTATACGAGTACTTGATATATTTGTCATCATCATCCTGACAGGTCATAGTTCTTGAATGATCTACTGAAGTTTTCCTTCCACCTCTTCGTGCGTCGCTCGATATATATAGTTTGGGATTGCCTTGCGGATTTTTCATCTGTGCATTCAATTAAGGGGGGTGATGGGTGAAAAATTGACCATTTGAGATCAAAATTGGCATTTTTTGTTTTGTTTTCTGTACTAAAAAATAGTCTATACTCTAATGTATATGTTTGCAAAGTTTCACAGGCCTATGACGCTTCAAAGTGCCCTGAAGTGCTGATTAGGCCTGTATGTTACATTTTGTATTTAAACTGCATGCAAATCTTTAAACTTTTTTTTTCACTGCATTTTTGTACATTCAAAACTGAATCGAATTCACAAATTTTGTCCTAGAAGGTTTAAATTTTTACCGCATGTCCTAAAAACAGTGAGTAACAAACTAGTGCATGGGTTTCATGATTGAAGTAGTATTTCAAGAAATAAAAAATAAAATGCATGCAATTATTTTTTTTGTAATTCCACGCATGAGGTACAACATTTGTTTTTCTCCCTTTGTATTCACATTTTAAGAATTCTAATGCATAATGTTTTTCTAAATATTTTAGGGTTTTGTAAAAAAAAAGACATTTTTACTAAAAAATTGTGTAACTCATTTAATTATAATATATACAATTTTTTAAAAATATAATGTTTACCAATTTTAGACTTCCAAAATTGGCATTCCAATATACCCCAACTGGACATAGGGACCAAGGAAGACCAAAACATCGGTGGAAAGATCAAGACCATCTTCGCTAGGTTTACCGTACAGGCCACATGGCCTAAAACGAATTTGTTCATGATGATGATGATGATGTTTAATAACTCGTAAAATAAATGTCTCACAAGAATAAAACTTAAACACATCATTATGTATCGTGCAGTGAATGTTTGCACAAAAACTTAAGTATCTAGCTCAAAAAATGTAGAAAATAGAAATTTCACCCATCACCCACCTTAACACGTTGTTTTCAATTTTCTTGACAGTATTGGATATGGTCAAGGACCGGATCTATGTCGAGTTCTTGAGGATATCGAAATTCCTTTTCATATGCCACTTAGTATAAGCTGCTGTTCGGCGCATGAACTTCATTTCAAAGGCGTTAATCCTCCTCTCGTCTGTCGTCCGCAGGGTCAACACTTCAATGCCATAATATAACATAGGTCTTACTAGAGTTTTATATAGACGAAGACGTGCGTGTTTTTGCAAGATCGCCTTGTAGCAGTATCTTAGTCGCACTTCAGAATCTAACACAGAAAACGAAATTGCCGCGAAATCAAAAGAATTCCATTGGTTATCGCGGTCATCTCTCTTACTAAACCATAATCTACTTCATCGTTAATTCGGTTTTTTCATTAAAAAAGTTAAAAGTTGATTTCTTTCTATTTTATTTTTAGTTTAAGCTCTCCCTTTTAAAAGCTTTAACGTAACTCATGGTACCCGGATCTTACAGTGCACAATATGTCGGGAAAGGTTTTTTTAAATTCTCGATTACATACATATTTTTTGGACACACAAAGAAACGTGGAGCCTCCCCGATTGAAGAATCAGATCAATGGGGAGCCACAGCCGAGACAACAAGAACATTTAAAATAAGGCACACCTTTCACTCACAAATTCAAACTAAGCAAGGAGAATTCGAAAGGATGACTATGTCCAAATGGTGTTCGGGAACTACTTGCGCCTTAAATTTTCCCGACTTTGCTTTACAGGTGAGGAAAACCCCCGAAAAATGTTAATATAAATAAATAAATAAATACTAATTATGCAGAAAATACGTAACTATAGACAACAGATGTACACGGCCTACTGAAAAAACATTCAAACACATTAAACGCTTAAGACGTACTCAAACCAATAACACAGAGCAATAAAAAAGAAACTTTTTTTTGTCTCAGAACGAAAAATATGTGATACTGATAGTATTTTTTTTTCCTGAATTCAAATATGATACCGGTTTTTCTCCATCACGCAAGGTTTCCGAGAGACATGAATTTATAATTTCAAACATTTTAATATTTTCTACATTCGTAACTACACAATATTCGAACATTCGGACTCACCTAGAAAGTAGGAAATGACGATTTTGTGCTATATTTCTCCTGTGGAGAATCCGTGTTGATGGTCTAACAATAATCGGCCAGCATATTAGGATTCCATTTGCCTTGATATCTCTTTTCCATAGCAGAAATCTCCTGAGTTAGCTCATTTGGTTTTATTTTACAATGGACGAAAAAACGTTTATTAAAATAAATATTATTTAAATCCATTAATTGAAATTGAAATAAAAAAAACTGTGGGTGATGGAGAAATTCCGAATACATATTTGAAAACACGAAAACAAAAACTGCATTAAGTGCAACTATTGGTACTCATGAGACAAAAATCATGTTGACCAGTGTTATAAAATAAAAACCGTAATATAGATTAATTATTGTGTAACTCAATTTTGAGACGATTGTAGGCCTACATATTTTTCTAGGTTCTTTGAATGAACACCAGCAGGTAATGTAGACTTCTCTTATTAATATCAACATAAAAAGTTAAACTTGAGACTTTTGTCCTACAAAAGTGGATATCTATTATCTTGTCAAAACAGTTTAGAAAAATAGTTTGGCAAAATATTTTGTGTGATTAATTATCTGTCCAGTTCAAATGAAAGTGTTGTTAACTGTCCGATTTAACGGGCTGTTTGGCAAAAATACATAGCTTCTCATTTTACCTAAAACTTGCTCTAAGAATATAATGAATACTTGCTCAATTACTCATAATGGTTGTTTATAAATGTAGGATCATTTCAATATTGATAAAAATAAACACTACTTCAATTTAATTCCAGTCAATCAATTCAATATTTTTTTCCTGCACATAATTTATTAAAAATATAAAATTAGTATAAGAGAAATAATGAATGTAGAAAAGGATATTGTCCAAGAGATTGAAGAAATCCAAGTAAGATCATCATCAACAACAACAAGGATTAAGCCCAATGGCCTGTTCCGATCTCATTATAGGTCGAATTGGTCCTTCCATCTCTTCAATGGTCTTACCAACAATCTTCTCCCTTTTGGTTTATAATCATACATTCTTCTAGGTATGCGCTGTTCATTGATTCGTAATACGTGCTGAAGGTAAGCATTTGGATAGTATTTTATTATTTCACAGAGATTAAATATGTTAAGTCCTGTTCTTATATCTTCGTTTTTCTTTTTATCAGTCCTTTGGTATCATGTTATTGCTCTCAACATCTTCATTTCTGCAGCCTCTATTTGTTTACTATCTGCCTTTGTTAATGTCCAGGTTTCACATCCATAAAAATGAGATGGAACTGCCAATACTTGTAAAATTTTAAAACAGTTTCTTTTCTAGTTTTATTCAATAAAGTACGAAGATGATATGGACATATAATAAGAAGGGACACACAAACAAAGATGTATTGAAATGGATACCTCCTGGGAAAAGGAAACGTGGTAGACCAAAGCCAACGTGGATAAAGGGAATTCAAGACAACATGAAGAAGAGAAATACGACGGAAGCAGACACACAAGATCGAGAAGTGTGGAAGAAAAAAAAATGTATATTTTGGTAGAGAATACCTGTGTAAATAACAGAAACAATCCTGAATAAAAAAAATAGTAACTGATAAATCAGTCGTCCTCAACTAAAATAAAGTTCTGTTATAAAACTTCGTCAAACAGTTAAAACATGAAGGGCTTTCAAAACAATGTTCCATCTTCTGCATTTCAACTGGTATTGTTTCTGGGTAAGTTGCACAACGGATTCAGGTCTGCGGGTGTGTTCTCTTTGAGCAAGTCTATATTCTCAGCTTCTTCCAAGATTTCTATGTCTTCTAGGATGCTAATATTATTATTGTTATTCTCTCAGTGCAATATTGACATAGTATTGTACAAAGAAAACAACAAAATTAAGTTTGTTAAATATCCTAAGAAAGGATATTCAATAGACACATGTACATAGAAAACCTATTGGATATAAGGAAAGATGCTAAACGCGATATTCCAGTAAATGTTATAGTATTTTTTTAGTATCTTAAAATAAACCTCATAGTGCCACTTCCTTTAAATATTAAATAGGGTACCCCGGAGCTTTTTCGCACACGGGGTTTTTTCGCACACTTTAAGTATTTTGTGTCTTCCTAGAAACCTTTGGAATTTTCAAGGACGGATGACCACGTCTTTTCAACCCCTGTCTGTCTGGTATTCAGTCGTCATCTGTTTGTTTCAAAAAAAAGGTTCTACGTTGTTGTAAGAGAAACTTTTGTCAACCACGGTATGTATTATTTGAGCCATATACCTGCTTGAGTAGTTCATACATCTCACTGTTTAAGTTATAATTTTTATATAGATTGATGTAAACCAATTTATAGTAAACATTTGCAATTATCATATCAATTAAATTTAGAAATTATAAGTGGTTATAAAATTATACAGCTTTATTATAATGTAGTAAATAGGGGCTATTTCACACAGAATAACAGGGGCTATTCCGTACAATTCTTAAGATATTATTATTTCATAAAAATGTGAGTAAACTATCAGAAGTTATTTATTAAAATGTTACAGACGGTTCGCACATATAAATCTAAATGGGTTTACATGAAGTGGATTAAAGGAGACATGCAAATAAAAGAAACACACATTCCTCGTCATATGAAGACGATCCACTTCCACTTCAGCCAACAGTGAATGTGGAGGAAGATGATGTGCCATGTTCTTTTTTGTTGTGTAAGGTAAATCAATATGTATGGGAGAGTGGATCAGATGTCAGAGATGTTTAAAATGTTTTCATAAGGTGTGTCTTGGTGCCTTTGACAATAAACAATTCACTTTCGGTAAATGATTGTAATGTTAAGATGTGGACGGAATAGCCCCCTGTGCGAATAGCCCCGCTTAAGTTCATAATGTTAAGCCACGTCATGTCTCAGATTTATATTTCTTGTTTATTAGTGTTAACACTTATGAGTTTTTAAATACTGTGTATACATTTATTGATATCTCAGTAATAATAAATATATATTTTATATTCCTTGAAAACATTTTCCCGATGGTTATATAACTTTTAATTTGAAATGTGCGAATTAGCCCCGGGCTACCCTACTTTATCCTCTTTTCTAACTACTGACAATTAATGAAGTTGCAAGTCTAAGATATTTTCTTGAAACCGATAAAAATAGCACCTGTTAAACAACACTTTGCATAAATGAAAAAAAAAAGTATGTAAGAAAACGCTGTATAAATTAAGGTGGACATGATTTATTTTAGGTGAAGAATAAGTTTAACTGGAGCGAAACAAACATGACAATGTTTCAGAGTAAAATAGTGTCTGACACTGTTTAATGTGTGTGTGGTATTTGTGCTATGACATAATATGCATCAAGAATACCCAGTAGCACAAATGAGAGTGGGGATTGGATCAAACCAAGTGCTCCCTACTTATAACAGTCAATCAAACTTACCTAGCACACATTAAACAGTATTTATATGCGAATAAAGTTACCGGCGGTTCTAAAAATATAAAGCAGCACCTGACCACCACTAGCGTACACACAAAACACTAAATGATATCAAACAAAAATGTTCCTAACAGATTTAAATATCTATTAGTGTTGATGAGATAGTTTTCGGATTCGAATGAACACTACAAGTCACACAAAATTAAGGGGGGGAGGAGGGAGAAAGGTAGCAAAGCACGATGGGACAAGTCGTTAAATTTGAAAATAGACTGTCGTGTGGTTTAATGAGGTTAGTCAACCCACATAATCGAATGAAAACCCACTTAATGCCTTCCTATAATACCCCCTAACTTCATGACAAATCTCTTCACACACCCACAATATATTTAGCACGTACCTAGACTATTCCTGGATCTATACTTTTCTAAGTTTGATAGGACCTATTGATTATACCACAAATAAATAATAGTTTTAAAAAACTAAAAACAATACGCTTTATTAGAAAACCGAACTAAAAAAGAATAAATAATAGTTTTAAAAAACTAAAAGAACACGCTTTATTAAAAAAAACGAACTAAAAAATAATAAATAATAGTTTTAAAAAACTAAAAGAACAT
This sequence comes from Diploptera punctata, assembly GCA_030220185.1. Lineage (NCBI taxonomy): Eukaryota > Metazoa > Arthropoda > Insecta > Blattodea > Blaberidae > Diploptera > Diploptera punctata. The sequence goes on from JASPKZ010007572.1 coordinate 432,764, forward strand.
GCTTTATTATAAAAATGAACTAAAAAAGAATAAATAATAGTTTTAAAAAACCAAAACAACATGCTTTATTAGAAAACCGAACTAAAAAAGAATAAATAATAGTTTCAAAAAACTAAAACAAAACGCTTTATTAGAAAACCGAACTAAAAAAGAATAAATAATAGTTTTAAAAAACTAAAACAACACGGTTTATTAGAAAACCAAACTAAAAAATGAAAAATAATTTTAATTTCCAACACGCTTGGGTTAAAAATAAAGTGGCCAACAAAAAAATCATCTCTAACACATCTAGAATAAAACTGAATTATCTACAAAAAAAATTGCCATCAAAAGCGTGGTGTGCTCTATGTCAATTAATATATTTGATAATAAACAGATATTGGTAAAAGTAAAGTCTCTAGGAAGAAAACGTAAAAACCATAAAAAGCATCCCACGCTTTTGATGGTACAATTTTTTTTTTGTAGATCTCTAGTTTTATTCTAGATGTGTTGGAGATGCTTTTTTTTGTTGACCACTTTAATTTTATCCCAAGCGTGTTGGAAATTAAAACAATATTTAATTTTTTTATTTCGGTTTTCTAATAAAGCGTGTTGTTTTAGTTTTTTTAAAACTATTATTTATCTTTTAGTTTGGTTTTCTAACAAAGCGTGTTGTTTTAGTTTTTTTAAACTATTATGTAGAATGAGCTAAAAGTAATACCCCTCTATAAAAATTCCTCCGGGCCGGATTTGAACCAGCGACTTATGGATTACTGAAATTATACACCACTACAGTAGCACCACTCTACCAACTGAGCTACCAGAGGATATAATATTAATTTCTTACAACGATGAACTAAAAAGTCGGTAAGTCCGCAACCTATTATATATTATTTATGAAATTATTGTATTGTCATTAGTCCTTTACAAGTATACAAAGTTTCAATCGGTGCAATGTTTTTAAGTGGGTGAAAATCGTGTTGAAAGAATCCGTTACATAGACAGATACAGGTCAAGCTAATATAAAGCGTGAAAAAACCGATAACCTATATGACGTAATGTTGTGTGTCCCTGACCAGAAATTTAGGTTTTTTTGGTTAACTTAGGTTCACGCAGTCTCGTGGGGACGACTAAGTCGCTTCTTGACATGAGGAGTAGAGAAATCCAGTTAAGAAGAGTACATCACGTCAATCACGTAACTCTATGTATTGTCATCCGGTAACAAGTGACAGCAATCACTTCATAGTTGAATGCAGGCTTTCACGGCCGGTAATCATAATGTTGAGTGATTCCGGGTTCTGTGGCCGTGGTCCATAGTTGGTGTTGATACCAGACGTTTCGCCCTCAACTGCGGAGGGCATCTTCAGTGGCGAGTGCTTCTAGGCGTGTTTCCTGGTCGGAAGCTCTACTTAGAGTGAACGTTGCGGGTGTTGTATTGATACTAGTGGTGGGAGCAGGGTGAGCGGGCGTGGCTCTTGCTGATTGGCTAATGGTCGTCTCCTTGTTGTCCCTAGTGTTGATGCATTTATTTTCTAGTGTACGGTACCAGGCCTTAGACAGTTTAATACCTTCCTCTTTTCTGTTAATATTTTCCTTATGCTTGTGTATTTCTATAGCCTCTCGATATAATCTAGGGAAATAATAGGAAGTTGTGGCTAAAACTTGTGTATCATCGAATAGAATCTGGTGTCCATTCATAATGGCATGTTCTGCTACAGCCGATTTATCCATTTCTCCTTGTCTGCAGTTTCTTTTGTGTTCTGATAAACGGGTGGCTATACTTCTTTTTGTGGTCCCTATGTATGGTTTACCACACGACAGGAAAGTCGATATACGCCGCAAGTGGAGAGAGGTGGCCGAGGATCCTTAGCTGAGCGAAGGCAGTCTTCTATTTTTCTTGTAGGTCTGTAAACTGTTCTTATGTTGTATTTTCGTAGGAGTTTTCCGATACGATCTGTGACTCTTTGTACATATGGTAAGTAGGCTATGCTGGTTGAGGGTGTGTTATCCATTCTGACGTGCTGTCTTCGTGGATGTATGGTTTGTCTTATTTCCTTGGATGTGTAGCCATTTTTCTGAAACAATTGAACAGATGGTGTTGTTCTTGTTTAAGGTGTTGTGGTTGGCATAACTTAGTCGCTCTGTCGAACAGTGTCTTAATGACACCTCGCTTTTGTCTTGGATGGTGGTTAGAGTCTTTGTGCAGATATCGGTCTGTGTGTGTAGGTTTTCTGTAAACTGTATGTTGAATTTCCCCATTGCCAGTCCTTATTATTTGAACATCCAGGAAAGGAAGTCTTCCATTATCTTCTTTTTCCATAGTGAACTGTATTTTGTTGTGTCTGCTGTTAAGGTGTTGAAGGAAACGTTCCAATTCTTCACTGCCATGTCTCCATACTACGAATGTGTCATCAACATAGCGAAACCAATGTTCTGGAGACTTGGGAGCTGTTTTTAGTGCTTCTGTTTCGAATTTCTCCATGAAAAAATTCGCTACTACTGGGCTTAGAGGACTGCCCATGGCTACTCCGTCGGTCTGTTCATAGTAGCTGTTGTTCCATTGGAAGTAAGTAGTAGTTAGTACATGCCTGAATAAATTGGATATTTCTTCTGTGAAAATCTGTCTAATGTAGTCCATGGTCTCATTTACTGGCACCATGGTGAAAAGGGAAACCACATCGAAGCTAACCAGTATATCTTGAGATGTTACGTTTATATTCCGTAGTCTCTCAATGAAATGTGTCGAGTCTCTGATGTAGCTGTCCGTTTTTCCAAGGAGTGGTTTCAGAAGTCCTGTAAGATGCTTTGCCAGTAAGTAGGTCGGAGAACCGATGGCACTGACAATTGGCCGGAGTGGAATGTTGTTCTTGTGTATTTTTGGAAGACCATAGAGTCTTGGAGGTTGAGCTTCGGATACGCGTAATTTCTTCTTAATTCCTTCTGGCAAGGACGATTGCTTGATAAGATTGTTGGTTTTTCGAAGAAAACCTATCAAGCGAGACCCTACATCCGGTATTCTTCGAAAAACCAACAATCTTATCAAGCAATCGTCCTTGCCAGAAGGAATTAAGAAGAAATTACGCGTATCCGAAGCTCAACCTCCAAGACTCTATGGTCTTCCAAAAATACACAAGAACAACATTCCACTCCGGCCAATTGTCAGTGCCATCGGTTCTCCGACCTACTTACTGGCAAAGCATCTTACAGGACTTCTGAAACCACTCCTTGGAAAAACGGACAGCTACATCAGAGACTCGACACATTTCATTGAGAGACTACGGAATATAAACGTAACATCTCAAGATATACTGGTTAGCTTCGATGTGGTTTCCCTTTTCACCATGGTGCCAGTAAATGAGACCATGGACTACATTAGACAGATTTTCACAGAAGAAATATCCAATTTATTCAGGCATGTACTAACTACTACTTACTTCCAATGGAACAACAGCTACTATGAACAGACCGACGGAGTAGCCATGGGCAGTCCTCTAAGCCCAGTAGTAGCGAATTTTTTCATGGAGAAATTCGAAACAGAAGCACTAAAACAGCTCCCAAGTCTCCAGAACATTGGTTTCGCTATGTTGATGACACATTCGTAGTATGGAGACATGGCAGTGAAGAATTGGAACGTTTCCTTCAACACCTTAACAGCAGACACAACAAAATACAGTTCACTATGGAAAAAGAAGATAATGGAAGACTTCCTTTCCTGGATGTTCAAATAATAAGGACTGGCAATGGGGAAATTCAACATACAGTTTACAGAAAACCTACACACACAGACCGATATCTGCACAAAGACTCTAACCACCATCCAAGACAAAAGCGAGGTGTCATTAAGACACTGTTCGACAGAGCGACTAAGTTATGCCAACCACAACACCTTAAACAAGAACAACACCATCTGTTCAATTGTTTTCCAGAAAAATGGCTACACATCCAAGGAAATAAGACAAACCATACATCCACGAAGACAGCACGTCAGAATGGATAACACACCCTCAACCAGCATAGCCTACTTACCATATGTACAAAGAGTCACAGATCGTATCGGAAAACTCCTACGAAAATACAACATAAGAACAGTTTACAGACCTACAAGAAAAATAGAAGACTGCCTTCGCTCAGCTAAGGATCCTCGGCCACCTCTCTCCACTTGCGGCGTATATCGACTTCCTTGTTCGTGTGGTAAACCATACATAGGGACCACAAAAAGAAGTATAGCCACCCGTTTATCAGAACACAAAAGAAACTGCAGACAAGGAGAAATGGATAAATCGGCTGTAGCAGAACATGCCATTATGAATGGACACCAGATTCTATTCGATGATACACAAGTTTTAGCCACAACTTCCTATTATTTCCCTAGATTATATCGAGAGGCTATAGAAATACACAAGCATAAGGAAAATATTAACAGAAAAGAGGAAGGTATTAAACTGTCTAAGGCCTGGTACCGTACACTAGAAAATAAATGCATCAACACTAGGGACAACAAGGAGACGACCATTAGCCAATCAGCAAGAGCCACGCCCGCTCACCCTGCTCCCACCACTAGTATCAATACAACACCCGCAACGTTCACTCTAAGTAGAGCTTCCGACCAGGAAACACGCCTAGAAGCACTCGCCACTGAAGATGCCCTCCGCAGTTGAGGGCGAAACGTCTGGTATCAACACCAACTATGGACCACGGCCACAGAACCCGGAATCACTCAACATTATAGCAATCACTTCAGTTCTTTACAAATGCAGTGCACGATTTATTAGTTATAAATTGCAAAAATTCAAACCCGTATTAACAAGTTCTAATTTTATTTTTTAAATTATCATTATACTTACATAACACTGACCAATAAAAAAGAAACTTTTTTTTTTGTCTCAGAAAGAAAAATATGTGATTCTGATAGTATTTGTTACCTTGAAATCAAATAGGATATCGGTTTTTCTCCATCACGCAAGGTTTCTGAGAGACAGCATTTATAATTTCAAACATTTTAATATTTTCTATATTCGTAACTACACAATATTCGAACATTCGGACTCACCTAGAAAGTAAGAAATGACGATTTTCTGCTATATTTCGCCTGTGGAGCATCCCTCTTGATGGCCCAACAATAATCGGCCAGCATATTAGGATTCCATTTGCCTTCATATCTCTTTTCCATAGCTGAAATCTCCTGATGAAAGTGTTTGTTTTATTTTACAATGGAAAAATGGACGAAAAAAGTTTATTAAAAGAATAATTAAATCCATTAATTGAAATTGAAATAAAAAAACTGTGGGTGATGGGGAAATTCCGAATACATATTTGAAAACACGATAAAAAACTGCATTAAGTGCAACTATTGGTACTCATGAGACAAAAATCATGTTGACCAGTGTTATTATTGGATGAAATGGATGTGATATATAGTAATTAGTTAAATATACAAAAAACAAAAATCCAAACTTATATTACAGTTATAAAGTTTTATTTTTATTTTCTTAAATTATCATTATTCACATATAACTAACTAACTCACTGGCTCTATCGAGCCCGTAGGTTCATGACCACGCGGACATAAGCTCTCCACACATCCCTCTTCTGAGCCAATATATTCCAATCATCCCCTGTATAATCTAAAGTAAAGTGATCCCACAACAGGCCTCAGGAGGCCCTTGGGGTAGTAGGAGGTTAAGGCTCCCACTTTTTCTAGACAATCGGCACTTTATGTCAGCCGGGTTGTCAGCCCTGCGTGACGGCCGCCTTTACCCCAGAACAAGCGTCTGGTACTAATTTCAGTTAGAGGCTGAGTCGACCCCAGGGTCATAGTGCCGCCAGAGAGTTTGGGTCAGTTTAAAAATCCTGACCCCAACGGGACTTGAACCCTCGACCCTCAGGCTTGTAGCTCAGTGCCTTAACCACTACGCTACGGCGTGCCCCTCCTACTTCCTTCAAATCGCAGTTAATGTCATTCTCCCACCTCATTCTTGGTCTACCAACTGGGCGTTTTCCCTCTGGTTTTCCTACAAGAAGCTTCCATATAATTATTGTAATAAATGAATAGTCATATTGCAATTATTTAAATACACAAAAAAACAAACCGATATCGAGAAAATATTAACGTTATTTCCATTGAGCATATATTCTTAAACGAGTCTTTTCAGGACAAAATAATTCAATATATTCAGATTTGTGGCATTATTAAAAGAACCCTTAAAACACAAGAAAAGAAACAATTAACTTCTTCTTCTTCTGCTTCATGAAATTAGGCTTTTTGACCTGCTTTCACATCAAGTGGGATTTAATGAATCCTCCCATCTAGTAAATGGGCGTCCAACATTTCTATGTCCTATTGGTTTGTACTTTAGTAACAGCTGAGGGATTCTATCTGTAGGCATTATCTTGACATGTTCATACCAGTTGTTTCTCATGTTGTCAATTCTATTTGTTAAATTAAAAATATTTAAGTCCTTCCTAATATCCTCACTTCTTTTCTTGTCCAAAATTGTCACACCCGCTACTGAACGTAGGAACTTCATTTCTGCAATTAACTTTATAATGTAATGGCTGTTCCTGTATTGATGTATGGATCAGAATGTTGGACGATCACTAAAATACAAGAACAAAGATTGGAAGCAGCTGAGATGAGATTTTTAAGAAATATAGCAGGGTATACTCTGCTGGATAAGAAAAGGAATGAATATATAAGAAAGAAACTAAATATTTTCAAACTTACAGACCGAATAATTAAATATAGGAACGCCTGGAAAGAACAAGTTGATAAAATGCCAGAAGAAAGATTTCCAAATTCATTGCTCAATTATAAACGACACGGAAGGAGAAATGTTGGACGCCCACACAGACGATGGTCTGAACAATTTTAACAATTCTAGTTTTCATGATATCCGAACGAGCCAACAGGCTTAATCCCTGGATGAAGAAGATATTCAGATTTTAATAATCAGTTATCTAATATATATATAAATGTTTGTTTGTTTTAAGTTTGTTTGTTTGTTTGTACTTTATGCGCGGCCATATGTTGATCCGATTGTGATGGGGCTTTTTGCAAAATGTTCAGGACATCCCCGGGATGAACATAGGCTATAATAGAGTTCTGATACTCAACTCTTACACCTTTAAAAATCGCCCTTTGTAGTGGAAAACGTGAAAAAAGTAGATTTTTGGACACTTAAATTGCTTACGCTGTCTAAACCATAACAAATACACAACATTAATGTACACACAATTGAATATCTCAAAAAGCTCTACAAAAATATGCGCGACAGCATATGTTTATCTCTTACGGATAACTCACAATAACCATTTTTGTCTTTCATTGATGCCAAGAAGATCGAGACAAGTACGTAGATACCTGTGCAAGCATAGCAGCACATAGCGGGTATTCTTTTGCGGATAACTCACAACAACGAATTTTGTATTTTAGCTCAATTATGCCAAGAGGAGCGAATTAAGTAGATTCCCGGGCAACACCGCATAATCAGTATGGAGAAACTAGGTAAAATAAAGCTATTATTATTATTATTATTATTATTATTATTATTATTATTATTATTATTATTATTATAATTACGAGCCATCCATAGTAATTCTGCCCGAGGGCAGGTCTTTTACTGCAATCATAGCATTTTCATGCTATGCTTTGCAACTTTACTAGGGAATTATAGGTGTGGTAGCTTCCCGTTGCTTTCCACACCGGTGAAGGATGATGATGATAATGATTAGATAATCAATTGAATTGGTGTTTACTTGATGAAAACCCATATCTATTAATTAAATAAAAATAAAACGTAGTTTTATTTTTATTTAATTAATAATGATTAGGTTGATGATGTTGGTCGGATGAGTTTAGGGGACCGTTGGGCCCTAAGCTTCCTGACATTTGTCTTACAGGTGAGGAATAACCCCGAAAAAATCTCACCCAGGAAGCTTGTCCCGACGGGGGCTCGAACCCGGGCCCGCTGCGTGATAAGGCAGCACGCTACCTCGAGACCACAGCAGTGGACATAATTACAATATACATTTATAATTATTTTTAATTTTACTTATTCAATTAATCATAAGAAGTATATTAATTTTTGTCTTTCAGCTCGTTGATGCCAAGAAGATCGGGATAAGTAGATTCCCGGGCAACGCCGGGTAAACGGCACTGGGTATCTAAAAATAATTACGATATACATTTTTCCTCTCACTTATTTAACTAAACATAAAAACACATTAATTTTCGTATTTCAGCTTATTTATGTGAAGAAGATTGGGATAAGTAGATTCCCGGACAACGCCAGGTGATCAGCACGGGTATCTAAAAAAAATATAAATTTATAATTATTTGTTCTATTACTTATTCAACTAAATATAAATGCACATTAATTTTCAGTTATTTAGGGCCGGTTTCACCAACAGAGGTAACTGTATTACGCCAGTTTTTCCCGTAATATATAATGCATAGCATAAACTGGCGTAATACAGTTACCTCTCTTGGTGCAACCGACCCTTAGTCATAGCAGCGCACGCCGGGTATCAGCTAGTATGAATATAAAAGCTAATGCTTGTGAATTTTGAGAAAATGTAATATCTAGGTTTACAGTTTGTGTACAAACTACTTTGTTAAAAATAAACTAAGATTGCGACATTACTGTTGATTTGTTTTGGCCATTTTACTTGCCAACCTGTACAGTATTGTCATCTTGTAAGACACGTTAAAATAAGAGTCCGAACATGTTGGTTTAAAAAGCCTCATATATTAGCAATTTAACCGTATATTCACGGGCAAATTGAACTGACCTCTCTGTTTACTTCAGTAAAGTTCAGCGTCGTTAATTTTTGTTTGGCAACCTTTATAACTGCGTTGTTTGTGGCATACATAAGAATTGCAACATGGCATTTGTTTTGCTTTAGTTCATTCAGCATGGATATAGTCCAGGTAATCTAGCCTAACCGCAAGCTTGTTTCTCATTACCATTTAGTTTCCTATGGAGAGATCAGGGCTTGCTTGGTTTAGGCTAGGGGCATGGAAATTTCTAAAAATTAGCGACGATCACGATATGCGAATATGTCCAATATGCGGGAACTTTGAAGATGAGATACATATATTAGGAAAATGTAATGATTTAGAATATTGGAGACGTCAGTTATTACCGGAAATATTTCTAAATTCAAATCGGGAAAGATTGGCATGCTACGAGTTATTGGTAAATCCAGAAAATTGGATAAACTTGGGTAAATTTCTGGACAAAACGCGGAAAATAAGGACAACACTCATTCATGAATAAATATATGTTATCAAAATGCAATACCATTAATTCTTAATAATTATATATAAATTAATTAGTGTATAATGCTATTGTGTTATTATTTAATTGTAATATGACTGTGTTTTCTTTATGTAATTGTAATGTTATTGTTTTTTAGTGTATAATGCTATAATGTTATTATTTAATTGTAATATTGTAAGATAGGGTTAATAAATTCTATCTTCAAGCCACACTTAGTCCAAAAGCATTCTAGACTGAAAGTGTATAAAACATAGGCACTTCCAACTCTTTTGTATGGTAGCGAAGTATGGACGTTGAAACAGAAGGATATACAGAGACTTAGATCTGCTGAAATGAGATATCTTCGGAGGACTGCAGGATACACACTACTAGATCACAAAAAAAATGAAGACATCTTGGAAGAATTACACATGGAATCTTTAGAAAACAAAATTTCTGATTATAAGTCAAGATGCATGCAACATGTTCATCGAATGGAAGATCACAGAATACCCAAACAAATGTTAAGATATCAACCTGCAGGAAGAAGAAGACCAGGACGTCCACTCAAAAGACATTTGGATGGTGTTTCTCTTGAGGCCGAAACAGGTCAACAAATGGCCTAAATTCGTGAATGTACTATGATGATGATGATATTTTTGTGTTTTCTTTATGTAATTGTAATGCTATTGCTTTTTTTTTTGTGTTTGTTTATTTTTCTTTACACTAGTACCAATTATTACTTTATTGTAACGGACTGTCAACAGCACGTGCGACCCATATTTGTAAATAATATTGTAAATATCTTACTTTTTGTCTAATAAAGTCCTACTACTACTACTAGTTTCCTATGGAATTTAGAGGCACGGAGCGATTTATATATTTTTATAAATTTACATTATACATCGTTTTGCTAAGAAAATAGTAGAATCTAAAACATGAACTGTTATAAAATAAAATAAAAATGTTATTCAATTTTGAATTTTTCCTGTTATATTCTTTTGTAGCATATATTAAAAAAATAAAATTATAGAATATGAAAGTTCTTATTATATCTGGCTTCCTATAAAGACCATGTAGTTCACTGTTATGAAGTCTTCTCCATTCACCTGTCTATTCATCTCTCTTTGGTCCAAAAATTTTCCTAGCAACTTTATTCTCAAATGCTCGTAATCTCCTTTCCTCCCTTAAAGTAAGAGTCCATGTTTCGCATCATATATATAACTGGTAGAATAATAGTTTTATATATTTTCATTTTTACGTTTTTTTTAAGGAGTTGGGAAGCCAATAGTCTCTGCAATGCATAATAGTACACATTTCCAGAATTGAGCCTATGTTTAATTTGTTTGTGCAGTCTCATTCCTATTTGTGATTATTGTTCCTAGGTATTTGAATTCAGCCACTTCCTCAAAATTTCCCTCATTTGTCATTAGCCGTGCATTTCCATTATATCATGTATTTATATGTGTGACCATATATTTAGTTTTATTGACTATTTAACTCATGCCCCAAATGGGAGTCAATGACCAATCACATTTCAATGATTTTTTATTTACAACCAATCACAATCGTGTTTCGCCTAAAATTTACCAACTAAAGTTTATCATAATAAAGAAGGCACCTCCTTTTTAACGTTCTGAATAGGTCATCGCATTATTTTGCAGTGACCATAGAGAATCGCCAAAAGAAGCCACTGCTTACATTATCTTAAACGAATTATTTTCCAGGGAATGACGTTGCAGAAAAATATAACTGACATATTTACATCGTAGGACATCAAATTAATTAATACCTATAACGTTGGTTATAAATTTCTCCACTATGGTGCATTATTACAACATTGCGATCTTTTGGCAATAAATAATATTATGATCTCGTTGCAGTGATGAACAAAAGAAGCAAATGAAGCGTACCAATCGTTTCTCATTTGTTTTCAAACATCGCTGTTTACATTAAATATATAAATATTTTAAAATAACTATAGTTAAATAATGATTTGTGAGTAAACAGCTTAATTTTATTCGTTAAATAGTCCTAACAAATGCCACTCTTGATTTCCAAATTATCTAGATAAATCCATTCCTCACTTCGTGAGTCGTGAATTTATCGATAATTTGGAAATCACTTGTGGCATTACTTATGACTATTTAACTCATGCCACAAATGCTAGTCAATGAACAATCACGTTTCAATGAATGTTGTTTTACAATCAATGACAGTCGTGTTTCACCTATCTCTTTATCGATTTCTCTTTATAAACTCCTGCTATTGTGATAAAGAAAGCTCCTCTTTTTTAATGTTCTGAACAGGTCAAAGCATTATTTTTCTCCAACAAATGCATTGAATATAGCAAATAATGAAAAGATTCCTTGATTTTACTGAGTTATTTACTAAAAAAATAAATGAATAGCCCGTAATGTTGATTATGATATATAGTTTGATGTGTTTCATTATTTCTCCACTTAGGTGCACTCTTACAATATTGCAATCTTATTTGGTAATAAATAATATGATCAAGCAGCAGTGAATGAACATAACCTCACATTTCTGATTATTTTCAAACATCGCCGTTTACATTAAACATATAAATATTTTAAAATAACTATATTTAAATAATGATTTGTGAGGAAACATTTTAATTTTATTCGTTAAATAGTCCCAACAAATGCCACTCTTGATTTCCAAATTCTCTAGATAAATTCATTCCTCACTTCGTGAGTCGTGAATTTATCGATAATTTGGAAATCACTCGTGACATTACTTATGATATTTACTTCCTGATCGTGCAATATTAATTTCAATCCCCAAAAAATTATTTCAATTAATTACGAATGTATGCATATATCATATATAGTTCTGAATCATACTTATGTATTAATTTCAGAAATAATCATTATGTCTTCTTCTCCTCTTCTTCTACTACAAGGTTTAGGCTGTGCAGCCTGTTCCGGCGAAGTTAAAAGTGGAGTCCATCTTCTACGTGGTCGGCCAACATCTCTTGTTCCTCTGGGATTATACAGGAAGGTTCTTTTTGATATTCTTTCGTTGTTCATTCTCATTAAGTGTTCTGTCTATTTCTTATTATTTTCGCTGATTTTATCTTCAATTTTATATATATTTAATTCTTCTCGTATAGTTTCATTCCTTATTCTATCCGCTCTTGTGCATCCTTTCACATTACGAAAAAATAGCATTTCCGCAGTCTGTATCCTGCTTTTATCCCTTGATTTCATTATCCAATTTTCACTTTCATACAACAACAAAGGAACAGCCATTGTTTTATATAATTTTAAGTTTCGTATCTTTCCTTGTTTTTCGACCTAAGGTTCTTTTTATGGTTCCACAAATAGCCTGAAATTTATTTACTTTATTTTCTATATCTTTATTTTCTCTATTAGTTATATCACATCCTAAATATTGGAAATGTGATATTTGATCTATTATTTTGTTATCCAGTACAATTTTTTATCTAATTCCATATTTACCAATAAATGCCATTACTTCTTCTTTTTCTTCTGCTTCATGAAATTAGGCCTTTTGATGTTTTCACATCAAGTGGGATTTAATGAATCCTCCCATCTAGTAAATGGGCGTCCAACATTTCTATGTCCTATTGGTTTGTACTTTAGTAACAGCTGAGGGATTCTATCTGTAGGCATTCTCTTGACACGTTCATACCAGTTGTTTCTCATGTTGTCAATTCTATTTGTTAAATTGAAAATATTTAAGTCCTTCCTAATATCCTCACTTCTTTTCTTGTCCAAAATTGTCACACCCGCTACTGAACGTAGGAACTTCATTTCTGCAGTTTCTATTTTCCTTCTGTCTGAACGGTTAAGAGTCCAATTTTCACTTGCATATGTTAAGACAGGCACTGCCATACTTTTGACTTATTTATTGATATTTTACAATTATATCTATTGGCTATTAATTTAAATTTATATGCTAACATTTGGAGCTCATTTTCAGATTCTGCTAAAAGTACAACATCGTCAGCGAATAATAAAGCATTTATTTTATCTTTATTATCAATTAATATTCCTTCATTAGTTGAAACCCTCTTCCATTCTTTTAGGATATCGTCCATATAAATATTAAACAAGTAAATATACATGTGTACAGAAGAATCTTCGATCCATATTATACATTTAATAAGCCAGTGTATCTATGGCTAGTTGGATGGTGGGTACATTCTGCTTGGCTCTGTATCACATGCTAAGTATAAAACGGCAGGGAGTGATATGAAGATAGCTTATTAAGTGACTTCGCTAAATGTTTATGTAACTAAATGAATGGCAGCAACAGATGTAATAGAAACAATATTGTTGTTCTTAACATGTAATGTCTTGGCTCCTCGATGCCATCTTGCACAACAAGAACATTTGGCTATTCTTTAAAACATGTGTCGCGAATTTTTTAATTCATTCATAAACCCTTGTCAATTTTATTCTTAGGCTTTCATTTTTCGAATTATTCCCCACCATTTATAGTGATTTTTACATTTTTTTCTAACGATTATTTCAATATTTTTCTATGATATTTAACTACATACGTATAATGAAGACATGGCAGCCATATTGATTTTAATGAATCCATTCATAGTAATTCTGCCCGAAGGCAGTTCCTTCACTGCAATCATAGCATTTTCATGCTATGCTCGCAGCTTTACTAGGGAATTGTAGATGTGGTAGCTTCCCGATGTTTTCCACACCGGTGAAGGATGATGATGATGATGATGATAAGGATGATGATGATGGCCATATGATTTCGGGGACCGTTTGAGCCTTAAAGTTTTCCTGACATTTGTCTTACAGGTGAGGAAACACCCCGATAACAACCTCACCCAGAAAAACTGTCCCGACCGGGGGTCGAACCTGGGCCCGCTACGTGACAAGGCAGCACGCTACTTCGGGTGAAAATTGAGATTGATGGAAAAATTATAGAACAAGTGTCAGATTTCTCTTACTTAGGAAGTGTATTTGCAGAGTATAAGAGTGACATTGATTCAAAATTACAAAAATATAATAAAATGAATGGGGTAATACGAAGACATTTTGATAAACAGATGAGGACAGAGACAAAACTAAGATTACATAACATCACATCAAAAGCTGCTCTAAAATACAGAAGTGAAATTTGGATTTTAAATAATAGAAACTCTCATAAACTTAAAGTAAGCCAAATGCGCTTCTTACGATCATTGTTAGGACTTAATAGACTGGATCACCAAAGGAACACTATTATCAGAGGAAAACTTGGAGTAACAAGTTTAAATGAAGATATACAAAGATACCAACAAGAATGGAAAAATCATCTGAGGAGAATGGCAAGAATTAGACTTCCAAAATTGGCATTCCAATATACCCCAACTGGACATAGGGACCAAGGAAGACCAAAACATCGGGCATCTTCGCTAGGTTTACCGTACAGGCCACAGGGCCTAGAACGAATTTGTCCATGATGATGATGATGATGTTTGACTGTTTGAATTTCATCTCCACATTTACAAGTTGCATTTGATGACATTTTAAATTTATATAAATATGCCTGAAATTTTCCATGTCCGGTTAAACATCGAATTAATATGAAACTGGGAACTATAATTGGACATTTTAAAAATATATTTATCATATTTTGATTGTATTAATTTGTATTTCTCCCACATCATTGATTCCGAAAAGAACGGTTGATTGAATGAAAATAAAATAACTATAACAAAAATAATCCAATGTCTCTAGAAAAGGGTAAACTATATATAGTGATCGTCACAAGTAACAAACCACGAATTAATCTAATAGTTATTTAGACGACTATTACAAAAGCATAGGTTTAGGAATGAGATATTCAAGTCAGAACACGACTGAAGGGAGCGATCTAAGAGTAGCGAGTTACTAAACCTAATTTTGTAACGTGTTGTCTACAATATTTTATCTACGTTCTACATCATTACATTATTATTTATCACACCGCTTCACTAGACTCTCTGTGATACACATAACATAGATACCCGGATCCCTTGAGCACAGTGTCCTTGACCAAGGAAGACCAAAACATCGGTGGAAAGATCAAGACCATCTTCGCTAGGTTTACCGTACAGGCCACAAGGCCTAAAACGAATTTGTTCATGATGATGATGATGAATACTTTGGGTTATTGTATTCATTATTCTCTAGAAATAAAAAAGATAAAATTTAGAATCCATTTATTTATGTTCGAAAACACGTGTGCCATTATAACTAATACATCCACATACTAACGCTAGGCTAGAACCTCATGCTACCAAAAATTCCAAGTTCCGAAGGTCCTTTAAGCCCTAAGAAAACCAACAGTTCGTAATACCATCAGATAACTTCTGAAATAATAGATCAGATTAAAATTGTTTTTTTTTTAATTAAACGTGTTGAAGAATTTAAATATCTTGGATCTATAATGGGGCACGCCGTAGCGTAGTGGTTAAGGCACTGAGCTACAAGCCGGAGGGTCGAGGGTTCAAGTCCCGTTGTGGTCAGGATTTTTAAACTGACCCAAACCCTCTGGCGGCACTATGGCCCTGGGGTCGACTCAGCCTCTAACTGAAATGAGCACCAGGCGCTTGTTCTGGGGTAAAGGCGGCCGTCACGCAGGGCTGACAACCCGGCTGACATAAAGTGCCGATTGTCTAGAAAAAGTGGGAGCCTTAACCTCCTGATACCCCAAGGGCCTCCTGAGGCCTGTTGTGGGATCACTTTACCTTTACCTTTTGGATCTATAATATATAAATCTGGTACTTGTGAAAAAGATATTAGGATTTTTAAACTGACCCAAACCCTCTGGCGGCACTATGGCCCTGGGGTCGACTCAGCCTCTAACTGAAATGAGTACCAGACGCTTGTTCTGGGGTAAAGGCGGCCGTCACGCAGGGCTGACAACCCGGCTGACATAAAGTGCCGATTGTCTAGAAAAAGTGGGAGCCTTAACCTCTTGCTATCCCAAGGGCCTCCTGAGGCCTGTTGTGGGATCACTTTACCTTTACCTTTTGGATCTATAGGCCTAATATATAAATCTGGTACTTGTGAAAAAGATATTAACAGAGTAAATTGTGCAAGGAAGGCGATTAGATCCCTGAATGGTCTTTTATGGAATAGAAATTTGACCAGAAAAACAAAAAAAGGGATTATACAGACAATAATAGAAAGTATACTTACATATGGATCAGAAAGCTGGACAATAAATGAAAGGATGCAGAAAAGAATCTTGGCGACAGAAATGGATGGATTACGGAGAAGTATGAGAATATCCAGGCTACAACATATTCGAAATACATATATCAGACAAGAAATGGATGCACAGGAAACTGTTATCGATAGGATAACAAAGAGAGCTCTACAATGGTATGGACATGTACAACGGATGCCGGAAGACCAGTGGCCTAAACAGTTGCTGGATTGGATGGTACCAGGCAGAAGGAGAAGGGGAAGAAGTAGAAGAACATGGTATGAGGGAATAAATGATGCCATGATGAAGAGGGGTATGGAAGATGGACAATGGGAATATAGGAATCTCTGGAAAGCAGAAATCAAGGGCAAACTGCTGTAAAGTGGAAAGCCTGTATTAAGTAAGTAAGTTAAAATTGTTTAACCGTGTTTTAAATTATGTAGAGGTGGTGGTATATCTAATTCCGCGTACCACCCACTTACAAGTACCACTGCAAGTGTCTGCACATTACCACTTCTATCTTAAGATCCAGTATTACGTACACACACATTCATAATTTGGCTCTATGCCTCCACCTACCTCTAAACTGTGCTTACTTTTCCACACACGCTACACACGTTATATGGCGATAAAAGAACTCTCTTCCCTTATTGCATAACATGAATAGTCTCTCTTACACAAGCATTCAAAGTCAAGTCTACAAATGCAAGAAACTTTCAAATATGCTATCCAGAGCCATCTAAAACCCACGCACAAACCGAACCCCAAAAATGTATTCCTATCCAGCTGTGTAAAGGGGAAGGAGTAGGAGAGTAGACTGGAGTTATGTTTTTCGTCACATAACATAACAAAAACTGGGGAGCAGGATCAGGAAGTTGTGAAAACTGACATAAAACATGATAAAATATATGATTTCACTTTATTACTGGTAGGTGCACGACCGAGTAATTCCAGTTTATGTTCGGTGTAGAGTTTAATATAACCGATACTGGAATGCGATATAAATAGCTCTCTCATTTGTGTAGGAGAGCCCCACACTATGATATTATCCACCTTGCACCAATGCCTGTCATTAAATGTAATGCGACTAATATAAACATTTCAACGTTCACTTGTTATCGTTATGCTTCACTGAAATTTTCGCCCACCTGCCGCAATGTTAAATACAATCAGTCTTCCTCCGACGAGTGATTTTGGAAATAAACAGGATTAAAATCCTATATATTATAATTAACCCATCCACTTCAGGTTTAAATGCTCAATGCATTTCCCAGAAACCAGATATAAGTTACTGTAAATTATATTGTCTATTTTCAGACATTCAAAACAAACAAAAGATAGCGGCATTTGAGATCACAATAAGAGCTCTGGCTTCCTATGAAGACCATGCAGTTTATTGTTATGCAGTCTTCTCCATTCACCAGTCTGTCCATCTCTCTTTGGTCCAAAAAAATTCCTAAGAATTTACTATCAAATACTCGTAAACTCCTTTCCTGCCTTAAAGCAAGAGTCCATGGTTTGTGGCCTATATTTGTCTAAATTGAATGAATAAGTCACTATGTACAATGAAGGGAGAGGACCTCTTACTTGTTACTCCGTGGACAGTTACTCCAAATGAGAAAATGATTGCATTTTAAGCCTACATTATGATCTACTGTACCTAACATTTTTATATTGTTCACTAACACTCTTCACTAACTTTCTTAATGCCTAACAAGACCAAAATACATTCCTGTACTGTTCATAAATGTTAACTAAAGATTATCCTGCTAAGGGATGTACAAAATATTCCAAAATATATAACAGCGGAGTAAAGTGAGTGTACCTCGCCTTCTGAGGCGAATGGGTTAAGAAGAAGAAGAATAATCTAGACTGAAAAGCAATTTTTTTAAATAGAACTCTTGCTTACTTACTGACACTATCGAACCCGTAGGTTCATGGCCGCGCGAACATAAGCTCTCCATACATCCCTATCCTGAGCTAATGCTTTCCAATAATTCACTGTATAATCTACTTCCATCAAATCATAGTTAATGTTATTCTCCCACCTCATTCTTGGTCTACCAACTGGGCGTTTTCCGTCTGGCTTTATAACTCTACTTGTATTATTTAATAGTATATTACGATGCGAGGTTGGGAAGTGGTTTTTTACAGAATTGAGGAAAATATTTAAAAACCGAGCGATAGCGAGGTTTTTAATTTCCGATATTCTGTAAAACACTTCACAAACGTGCGTTGTACATTTTTTTTTTTTTTGCGCGATGGTGTTTTCAAAGTAATAAATAATAGTAGAATAATAATATCTTTGTTGGAAATATTTTCGTTCGTTATAAACAATTGACTAACGTTAACAGTGTGCGCAATATTTATTAGTTTAAACTACAGGAGGCCGTGTCACCAATCAGTTGTAAAATGGCGCTAAGTACATATTTATTGTTTTATATCTTTTCAAATAAAGTTCAGTTAATTTAAAATGTAGTGATTTGTTTCGTACAATGTAGCCTATATTATCACTACCTTTTGGATATATTTTTGTTTATAAATTGTACTTAGTACACATAGAGGCCAGTGGGTTTACTTCGCACACGTGGTTTGTTAATATGTAATATTACAGTATAGTTATTTAGGTTGGCAACCTCGGAATGTAGGAAGTTGAACTTTCAATCATGGTCGCCACTGCTGTAAGAACGACAAAACGCACTATCGCGCAAACAAAAGTTATTTTAGTTTTTGTGCGAATTTTCTTTGTAAACATTGTTGCTGTTTCAAAATATAAATATTTTTATACTAACTATATTACGATACTTTCAGTGCCTTCTTGTCTGCGTTTTCCTTTCTTAATGCCTGAACAATCGATCTATGATTATCTATACGCTTTAAAGTTTATAATCATGTTGGTAAGTCCATTTTTATTTCGGGACTAACCCCCAAACGACGAGATACCACTGACGGTGTGTACATTTATCTTCTTCTTCTTCTTCCTTCCAAGTATTAGGCCAAGGCCTGTTACGATCCTATAGAAAATTTTCCCTCCAGCGTTTCATAGGACGACCCAGTGATCTTCGTCTTCTTGGTATATAATTATAAAGAGCTTTGGGGATCCGATTTGAACTCATTCTTTCAAGATGGTGTTTCCAATTTAGTTGGTAATGTTTAATATATTCCAAAATTGGCGTAGTCTTCAATTCTTTTAAGATATCGGTGTTCCTTTTCCGACCCCATCTGGTGTAACCCGGTGTTCTGCGCATGAATCTCATTTCACAAGCCGTTATTCTGCTTTCATGTTGTTTTCTTAGTGTCCATGCTTCACTACCATAGGTCAACACTGGTCTAGCCAAAGTGTTATATAAACGTAATCTGGTGTTCTTTTGTACAAGGGATGGTTTCATAACTTGATTAATAATTCCTAAACTTTTATTATAACTAGTAACCTTTTCATCCCAGATTGAGAGATAATATCCAAGATATTTAAATTGATTAGATCTCTCTACATTTTATTCTGGAGACAGATTTTACTTTGTATGGGGTCCTTCCCATGAAATGCCATTTATCATTTAGTATTTTGAAAGTACTAATAAATTACACCAACTTTAAAAACGTGTGCTACAAACGGTCGGAAACCGCATTTGAATTCAGCATGAAAAGTAGATTCAGTAAAGTTCTGCGTGAAAAAAGTGGCCTGTTGAGAAGACATTCACAACACATGCAGTTTTTAAGGATCGTCTTTGATCACCATTGAGGTAACTAAAACAAACGTACCTGAGAGATCCAGTCGTCCTCAATTTTAAACTGCAGAGGCCTTTCGGATTAATATCAATTTTCAGCCTTTTCTCAGTATTGCTTCATATTGTAAGAAGGAAGTGTCAACTATGGGTATTTTTTGTTTACCATTCTTCCATTTTCGGCTTCTTTTAAAATGTAATGTTTTTTTTCTAAAATATTTATTTTATTGTTATTATATTCTTAATGTATTATCAAAAGCGCATATTTCATTGTATCTATTTGGCACTCGAAATGTCGAAAGAATGCACAAAATTTTCGAAAAATGGCTTAAAAAATCGAAAATTTTTAGCAAGAACAATAAGTTATTATATATATATATATATATATATATATATATATATATATATATATATAACTTATTAATCTAGAAAGAAAAGTATTTACTAGCGTGTAAGACCCATTAAAAGTTATTTGCGTAACTGGATTTTTCTTCAGATTATTATTAGAAATTGTCAAAATATCCGCTGTACCCTATATTAAAATGTTTTGTGGTTCTTCTTATACAAGCCTAGTTTTATTACAACTATTGCATGTTAATTTACAGACGCCTTTGCTTTTACATTTGTCTATATCTTCTATTTTGTTAAGCACTATGTTACTCGTATTTTATTGTCCACCTTAGCAAAACACATCACGGAACAAGCCACCATACAGATACATGTCAGGTTTTTTTATTAAAAACAGCCCTCGTCAAAAAGAAAGTTAATTTATTTTTATTTAGGAGAAGTAAAAAAAAACTATGTACAGTCTACATACTTTCATACTTTGCAGTACAAAATATTTATGACAATTCTACAGGATATATGTGTGTGTGTGTGTGTGTGAGTGTGTGTGTGTGTGTGTGAGTGTGTGCGTGTGCGTGTGTGTGTGTGTGTGTGTGTGCGTGTGCGCGATATATTCAGGTTGTAATAAAAATCTCCTATTGTAATACCATCGTTATCTCATTTTCGAGAAAAAGTGACAAGGGCTGTTTCAATGAAAACAGATCTCAATTAATAACACGCTTTTGATAATACGCAAAGAATGCCACAATAATAAAATTAATATTTTAGACGGAAACGGATTATATTAAATGAAAATATATCCACCGATCCCAACACCCTCTACAAAATCCTCACAACATGAAACAATGTAGAATAAACGCTGAATATGGACTACAGTCCTAGAGGCCTCCGCAGTATTACATTATAGTTAACGATGATTGGGTAATTCAGGTAAATTGTTTTAATACATCTTCAGCATACATACTGTAAGCTTATATCAGAAATATGCGCCGTTAAATTATCTAAAAAACAGAAATCCTAACGCCTATCAA
Organism: Diploptera punctata; assembly: GCA_030220185.1. NCBI lineage: Eukaryota > Metazoa > Arthropoda > Insecta > Blattodea > Blaberidae > Diploptera > Diploptera punctata. The sequence goes on from JASPKZ010007572.1 coordinate 454,295, forward strand.
CAAAAATTCACATCTAGATCGAAATAAGAGTATAGCATAACATTTCAGTAATGGTAAAAATGTATTTCATATAAAAATGTGAGCAGTTACAAACATAAATATTATTTTTTGGCAGAGAAACTTCTCGGTGTAAGATTTATATAGAAGGCGTGTGAAGACATTTTATAACACCTTGGTTGAGTTGGCATACAGAAATAACTCTGACCAATAAATATGTGCGAGATAAATCAGAAATCTTTGCATTAACTGTGGTGATTTTAAAATCCATTTATACTTGGCCAAAGTAAAAAATAAACAATTCCAACCTACTCAAACAAATCACACACACTACTGTATGTTGTTCTATTTTGATAAGATACCAAAGACAGTCCGTCGAACCAATAGATGCAGGATCAATTTACATATGCTATATCCTATTTCTAACTTTCTTACTTACTCACTGGCAATAGTGAACCCGTAGGTTAATGGCCGCGCGGACATAAGCTCTCCATATATTCCTATCCTGTGCTAATGCTTTCCAATCATTCCCTGTATAATCTACTTCCCTCAAATCATAGATAATGTTATTCTCCCACCTCATTCTTGGTCTACCAACTGGGAGTTTTCCCTCTCGTTTTCCTACAAGAAGCTTCCATTCAAGTCTTTCATTCCCCATACGTGCAACATTTCCTGCCCATCGCAGTCTACGAGACTTAACTGTTCTTATTATAGCTGGCTTTCTATAAAGACCATGTAGTTCATTGTTATGTAGTCTTCTCCATTCACCTATCTGTTCATCTCTCTTTGGTCCAAAAATGTTACTGAGTACTTTATTCTCAAATACTCGTAATCTCCTTTCATCCCTTAAACTAAGAGTCCATGTTTCGCACCCATATAATATAACTGGTAGAATAATAGTTTTATACATTTTCAGTTTAACGTTTTTTTGAAAGGAGTTGGGACGTCAAGAGTCTCTGCAATGCATAATAACACGCATTTCCAGAATTGAGTCTACGTTTAATTTTTTTGTGCATCTCATTCCTATTTGTGATTATTGTTCCTAGGTATTTGAATTCAGCCACTTCCTCAAAATTTCCCTCATTTGTCATTAGCTGTCCATTTCCATTATATAATGTATTTCTACGTGTGACCATATATTTAGTTTTTTGATATTTACTTCCAGTCCTAATTTCTTAGTGTTACTCAATAGTGTGTGCATGTTGTCCTTTAGTACCTCCTCGCTATTTCTAACAGCAAATTTAATTGCAATATTCATTTTACTTAAAAAAAACTTTATTTACATTCTGTTGGAGTCTAATGTTTAAAAAGAGTTTGTTTTAAAAATCTTGGCGCAGAGCTACGGGACTTGCGCTGGTTAGGTCTCCATGGGAGAAGAAATTTTCTCATGGTATTTCGGCCAGTATGGGACCGGTGCCCACCCAGCATCGTGAGGCAATTGGGTAGCTACAATAAGTAGCGGCTCCAGGTTGAGGAACCAGCTATAACGGCTGGGGGACTCGACATGCTAACTACATGTCACCCCTACACTGGCTGTTGATCATCTACCTCTGTGATTGACACATGTGGATGTGAAGGGCCAGCAGCCGTCTGGTAAAAGGGCAACCGCTGAAAAGTGGAAAGACCCTCAATCGGAATCGGTTCTTCCCTCCATTTCTGAAGCCTTTATGAACCTATGGATCCCCATCCACGAATAGATCTTCATGGGGCATATGGTGAGTCGCAACTATAGCGTGCTCATAATGCGTGCATTCGATTTATATTCAGGATAATGGAATATTTTACACGGCTTTAAAATAACATAAACGAACCAAGATTTATGACATTCTGTTAGCACATACCATAATAATCTGGTACAAGTTGATGTCAGTGGGTGGTATAGAATGCTATCCGGATCTTGACGGATTCCGTTCCAGAGTTAAGTTATTTATACATTTTCATGGCATAATTAATTAACTCACTGGTACTATCGAATCCGTAGGTTCATGACCGCGCGGGCATAAGCTGCCCATACATCCCTATCCTCAGCTAATGTTTTTCAGTTATTCCCTGTATATGATTTATTTTAGGAAGTAATATTTTGAGATTCTTCTAATCAAGTTTTTTTTTTTTTTTGAGTTTAGAGATATCTTATCTCAACTGAGTTAAGATATCTCTAGACTCAAAAACAACTTGATTCCTCAAATCATAGTTAATGTTATTATTTTTTTTTCATACTGTTTTTTCCTTTTTTTCCTTTTTGTTTTACCTGTTTTGTTAACTTTCTTTTGTTCACACATAGACACAAGGACAGGACACACACACCCAGGCCCACGGTGGAGATTTAAAATCCCCTACCACGCCAGGAATCGAACCCGGGTGGCCACGGCGACGTACAAAATGTACCTTACTTCAGTTTCCTCAACTTTTTTTTTATTCCTTCTTTATTTAAGTTTTTGTTAACTTTCTGTTATTCTCACATACAGACACATGGACAAGACACATACCCAGACCCAAGGTGGAGATTAAAAATCCCCTACCCCGCCGGGAATCGAACTGGGGTCGCCGGAGTGGAAGGTTGGGACTCTACCGACTACGCCACGGCGACGGACATTTAAATGTTTAACTATGTATTCAGTTGTTGGATTACACTGCGGATTTTTTTTCTTGTTTATACTGGTTTTCTTTATTGTTTTACCTTTATCTTTGTTTGTTTTACCTGTTTGTTAACTTTCTTTAATTCTCACGTAGACACAAGGACAGGACACACACACACCCAGACCCAAGGTGGAGATTTAAAATCCCCTACCCCGCCAGGAATCGAACCCGGATCGCCGGAGTGGAAGGTAGGGACTTATGCATTTAGTTTTCAGAATATTTTACAATATTGCAAACTAATCAGCACCGAGACAAACAATATCCATGAAATCAGCTAAAAAGGTCAAAGAAATAAATAAAATATAATGAAGAGGTGTGTATTATAAAGAATGGATAGCAGTATGATGCAATATGAATCATTGAAGCCATTGATAATTTAAATACTTTTTTTTTCAGGAAAGAATAATCATTCCGATGACGTCGACAATCTTTGACTTCTCAAAATAACCACAGCGCGCCCTCCGGCTCCGCTACCGGATGTTATGTCATTCTCCCAAAAGTTCATCTCTTTACTATGTTACTATTAATATAATATTATTGATATTCACATTTCCTTTATTTATTTATTTATTTAAGATAATCAAAACGAAAAAATATATGTCACAGAAAATGATCTCCATGAGAATAATGAAATAAAACATTTCATGATTTTGAAGTGAAATAAGCAGGAAACGCGTAGGTTTTACTTGTACCCAGGTTATGCTAACTACTTTTTTTTAATCATTCCTGATATCACGTCTCATTCTCAAATTAAATTGTTATACATTTACATATTTGGTGCCTTGTAATTTATGTTTTGTTTCTGATATTACAGCTAATGAAATCCCCTTTTTGCATAATATATCGTCTAATTGATCACCTTTATAGTTAATGCCTTGTACATTCCATGTGCTAAAAAGCATTTCCCCCCCCCCAAGAATTGTCCTTTTTCAAGCTTTGATCGTCGTAAGTTTAATCCTTCCGGGAAATTCTCGTATAAGACTTGAAAGCATAATAATAGTCACTTCGATTGGTTGCTGGCCAAAGGAAGGCAAGACCAGTGATGGGGCTTTTATAGAGATCTAGTCATAAGTAATGCCACGAGTGAATTCCAATTTATCTAGAGAATTTGGAAATCAAGAGTGGCATTTGTTAGGACTATTTAACGAATAAAATTAAGCTGTTTACTCACAAATAATTATTTAACTATAGTTATTTTAAAATACTTATATATTTAATGTAAACGGCGATGTTTGAAAACAAATGAGAAACGATAGGTACGCTTCATCTGCTTCTTTTGTTTATCACTGCAACCAGATCATAGTATTTATTGCCAAAGGAACGCAATATTGTAAGAATGTTCTCTGGTGGAGAAAAAAATGAAACACATCAAACTGTATATTAATTATTTCTGATGTCGTATGATGTAAATATGACAATTATATTTTTCTGGATTGTTACCTGGGAAAAAACACATTTAAGAAAGTGCAAACAGTGGTTTCTTTTTTTGGTGGTATAATCAATTGCTACAAATGTTTTTAAATTAACGCCCGCATGCGGCATGTGTTGACATCTATGCACTATATATACAATCTGGTAGCCGTATTTCTTATAGGCTCAGTCACTGGAAAATAATAGTCAGACCTGTTGAGAATATTAAAAAGGAGGAGCTTTCTTTAATATGGTAATTATAACACTGATAAACATTTCGTGAAACACGACTCTGATTGGTTGTAAAACAGAAATCATTGAAACGTGATTGGTCATTGACTCCCATTTGGAGCATGAGTTAAATAGTCAATTTAAATATCTTGGATAGTATCTCTCTATCTGGGATGAAAAGGGTATCCCTGAAAAAATTACTAGTTATAATAAAAGTTTGGGAATTATTAATCAAGTTATGCAACCATCCCTTGTACAAAAAAAATACCAGATCACGTTTATATAACACTTTGGCTAGACCAGTGTTGACCTATGGTAGTGAAGCATGGACACTAAAAAGACAACATGAAAGCAGAATAACGGCTTGTGAAATGCGCAGCGGGTTACACCAAATGGGATCGGAAAAGGAACACCGATATCTTAAAAGAAATTAAGACTACGCCAATTTTGGAATATATTAAACATTACCAACTAAATTGGAAACACCATCTTGAAAGAATGAGTTCAAATCAGATCCCCAAAGCTGTTTATAATTATATACCAAGAGGACGAAGATCTCTGGGCGGTCCAACGAAATGCTGGAGAAAAATTTTCTGTAGGATCGTAATAGGCCTTGGCCTAATACTTGGAAGGAAGAAAAAGAGGAAAATATTTACATATTTAAACGATAAGAACAACTCCTCACCCACGATTTTTATAATTTAACCTTTAGCATGGTTAACAAGTTAACTATAAGCAACAGATTATTTACTTTAAAAGTTTATATTATTTTTGTACCTTGTGTATCAGGGTTAATTAAAATATATGTATATTTGATTAAAATATTCTCGAAGAATTTGAAGCTAATATATTAATAAATTTATTGTTTCAAAAATATTAATAATTAGTCAAAAGGCATTAAATTTGAATATTTTAAATACACTCTTCTTTTAATTTTTGTATTTCAGAAGAGTAAACCAAAAATCAATATGGTGATATTTTATTTAAATGTCCACCGCTGTGGTCTCGACGTAGCGTGCTGTCTTGTCATGCAGTGGGCCTGGGATCGATCCCCGGTCGGGACAAATTTCCTAGATGATATATTTTTTTCGGGTTTTTCAACTCACTTGTTTTTAAACTGACCCAAACCCCCTGGCGGCACTATGGCCCTGGGGTCGATTCAGCCTCTAACGGAAATGAGTACCAGACGCTTGTTCTGGGGGTAAAGGCGGCCGTCATGCAGGGCTGACAACCCGGCTGACATAAAGTGCCGATTGTCTAGAAAAAGTGGGAGCCTTAACCTCCTACTACCCCAAGGGCCTCCGGGCCTGTTGTGGAATCACTTTACTTTTTTACTTCTCACCTGTAAAACAAATATCAGGAAACTTTAAGGACCAAACGGTTCCCGATCACTCATTTGTTAACATATTAATTAAGTTTAGGATTAAAGTCTCTCCTGGCGCATGACATCACCCATCATATATCATCGGACCAGCGTAACTCCACCTTCCAGGCGCCCTATACTCGGAAGTGGGTTGCAATAACGCCATGCTAGGAGAGAATGCCAGAATGTCAAAATGAAAACGTGGTGGCATTGAATAAAAAAATATATTTAAATTTACAAGGTTGTTACTGCTTGCGATCTCGGAAATAATGAGCTGTAACTTGAAAGAATCGGATCTAACGTCGGTAACAAAACACGCTATTTTATCAATCAATACTCTCGAACTAGTTCAAATATTTACCGCAGATGGCGAACGAAGCTATGCGATCATTGTATCCTCTATACAGTAATTGTAGAACTAAGCTATCTAAAGCTATTGTAACTAAAAATTGTGAAATTTAAGGAACAAAACAAATTGCACGTTAAAATAAAACAATTTATTTATACTTTCTATTTTGTATAATTATATTTTTATAAGCAACACTAATGAAAATATAATTATATTTTTTTTGTGTTTATAATGAAATTGAGTTCAAAAAATTCAAAGCAATATTTTCCTATGGTGGGATAATATTTATAAAATTCAAAATACTACGATATTTATGTACCTAACCAGCCTCATGGGCTAGTGGTAAGCGTTTCTCACTACGAGTTGATTAGGTCTCAGGTTAGATTCCCAGTCAGACCATACGAATTTTACTTTAAAGGGAATTATTCCTGTGGTTGCCCATGGTCTGGAATTTAGGCAAGTTTAGGTGGCGCGTCATTATCATTTATCGTCAATCATATCATCGGGGTAACGTAACTCTACTTTTCAGTTGCCCCAACCAAAGAAATTGATTACATTTCCGCCAATGCCAGGGGTTAATGCCAGAAATGTCATATAAGACAACCTGGTGGCATTGAAAGAAAACAAGTTTCATGGCTGCTCTCCATATATCCCTATAATTAGCTATTTTTTTCAACTATTCCTTGTATAATATGCACCATCCTCAAATCAGGTTAATGTTATTCTCCCACTGCATTCTTGACCTACCTACTGCAAGCTTTCCCTCTGGTTTTCCTACAATAAATTTCCATGCCCTTCTTTCATATACTATGCACTGTCTTGCTCGTTGCAGATTATGAGAAATAATTGTTCTTATTACTTCTAGTTTGCCACTAATGTCTTATAATTCATGTTATGTTGTTTTCTCCATTCATTCATCAATTTATTTCTCTTTGGCCAATAAAGTTTTCTAAGGACTTTATTCTCAAATGTCCCGTGCCGTACTCGAGTGCACCATGGCGCAGAGCTAGGGACTTGCGCTGGTTCGAGTCTCCATGGGGGAAGAAAATTTCTCATGTAATTTCGGCCAGTATGGAGCCGGTGCCCACCCAGCATCGTGAGGCATTTGGGTAGCTACAATAAGTAGCAACTCCAGGTTGAGAAGACCAGCTATAATGGCTAGGGGACCCGACATCCTGACCACATGTCACTCCTACACTGGCTTATGATAGTCTACCTCTGCGATTAACACATGTGGACGTGTGGCCAGCATCCGGAATATAGGCCAAGGGCCTTCTAGGCCTGTTTCATGTTTTATTTTTATTCTCAAATACCCATAATCATTTCTCCTCTCTTAAAGTAAGAGATAATGTTGTGCATCCTTCTTCTTCTACTTCTTCTCATTAAATTAGGCCCACAGCCCATTCTTTCTCAGTGTTTCAGCTGATCCTATCCCATCTGTTGGTAGACTGTCCCTTGCCACATGTACAATTCTGTCAAATGCCATGCAAATATATGTTGGTTCCATTATCCACCGAGTCACCTATTGATTGAATATTTAACTGCCTTTTAATATCTTCACGTCTTATCTATTCTTGTTTTAGGCATGGTTTTCCTTACATACTTACTCACTGGCATTATCGAACCCGTAGGTTCATGGCCGCGCGGACATAAGCTCTCCATACATCCCTATCCTGAACTAATGCTTTCCAATCATTTCCTGTATAATCTACTTCCCTCAAATCATAGTTAATGTTATTCTCCCACTTCATTCTTGGTCTACCAACTGGGCGTTTTCCCTCTGGCTTTCCTACAAGAAGCTTCCATGCAAGTCTTTCATTCCCCATACGTGCAACATGTCCTGCCCATCACAGTCTACGAGACTTAACTGTTATTACATCTGGCTTCCTATAAAGACCATGTAGTTCACTGTTATGTAGTCTTCTCCATTCACCTGTCTGTTCATCTCTCTTTTGTCCAAAAATTTTCCTAAGTACATTATTCTCAAATACCCATAATCTCCTTTCCTCCCTTAAAATAAGAGTCCATGTTTCAAAAAATTATTTTCATTTGTCTCTAGAATCTGTTTCATTCTATAAATATCCGCTCTTGTCTTATAACCATATGTCAACATTGGACGTATAACTCCTTTATAGACTTTTGTCTTGATATTCTTATTTAAGTATTTGTTTTTCCATATAACATCATTCATGCATCCTGCTATTCTCACTGCTTGATAGCTTAATATGCAACTTTATTCTGCAATTATGATGATCTTGTAGAATATTTCCGGGCTGTTGGCCATGGTCTTGAAGCTTGTAGTTCCTCCATGTTTCACCTGAGACTGCGTCCAGCTTCCTCAAGGCTTGTCCTGAGACTGGCAATTTTGTCTACTACCTGCCCTATTTACACATTCATCCGCAGAGAACACGTCGCAGATAAATGTATAAATAGGGGAGGTAAGTAAAGTGATACCACAACACACCCGGAGGACCTTGGGGTAGTAGGAGGTTAAGGCTCCCACTTTTTTCTAGACAATCGGCACTTTATGTCAGCCAGGTTGTCAGCCCTGCGTGACGGCCGCCTTTACCCCCAGAAAAAGTGTCTGGTACTCATTTCCGTTAGAGGCTGAGTCGACTCCAGGGCCATAGTGCCGCCAGAGGGTTTGGGTCAGTTTAAAAATCCTGACCCCAACAGGACTTGAACCCTCAACCCTCCGGCTTGTAGCTCAGTGCCTTAACCACTACGCTGTAGTCGACAAAATTACCAGTCTTGAGACAACCCTTGAGGATGCTGGATGCAATTTCTGGTGAAACGTGGGGGAACTACAAGCTTCAAGACCACGACCAACAGCCCGGAAATCTTCTACAAGATCATTGTAATTACTTCGGCCGTGAAAGCCTAAGTCAATATATTATTCTGCAATGCTCCACAGCTTGACATTTTATTACTATTACTTGTACTGTTATGGTTCTTCCTGGTTTTAACTTACATGTTAAGGAGAGTTTACCTTATATTCATTGTGTTGAGTTTTTTAACCTCAAATATTTTGATTTATTGTATAATAATTTGCATTTGTAATACTTGCTCAAGATAGGCATATATATATATATATATATGTCCACCACTGTGGTCTCGAGGTAGCGTGCTACCTTGTCATGCAGCGGGCCTGGATTCGATCCCCAGTCGGGGCAGTTTTTCTGGGTGAGGTTTTAATCGGGGTTTTTCCTCACCTGTAAGACAAATGTCAGGAAAACTTTAAGGCCCAAACAGTCCCCGAAATCATATGGTCATCATCATCCTTATCATCTCATCATCATAATCCTTCACCAGTGTGGAAAGCAATGGGAACCTACAATTCCCTAGTAAAGTTGCAAAGCATAGTATGACTGCAGTGAAAGACCTGCCCTCGGGCAGAATTACTATGGATGGATTTGATTGAAGATGTCATGAGAGGCATGCGATCAACACACCGACTCATTGAGACATCTAAGGTATTACTTAGGATGTTTGAGGTCAATAAATTTTGCTTAGAGCCTAAAAATCTTCAGACTCAGGATGTGATGGTAAGAGAAATATCAAAATATTATGGATTTTGAAAACTATTATAAAAAATGACTTGCAGATGATTTCACAATTCTCTACACTCTACTTCAAACGTCTACGCAGCAAGAACACACACAGTTGTCTAGCCTTGAGGCTGGCGTTGGACCCTGATTGGCAGTTTGGTGAGATAATGAGGGGAAACAGCCAATGAGAGTCCAATGCCGGCTTCAAGGCTAGACAACTGTACTCTTGCTGCATACATGTTTGAAATAGAGTGTAGTTGTAGATAAAAGAACAAGACAAAAGGGGGATGGAAGCCAGCTGGCATTAATAGTAACCAAAATCTACTTGACAACAAAGATGGGAGTCTCAAAAATATCTCCATGAAAGATCTGTTTTGCGAGTTAATGTGTATATATCAAATTCAATTTGTTAGAATTATTACCTCATAATTACTATTGTCATGTTTTTGATAAAACTAAACAGGAGGTCTTATTGAACATAATGCAGATTAATTAAAACATTTTGTCTGTTCATTCTTACCTCTTAGGGCCGCATGCAAATACATTAGTCTCTACTCAAATTACTTCCAATCACTGGTGAGCTGACTTTCCGTGAGCAAGTGCAAAGATCGAATTAATGGCCGACTTACTGGTCATGCATGAAAGTCGACGTTTTCGTAATATTGCCAATGAATTACCCTGAATTCTCAGCAATAAAATCACTTCCATTATTTTCGTCTGCTATAGAGGAACGCATTTACGCTTGCGTCCCGCAAATAATACCATATACAACGACGTCTGCATCACGCAATATTACGCCGATTCTCCTGTTCTTCCAGTTGAATTCTTTGGTAGACTCTATCAAATTCCTCTTCTCCGTGTAGACCGAAAACATGATCGAAGTCTTCAAGGTCCGACATCTTGGATAAAGCGGCAAAGTTTCAAACTACATCAGTTACCATCGGTTCCCTTTGGGATTCTCACGATAAGTTTCTATCTTGAGCTATGATCTTAAGTTACCTCGTCAGGTAGCTTACAATTATTATCGCATGAATAGATTTCTGAGTAAGCAAAATGTATTAGGATGAAACTTTCTCAGCAGAGAACGCCTTTTACGGTCTAATGCGTTTATAAATTGACCCTTAGAGTTGTTTTCATCGAACATGTGTTTCAGAGCTTCTCAGCTCCATCGTCAGCGATTACAGACTGAATTTTCTCATGTTGTCGACCCTGATTCTTGATTCCTGCTCTCTTTGCCTCTGGTCTAATGAATTTACTAATGAGGTTCCTTTCTGCGGGAATTTCAAAGTTCATAATTCTTTCCTTGTTCTTCTGTGTATAGATTTTTTCCCTGATTCTTGACTTCTGCTCTCTCTGTCCCTGGTCCAATGAATTTACTAATGAGTAGGGCAAGGCATTTAATGACCTATAAATTGGTAAAAAATGCAAAATAAAAAATGCATTTATGGCCTAATAAATGCAAAAAAATGACCAATAAAATAAAAAAATGACGAATAAAAATTTAAGAATTAGAAATAAAAATACTATTTATTAGATTAAGTACTCACTTGATTACTGAATTACTCGTACATAAAATTTAACTTAACATCAAAATATTAAAAGAAAGTATAAAAAAATATATATTACAGTACCTTTTATTGCGGAAAATCCATTTCAATTACACAATGCACTTTTACAACAATTTTGAATTGTTAACAATCAGAATAAGGGTAGCATAATCTCTAAGAAATTGAATAAAATTCCTAGAAGTGGGCACATACCGTGAAAAATAGGGGTATTAGTTAGCAAAACAACTACTTAACTCCAAGAAATTGTATATACAAGGAAAAATATTGAATTATAATAAAAAATGTTAAATCAAATACAGATAATGTCACAGCCATCCAGAAAAGTGTTAAAAATGATCAAAATGACCTAAAAATTGCCAAAAAATGACCTATCCTAAAAAAGTTAAGAAAATGCAAAAAAAAATGCCCTAACGAATTGCTTTTATTTAATTTTCATATATTCAAGCAATGTTTTAACCTTCATAAGAAGAAGATGCAAAATCATTAATTGCCTTGCACTACTAATGAGATTCCTTTCTCCGGGAATTTCAAAATTCATGATTCTTTCCTTGTTCTACTGTACGAAATTCTTTTGAAATTCCCGGAAAAAGGAACATTAGTAAATTCATTGGACCACAGGCAGAGGGAGCAGGAGTCAAGAATCAGGGCCAACAACTTGAGAAAAATCAGTCTGTAACCACTGACGATGGGGCTTAGAAGCCTTGAAACATATGTTAAACAAAAACAACCATAAGAGGTAAGAATGTACAGAATGAATGACTTAATTATTAAATAAACCTCTTAATGTTACTTCCTATTGTATTTTAAAATAAAATGAGGTAAGATATTTCCAGTCTCAAAAAAAAACTTGAATAATGAAAGCATTTCTTCACAAAAACTATCAATATTGCTACTTGTATTGACAATACCAATATCTGATGACAATTCACATTTACTAAAAAGGTGTCTTGATATGTAAATATATATGGTTATTTAAATCACAAATATGAACTTACCTCATCACAGGCAGCACAACGTGGCTTCAGCTGTTCAGCATAATGTCTCTCGCAGTACAGCAAATCATCATGCACACAGTAGGTGAGGTCCACCAGAAGTTCCAGACAAGCACTGCAGACAAAACAGGCTGGATGCCACAGTGTACGGTCTCCAAACTTAGGCGCCACAACACACACTTCTCCTGCTGATACTGTATGATGGCACTGAGGGCATTCCTGCAGTCAAATACACAGTCAACATTAAAAATATAGCAAATAAAACGAGACATTGTCAATAACATTAGATGTCCTGGTTACCTAACAGAAAAATGGCTCAGTAGAAAATTCAGAGAGATGCCACAATTTGAGAACCTTACAATAGACAGTTAATTTCAATAAACAGAAAAATTAGAAAGAAAATGTGTAAATGGATCAACGACAAATTAATTTCATTTGGCATTACTTCATTGTTTCCATAATGTTCCAAAATAAAAAGAACAATAAAATTCTGGAAAACTGGCTAATTAAAAATAAGATGGATAAAATATATAGAAAAGAATGCAAGAAATTAACAAAATTTCATACTAATCAAATGTTTTTGCAGACAAAACTCATGGCTTGCAATGGTGAAGCCATCATCCTCATTTAAAGCATATCTGTTCATGGGTAATTTTGGATGCCAGTTAATGAGAGCACATCCTTGGATTTACAAATTTTGATGCTGATATGTGGACAATATAATTTTAGTAGATAATTATAGACAGACAGTAGATGTTTTAAAACTTTTGAATATTCAAAGCAGAATCATATATATTTACCATGGAAACTTAAAATAATAAATAGATCCACATTTAATCAGAAATGAGGAAAAAGAAAAATATAATTTTGGATTTACAGGAAAAAGAAACTGATCAATCTATCTATCTTTGGGTTTTTACAGCTGCAGCCGTATATCTACATTTATATAATAACTTATTGTACTTCTGCAAAATTTTCAATTTTTTAAGCCATTTTTAAGAATCCGAAAGTGTCTTTAATGGAAACCGTGCCAAACCTCCGAAGTCTATGATCCTGGGCAACTTCAATGCTTAGCCCTCTTGCTTGCATTACTATCCTCATGCTTTCCTTCCATGTTAACTTCGGTCTCCCTTTTTTCTTCTTTCTGCTCGGTTGCCATTGATATAGTTGTTTCGGCCATCGCTCATCTTCCAAATTAAAAATATGTCCTAACCATTCTAATTCCTTCTCCTCAATTCTTTCAATTATGCTTTCTTCTACTTCCATTATGTTTCTAATTTCCGTATTTGTGACATGTTCTAATTTTGACTGTTTGGCACTTCTGCATAAAAATCCATTTCTAGAGCTGTTAGTCTATTTTTTATAGTACTTATTGATTGTCCATACCTCACTTCCATACATTGCAATAGTTTCCATCAATGTTTCACCAATATACTTTTTTGAGTCTTTCCAAATATGCTTATCCCACCATATGTAATTTAATGATGATATTATTTTGCTACTCAATTCAATTCAATTCTATGCTTTATGTTCTCTTTGCCTATACCGTCAATGTTATCCATAATTATTCCCATGTATTTAGTTTGTTTCACTTGCTTTATTTGAATTCCTTCTTCCAATATTAAATTTTCTCTTTCATTGCTATTTATTGCCAAATATTCTGTTTTTTGTAGATTTACTGTCAGACCCCATGATTCATATGCGTTTTTCAACCTTTTTATATACATTTCACACCAACATACAATATTCAAAAGCACTAATAAATGATGAAATGCCCAGGTTTGGGTCCCGGTCAGGGCAAAAATGTTTCTCTTCTAATTTAATTTGTCCAGTGAGAAGTGTTAAATTAATAATATAAACACCAATAGAAGCCCTACTGGCTTTTAAAAGTAGTGTTTATATTCCCAATAAATGTCTTCTTAATCAAGAAGCCACCATTTGCAATGATAGAAGCAAAGGCTTCAAGCATTTGGTGCGTGGGAATTACAACGTATATAAGAGAAAAATTTGCATCTACATTGGAACTCGCCCCAGTAGTTGGTAGAGCATTGGTATGGTAAATCAAAGGTCCCGGGTTTGGATCCTGGTCTGAGTGAAAATTTTTCTCTTCTAATTTAATGAAATACTCCTTTAAATACGAGTAAAAGTAAATGACCTTCATGTATTGAGATGTACTGATAACAAATATGACATCCATTTTCTTGTATCACCTCTCATTTTTCTAGCATTTTCATTTTTCGTGTTTTATAAAAATTTAATTTCCTTTGTAATACTACATTGAAATTTGAAATCACTTTTATTTCTTTCAAAAAGGGGAACATATTATTATTCATATTTTCAATTTTTTTCTTTAATTCTTCTGTTAGTAACTGCCGCCAGTAACATCTTCCTTAAGGTTCCAACAATAGTCTGCTAATATGTTTTGTTCTGATCTTCCTGCATACTTTCTCTCAATGACAGAAATATACTAGTGAAATCTCTCGCCATATTTATAACTTTCTGCATCCACGTTATGGGGGAAAAAGTTCCAATGCAAGTATAAAAAGTAAATTTTCAAGGACATATTACACCCCATACCTGATAAGATTTCAATAAATTCCTAGTAAGTTCCTTGAAGTTGTCAGCTTTCACAATTCCAAGAACTTAGAGCAATAAATGTCTTCTTAACTAAGAAGCCGCCATTTGCAAAGATAGAAGCTATGGTTTCAAGCATTTGGCGCAAGGGAATTACAACGTACATAAGAGAAAAATTTGCGTCTAGATCGTAACTCGCCTCGGTAGCTCAGTTGGTAGAGCACTTGGCCCGGAAAGCCAAGGGTCCCGGGTTCGAGTCCCGGTCTAGGCGAAAATTTTTCTCTTCAAATATAATTTATCCTTCAATGAGAAGTGTTAAATTAATAATAAAAATCGTCAATAGAAGCCCTACTGGCTATAAAGTAGTGTTAAATTCCCAATAAATGTCTTCTTAACTAAGAAGCCGCCATTTGCAAAGATAGAAGCTATGGTTTCAAGCATTTGGCGCAAGGGAATTACAACGTACATAAGAGAAAAATTTGCGTCTAGATCGTAACTCGCCTCGGTAGCTCAGTTGGTAGAGCACTTGGCCCGGAAAGCCAAGGGTCCCGGGTTCGAGTCCCGGTCTAGGCGAAAATTTTTCTCTTCAAATATAACTTAGAGTAAACTTATCTGAAAGCTAACCATGCACATTTTTTTTTTTTGTACAAAGTTATCATCATGAATGATCTCACAGATTTGTGACCCAATAAGTATGTCCTCTTTTAATTTACTATCACTGAGTTTAGGAAATTTTTCTCTTGAGTACACAGACCCCTGACCATGTTTATCCAAAGCCTTAACAAAATTTTGCATCAACTTTAATTTTATATGCAACAGTAGTAACAGAATCTTGTCTTACTCAACTACAAGATGATTCTTATCACTCTTCTCTATGGGAATTAAGTTTCTTTGCATGGGCCAATCCTCAATGATGTAATGTTTCCTTTGCTCAGCTGTCCCATTTGCAAAGAAATCAAGCTTTTTTGAGTCTGTACTATTTTACCTCAATTTAATGTTGATTTATTCTCGAACATGTTTCGATTAGTCTTCTAATTATCCTCAGCTTTGCCAGACTTGTTAGATTTATGTGGAAAACCCTGGATTTCGATGTCAGGTCCACCCTGTGGTTGGCCGAAGAACCTCCAAATGAGGTCACATTCAGTCGGTATTTCGAAATTCATAACTCTGTTTTTGTTCTTCTGAATGTAAATTTTTTCCCAAATAGTTAGTTCTTTTGTATTTCCTAACTGTTTTAATAATTTAGTGTTCGAATTTATATTATCTTTTACAGACCAAACATGAGCAGCAATTGCAAATTTTTCTATTTTCCCATTTTTAATATTTCTTATGTGTTCCATGGTTCTAATTTTCATGTTTCTTTTTGTTTTTCCTATATATATATATATATATATATATATTCACACCCTGTACATTCAATTTGATGAATTCCTGATTTTTTTTACTTTGATCGGTTTTTTAAATTTTTGTTGGTTTTTATTAGTTTATTTAAACTGTGGTTATTTTTCGGTGCTAATTTAATATTAAATTTGTCAAATATTTTTTTTGCAATTTGTTGTGTGCCCAAGGGTGATATGTGAATTTCCTGTATTTTTTCATAGGTGGTTTTTCTTTTTCAAGAGTGATTTTTTTTATCATTTTTTTTTTGTTTCTTATACTTTTCCATCCTTTGTGTACCATTTTTTCATCAAAGCTGTTTTCTCTTGCTACTTTAATTATGTGTTTTCTCTCTGTTTTGAAATCTTCTTCATTTAAGGGTAAGTTTACCAATCTGAGTTAAATTATTGAAGGCTGCCAATAGAAAATCTGCAGTTGCTGCTCATGTTTGGTCTGAAAAACATAATATGAATTTTAACACTAAATTATTAAAACAGTTAGAAAATACAAAAGAGCTGACTATTTGGGAAAAAATTTACATTCAGAAGAACAAAAACAGAGTTATGAATTTTGAGATACCGACTGAACGTGACCTCATCGGCCAACTGCAGGAGGGAGCTGACATCGACATCCAGGGTTTACAACATAAATCCAACCAATCTGGCCAAGCTGAGGATGATTAGAAGACTAATCAAAACATGTTCGAGAACAAATCAACATTAAATTGAGGTAAGATAGTACAGATTCAAAAAAGCTTGATTAAAAGGACTTCAAAATATTACTTCCTAAAATAAAACATTAACATTTTATAATGTTTTTATTATTCATTTCACACATCTCAATGATGGATAAAATCACATTTGAAGAGAACAATTATACACTCAGACTGGGACTCGAAGCCAGAACCGAAAGAAGCCTTACTGGCTTTATAATGTATTGTAAAATTCCCAAATAAATGACTTCTTAATAAAGAAGCCGCCATTTGCAAGATAGAAGCAAAGGTTTCATAGCATTCGGTGCACGGGAATTGACAGCGTATATAAGTGAAAAATTTGTGTTTAGAGATTAGAACTTGCTCAGATAGCTCAGTCGGTAGAGTATTGGCCTAGAAAGTCACAGGTCCTGGGTTCGAGTCCCAGTCTGAACATATAATTTTTTTTTCAAATATAAAATAACATTTTTAAACCTAGACAGCATACCTAAAAACTTATACAAATCATTTTCAAGACTCCATATATCTGCTAACTATATTTTGAATAATTTATCACTTTCAATATTGTAATCCCCCTCAGGGGTCCTCATCTAGGGGATATGTGGATGGCGACCACAAGGTGCCCAAGCTGAGCAAAACATTGCTTCCACTTACTTGTGTTTTGCTCATTACTTTTATCTTTAACCGATCTGGTATTTCTTCCTTTCTTTCACTTACTTATACCAGACTCTTAACTTTACTATCTAACCTCTCTTGGTTAATTCTTGTTTTTCGACCTCGACGCTATTAGGGCATCCGAGGGCTAGGGAGTCTTTCCTTTCTTCCATTTCTTCTTTCGTTTATTTTCTTTTCTTCTCCAGAAGAGCCTGACCAGAGGCTATAAGATGGCAGCCCCATCACTGATCTTGCCTTCCTTTGGCCAGCAACCAATCAAAGGAACTATTATTATTCTTTCAAGTCTTATACGAGAATTTCCCGGAAGGATTAAATTGAAGACTACGCCAATTTTGGAATATATTAAACAGTACCAACTAAATTGGAAACACCATCTTGAAAGAATGAGTTCCAATCGGATCCCCAAAGCTGTTTTTAATTATATACCAAGAGGACAAAGATCTCTGGGCCATCCTATGAAACGCTGGAGGGAAAATTTTCTATAGGATCGTAACAGGCCTTGGCCTAATACTTGAAAGGGAGAAGAAGAATATTGTATCCATATTTTCATATGTTTTCTTCATGCCAAAAGAATAGGCAAGGAATACTGATGGATAGATATCCCCACTAGGCAATAATACGACTTTTAAACTAATCTTAGATGAATATAAAGATAGTCTCCATTCATTAGGTTTGTGACAGCTTCCAAGTTCGTGCTGAACATCGTTGCAGAAAGTTAACTCATTATTAACAGAAAAAAAAGTGTCAGTGATTGCTGGCATTTCCGATATGACACCTCAATTCCAACTTCTAATAAATTTGGTTAGTGATGAATGTGGTAAGAGATTTCACCAGAATATTTATGTCATGGAGAGACAGGAAAATCAGGGCAGAACACGATAGTAGAGTTTTGTCGGAGCCTCAAGGAACATTTTTCTGGTGGCAGTTAAAAACTGAAGAATTCAAGAAAAAAATTATAAAAAATGTGAGTAAAAATTAGTTTTTCCTTTTTTATTTATATTTAGGCATATAATTTTGTCCTAGAGGTGTCCTATTTTTTTTCTATTTCATATTTTTTCTTTTCTTTTTATGTATAGTAGATTCAAGCTGTTATTCCTTTTTTTTATTCATTGTATCATTAATTTAATTTTAATTGTATTTAGTTTCATTGTATTATTGGACATTATTTTCATTATTATTCAATATGACAGATAATTAATTGTTCAATATGACCATTATTGTAATTTTTTTTGTATTCATATGTAACATATGTTTGCCCTGTTTAATATGACTATTATTGTAATTTTTTTGTATTCATATGTAACATATGTTTGTCCTGTTTTATATGATTATTATTGTAATTTTTTTGTATTCATATGTAACATATGTTTGTCCTGTTTAATATGATTATTATTGTAATTTTTTTGTATTCATACATAACATATGTTTGTCCTGTTTAATATGACTATTATTGTAATTTTTTTGTATTCATATGTAACATATTGGAATGCAGGCTTTCACGGCCGGTAATCATGGTAATAAAAGATTCCGGGCTATGTGGCCGTGGTCTATAACTGGCGTTTCTTCCAGACGTTTCTCCCTCAACTGCGGAGGGCATCTTCAGTGGCGAGCGCTTCCAGCTGTTGCTTCCCTGTTGTAGACTCGACTGCGAATCATTCGCAGTCGAGTCTACGACAGGGAAGCAACAGCTGGAAGCGCTCGCCACTGAAGATGCCCTCCGCAGTTGAGGGAGAAACGTCTGGAAGAAACGCCAGTTATAGACCACGGCCACATAGCCCGGAATCTTTTATTACCATATGTAACATATGTTTGTCCTGTTTAATATGACTATTATTATAATTTTTTTTTGTATTAATATGTAACATATGTTTGTTCTGGTGAGTGGAAGAGAAGGCCACATGGCCATAACTCCACCAGGCTAAATAAATCTATTCTAAAAATAAATCTATTCTAAAACCTATTTATTCACTTATATATATAAATTTTATTTTGTGAGCAAATAAATATAAATAATTTCAAATTTTATCTAGTATTACAAAAGAAATTAAATTTGAAGATCATTGCAGAAGTTAACTCATTATTAACAGAAAAAAAGGTCAGTGATTGCTAGTGTTTCCAATATGACACCTCAACTCCAACTTGTAATAAATTTGGTTAGTGATGAATGTGGTAAGAGATTTCAAAAGAATATTTATGTCATGGAGAGAATGTATGCAGGAAAATCAATGCAGAATGCGATAGTAGAGTTTTGTCGGAGTCTCAAGGAACAATCTTCTGGTGGCAGTTAAAAACTGAAGAGTTCAAGAAAAAAGTAATAAAAAATGTGAGTAAAAAATTATTTTCCTTTTTTATTTATTTTTTTGGCATATAATTTTTTCCTAGAGGTGTTCTACTTTTTTTTATATTTCGTATTTATTCACTTAAATATATAAATTTTATTTTATGAGCAATGAAATATAAATAATTTCAAATTTTGATATAGTATTACAAAAGAAATTAATTTTTAAGATAAAAATATGCCATTCGCTTTTTATAAAAAATGAAAAAAAAATCCAGAGTAAACAAGAGGTCATACAGCATTTCTAATTCCAGATTTGGATTCAGGTGGGTTGAATTATAAATGATCACCTATTTTCATTCAAAGGACCAAAAAGAATTTTTTTTTAATTTGTCTATCAGTCTAATCTAACACAAAGACTGGTATACATTCCCATGAAAATTACAATCAAAAGAAAGAATACATAAGTAAACATAGCAATAGAGAATGGGTTTGAAGAAAACCTGATACACAACAAAATAGATAGGTTCAGAAAACAGAAATTAATCATAAGTAATGCCATGAGTGATTTCCAAATTATTGATAAATTCACGAAGTGAGGAGTGAATTTATGTAGAGAATTTGGAAATCAAAAGTGGCATTTGTTAGGACTATTTAATGAATAAAATTAAGCTGTTTACTCACAAATCATTATTTAACTATAGTTATTTTAAAATATTTATTTATTTAATGTAAACGGCAATGTTTGAAAACAAATGAGAAGCTATGTTTGAAAACAAATGAGAAACGACTGTTACGCTTGTTCATGACTGCAACCAGATTATATTATTTATTGCCAAAGGAATGCAAATATTGTAAGAAAGCACCCTAGTGGAGAAATTTATAACCAACATTATAGGTATTAATTAATTTCTGATGTCCTCT
Source organism: Diploptera punctata (assembly GCA_030220185.1). Classification (NCBI taxonomy): domain Eukaryota; kingdom Metazoa; phylum Arthropoda; class Insecta; order Blattodea; family Blaberidae; genus Diploptera; species Diploptera punctata. The sequence goes on from JASPKZ010007572.1 coordinate 474,930, forward strand.
GATGTAAATATATCAATTATATTTTTCTGCAACGTTATTTCCTGGAAAATAATTTGTTTAAGAAAATGCAAATAGTGGTTTCTTTTTTTGTGGTATAATCAATTGCTACAAATGTTTTTATATTATCTGCTGCAAGCAATATCAGCTGACATTCGTGCACTATATATATATATATATATATACAATCTGGTAGCCGTATTTCTTACAGAGTTAGTCGCTGCAAAATAATGCTATGACCTATTCAGAATGTTAAAAAGGATGAGCTTTCTTTAATATGATAAACTTGTTTGATAAATTCGAGGTGAAACACGACTGTGATTGGTTGTAATTAAAAAATCATTGAAATGTGATTGATCATTGACTCCCATTTGGGGCGTGAGTTAAATAGTCAGTGTAATCTAACACAAAGACTGGTAAACATTCCCATGGAAATTACAATCAAAAGAAAGAATACATAAGTAAACATAGCAATAGAAGTAAACCTGATACACAACAAAATAGATAGGTTCAGAAAACAGAAATTAATCAAAGAAACAATCCTCAAGCTGAAGAAGAAGAAGAAGAAGAAATTTACACATAATTGTTTTGCACACAATAAGTTTTTTTAATGAGATTTGGTATATTAGGGAATATTGATCTTTAACACTGTGAGATGTTTGTCTCTAGACTTGACAAGGCCTGCATGTAAATGTCATGGGCATCTTCTCCAAACTTAATAAAGTGTCAGATGCACCTGACTTAATTAAAAGCAACATAGCCTTCCTTCTTGCAGGTAAGTTTCAGAAACAAGCTACAAAATTACTCATAAAACTTTCATCAAGGTTCATTTATCTGGCACAAACAAAAAAACAGTTGATTCATTAAACAAAGAGAAAAAATAAAGAGCTAAATTCAGAAAACACATTTTTAGGAGTTGGTAGTTAAAATACTCATCTGTCTTTTTATGTTAATGTAATTATTCTATCCTTTAAATATATATATATAGCTCTGAATTTTCCATTTAATTTTCATCCTTGTAAATATACAGTAGTGTGTATATATATATATATATATAAGGTCCACACTGTGATCTCGAGGTAGCATGTTGCCTTGTCACACAGCAAACCTGGATTCAATCCGCAGTCGGGGCGGTTTTCTGGGTGAGGTTTTTATCGGGGTTTTTCCTCACCTGTAAGACAAATGTGAGGAAAACTTTAAGGCCCAAATGGTCCCCGAAATCTTATTGCCATCATCATCATCATCTTTCACTGGTGTGGAAAGCAACTGGAAGCTACCACGCCTGCAATTCCCTAGTAAAGCTGCAAGCATAGCATGAAAATGCTATGATTGAAGTGAAGGACCTGCCTTTGGGCAGAATTATTATGGATGGATATATATATGTTGTATATATAGCTGAATTTCTTATTACATTTTCATCCTCGTAAATATATAGTATGAGTGAGTGTGTGTATATATATATATATATATATATATTGTTCTGCCCAAGGGCAGGTCTTTCACTGCAATCATAGTACTTTCATGCTATGCTTTGTAGCTTTACTAGGATGTGTGTATATATATATATATATATATATGATATGAAAAGAAAAATGAATGCTTGAGTCAGGATTTGAACCCGAGTCTCTAAACTCTGTAGGTTTAGCGCTCTAACCAACTGAGCTACTCAAGTATTCCAACACAAACATACATTTTTCTTATAAATGTAGTATTCTCAATTCACACAATAGGTACAAAAAAGTTTGCTTAACTGTTATGGTGGCCGCTAGATGGTAGTTGGAACGTCTTCCTGCTACCTCTTGTGTAAATTGAGAATACTACATATATAAGAAAAAATGTATATTTGTTAATAGTGAGTGGAGAACATATTTTAATCGACTCACCTCATACATTTTCAAATTTCTTTGATACCGACGGTTTCAGACAAAATCATGTCCTTCTACAGTCATGACTTCCACTGATGAAATTCCTTGATTGTTGATTTCTTTAGTAACATCACTTCTTGTGCTACCATCTTTCGTTGGGATTATAAACTTTGTAATTAAATTTTTATCCACCGGAATATCTATCTATGAATTTTGATATTCCGGTGGATAAAAATTTAATTACAAAGTTTATAATCCCAACGAAAGATGGCAGCACAAGAAGTGATGTCACTAAAGAAGTCAACAATCAAGGAATTTCATCAGTGGAAGCCATGACTGAAGAAGGACATGATTTAGTCTGAAACCGTCGGTATCAAAGAAGTTTGAAAATGTATGAGGTGAGTCGATTAAAATATGTTCTCCACTCACTATTAATGATATAACCTCATAATGTTTACTTCCCAATAATAATTCAAATGTATATTTGTGTTGGAATACTTGAGTAGCTCAGTTGGTTAGAGCGCTAAACGTACAGAGTTTAGAGACTCTGGTTGAAATCCCGACTCAAGCATTCATTTTTATTTTCATATCATATTTGCTTCATTGCCAAATGTCAAAAATATAGTTATAACATCTAAATATATATATATATATATATATATATATATATATATATATAGAGAGAGAGAGAGAGAGAGAGAGAGAGAGACTATTTCTAAAGTAAATTTTCATTAAAAATTACACAATATATTCACATGCATATGTAAGCTACATTTTTTTCTCTCCTCGATCAGATTTCAGAGATGGATAACTCTGCCAGGTAAAATAAAGCTATTATTATTATTATTAAGTACTTAAAGAGAATTATTTAATTTAATGTTATAATCTTACAACTTACTTTAAAGAAAGTATGGAAAAATTTAAAGAGAAGTTGAGAGAGAAATAACAAAAAAAGAAGTATTATTAACAAAACATAAAAATGGAAAATAGTTGAGGTTCATTGGTCCACTAACAGAGGAAGTAAGAAGCAGTGCTCTAGGACGACAGAACATCGGCTGTGAAATTACTGTGGATGAAACCGCTAGGTTTCAAAACCAATCTATTCAGAAGATGGGATATGAGATAAGTTGAACAGAATTTATTTTAAATATAAATTATACCTCAAAGTGATATTTCCTTTAATAGTTCAAAGCTCATTACTCTAAATCAAGGTCACAATAGTTGCAATGACAGTCTTGCCTATATTAGGTTATATAATATTAGTAACCGCATATCTTTGCCATATTTGTGCACAAATTAATTTAGAATTTGAAACATACAGCATTCATCTTAAACAATTGACGTTTAAGTAGAAACCTTTATGTTCTTCAATAAACAAACAATATTTCAATAACATATTCAATTAAGATTTTCTTTTAATTTTCTGCACATAAGTTCAGCAAAATTTATAAATCAACAGTGAACATGGTACAACTATATTAACAAAAATCATTATATTGTAATTAGTAATAATTTAACTTTTTTTTATGGAATCAGCAGGTGATTTGATTAGAATTTTCTTTTATTTAAGGATAATTCTAACATTTTTGGTAAAAATACCCATATTTTCTGATCGTTTATGGCTGCCCAAGGCCCATGTTACAAAGTTGACATAGAAAACCAAGAAAAGAATGCAATATTTGTATTATTAAAAATATTACATAATCAGTCTCTCGACCCGACCCCGAGTTGGACATGAGTTTAGGATATTATTTATTATACAGTAAAACCTGTCTTAGCCAGAACCTTTATAAGAAGCAAACCTGTAGAGACGGAAAAAAATCTCCAGAACGGTACGATTTTATATGTAAAATCGTCCTGTATAAGCTGGAAACCTCCATAATGCGGAAACAGAATGGTTTTTAAAGTACCAATAGTTAATTTTTACCAATCATTCCTAAGCATGTTCTAATTACAATATTAATGACCACACGTGAAAATTCTGCATATGATGCTACTCCATTATATCATTTTACCTTCTTGTGTTGCCATTGTATTGCAGGGATACCCTTGCTTATGTGACAGCGGGTAATCCCTCGCTTTTCCTTGCCTGCTTACGTTACCTGCGAGGGAGTTGGGAAACTCGTCAGTTTTCCTGTACTTGAGTTCTTTCTCACTTTTGTGTAATAAAGTTGTTTTGTATTGCCGGACAAACTGATCTGTGTTACATACACTATTTTGTGTGTATTTCAGTTCAATACGTTATGTCTTTAAAGCATGCATGTAAAACCCTTAAACTGCATGAGTAAATTCAAGCTTGTAATTTGGGAACCCTTTATAAGAAGGAAAACTGCCAAGACGGAAATATATTTAAGGAACTGTCATGTTCCTTCATAGACAGGTTTTACTGTATTACATAATCAGTATATATGTTGGCTGCGGTGGACTAGTGGTTATGCTCCTTGCCTCTAATTCCAAGGGTCACGGGTTCAAACCCAGCCAGGGTTGAGCAATTTTTTAGGATGGAAAAATTCAAGGAGCAAGTCCTCCGAGAGGGACTTCAAGCCATGGGTCCCAAGTCTGAAGATTTTCAGGCTCGTAAAAGATCCTTAAGCCTGAATAAAGAGGCCTCTAAGCAAAATTTACTGATCCGAACATCCTAGTAATCTTAGTTGCCTGTTAGAAGTCTCATTGGGTTAAAGAAGAAATAAAAAATACAAATCCCATAAATATTAATGATATTCAGTCAAATAAAAAAGTCATTACAATACTACTTGTATTAATAACACATACTTCTCATTCAATAAAATAGATCAATTCATTCATAAGAAAATAGGTCAGTGTGTTGTCTGCATGCCACCCATGACATCTCTGGTAAATAAAAATCTTTTGATGTTATATTTTAAATTAACATGTTCCAGAATTGGATATAGTTTTATTTCGAACCCCGGACCTCTGACTCTGTACATCAGTGCAGTTCGAATGTAATTTTTCTTTCTAAAATCTTCTTGTAAACCCATGTTTTTCCCCTAACAGAGATTTAGGCGCTCTCCCCCTACAGGGAAGAATTTGAATCATACTACTTAGTTACACTTGTTTTCGTATAGATGTCATTTGAGTGGTCCGTGGTCAGCGTTCTGCCTCATACTGACATCTAGGAAACCAAGGTAGTACTAAGACGGGAAAATTCGGTAAATTTTGCTTAGAGGCCTTTTCATTCAAGCTTAAGGATCTTTTACGAACCTGAAAATCTTCAGACTCGGGACCCACGGCTTAAAGTCCCCCCCCCCCCGGAGGACTTGCTCCTTGGATTTTTCCGTCCTAAAAAATCCATTCGACCCCGGCTGGGTTTAAACCTGCGACCCTCGGGAACAAGGGGCAAGGAGAATAACCACTAGTCCACCGCGGCCGATTCTTTCTAAAATAAAACTAAAAATCTACTTGGTCTAGCAACTCCTTACAAAGGAAAGTCTATGGGTCAGCAATGGGCTACGCCATTATAGATAGATCAGCATATCTAAATCTGTAAGAATTAAATGAATTGTGATTTCTTCTTTTTCTAAACACAGCACTGCAGTATCAGCGACCATTGTCACCATCCTCAGCTGTTTTCACGGCTGCCAATTTTTTCTTTTGCCGTTAATTATCCAAACTGCCATCTGGTGTTCTTTTGAATGAATCATTTTCTAAACAACAGATGGCAGTTCAGAAAATGATTCATTCAAAAGAACACCAGATGCCAGTTTAGAAATAATTCCTTCCAAAGAACACGAGATGGCAGTTTGGATAATTACTGGCAAAAGAAAAAATTGACAGTCGTGAAAACAGCTGAGGACGGTGACAATGGTCACTGATACTGCAGTTCTGTGTTTAAAAAAACATAGAAGTATGAGGTAAGAAGGGGGGCACGCCGTAGCGTACTGGTTAAGGCACTGAGCTACAAGCCGGAGGGTCGAGGGTTCAAGTCCCGTTGGGGTCAGGATTTTTAAACTGACCCAAACCCTCTGGCGGCACTATGGCCCTGGGGTCGACTCAGCCTCTAACGGAAATGAGTACCAGGCGCTTGTTCTGGGGTAAAGGCGGCCGTCACGCAGGGCTGACAATCCGGCTGACATCAAGTGCCGATTGTCTAGAAAAAAGTGGGAGCCTTAACCTCCTACTACCCCAAAGGCCTCCTGAGGCCTGTTGTGGGATCACTTATGAGGTAAGAAGAAATCACAATTCATTTAATTCTTATGAATTGAACCTCATAATGTTAAAAATTCCCAAATTGATTATATAAATATCTAAATCTATCCAGGATTAAACAAACTTTACCTGTACAGTACTTTACAAAAATTAATTAAATACATTTGTTGAACGCAATACAGTTGAATCTGTTTTATATTGCAACTCAGTTCTACATAATTCAGTTTTATACAAAATTTTTTTGTAAGTACGTGCTAAGTGTAATTGATAATTTTAAAAACCTTGTTTGTACATAATACATTCATACATTCATACATAATTTGTGGTTATTTGTATTAAAACATACTTGAGTTGTACTTAACCAATGAACACTGATATTGTATTTTTAAATTGGACTAGCTAATACCCGGCATGCGCTGCTACTCATAAATAAATGCTAATATGTTTTTACAACCAGCCGTGCACTGTTAGGGAATCTGCTTATCCCGATATTCTTGGCATCAATGAAAGACAAAAATGGTTATTGTGAGTTATCCGTAGAAGATAAACATATGCTGTCACGGACTTTTTTGGAGAGTTTTTTGAGATATTCAATTCTGTCTATATTAATTTGGTGTATTTGTTATGGTTTAGGCAGCATAAGCCATTTAAGTGTCAAAATAGGGACTTTATTTCACGTTTTTCACTACAAAGGGTGATTTTTAGGGGTGAAGGGGTTGAGTATTACAACTCTCTTATAGCCTATGTTCATCCCTGGAATCTCCTGAACATTTTTCAAAAAGCCCCGTCTCAATCGGATGAACAGTATGGCAGAGCACGCTTGTCCGGCAATCGACTTATTCTGATCTTCTTGGCATCAATGAAAAACAAAAATGGTCATTGTGAGTTATCCGTAAGAGATAAACGTATGCTGTCGCAGACTTTATTGTAGAGGTTTTTGAGATATTCAATTCTGTGTACACTAATGTGGTGTATTTGTTATGGTTTAGGCGTCGCAGACTTTATTGTAGAGGTTTTTGAGATATTCAATTCTGTGTACATTAATTTGGTGTATTTGTTACGGTTTAGGCAGCATAAGCCATTTAAGCGTCAAAATAGGAACTTTATATCACGCTTTTCACTACAAAGGGTGATTTTTAGGGGTGAAGGCGTTGAATATCACAACTCTCTTATAGCCTATGTTCATCCCGGGAATATTCTGAACATTTTGCAACAAACCCCATCAAAATCGAATCAACGGTATGGCCGCGTATAGAATACGAACAAACAAACAAACATACAAACAAACAAACACACAAACATTCATTTTTATATATTAGATATCAATTCCAACATGTGGCAAGTTTAATAAATACAGGATAATATAGGTGGAAATGCAAGAAAGACTGATGGCAGCACTTCAGTTACAAAGACATGAGTGGCAATGTGAACTCATGGATGGATCAGCAGAGTTTGCTGTTTAATTCAAAAGATAAAGACTATTAAAGGCAGATACATTTGTTTCTAATATGATATCCAGCTAATTTGGAACAATCAGGCAAATAACACGATAAAAAAGTCCCAATAAGTGAAAATGTTTTGAAGACAAGATGCACTTTCGTGGAGACATGAGTGGCAATGTGAACTCATGGATGGATCAGCAGAGTTTGCTGTTTAATTCAAAAGATAAAGACTATTAAAGGCAGATACATTTGTTTCTAATATGATATCCAGCTAATTTGGAACAATCAGGCAAATAACACGATAAAAAAGTCCCAATAAGTGAAAATGTTTTGAAGACAAGATGCACTTTCGTGGAAACAATTGGAAAGTTAAAAATACATAATAAAAAGATGTTGACAACCGTGTTCTGTAATGAGAATAAAACAGCGGTTCCTTCAGTTGAGTTTGGTCTGCCATGAAGAATAGAAAGATGGAAATTTACTCACTTGCCAAAAGTAACATTTTTAAGAGAGGTAATAATGATCATGGAGACATGAAGAAAAATATTACCCATAACAACTCAATTTGTATTTTTTCTTAAATCATTGTATTCTGTTCTTCAAAAATTATTTTTAGAATATATCAATGTTTTATAATAAACATACAAGACAGTGAGAAAAATCACGTATAGTTTATGAATATAAAAATTATATTTTGCATGAGCGAGAATATTTAGAATGATTATAGGCAAAAATCTAAAAAATTTCAAGTCTATTTACATTCTTTTTGTATAAATAACTATCTACATTTAAATAAAAGATTTAAAACTGCCAAAATTCAAATATGATAATGGAAGGAAATGATAAATATGTTTTTATTATTCATTTCATCAATGATGAATAAATCAATGATGGATAAATCATATTTGAAGAGAAAAATTATATGCTCGGACTAGGGCTTGAACCCAGGACCTTTGGCTTTCTAGGCCAATACTCTACCGACTGAGCTACCTGAGCAAGTTCCAATCTAAACACAAATTTCTCTCTTATATACGCTGTTAATTCCTGCGCACCAATTGCTATGAAACTTTTGCATCTATCTTGCAAATGGTGGCATCTTTAGAAAAATCTTTAAAAGCTGCCATTTGCAAGATAGAAGCAAAGGTTTCATAGCATTTGGTGCGCGAGAATTAACAGCATATATAAGAGAGAAATTTGTGTTTAGATTCGAACTAGCTCAGATAGCTCAGTCGGTAGAGTATTGGCCTAGAAAGACAAAGGTCCTGGGCTGAAGCCCCAGTATAAGTGTATAATTTTTCTATTTGAGTTTGTATTTTTTAACATTCTTATCTCATATGTTTATTTTGTTGGATGATCATTTCAAAGCTATTGCCCATCTTCAGCTTGCCACAAACTGTTTTTTTCTTCTTTTCTTCAAGTTGTCAGCCCTGGATCTGTGTTCCAAGGAACTTGGTAATGAGGCTCCTTCCTCCAGGAATTTCAAAGGTCATAATTTTCTCCTTGTTCTTCCTGGAGAATGGAGCCTCATTACCAAGTTCTTTGGAACACAGATCCAGGGCCAACAACTTGAAGAAAAGAAAAAAAACAGTTTGTGGCAAGCTGAAGATGGAGCAATAGCTTTGAAATGATCATCCAACAGAATAAACATATGAGGTAAGAATGTTAAAGAATACAAACTCAAATGTTAAATTAAACCTCATAATGTAACTTCCTAATGATTTTAAAATATAATTTTTCTCTTCAAAAATGGTGTATATTTTATATTATTGAAGAATTTTTTTATTTTGTAATTTGTTCTACGAGACTACAGGTACTTACAGAATTATAATTGGTGCTTTCCTTGACATATCCAATATCAAGAGCAATTTCGTTTCTTGCGTTAATAAAGTCTTCATAACTGGGATGGTGTTGCGATTCCACATGTTTGCAGTATGCTAGAGCCAAATCTTGTTTAGGAAGTTGCAACATGAGCTGCTTGTCTCTGTACTTCTCCCCTGGAGAACCAAGACGAGGCACTTTGTTGGCAGGTAGCAGTTGGAAGTACTCCTCTGTCTGCAATAAATAATAAAAATTATTCACGTAATTTAATAACAAAATTATTATTAATTAAATAAAAATAAAACTTAGTTTTATTTGATTTTCATATTTATTAAGATAATTCAGTGACAGCTGCTTCGATACACTGTACCTTCGTCAGACATGTTAACAAATTATTCACGTAATTTAATAATACTCTTTTTTTAAACATATTTTGTTTATTGCAATCTTTATCAAAAAGAAGCAATACTGCATTTTTTCTACCATTCCCTGAAGCCCAGAAAAACTTAAGTATCATTCTCTTGATTATTTGTTATATTTAGCAACTTTCTACCTGTTAAAAGTATGTGATCATATCACCATTTACCTACCTACCTACCTACCTATCTATCTACCTACACAATTCAGGCTTTCCACTTTACGGCAGTTCGCCCTTGATTCCTGCTTTCCAGAGAATCCTATCCTCCCATTGTCCATCTTCCATACCCCTCATCATCATGGCATCATATATTCCCTCATATCATGTTCTTCTACTTCTCCCCCTCTTCCTTTCTGGCTGTTACCATCCAATTCAACACCTGTTTAGGCGACATCCGTTGTACATGTCCATACCACTGTAAAGCTCTCTTTGTTATCCTTTCGATAACAGTTTCTTGTGCATCCATTTCTTGTCTGATATTTGTATTTCGAATATGTTGTAGCCTGGATATTCTCATACTTCTCCGTAATCCATCCATTTCTGTTGCCAAGGTTCTTTTCTGCATCCTTTCATTTATTGTCCAGCTTTCTGATCCATATGTAAGTATACTTTTTATTATTGTCTTATCACTTTTTTGTTTTTCTGGTCAAATTTCTATTCCATAAAAGGCGATTCAGGGATCTAATCGCCTTCTTTGCACAATTTACTCTGTTAATAATATCTTCTTCACAAGTACCAGATTTATCTATTACAGATCCAAGATATTTAAATTCTTCAAAATGCTTAATTATCATATTATTTACTTGTACGCCTTCTGAATTTCCTCCGATTACCATATATTCTGTTTTAATATAATTTATCTTCAGTCCACCTACCTCAAATGCATCGACCAACTTTCTGATCATATATTCTATATCTTCTTTATCTTGTCCTATTATAATCTGGTCATCAGCGAATAATAAATTGTGCAGTAAATGGTCATTAATGTTGATTCCCAATCCCCTACATGACTTATTCCATTTCATTAATACATCTTCTAAATATATCTTAAACAATGTTGGTGACATCCCGCATCCTTGTCTTAATCCTTTTGTTATATCAAATTCTGAGGATACTCTATTGCCGGCCTTAATACTTGCTTTACAATCATACATTCTTTTTATAAAATGTATAAGAGATTTAGGTATTCCAAACTCCTCCATTGCCATCAAAAGCTTGTTGATGGGTACAGATCTATAAATGCCATATGAACTTCTTTTCCTTTAGCCAACATCTTTTCAGTAATCTGCCTAATCACAAATATATTATCAAGGCACAATTTACCTGCTGTAAAACCTGTTTGTTCTTCTCATATTTTATTTTGTATTAGTTTCTCCAATCTAATTTTAATAATTGTACTTAACATTCTACTAATTGCTACCATAATGCTGATCCCTCTATAGTTTGCTGGATCTCTTTTATTCCCTTTATTTTTGTATATTGCGCTAATATACGATAACTTCCACTCATCTGGAATAGGATCTCCTTTTATCACTTGGTTAAAAGGTCTAGTTAAAATTCTTATAATTCCTGAACCACCATATTTAATTAGTTCCATGGTTATTCCTCCTGGACCTGCCACTTTTCCACTTTTTTGCTATTCTCAATTAGTTTCTTACCTCCTCTTCTGTTATAGGTTCTATTAAGTCATCCTTTCCATTATCCAGTGTAGCATAGTCTATATATTCTCACCTAGTTTCTGTTAAAAGCATTTAAAATATACCTGAAAAGTTTTCATTGGCACTAAATTAAAACTCTTTGTCATATTATCATTTTGCATGTTTGTAATTGTCCTCCATGGTTGGGCTGACTTTGAATAGCCTACTGTATGCTCAATTTCTCCACATACCCTATTTAATAAAAATAGACTTAGGATTTGTTAATATATTTACCTAATGCCTTGTATAAAAAGCATAGATTAATTCATTGTAGTTTATTACTTTCTTTGTATTTTTTCTTTTCTTTTTACGTATAGTAGATTCAAGCTGTTATTCCTTTTTTTTATTCATTGTATCATTAATTTAATTTTAATTGTATTTTCATTGTATTATTAGACATTATTTTCATTATTATTCAATATGACAGATAATTAATTGTTCAATGTCTATTATTGTAATTTTTTTGTATTCATATGTAACATATGTTTGTCCTGTTTAATATGACTATTATTGTAATTTTTTGTATTTATATGTAACATATGTTTGTCCTGTTTAATATGACTATTATTGTAATTTTTTGTATTTATATGTAACATATGTTTGTCCTGTTTAATATGACTATTATTGTAATTTTTTTTGTATTCATATGTAACATAATTATGTTTGTTCTGGTGAGTGGAAGAGAAGGCCACATGGCCTTAACTCCACCAGGCTAAATAAAATCTATTCTATTCTACTCCATACTTCTTTTTTATGTTTCCTGACTTCTGCTTTAACCTTTCTTTTAAGTATGTTATAACTTTGATAATCTTCATCTTTCTTGAAACTTAAATATCTTTGACATGCATTTTTCTTTTCTGTTATGATATCAAGTATTTCCTTATTCACCCAATGGTTTTTATGGTGTTTATCATTTTCCAGACCAAGTGCTTCTCTTGCTGCTTCATGTATATATTTTTTTAAATGTCCATAAATAACGACAGAATTCCAATCTTCATCAAGTTTTAATTTTTCGGTGAGGCATTGGGCATATATATTTTTAATAATCATATCTTGTAGTAAATGTAGATTATATCTACATTTTTCTAATTCATTTTCTATTTCTATATTTTGATCTTTATTTACCTTTTGCCTGTTTATAGGGCATACTATCCTAGTCGACAGCATATAATGATCCATTCCACATTCGGGTCCTCGATTCACTCTAACATCTTGAACTATAATATTTCTCTGTTTCCTCACTATTACATAATCAATTATCGATCTTATATAATGCTCCTTAGATTGTCCACCGCTGTGGTCTCGGGGTAGCATGCTGCCTTGTCACGCAGCGGGCCCGGGTTCGATCCCCGGTCGGGACAGTATTTCTGGGTGAGGTTTTTATCAGGGTTTTTCCTCACCTGTAAGACAAATGTCAGGAAAACTTTAAGGCCCAAACGGTCCCCGAAATCATTTGGCCATCAAAATCAACATCATTCATATTCATCTTAGATTAGGCTTAGGGACTCTTCTGGCGCACCACTATCATCATCATCACCTATCATTACATCGGGGCAACGTAACCCCGCCTTCCAGGCGTCCCAACCTCAGAAGTGGGTTACAAATACGCCATGCCAGGAGAAAAACCAGGAATGTCGAAAGACAACCTGGGGCATTAGCAAAAAAAAAAAATCGATCTTAGACCTTTAGTGTGTTGTTCACACATATATCTATGGATGTCCCGATGTTTAAACATCAAATTCATAATAATTAGGTAATTTACACAACTTTAAATATGGATGAAGTAATTAGATTGTAAATGATGCATTGCATGAAATCACTTACTAACTATTCAATATTTGGATGAGTCATTTCGAAAAGGGATCATCTACAGTTGATCAAATTTTACACGAGGGGAGAGAAAACTGATTCAACTTGTTCAGGATAAAGCGTTGAATCTCAAATTGCTACTGAATAAAGTGAGGAAGTGGTAAAGGAATTGTGTAGTTGATCCATTCTCACGTGGAAACGGTAGAATTAGGTATGTCATCATCATCTGCATTCATGGATTAGGTCTGTTGACCCGTTCCGACTTCAGCCCATCTCTTTCTAGGTCTGCCCACATCTCAGGTGCCTTTAGGCTTGTATTTTGTTATTTGTTTTGGATATCTATCTTGATTCATTCTGTCTATGTGTTGCTTCCATTTTTGTCTATATGTATCTATTTTATCAGTTATTGCAAATATTTCAAGTTCCTGTCTTATTTCTGTGTTCTTGATTCTGTCTTCCTTAGTGCACCCTTTAACAGATCTCAAAAATTTCATTTCTGCCGCCGTTATCCTACTTAGATCTTATTTTTTTATGTATCCAGGCTTCTGATCCATAGAGCAGTACCGGTACTGCCAACGTTTTGTAAAATTTCAATTGGGTCTCTCTTGTTGTTTTGTTATTTAGTGATCGTCTTGGTATGTAAACATGGAATAACAAAATTAATGAATTTCACAAAAATCGAAGATGTTCCCTTTTCGAAATGACTCATTCATTTATTACACAGGTCAACATGATTTTTGTCTCATGAGTACCAATAGTTGTACTTAATGCAGTTTTTTATTGTGTTTTCAAATATGTATTCGGAATTTCTCCATCACCCACAGTTTTTTTTATTTCAATTTCAATTATTGGATTTAAATAATTATTTTTTTAATACACGTTATTTGTCCATTGTAAAATAAAACCAAATGAGCTAACTCAGGAGATTTCAACTATGGAAAACAGATATAAAGGCAAATGGAATCCTAATATTCTGGCAGATTATTGTTGGACCATCAAGAGGGATGCTCCACAGGTGAAATCGTCATTTCTTACTTTCTCGGTGAGTGCGAATGTTCGAATATTGTATAGTTACGAATGTAGAAAATATTAAAGTGTTTGAAATTATAAATTCCTGTCTCTCGGAAACCTTGCGTGATGGAGAAAAACCGACATCATATTTGAATTCAGGAGAAAAAATACTACCAGAATCACATATTTTTCTTTCTGAGACAAAAAAAAGTTTATTTTTTATTGCTTAGTTTTATCAACAGGAAGAGGTACGATTAACTATGATTTAAATAGTCATAGCAATAGCATAGACTTTAATTACATATGCTAAAGTGTCATTATTCGATTGTGAGAGAATAGCATACTTCAGTAAGGACGTTGATCAACACGTGACGCGAGTGTCAGACACCGTACTAAATACTCCACTTAAATTTATCGTAATTCACAAGTCTTGCTGCAGGCTTTTTTCTGTGTTCGTACTGCACTTCACTAGTTCTTACGTATTCTAAAAAATATTCTGCATTTCATTAATAAGTTGTGCGGTTTAGGAACCACGCTTCTGCTATCATTTGTCCGGGATCGGGTTTTGTTATTGCTGTCTCTATTAACGTGGATCTGCTTTCCTGCAAGGTTATCAATCACGAAGTTGCTTGCCTTGGGCCCATAGAAGGCAGCAATTGATTCATCTTTCTCTCTCAGATATATTGACATAGATAAATAATGATTCTCAAATACATAGAGTGAGTGAAAAAGATAATAATTGTCATTCCAGAAAGCTAAACAGCATAATAGCAAGGGAGCTGGAAATAATTTCCTACGTGAGTGAATTTCCGTATAGGATTGAAAACAATTACGTGCACATCAATAAAGCAGCAGATAAATAAAAGATGACCTTCAATAGAAACAAGTTGTCTGAATTAAAAACAAATTAACAAAAAGACTTCGATCATTCAGTAAGAAAACAAAATATAAACAAATAAATAACGATATTCTTACAATAGAAAAATCCACACCATACCTCACGCTACACTCATACTTGCGTCCGAATCAGGGACCACTTCTTCCCTGGTCTGCCGGACCAACTAAACCACGCCGCTTCTCGGCTTCAGACCAGCTTGTCCATTAGAGCTTCATTCGCATCGCGGACTGGATGCTGATTCAAACTTTGAATCTGCTCAAAGAACTGAACGATAACAACTTGAATGATTGAATGATAACGTTCTGCTAGTGCACCACGTATATGAAGGTTCCGAGGTAGAGGGGAGATGCGCCGTAGACATTGCGCCGCGGGAAGGGTAAAGAGTAGAGAGAG
The DNA here is from genome assembly GCA_030220185.1 of Diploptera punctata. Taxonomy (NCBI): domain Eukaryota; kingdom Metazoa; phylum Arthropoda; class Insecta; order Blattodea; family Blaberidae; genus Diploptera; species Diploptera punctata. The sequence goes on from JASPKZ010007572.1 coordinate 490,445, forward strand.
GGGGTAAATACAAGGAGAAAGGGATATTGGCATAGTTCATAAATATTCCAGTCTAGGGAGGAGAACGACGTTACAATAATGAGCCGGAAAACACACTTTCGGTTCAAAGTGATACACTACCTTGATAGTTGACAGACCGGGAGGAACCCAAGAGTATCCTTCGGAAAGTGTCTTTTCTCGAGAGGAGCGCCTGTCCGGATCTGTTGGAGCTTTGAATCCAAGACGATCCCGCACGTTCACCCATTCTTCATGATACACATCGTGCGCTTCTCTAGGGCACTTACAGCTATTACATGTCTTCCTGAAATCAGAAAAAGAAAAGCCATATTAATGCTAATGCATAGCATTTACGTATAAGGTAATCTGCGCCAAATAAAGGCCACGCTGAGGATTAATTGGCAGTTACGTGACAGTTAATATACCAATTTTCTTGAAACTCTACATATTTACAGATTGATTTTCGAGGATAAGGAAAATGAAAAGGTTTATAGGAAAATTCAATAATTTGATATTAATGTTACTTTTTTTAAATAGTGAAAATTGGCCTTATTACGACCAACTGTTGCTAATAAGGTCAGCTTTAATTTCTTCAATTCATTTGCAGTTCTGAAGTAAGCCTAATTATGTAATAATGAAACTTCAAATTTATTGAAAATGTATTTATTAAAAGAAAATCGAATACATTTTAAAACAAAATAACGAAATGACTCAAATAATTTCATAAAATAATGTGAATTTGTAATTTTGTTTTATCACAATCAAACTTGGTATATATGAGTACATTAAGAAAATAATATCGTGTCCGTTAATCAGTTAAATCGGACCATTTGGAGTTCAACTGAAACGAAAATTTAAAAATATCTCTAGCTGTCGCAATTTCCGATGATTCGCAAAGAAACTCAGCACATGCTATTAAAATAAAACGAGGAAGGTATTCTTAAAAAGTCAGCAAAATCCGATCATTAGAAATTGAGGATTACCTGAAACTCGAAATTAAAAATACTTTGTTTTTACTGCAGTCCGACACTTTTAAACAAGCTGAAATTGAGTACGCAAGGGTTAGCAGTTGAACTCATTACAGTTAGCCAAACAAAGTTATTTGGCGTCAAAAGGTATAGGTTCCTCAGAATAAGCACACTGGACGCACATTGTTGCCATTACAAAGTTCAGTTGAGTTTTTTTTTTTAAGTTTACTATTATACATATATATATAAAGGTAAACTCAGATAATTTCGTGACACGATGAATATTGTCACATTTTTCTTTCGTTTGTAACGAAGTTGTACTGGCAAGAAAAACAAAATTCCTTTTCTGCCTCATAGATGGCAGGAAGTGTACTTTCCGTGTTTTCATGTTCATGATAACAACACTCCTTGGGTGTATTTTGCTAACTTGTAGTGGAACTGTTTTCATTCATTTCGCGACATCTAGTAATAATGAAGAATATATATATATATATATAAGAAATATAAGTGTTTGAATTGGATTTGCCTGGTTGTGTAACGGATAGCACGCTGGGGTACCAACCCAGAGGTCCGGGTTCAAATCCCGTTCAGGCATTTTTTTTTCTTATGTCATATATATATATATATATATATATATATACTGTAAATCTGAAAAACTGGACCATAAATCGGACTCGGTGAGAAAATCGCTTAGTTTTCGCAGTTCCTTCGTGAAAGACTTTCTTTAAAAAATACAGGCTACTGCATAAATCAGTTGCCCACTGCACATGGTTACAAGGGAAAAAATCTGATTGGTTGAAAGTTCAGAATATAATTTCAAACATTACTGCTTAAACCTCAATGGAGGTCACTTTGAACAAGTTCTGTAGTGTTTTTTGTATAGATGTTATAAGCTACAGAAAATAATATACAGGGTGCTCTAAATACCCCTTACAAATTTCTGGGACTTGTAGAGGGGACTGATTTGATAATATTTAGAATTGGAAACCATGTTCGGAAACTTACCGTTTCCGTGTCACAGCCGTTTGAAAACAAACATTGCCTGAACGTTCGTCACGTGTCTCAACGAGTAATAGCTTCGCGATTCGTCTAAATCGAAAATTTCCCTATCGAATATTCCAAGACTTGGTGTTATTTCAGAAAATGTAATTTTTTTTCGAAACTTTGAATACTGCAAAAATTGATTGTGGAGGGTGTATCCGAAATTATTAATGCAAGTCATGATTCAGTTTCCATATCGTTTCTTTGGTTATTATTGAGTTGGATTGTAAAACAAGTGATGCACTGTGTCACACCTCATAATAAATTACTTGTAAAAGTGGTCGCGTTAAATACAGGTTTTCAAACGGCTGCAGCACGAAAACGGTAAGCTTCCGGACATAGTTTGCAATTTTAAATATTATCAACTCATGATCTTGTAGAATATTTCCGGGCTGTTGGCCGTGGTTTTGAGGCTTGTAGTTCCCCGACGTTTCGCCAGAGACTGCGTCCGGCATCCTCAAGGGTTGTCTTGAGACTTGAGGATGCCGGATGCCGTCTCTGGCGAAACGTCGGGGAACTACAAGCCTCAAGACCACGGCCAACAGCCCGGAAATCTTCTACAAGATCATCATAGTAACTCCGGCCGTGAAAGCCTAAGTCAATATATTATCAACTCAGTCCCCTCTAAAAGTCCTGGAAGTTTGTAAGGGGAATTTTAGAGCACTCTGTATTTGGATTATCCGTTAACTGACATATGCTGAACCCTGTATACTCACTATCATCATTCCATTGGAATTCTCTAAAACTGAGAATTAAAATGCAAGAAGGGGAAGAATAAGTGAAAGAAGAGAAATATGAAAATATTTGGACCAAAGAGAGATGAACAGACAGGTGAATGGAGAAGACTACATAACAATGAACTATATGGTCTTTATAGGAAGCCAGATATAATAAGAACAGTTAAGTCTCGTAGACTGCGATGGGCAGGACATGTTGCACGTATGGGGAATTAAAGATTTGCATGGAAGCTTCTTGTAGGAAAGCACGGAAAACGCCCAGTTGGTAGACCAAGAATGAGGTGGGAGAATAACATTAACTATGATTTGAGGGAAGTAGATTATACAGGGAATGATTGGAAAGCACTAGCTCAGGATAGGGATGTATGGAGAGCTTATGTCCGCGCGGCCATGAACCTACGGGTTCGATAGTGCCATTGAGTAAGCAAGTAAGAGAAATATGAAGAATGCTAAAAAGAAAAATGGAGGAGATATTTGAGGTAGCAGATGATGCTGAATTATATCGCATCTCGCCGCCCCCTCCCCTTAATTATTATGAGGTGCTATATAAATCGCTCTACATCGTAGCACCAATTAAAGCAAGCACGTGTGATGCACTGGCGCGAACAGCTTTATCCTGCTCTTGTCTCCCCAATTTATCGACGTCTGGATATTTGCTCTGGGTCCCAATTAAGTCTCTTCCTCCGGGGGTCGTAACGCTGCCAAGAATCACACACCATCGCAATATCAGGACACAAGATAGACATACACTAACAAGATGTCATCTCCCACCAAGTTTCAAAATGCATTTCCCCCACATTTCACATTGCACGAGCTATCGTCAAATTTAATTCTGAAAAACACACAGTATTTCAACTACCGGGTTGCCAATCCACATGTTTCACAACACAATCAAAGAGATATTTAAATATTCGGATCTCGTAATAAAACAGATTTTCGCGTGAAATTTTACAATAACTAAATAAATTATTTCAATTAAAATTAATAAAAATATTCTTCAAAATGTGACACAAGAGGAAACATCGGATTATGAATACGTAATAACTATTCAGATTTATTTTTTAAATTTATTTATATACAGATTTTCAATGTTTACACATTTTTCTGTGCCCTAAAGTTTTATTTAGCAAATAAGGCATATTATGGACTACTTCCAATCCTAAAACTCAAAATTATCTTTAGGAAATTTAAAATAAGACTTATATAAAACCTGCATACGTTCAATAGTGGTATATGGAGTTGAAATCTGGACTATGACATAGAGCTCTGAGAATTTAATTAACACTTTTAAAAGAAAGATTTTGAGAAGGATATACGGGCCAGTAAAAGAGAATGGAAGATGGAGAATAAGACATAATAAGGAAAGCTAATACCTTTTTAAGGAAAGTGATTTATCAACTCTTGTGAAATTAAAAAAAAAATGTAATCGGCCGGACATATTCAAAGAATGAACAAAGAATGCATACGTAACAAAGTGATGATGGAGGAAATGTTTGGGAAGTGGCCAGAAGGAAAACCTAAGAAAATATGGATGGACTCAGTGAAGGAAGATTGTCATCAAATCCTGAACTGTAGGAACTGGCAACAGAGAGCATTTGATAGAGAAGATTGGAGGTCTCGCATCTAGAAGGCACAGGCCCGCCATGGGCTGTAGCGCCATTGGAAGAAGAAGAAGACGAAGAAGAAGAAGAAGAAGAGGAGGAAGAAGAAGAAGAAGAGGAGGAAGAAGAAGAAGAAAGTTTTATTTTTTTTTCTTCACTCGTCTCTATCCATCTACTCCATGTCTTTCAGTCCTCTTGTTCTCTTTCCAGTTATTTCTTGCAACCATGAGTTTCGAGGTCTTCCTTTCTTTCTTCTTCCAGGTGAACACCATTCCGAAATTTTTCTGGGTAACCTTCCTTCTTGCATTCGTCTTAAATGCCTATACTAATTTAATAGTTTAAATCTTACATACTCTACTTATATTCACTTTTTCTGGTATGATTTTATTAGGCTATTATTATTATTATTATTTTTTTTTTCTTTTCCCAATTATGAACCTTTTGCTGCTCTCCTCATCGGCATAAGTTTTTGTTGAATTTCCATGATTCAACTCCATATGTTATAGTACTTCTCACTACTGAATTGTATATTTGTAACTTATTTTTCCTGGTTATATGTCTGTTCCAGAGGACACCGTTTTAACATTGTTGTTATTGCTTTACCCGCTTAAGCCATTCCTAAGCCAGGTTGGAAAAGGCTTAGGGTTCTTCAGCTCGCCCGGCTGATAGTACCCAATAAGGGCGCCTTATATTGGGTATATATATATATATATATAATATATACTGCTGCCTTGCAGTTCGTCATTGGTTTTGACAAAGCCTAGAGGAAGAAAACCTTGATCATAAATCGCCTGATCCTAAACTGCAGCCACTGATTCTCCGGCCTTGACGTTTTCACGACAGTGTTGCCGATATGGATATTCAGTGGGAGTGGCCGCTTTATGTATGCGGTTAGCAGATATACAGCCGACAACATCTCTAACAATTTCAAATCTTACAAGCGCGTTATAGCTGCGTCAAGAGCAGTGATTGGTTGTGGCAGACATCTACTCTCACTACCACTAATTCCTTATTGGCAGTAGAGGGCGAATTCTCCCTTTACCCCTCGTATAACCTGAACTTCAGAGCCGTAGTTATGATGGCTGAGGTATACAAGTTGGGGGTTGATGCATCAGGCAGGCCAGTTCTCTCTTCATCATACAAAAAATAACAATACTAAAAAAGCCTAGACGGAAATAAACAATTCAGATAATTATGGAAATACCAAAATATTATTATTCAAATAACATCCTACATTATATTTAGAAGGTTGAAGTTTAGAGAGCAGCTTCCATCTATCTTCATAATTCCACATTCCTTGCTCTTCCACCTCGACCTATTAAAAGTCTCCCTATTTTTAAACCATTTCTTTAAAACAATTATTTACACCTATCTCTCGATCTACCTCTTGGTATCCTTATTTTTTGTTGCCTAACTCTGCAATCTATCTCTATTCTTATAACATGACGAAACAATTTAATTCTTTTTTTCTTATAAATATTCTAGTAATTTATTATTATTCCCTTTGTTTTTAATTGTATCTCTTGTTTTTTGAAGACTCAATATTAATGTCTAGAGATTACTTTTACAAATCGGTGACTTTTGTTAGCCAAAATATCTGGAAATGACAAAATAATTTTAGGTCTTCAAGTATAGATGTAAGCTTTATCAGTTATTACACTTAGAATTTTACCTATTAAACTATATATTGAACATATTTTACAAAGATAATTAAAATAATACTGCAAAATTACTAAACTAATTTAAGATAACAAGATGAAGTTTCCATATTTGAGCTGAGATTAGATATAAAAAAATCATTCGGAAACTTCTCAATGAAAGGGCAGACCACACACTAGGCTAAATAGCTCTTTCCCCATACCCTCAAAAATAAATTAGATCTGACATATTTACATCCGCTAATACCTCCACGTTTTCACAGATTTTATCTGGATTTGCCCTAAAAAAGCAATATCGCTGATACCGAAGCATATTTAGAAGAACAAGGTGAATAATGATTGTTGAATACAGAGTGTACTAAAATTGTTTAATTATAACACAATGTAGAGATATATGTACAGCCTTTCAAAGAATTGATGGCGCACGGATAATTTTCAAGTACCAGAACGAAGTTATAACGCATGATCAGCTACTTTGTTCACAAGCGCAACTATTTAAGAAACTAAAATTCGTTCTATTTCGTTGTGTGTTGTGAAAGGAAAAATAATTTTGCGTAAATCAGTGGTGCGATAAATTTTGTAAATAAAACAAAGCAAAACAAATAAAAGTAAACAAATAAAATGAAGAGACAGAGAAAGAGAGAGAAAGAGAGAGAAAGCGAGATAGAGAAAGAGAGAGGAAGCGAGAGAAAGAGAGAGAGAGAGAAAGAAAGAGAGAAAGAGAGAGAGAAAGACAGAGGGAGAAAGAGAGAGGGAAAGAGAGAGAGAAAGAGAAAGAGAGAGGAAGAGAGAGAAAAAGAGAAAGAGCGAGAGAAAGACAGAGGGAGAAAGTGAGAGAGAAAGAGAGTAAGAGAAAGAGAGAGAGAGAAAGAGAGAGAGAGAAAGAAAGAGAGAGAGAGAAAGAGAAAGAGAGAGGAAAAGATATAGAGAGAGAGAAAAGAGAGAAAGAGAGAGAGATATATAAAAAGCATGACAGCGGAATTGAACACTTGACCTCACGCGTGGGAAACAGACCTTCCCTCCACTAGACCATAACTGTCCCTGCTAGAAACAGTGTGTATGAAGCGGTGCAATATTCCAGGTCTTAACTGTATATTGCAAATAGATATTAACTTGGTTTAAATTAAACAGAAGCGTTTTGCATTAGTTGTGGAAATAAAATCTTGTTATGCCTTGTGTTTTGTAAACGAGGTAATGAGATGTTACAGTCGTTATCAATTTTCTATATATGACCTGTTTCCTTTAATTCACTTACTCCCCTATATGTATCTATATCTATATATATATATATATATATATATATATATATATATATATACACACAAATTTATTTATTTAACGAAGCCTGGTAACGTGTAGGCATTATGAAAATTAACGACGCTATTTAAAAAAGTCGATCTGATTAGGATCGAACCTGGTCCCGTCTCGTCGCAAGAGAGCATCATACCGACTGCTCCACTGAGGCAAGCGATACGAACACTGCATGAAGAAAGACTTACGACGCCCGATTTGAACTCAAACGAGACAGCGCATGTAACAACGTACTGGTGTGAATCGCTCTTCAAAACTTTAAACTTTTCATCATCAAGAATTGCGCCATATTTTTTTCAAAGTCTGTACATATAAAATGGGAAATTATTAATATAGAAAATGTGCAAAATAACATAAATAAATGGTTCTTATGTACAAACTCACTTGGGTTATGATTTTTCCTCTCTTATGGAATAGTTTTACGTAATGTAAATAAATACGTCACTCCAAACAATCGCCTGGTAAGTTATGCTTAACACTCATTACATTAAAATTCTATTGAATATGATGACGTATTTTTGACGTATGTGTGTTTCCTCCAGCGATAAAAGATTTACTTTAAATACTCGAATTACTACAAAATATTCTTGCAATCTAACAGTGGCGCCACTGAGCAATCATGTCGCTAAAACCTCTCGTCTCCTTAAATGCGATTTTCATGTATACGTGGAAGAAATAAACAGCAGCTAGTCAAATAAAGGGAAACAAAACAAGTATCGCAGCAAAATGCGGATACTTCAAGTTTCCACGTTACAAATTACACATATTTATATACATTATTTTATTCATTTACGAATATTGTATTAAAACACTTTTATAGTTTAAAGGTATTTCACAATTATAAAATAAATAAAACATAATATCTGATATATTATAATACTATTTTGTATATATGTTACTTGTTTATTTTACAAGTTTTAGCAAAATGCAATGCAGCTAACGAGTAAATATCTAATAGTCTAAGATCTGGCTGCAAGATTACTACGTTCATCTATTTCTTTTCATAAAATTGTGAATGACTGAATACATTGCCTATTAAAATTTGGCCGCCAGTATGTTTAATTAAAATATCTTCTTATATCTTGTAAGCCCATGTTTCCCTTGACAGAGAATTAGACGCTCTCCCCCTACAGGGAAGAATTTGAACCATACTAATTTAATTGCACTTGTTTTCGTATAGATGACATTTGAGTGGTCCGTGGTCAGCGTTCCGCTTCATACTGACATCTAGGACGGGAAAAATTCGGTAAATTCTGTTTAGATGCCTTTTGATTCAGGCTTAAGGATTTTTTACGAGCCTGAAAATCTTCAGACTCGGGACCCACGGCTTAAAGTCCCTCCCGGAGGACTTGCTCCTTGGATTTTTCCGTCCTAAAAATCCATCGACCCCGGCCGGGTTTGAACCCACGACCCTCGGGACCAGAGACAAGGAGCATAATCACTAGTCCGCCGCTAATTAATTTATTCGAAATAATTTGATTCACTTGTTATTAAAATTAATTTTAATCCAATTCGCAGAAATCGATGTATAGGGCTTGAAAAGTTTTGGTTGTCATTGCAAACTTGGCCGTAAACCTCCTCGCAGCGGGAAGTAAAACTACTGCCCTTTATGTATACTACGTACAATGTATATACAAAATATATCCAAAAGGTAGTGTTAATATACATTATACGAAACAAATCACAGCATTTTAAATGAACTGAACTTTATTTGAAACAATATAAAACAATAAATATGTACTTACTACCATTTTATTACTGATTGCTGTCACGGCCTGCTGTAGCCGCAAGGATGTTTACGGCAAAGTTTGCAATGGCAACCAAAACTTTTCAAGCTCTATAGGTACATCGATTTCTGCGAACTGGATTATAATTTATTTTAATAACAGGTGAATCAAATTATTTCGAATTAATTAATTATATTTTAATTAAACGTACTAGCGGCCGAATTTTAATAGGCAACTCGGCAAAAATTTATTCAGTCACTCACAATTTTATGAAAAGAAATATATTTTGTTCATACACTCGATGAACGTACGAGTAGAAGGATCTTGGACTTAAAAAAAAAGTGTGAGTAATGTATGATGCCTGAGAAGATATTTTTTCCCCGGAATTTTCAAAGGAATGCTTGGGTATAATTACACAAAATGATCTCTCAAGTTCGTAAGTATTCTTCAGATTCATGAGATGTCAAACATAAACAGCAAAAAAATAAAATAGTAAAAAAAAGCTGTGCGAAGTTATTTCCAGAATTTTGGAACCGTAATATTCTTCACTAAAACTGGATGTTAAATTTCTATGTCAAATTTCCAAACAAAAGGACAAAAAATACATAACTGAGTGTCTAGTAAATTACTCTATATTTACATTTTATTAAAAAAACACAAAGGAATCACATAAATTATTGGACAATGCCAAAAATAATATATTCTCTCCAAGCGCAACTGGCCTAGAAGGCCCTTGGTCTACCTGCCGGCTGCTGGCGTCACGTTCACGTGTTAATCATAGAGGTAGACGATCATAAGCCAATGTAGGGGTGACATATGATCAGCATGTCGGATCCCCCGGCCGTTAAAGCTGGTCTTCTCAACCTGGAGTCGCTACTTATCGTAGCTACCCAAATGCCTCACGATGCTGGGTGAGCAACGGTCCCATACTGAACGAAATTCCGTGAGAAAATGTCTTCCCCATGGGGACTCGAGCCAGCGCAAGTCCAGCAGCTCTGCGCCAAGGCATCTTGCCTTAACCACTCGGCTACTTATATATAAATATTTCCGGGCTTACGTGTGGATTACGTGTGGCAAATTTAGCAAACTATTGAGAAATTTAATTGCGTATTAAAACGATACAAACTTTATTTTAGATAATTCCTTATAATGAATCATATTATAATCAGTTCAATACGTTAGTATTTCTATACAACGACCGATAAATGGTTCTTAAATTTCTGAAGGTTGTCTTTTTTCTCCTTCGTCGCCTATTGTGATTAAAAAATTCAGCAAGTTAGTCCGTAGCCTTTTGAAAATTCATATTCGCTATAATCGGGATCCTGACCAACATGACTGGCTGGTTTTGTTTGATTTTTCTCAGGCATCAGGGCAAATGTTGGATTGAAATGTCTTACAAGAAATTATTTTATAGCAATCTTCATTTCAAAATGCTATTAATATTAAACCAGTAAACTTCTACATAAAAAACATGGTGAATACAACAGAAATACACATCTTACTGGATACAGTAGAAGAATCTAGAAGATATATGGACGATGTTATGCATCAACCGTCTATGCGCCATTATGTTTTCGAGAAAAATACGTTTGAAGTTTAAGTCAATCTTAACTATTTATTGTAGCGCCAAACTAACAATACTGGATATTGAAAGTTATTTTCTTTGTTTGACAACAATCTAAGAGCGGGAACATTTGGCGCTGTATCACTTAAATGTATTCAGCATTAAATAATCCGGTATAGGCCTATGAGATATAGTCCTAGCAAAATTTAGAGGTAAATACGCTCATCTCCTACCGTCTTGCAGGATTGGAATTCCTTTTAAAAGGTCAACATTCAGTGAATTTTCACAAGATATATTAATACGAACAAGAATCATAGACTATGCATTCTCCTGGTGTAAGTCTATATTAAAAAATACAATTTTATCAAATATATTTGACGTCTAAAAATAAAAAAAACAGGTATAAAGTTAAAGTAACATAAACAAATGAACTTCACACAACAATGGTCATACACAATCTACTGACATACATCCAAAGATCTTAGATACAATAAGATCTAGGATGTTCGAACGTCTAAAAAAATAAGAATAAAAGTAAAAATTATGGCTATATGACGCCGATAAAAAAAATCCGAAAATCGGTTCCTTCATATAAAAGGCCATGATCACCAGGGCTTAGCGGTTAACCGAACTCCAAAAGAACAGGACGACCTGACTATAGAAACGATGTAAACACTTGCATGGACGAGAGACGTTAGTAAAAGAAACACAACGTCAGGACGGGACCAGGTATAGTTAGGTGCTGCAAAAATTATATAACACTGCAGAAAACTACAATTTGTACGATAAAGTAACTAAAGCAGCCCCTACACTATCAATATTCACGTCAATATCCATCCATAGTAATTCTGCCCGAAGGCAGGTCCTTCACTGCAATCATAGCATTTCCTTGCTATGCTTGCAGCTTTAATAGGGAATTGTAGGTGTGGTAGCTTCCCGTTGCTTTACACACCAGTGAAGGATGATGGTCATATGATTTCGGGGACCGTTAGGGTCTTAAAGTTTTCCTCACATGACTTACAGGTGAGGAAAACCCCCGATAAAAACCTCACCCAGAAAAACTGCCCCGACCGGAGATCGAACCCGGGCCCGCTGCGTGACAAGGCAGCACGCTACCTCGAGACCACAGCGGTGGACTACGTCAATATATTGCACAATAATTGACATTGTACAATAATATTGAGCGTCTGCAGATCACATTGAAAGATTGCGCAATATATCGAGTCAAAAATGTTTGATTTTTATTGAGCAATCTAGTAAATATTGCGTCGTCTGTTGGCAATATTACGCAATAACAGTTCAGTTCTGTGTTAACAGTGTTGGAATAAACATGTTGACTACACAAGTATCACTCGTGAACTAATTTATTGAGTAATAATATTGTACCGTGTGGGTTGGCCAAGTAATATTGTACAAAATATTGTGCAATATATTGACGTAAATATTGATCGTCTAGGGGCCGCTTTACGTCAATATATTGCATAATATCTTGTACAATATTATTACTTGGCCAATCCATACCGAGCAATAAATTAGTTCGTGGGTGATACTTGTGCAGTCAAAATGTGGAATAATAAAAGAAGACAGAACACAGAACTGAACTAGTGTTGCGCAATATTGCCAACAGACGACACAATATTTACTAGATTGCACAATAAAAATCAAACTGCTTTTGATTGACTCAATATATTGCGCAATCTTTAAATGTTGATCTTCAGACTGTCAATATTATTGTACAATGTCAATTATTGTGCAAATATATTGACGTAAATATTGATCGTGCAGGGGCCGCTTGAAAGATTGCGCAATATATTGAGTCAATAAAAATGTTTGATATTATTGTACAATGTCAATTATTGTGCAAATATATTGACGTAAATATTGATCGTGCAGGGGCCGCTTGAAAGATTGCGCAATATATTGAGTCAATAAAAATGTTTGATATTATTGTACAATGTCAATTATTGTGCAAATATATTGACGTAAATATTGATCGTGCAGGGGCCGCTTGAAAGATTGCGCAATATATTGAGTCAATAAAAATGTTTGATATTATTGTACAATGTCAATTATTGTGCAAATATATTGACGTAAATATTGATCGTGCAGGGGCCGCTTGAAAGATTGCGCAATATATTGAGTCAATAAAAATGTTTGATATTATTGTACAATGTCAATTATTGTGCAAATATATTGACGTAAATATTGATCGTGCAGGGGCCGCTTGAAAGATTGCGCAATATATTGAGTCAATAAAAATGTTTGATATTATTGTACCAATGTCAATTATTGTGCAAATATATTGACGTAAATATTGATCGTGCAGGGGCCGCTTGAAAGATTGCGCAATATATTGAGTCAATAAAAATGTTTGATATATTGTACAATGTCAATTATTGTGCAAATATATTGACGTAAATATTGATCGTGCAGGGGCCGCTTGAAAGATTGCGCAATATATTGAGTCAATAAAAATGTTTGATATTATTGTACAATGTCAATTATTGTGCAAATATATTGACGTAAATATTGATCGTGCAGGGGCCGCTTGAAAGATTGCGCAATATATTGAGTCAATAAAAATGTTTGATATTATTGTACAATGTCAATTATTGTGCAAATATATTGACGTAAATATTGATCGTGCAGGGGCCGCTTGAAAGATTGCGCAATATATTGAGTCAATAAAAATGTTTGATTTTTATTGTGCAATCTAGTAAATATTGCGTCGTCTGTTGGCAATATTGCGCAATACTATTTCAGTTCTGTCTTGTTGTCTTATTATTCCACATGTTGACTGCACAAGTATCACCCGCGAACTAATTTATTGAGCAATAATATTGCACCGTGTGGGTGCCAAGTAATACTATTGTACAAAATAGTGTGCAATATATTGACATAAATATTGATTGTATAGGTGCCGCTTAAAATACTATTCAGTATTGTCGATGCTAGCAAACACATAGAAAAAAAATGCACACTTTATAAGTCTACCATTACCTGTAATACATTCATCAAAACTGAAATGAATGTTACTTTGTAAAATATAAAATATAAAGTAGATACCTGAGATCTCAGTCATCCTCAGCTTTATAAAGACTAAGATGTTGAGAACTTTCGGAGCATATGCTCCATCCTCAGCATGCAAATTGGCACACACCCAATGACATTAACCCTCTCTAGAAGATTCTCACAAAAACTAGTACCAATTTACATGCTGAAGATGGAGCATATATTCCGAAAGTACTTTACATCTTACAGCCTTTATAAAGTTGAGGATGACTAAGATCCCAGGTATCTATTTTATATTTTTAATTCTACATAGTGACCTCAATGGTGTTTCGTCATGAATTTTAAAAGAAATTAATGTTACTCCCTGAACGTATTACACAGGTGTACAGAAATCGGACGATACTCCGCAGAACTGCATACTATTCCCCACCTCTCTCTCTACAGGGTGTATCAAAAAGGATGGTGTAAACTTACATGATTGAAAGTACAAGATAATAGAAGGAACAATGTCCCAGTAAACATGGGTCCGCAAACGAGCAGTTTACGAGATAATTACGAATGTATGGTTACAAGCCGCCACTGACGTCATTGTTTGTAACATCGTACTAGGTGTTTATCTCATTGGGCCACACATTCTTCCACGAAAACATAATGGACGGAGGTACCTTAGGTTTCTGCGGCGTCATCTTCCAGGATTGCTTGAGGATGTTTCCCTTCAGCAACGTCGGAGTTTGTGGTACATGCATGATGGAGCTCCGGCACATTTTGCTGCTGCTGCTGCTGCTGTGAGACGGCATCTAACGCGCAGATACGGCCAAAGATGGATAGGTCGAGGCGGATCTGTACCTTGGCCTCCAAGATCACCTGATCCAAATCCTTAGGATTTTTATGTCTGGGGTCACCTCAAAATCGAAGTGTACAGCACACCCGTTAACACGATTGAAGAACTGGAGCAGAGAGTTGTACATGCTTGTCAAAAATTCAGAAATGGTCCAGGGGTTTTCGAAAGAATTCGACATTCATTGCAGAGACGAGCTCAGTATTGCATCCAGATGCAAGGAAGACCTTTAACATCTCCTTTAACAGGTAACCCATAAGTGAAGTGAACTGTGAAATGTGAACTAAATGAGATGAAAAATTAATAGTAAAGTCTACATTCAAATAAATTTCTACTAACTAGGACGATGTTTACAATGAACTCAGTGGCGGCTTGTAACCATACATTCGTAATTATCTCGCAAACGGCTCGTTTGCGGACCCATGTTTACTGGGACATTGTTGCTTCTATTATCGTGTACTTTCAACCATGTAAGTTTGCGCCATCCTTTTTGATACACCCTGTATATTCCGCGCAGTACCTAACCTGTAGCGTTTGTTTTGTGCAGAATTCGTTAGCCCTGATGATCACAATGAAAGTTGAGAACTTCATTATGGTGTTTTATATGGAAGAACCGTTATGGACATTTTAAAGTGAGTGTTAGCAAATCAGATGAGAATTAATTGATTAATTAGGGGGGCAGAATGAGAATGATTTTTACCTAATTATCAGCTCATAGAGCTCTGCTTGGTTGAACACCTTGCAATACAGCTCCAATACACGAACGCAGGCATATTTCATGCCTGGCCAAGGTATCAGAGTTGTATCCAACCCTGCCGACAGAGGGCAGGTTGGAGGCTTGCTCTTCCGGTCCAGCATACTGACATCACTTCCGCTTCGTCACAATCTCCACCCTTCATCCTGTTTACAATCAACATTATCTTAATAAAAATACTAAGATGTATAAAATATTTAGAACGAAAAATCTCAATCAGCCATGTTGTTATTATACCGAGCTTTCTACGGCCGTAATTTACCTCATCATCAGGGTTCACGACCGCTAAAAGCTCGATTCATTTTTTTTTGTTGGCCAAAACTCGATAAATTGTATATAATTATAGGGTGATTCATAATTCCTATTACAAACTTCTAGGGGTTGTAGAGGGGACATATTAGATAACTTTTGATAAGGTACCCATGTCCGGAAACGTACCATTTCGATGTAAAATAAGTTTGAAGATCGAAATAGAATGGGCTGATATCGTGTGTCTCGTGTTTCAGAAACAGTATTACAGACTTCTAGGGGTTGTACTACAAGTGTGGTTCCACGTGGCGACCCTGTTGTTCGTTGTACAAAGTGTACCCGCGATGCATGTCTTCATACACACGCCCCACAAGACCTAGTGTGTGCTCAATAATGTCTACTGTCGCCAGAATTCGTGCAAGATCTTCCTCCGACTCGACAGATGTAGTACAACCCCTAACAGTCTGTAATACTTATTCTGAAACACAAGACATACGATATCAGCCCGATGTGTTTCGATATTCAAACTTATTTTACATCGAAATGGGACGTTTCCGGACATGGGTTCCTCATCAAAACTTATTCTATTAAGTCCCCTCTACAACCCCCAGAAGATTGTAATAGTAATTATGAATCTTCTTTGAATTTAAAGACCCAAAAAAAGTCTAAAGAGTTCTTACAGCTCTCTCTATTCAATATGGTTATTTATATATTTAATATAGTTTAAATTTTATTAATTTCCCTCAATAAACAACCTATCGGAAGTCTTTAAAAATTCCAGTTCCTTAAGCATATAACCATTTTTAAGGAACCCGGAGGTTCAATGCCATCTCTCATTAGCTCGCTGCTAAATATGGGGGTCAATGAAGAAATGCATATGAACCTTAAACATATCTTTACGTATTTTTGTAAGCCTATATTTTCCCTTTAAAGAGATTTAGGCGCTCTCCCCCTACAGGGAAGAATTTGAACCATACTAATTTATATTTGAAGAGAAAAATTATACGCTCAGACCGGGACTTGAACCCGGGACCCTTGGTTCTCTAGACCAAGTGCTCTACCAACTGAGCTACCTGAGCAAGTACCGATCTAAACGCAAATCTTTCTCTCTCTCTATATATATATATATATATATTGTAATTTGGTGGACGGGAATTACAATATATATATATAGAGAAAGATTTGCGTTTAGATCGGTACTTGCTCAGGTAGCTCAGTTGGTAGAGCACTTGGTCTAGAGAACCAAGGGTCCCGGGTTCAAGTCCCGGTCTGAGCGTATAATTTTTCTCTTCAAATATGATTTATCCATCATTGAGATGTACGAAATCAATAATAAAAACATACTAATTTAGTTACACTTGTTTTCGTATAGATGCCATTTTTGAGAGGTCTGTGGTCAGCGTTCCGCCTTATACTGACATCTAGGAAACCAAGGTAGTACTAGGACGGGAAAACTCGGCAAATTTTGCTTAGAGGCCTTTGCATTCAGGCTTAAGGACTTTTTACGAGCCTGAAAATCTTCCGACTCGGGACCCACGGCTTAAAGTCCCTCCCGGAGGACTTGCTCCTTGGATTTTTCCGTCCTAAAAATCCATCGACCCCAGCCGGGTTTGAACCCGCGACCCTCTGGACCAGAGGCAAGGAGGATAACCACTAGTCCACCGCGGCCGACTTACGTAATAACGTAAATACAGGACTGTAAAATCTCACAATTTTTTCAAACAATACTTCTGCTACTGTTGTATAATTAACATGTCATGAAGGCACTGCGGTATCCATATACAGTACCCACAGCCAACGTGACGACACGAAAAACAGGTTGCTGTTTAACTAGCGCCATTAACTTCATTCTAGGACTCGCATTAAAGAACGACCGGATCAAGTGAAGATAAAAATAACTTATGACAGGGATTGAACCAGAGATATCCAGTCCATACTTACTATACGCCTCGTCTCCCCCACAAATAAAGTCAGTCGGAGTCAACTAAAACCTTACCGAATGCCACTCTCCATACTTTTTAACCCATTCGCCTCAGAAGACGAGGTACACTCGTTTTAACTCTGCCTGTTACACATTTTGCAATTTTTGTACATCCCTTGGTAGGGTAATGTTTTGTTAACATTTATGAATAGCAGAGGAATGTGTTTTGGCCTTCACCATTATTGAGATCTCAAGTACCGTTATCTTTTGTTCGTTTTGAGTGTGTGAAAATAGACAATATAATTTACAGTGACTTAAATACAATTTTTGGGGAAATGTATTGCATATTTAAACCTGAAGTGAATAGGTTAACGCGTTTAATGCTCATATTTTTAAATGTTAAAATTAATTTTCTTACCACCTAAGGTAAATTTCACTGAACGAAATCCCTAGGTTGCTAGGAAAGAAAAAAAAGATAAAATACCAAAAATGAGATGTGTCTACTGTCTCAGTGCTGAAGGAAGTTTTATAATTTGGTCTTAATAGTCTATAATGAGTCAGCATCTAGTTCCGAGGGTGGCGGGTTCAAACTCGTCCGAGGTAGATGGAAAAATCCAAGGAGCAAGTTCTCCAGAAGGGACTTCAAGCCGCGGGTCCCGAGTCTGTGAAGATTTTCAGGGTCGTAAAAGTTCCTTAAGCCTGAATAAAGATGCCTTTAAGCAAAATTTACCGACATCAACGTTCTAGTAGTACCTTAGTTGCCTGTTAGATGTCTCATTGTGTCGGTGTGTTGACCGCATGCCATCCATGACATCTATCAGCTCCGTGCAAAGGAGAGGTTATGGCTCAACAATGGGCTACGCCATTATAGATAGATAGTCTATAGTGAACTATATGCACAGTGAAAAAAAAAAATCTCGTAAAGACTTGTTTAGAGATAATAATCGATAAAAGGTGTCTCCTATGAATTTTTTTATTTATATTATTTTCCTCTATTAGCCTAGATTTGTCTTTTGTTTGTTATCTCAAGTTTCATATCTAATCATAATGACACGAAACATTCGATCCATGTAATTTTCCTATTCAAATTTTATTAGAAACAAAACGGTGTGAGGCAACTGAACTGCCTTCTTTCCCTCCGGGTTCCTTTTGTGGAAATCTATTTTTTTATTGAATGCACAATAAAACAGTATCTCAATCTGTCATCTAACTGGATTTACTGGAAATATTACAACACGGTGGGTAAAATTAAACTACGCCTATCATCTAAGCACTGTAACTTCTCTGAGATCCATTGTTTTAATGCATGTTCCATCATTTGGTTTACGCGATTTACACCATACTTTCCTTCGGAAATGGCATAGAAAAAAAACTTTCCTGCTTCGTCTAACTAGGAAACTATCAATAATAGCCTCTCTGCCCGCTCCTGGAATTTCCTTCCTTAAGATATCAGGTGTTGCCACACACTTGGCACTTTTATGTCACGCTTATACCTGTTGTCTAATAATTAATTTTTCTCTATTTATTTAAATTTATACTATGCCATTAATTTTATCCTTTTTATATATCTTGTACATATTATATATTTAATTCGTTAAATTTAGAGCAAATCAAAATACATTATAAATATTAATTGTATTGTATTTATAACATGTAATCGTTTATGTATATTGTAATTTAGATGTAAGACCTTTTTTTTGTATTTTTTAAAACCTGGTTGAGTGGCAGACAAGGTCTTAAGGCCTTAACTCTGCAAGGCAAAATAAAGCTATTCTTATTATTATTACTATTATTATTATTGTTATTATTATTATTATTATTATTATATCGAAACTTATCTTCACTTTTTTTAGTGGCAGAAAGGACATCTAATAAGAATCCATTTAACAAAAAAAGTGAGTTGCGGGATTTAACTGAAAGTCTCGTAATTGGGGCTGGAACATCCCATTACAAAGCAACGAGACTGAAATACAGTGAAACCTTTCTTACCCGGAACCTTTATAATTTATCTTTGTGCTATACATAGTGTTTAAAATTAAAAAAAAAAGTATGCAAAATTTTAACAAAAAAAAATTGGTTTCTGAATTTTTAAAATAAATCACAATCCAAATCTGAACACAGGCAAACCTTATTATTGTCAAATAAACTATGGACAATAACAATGAATTTTGGAAACGGATTTTTTTTAGAAAATTGTACCATGACAATATTTTTAAGAAGTTGGATTTTTATTTTCTCTCTTTTTTTATTTTAAATGAAGAAATATGTCTAGAAAGTTAACCAGAGTGTCATTACGTTCAGGAAGATTTGTTTAATTAGTGACATAATATCCACTGCTGTGGTCTCGAGGTAGCGTTCTGCCTTGTCACGCAGCGGGCCCGGGTTCGATCCCCGGTCGGGGCAGTTTTTCTGGGTGTGGTTTTTATCCGGCTTTTTCATCACCTGTAAGACAAATGTCAGGAAAACTTTAAGGCCCAAACGGTCCCCGAAATCATATGGCCATCATCCTTATCATTATCATCCTTGCCATTATCATTATCATCATCATCCTTCACCGGTGTGGAAAGCAACGGGAAGCTACCACACCTACACAATTCCCTAGTAAAGCTGCAGGCATAGCATGAAAAATGCTATGATTGCAGTGAAGGACCTGCCTTCGGGCAGAATTACTATGGATGGAGTGACATAATTGTCATGTACGCAACTTTAGAATAAGCTGAAAAAATTACTTTTGTATGTTGCATATTTTTAAACCAAATTGTAAGGGAATTAGTACTGGGTGCCTTTCAAGTAATGTCATGGATCCTGTATCGCACATTTTCGGATATAAAAGAATTTCAATCCTAAATAAGAGGCGTTTGATCAAAACTTGTCGATCCTTTTTTGTTCAGGATTTAATTGTGACGCTGATAACCTGAGCTGTTAAAGATTGTCGTTAAATTAAACGTTACCTAACATAGTTAATGAATTTTACCTACTTTGTAACCAGATTAGAAATTCAATTAATAAATTTATTTGTTGAAATTCTTTCAATAACAATTGGCATAAATCTATGATTAGCCCCGCAAATTTCAGAACATTGTCCATATAATACCAAAGAACCAAGTATGAAAAATAATTTTTAATTATTGAATATTATTAACTATTTGGGCAGATAAGTGCCCCAGAGTTAGAATCTGGTTATGTAAATTATTTACAAATAGTATTGGAATTATTTATAAATTTACCAAATAAAATATAAATTAATTCCTTATATACTAATTTAATCATTATTACTTTTAATTAGAGAGGTTACTGTATTTCTATCTGTGCAGCTAATGTGATGATAATGATCTGAAAGGTTATAGAATGTCGACAAATTAAAT
Source organism: Diploptera punctata (assembly GCA_030220185.1). Lineage (NCBI taxonomy): Eukaryota > Metazoa > Arthropoda > Insecta > Blattodea > Blaberidae > Diploptera > Diploptera punctata. The sequence goes on from JASPKZ010007572.1 coordinate 511,188, forward strand.
ATTTCCCAACGTAGCTAATTGCTTTTACTACTTCCCAATCAAATTAGAATTAATCTATTATTTTTATTTTCAACAGCATTATATATTTTCAACTCATCAATGTTGAGAATTCGTTGTAAATATTTTATGGAATTTACTTCATATACTACTCCGAGCCAAATACCAGTTGTACTGTAAACAAATTTGTAACAAGTTTAATACTAGTAAAATTCATATCAAATTCCGTTGAGGTGAAGTCATATGATGAAAGTTAAAAATTAAAATTTACCTGTTGATAGGTGCCGTCATCCTCAACTTTCTTAAAATGTTCTTCTTCTTCTTCTTCACTTCCTGGTTTAGGCAAGAGTTACCTGTTCCGTCTTCACTAATAGATCTAAGACCATCTCTTCCGAGGACGTACGACATCTCTTCTTCCTCTTGGAAAATTATGGAAGATTTGTGTTTCACTTTAGCCTGACTGGCTGCAGAATCGACACTAGTAAAATTCATGGTGATTTTCCGTTGAGGTATTAGTTCACAGTAATATAATGTACGGTTCAACAAGGGTCAACAAGAACGGACCTAATGCATTCTGCTGATGATGGGACTAGTCCCGAAAGACCTACAGAGTTTTAAAAGAACTTAAGTTGAGGAGACGGACCTACAAGGTAACTATATTATAGTTTTTAACCGTACATTATATTACTGTGAACTAATACCTCAACGGAAAATCACCATGGATTTTACTAGAATCAATGGAAGATTTTATTTGGTAATCTACTTTCTTCCATTCTTTCTACATGCTCTTTCCACTATATCTTGTTGTTAAATATATTTTCTTTTATGGAGTAGATCTGCAGTTCTTCACGGATATCCTTGTTTCTTATCTGGTCCATTCTAGTGCAGCCTTTTACTCTTCTTATAAATTTAATCTCGGCTGCTTGGATTTTACTTTCTTGTTTGGTAGTAGTTATCCAAGATTCACTCCCATACAAAAGGACAGGGACAGCCATTGTTATATAAAATTTTAATTTTGTTTGTTTATGTGCTTTATTATTCAATGTTCTATTTATTGTACGACAAATAGCTTGAAACTGATGTGTTTTGTGTTCAATATCTTTATCATACCCATAGCTGATGTCACATCCTAAATATTTAAAGTGGGATACTTGTTCAATAATTTCGTCTCTAAATTACTATTTTTGCACGCAGAGTATTTCTTCCACAAAATGCCATTACTTTTGTTTTACTTATTGAAATTTTAAAAGTAAAACAAAAGTAATGGCATTTTGTGGAAGAAATATTGTATATAAAATTAACTGGAGCGCTTTCGGAAGTTATCTTCCATCTTCGGCAGGTTGAGCAACAACGAGTAGCGGAAGCTCAACCTGCCGAAGATGGAAGATAACTTCCGAAAGCGCTCCAGTTAATTTTATATACAATATTTTAACAAAGTTGAAGACGACGGAACCTGCCAACCAGAACATTGCCCATAGAGTACTCCTGGCCGATTAATCAAGAAGCTAGTTTGGTTTAATCGGCAGGTACATTTTAATTTTTAACTTTCATCATATTGTAAAAGTTTGTCCGTCTATTGGGAAAACTTGGTACTACTTAAACCGCCAAATGGCTGAATTGTGTACGGAACTGTCACTGATAGAAATATTGTTCTTAGGCAACATACTACACTGCTCAAAATAATTAGGGGATATACTGAACTTAGGATCCTTTGTTCAGGATATTCCCTAATTACTTTTAGCAGTGAATTTTACGGGAAATAATAAAGAATACAAAGTAAGATGGTACCAACATTTGGGGACTTCCTCCATTTCTTATTTATTTATGAAAAAAATGACAAAAATTATATATGGGCCTACCTAATTAGACGTTTACCCTTGTTCCATGATGTCGATACATATACTTTATTTATCGGAACAATTTATTTACAACATAATTTATGCTTCATGCTGACTCACCTATAAATTCTGTTATTTTCACCACTTCCCCAATGCCTAACGTGGGATACTTTTCATTAAACTATTTCAAAAATTCAAAATAATTTTGTAGAAGATTTCCGGGCTGTTGGCGCCGTGGTCTTGAGGCTTGTAGTTCCCCGACGTTTCGCCAGAGACAACCCTTGAGGATGCCGGACGCATTCTCTGGCGAAACGTCGGGGAACTATAGCTCGGGACCCAGCTCCGTGTGTCTGAAAGGAATTTGCTGTCTCAGCTGTTAGTACTATGCGAAGCAGAGAAGTGTACATCCTCCACTCCCCACACTTCCCCCCGCAAACATACAGAGCTTGGACCCGAGCTGTACAAGCCTCAAGACTACGGCCAACAGCCCGGAAACCTTCTACAAGATCATCATAACTGCGGCTGTGAAAGCCTAAGTCAATATATCAAAATAATTTGTTTCCCTAAACCTTTTGAATGATTTCCTTTAAAGAAGCGACCATTTTGATACAACTGAAATCCCAACGTATTCTGCTTTGTTCGTGGATAACAATAAAACAATCCTTATTTAATATATTAAAATTGTAATTATATATTTTAATATTCTCCCATTAAACTTACATGGACATATGCTAGATAATATTTTTTATAATTTTTATTTCCTTTATTTCGAACGTTAGAGAGCGAACTTCTTACAAGCATAAAGGTAAAACGGTTATTCGACCAATGAAAATGCAGTCATACATCTGGATTGTTTACATTACAACTGGAACTTATCTCGGAATTAGGGCCAGTTTCACCAAGAGAGGTAACTTTTAGTATAGCAATATTACTCTTATTTTGCTTTGGTAACGAAAAAATAATCTCAAACAAAAGCATGCTCTTTTCACTAACTCTATAACAAATATGTCTCAATCTTTTAATAATCATGCGAACACTAACTTCAAAATAAAAACAGTTGACTCCTGTAATGCACACTTGTACTTTATTAGCTTCTACACAGCAAAGCAACAGGTTTTTCTTTAAACAACTACATGCACTCCAACAGGTTACATTAGTTAAATTAAATAGGTTAATACAAATTTTACGAAACTGTTTACTGTATGCAGATAGTATTGTCAATGGAAACTATTTTGCTGTTAACATTGTTATTTCCATTTAATTGTTAATATTATTGTCATTCGCTATGTAGTTAATTTATCATAACTTCTAATCTATACATCAGGAATCATAATAACAAGCATTATAATATTAAATACTCTACTTTTCGCAGATGATCAAGTTATAATTTACAATTCACAGAATAATTTACAAATAGGACAATCTAGTCCCGCGCCGTAGCCGAGCGGTTAAGGTAGGAAGCCTTGGCGCAGAGCTATGGGACTTGCGCTGGTTCGAGTCTCCATGGGGGAAGAAATTTTCTCATGGTATTTCGGCCAGTATGGGACCGGTGCCCACCCAGCATCGTGAGGCAATTGGGTAGCTACAATAAGTAGCGGCTCCAGGTTGAGGAACCAGCTATAACGGCTGGGGGACTCGACATGCTAACCACATGTCACCCCTACACTGGCTGATGATCATCTACCTCTGTGATTGACACATGTGGATGTGAAGGGCCAGCAGCCGGCTGGTAAAAGGGCAACCGCTGAAAAGTGGAAAGACCCTCAATCGGCAATCGGACTATCTATATTTATCTTCGGTTTTTTACAACTGTGCCGTCTTCCCGTGTCAAACATCCAAAGCCACGATCTTGGGCGTCTTCATTGCTTAGCCCTCTTGCTTGCACTAATGTCTTCATGTTTTCCTTCCACGTTAACTTCGGTCTTCCTCCTTCTGGTCGGATGCCATTGATATAGTTGCTTTGGCCATCGCTCATCTTCCATTCTTAAAACATGTCCTAACCACTTTAATCCCTTCTCCTTAATTCTTTCAATTATGCTTTCTTCTGCTTCCATTATATTTCTAATTTCCTTTATTTGTGACGTGTTCTAATTTTGAATTTCTGGCACTTCTGCGTAAATAATCAATTTCTAGAGCTATTAGTCTATTCTTGTAGTACTTATTGATTGTCCATACTTCACTTCCATACATTGCAACAGATTCCACCAATGCGTTACCAATTTTTTTTTTGCGTCTTTCCAAATATGCTTATCCCACCATATGGAATTTAACGATATTATTTTACTACTCAATCCAATTGTATATTTTATATTCTCTTTGCTATATCTTCAATGTTATACATAATTATTCCCAAATAGGACTCAACTGATTGAAGAGAAACGGACCTTCCAGAGGACAGGATAAATTCAGATGGCTTTCCAGGATCTGAAAGAAGATTTCTGCACTGCCCTGTACTTGGATATCGGATGTCGGAGGGGGTAGTTCATCATCGACACTGGCGCCAACAATGTGGGCATTGGAACTGCGCTGTCGCAGGATCTATGCGGACACGAGAAAGTCATCGCCTATTTCAGCCGAACGCTATCCGAGGTTGAGAGGAATTACTGCTTCACCCTCCGAGAGCTACTTGCCATCATAAGAGCCCTCAAGCATTTACACAAGTACCTATAAGCTCAGGCTTTCCTTCTTAGAACAGACAACTCCGTGCTCACCAAGCTGCTTCGATTCCGCAACCTGGAAGCACAAACTGCTTGATGGAACAGCAAATCCAAGAATACAACTTTGCATCCGAACATCGCCAGGGGAAGAAACACTCCAACGTCGATCCTGCACCAAGGTTGAGCGGAGATAAGGTGGTAGAATTGTCCAAGTTGCAACGACGTAGTTTTCCCCTTGATGGGATGAATTTGCCTTGAGAAGGGAAGACCGTAACATGAGACAGTTCTTCACGATTATAGAAGATGGGCAACATCTCAGACCGCAGCACCATATTCAAGAGCTACTGGGCCCAATTGAATTCCCTGAATGTCAAGAACAGGGTCCCAAAGATGATATGGGTGTTAGAACAAACACTCGCCGGTATTTCCAGAGGACGTTTAGGAATGAACAAAACCCTAGAGAAGTCTCGCTTCTATTGGCTACATCAATGAAGCGACAATGTCACCAATGTGACATCTGTGCGGCTGGAGGAGGACCTCGAACACGTAACAGGGGTGTCATGCAGAAGTACTAAGGAACCTCGTTTAAGCGAACCGTCATCTACGTGGTTGACCCCTGTCCTGAGACGGTTGCTGGGAACCGGAACATATTACTGACTACGGACTATTTCACCAAATGGCCAGAAGTTCACTCTCCCCAATCAAGAAGCATTAGTAAAATATGTCTAACAAATATCTCTTGTATATAAATGGGTTCATGAATATATTTTATTTACTTGCGCTCTTATTCATTCTCTCTACCTTCCCCCTGAGGAAGGTGAAATAATACAAAACGTGCAATTCTCAGCACATGCTATTTTTTTGTATTAATTTACGTGATTTGATGCAGTAGATCTAGTTTTAACAAAAGTATCAATTTGTTTCAGAAAGTGAATATTCGAGTTAAGGCAGAAACTTGACACGATTTTTAAAAGATAAAACTATATAATTAGTATAATTAGGAAAACGTATAATCTTCCATTTATTTGGTTGGCAAAAAATTATGTTCTTCGCGGGCAATGCACAAAGATGTAATCATCTTATTTGACCTTGTATAAATGAAGTCAAGATAAGGAGGCTTCAGAATGTATTTCATTAAAACGTTGCATCAGTCTGTAGGTATGAAACAGTTGCACAACCAAAGCCTGTCCACAAAATGACTTACTAATAAACCTCTCATATTTAATTATTATACTAAAATTACGAGCTTTATTCAAAATTCCCACATTGAATTTCCATGCCGTTTACTTAGTTTTACCTATCGCCTTGTAGGTAGTTTTATATGTCACATGACACCCGATCCTTGTACAAGGTGTCCAACAAATTACATATATGAAATTACAAACTATTTCATCTCATCAAAGAATAATTCCCGTGTTTTTCTTTCTTCTTCTTCTTCTTCTTCTTCCTCTACGCATGAAAGCTGGCAGCTTGTTGCGTGTTCATTCACTACAGGTCCGGTGTATGGTGACCTCCTTCCATCGTAGTTGCGGTCGTCCTAAAGGCCTTTTCTGCTGAGGTGTCCAGTCACGTACTTTCTTCACTAATCTACTGTTCTCAATTCTATCTATGTGATTGTTCCAGTTTAGTCTTCTATCATTTATCCAGAGGTTTATAGGTTCAATTTCACATTCTTCTCTAATAACAGAGCTGCGAATTTTCTCTCTCAGTAATTTTCCTATCATTTTCCTTAAAACTTTCATTTCGGTTGTTTCATTGATTTGTTTTTTTTGAGTGATAAATTTAATTAATTATAGTACATCTATTTTTTTTAAATATGTGTAAGTAATAAAACCATATAAATTATTTTTATGGTAAGGTCTTAAGCAAAATAATGTATTGAATTAGTTTGTTTCTTATTTGAAAATGACCCATGTTAGGATAAGGCGTTAAAATATCTTACTTTTTTAATTGTTTGATTTTTTCGTCAATAACAGCCTACTTCAGCTTGTAAAACTTTTTTTTTATTTTCTTCCAAATCTTCTAATAACACCGGTCAACATGATTTTTGTCTCATGAGTACCAATAGTTATACTTAATGCAGTTTTTTTATCGTGTTTTCAAATATTTATTCGGAATTTCTCCATCACCCACAGTTTTTTTTATTCCTATTTGAATTAATGAATTTAAATAATTATTTTTTCAATAAACGTTTTTTTCGTTCATTTGTCCATTGTAAAATAAAACGAAATCAGCTAACTCAAATGGTTTCAGCTATGGAAAAGAGATATCAAGGCAAATGGAATCCTAATATGCTGGCCGATTATTGTTGGACCAACAAGAGGGATGCTCCACAGGCGAAATATAGCAGAAAAATCATCATTTCTTACTTTCTAGGTGAGTCTGAATGTTCGAATATTGCGTAGTTACGAATGTAGAAAATATTAATGTGTGTGAAATTATAAATGCCTGTCTCTCGGAAACCTAGCGTGATGGAGAAAACCCGATACCATATTTGAATTCATGAAAAAAAACTATCAGAATCACATATTTTTATTTCTGAGACAAAAAAAAAGTTTATTTTTTGTTGCTCAGTGTAATTGGTGGATGAATGTTGAGTAGATATAAAAAAGATGAACGAATTGATGGATGAGTATAGCTTAAATATTTTGATTGAAAGGTATAAAGCCATTCAGTCTTAGCTTTCTCTCAAAATATATTTTTTTATGCATGTGTTATGGACAATGAATCAACTACGCGAAATGTTGTAAGAGCCGATCAATAACGATATTGTTCGCTTTGGATGGAAAATAACGTTAACACTAACTTGCCCATTTTATGACCCAACTTGCCCACTAATGTAGGCATATATACCTAACACCTGAAGTTTTAAAAAAGTTCTTATCTTTTCAATCTTGTCATTTATACAATTTTACGTAAATATGTTTCTATACGTCCTACCATTTTATGGTGGATTTTCTTCTCTCTTTATGTTTTACGAAATTCGACAATATTACCATATAGCTAGTCCAACGCTGTGGTCTCGAGGTAGCGTGCTGCCTTGTCACGCAGCGGGCCCGGGTTCGATCCCCGGTCGGGGCAGTTTTTTCTGTGTGAGTTCTTCCTCGCCTGTAAGAAACTTTAGGAAAACTTTAAGGCCCAAACAGTCCCGAAATCATATGGCCATCATCATCATCATCCTTCACCGGTGTGGAAAGCAATGGGAAACTACCACACCTAAAATTCCCTAGTGAAGCTGGAAGCATAGCATGAAAATGCTATGATTGCAGTAAAGGACCTGCCTTCGGGCAGAATTACTATCGATGGACCATATAGGTAACAGAACCTATCTGGTCATTCATGTTCTTCCGGTGGTTATAAGAAATGATGTCTATTTTAAATTTGTCTCCTCGTTGATACATTGTAGCTACACAGATATTTTGATCTCATTTTGTAATAATTCAATTTGTAATTGTAACTTCAGCAAAGAATTTGGCTCGATTCCTTAACCTGAAAGTTGGCATTTGAAATAATTGCGTCTGTATTTTGGTTATGTGGAATAATTAATGACTCCCGAATTCCTCTCTCTAGAATATTTAGTCCAAACTGACATGTAAAATGCTCTCGCCTATTAATATTCTACGCAGATATTACTTGGTTATTAATTTAAACATATGACTAAAATAAAAATTAATTAATGATTATAGCTGCTTCATGAAAATCTCATATTCTAGGGAAGTAAAATATATACTCGATCCAGTATATACATGGTGAACGACACCGACAAGCTTCAGGAACTGATTCCTGACTAGAAATGAAGCAAAAAAGGTCCTATAAACATGTGTTCGGAAAAGAACGATGTGCATGCAACGACAACTAATCGTCCCGGCAAGTACAGTAAAAGCTCCTTATTCGCGGTTCCTTTTTTTGCGGGTTAAAAAATTGCGACATAGTTCCTGTATTCGTGGTTAAAATTCCGCGAATCCAGTCGGTATATTAGAAGGATTACTATCCTTTATTTTTAGCCCAAAGAGAGATGAACAGTTGGAGAAGACTTCATAACAGTGTAGTTCATGGTATTCATAGCAAGCCAGATATAATGAGAACAGTTAAGTCTCGTAGACGCGATGGGCAGGAGATGTGGCACGAATTGGCAATGAAAGACGTGCATGGAAGCTTCTTGTAGGAAAACCAGAGGGAAAACGCCCAGTTGGTAGACCAAGAATGAGATGGGAGAATAACATTGACTATGATTTGAAGGAAGTAGATTATGCAGGAGATGATCGGAAAATATTGGCTCAGAATAGGGATGTATGGAGAGCTTATTTCCGAGGGTTCGATAGTGCCAGTGAGTTGGTTAGTTAGTGTCCTTTATTAACCAACAGCAGTTTTTATTTATTTATTTTTTTACTGTAGGCAGGTGACAAGGCGGCTTTTACAAATAGTGATTCAAACCAAATGGACAAATAAATATAAAACAAAACAAACCTTATTGTCACTGGCCCTAAAGTTCATTGTTAAAAGCTGTTGTATTTCACATGTATTTAGACAAATGCCTCCATCGCCACGATCGGTATATTATTGTTTCAACTTGCCATTCGTTGCAATAATTTTAATTGAATAACATGTGTCTCTTGTGCCTTGTTCCCAGTTTGTAATGTCGAGTAAAAGAAAAGAGAAATTAATACCGAAGAGAGAAAAAAAAAGTGTTGCCGCTTAAAGTAAAATTAGAGATGCTTGACCTTTTATACGCGTTGGCGAGTCGTTTGCATCTACGCTGTTTCAATGTTAATGAATCAAGATATACGAAGACGAAATAAGGAATTCTATAGCAGAATTCACAGCTGAATACTACCCTCTTAATTGAAGGACCTTTAAAAAGCGGCAAAGCAGGAAAAAATACGCAGTTCTTTAAGTCCTTGCCTAAACCTGAAAGTAATAATTAACAGAAATTATTCAGAATCTCTGATGAATTGATTTTATTTTGATAATTTTTGTTTTAATTCTGTAACCTTGGAACATATCCCCTATATACCCATACAAATTACCATTCCATATTCGCGGTTTCTGTATTCGTGGCATATTTGTGGAACTTATCTCCCGAGAATAAGGAGCTTTTACTGTACACAGCATAATCGCATTCACGTCACAGCAGATGTTCAAAGTAACCTCCATGGGATGTAATGCACGCGTTCACACGTCGTATCATGGTTTGCCTCAATCTTTTGCATGTTCCGGCCTCTCTCCGAATAGCGTCACAGGCGATGTGGACACGCTGTTGAAAGGTATGCACATCAGGAACTGGTTCAGCATACACAACGCTTTTCAGATGCCTCCAGAGGTAAAAAAATCCTGGGGATAAAGTCCGTGATCTAGCAGGCCATGCAACACGGCCTCCGCGTCCTACCCAACGCCTGTGGAAGATTGTTCAGGCATCGGCGAACTGTAATGCGGAAGTGGGGTGGCGCTCCATCCTGCAGGAAGCACATAACCTGTCTTATTACTAAAGGTACATTCTCAAGTAAAACAGGAAGAGTATTCTGCAAGTGGTCTGAGAGAATGTCATTCGTCAGTGCCATTTACCGAGGCACCGATGCATTTATGGACACTTATTCATACGACATTTTATCCTCCATTTACAGTCAGGAATCAGTTACTGCAGTTTGTCGGTGTAATTAATATTCTAACTAACTCACTGGCACTATTGAACCCGTAGGTTCATGGCCGCGCGGACATAAGCCTCCATAATCTCTATCCTGAGCCAATGTATTCAAATCATCCCCTGTATAATCTACTTCCCTCAAATCATAGTTAGTTATTCTGCCACTTCATTCTTGTTCTACTAACTGGGCGTTTTCCCTCTGGTTTTCCTACAAGAAGCTTCCATGCATGTCTTTCATTCCCCACTCGTGCCACATGTCCTGCCCATCGCAGTCTACGAGACTTAACAAGTTCTCATTATATCTGCCTTCCTATAAAGACCATGTAATTCATTGTTATGCAGCCTTCTCCATTCACTTGTCTGTTCATCTCTCTTTTCCTAAGAACTTTATTCTCAAATACGCGTAATCTCCTTTCCTCCTTTAAAGTAAGAGTCCATGTTTCGCATCCATATAATATGAATGGTAGAATAATACTTTTATATATTTTCAGTTTAACGTTTTTTGAAAGGAGTTGGGAAGTCAAGAATCTCTGTATTGCAAAATAACACGCATTTTCAGAATTGAGCCTATGTTTAATTTCCTTATATCTCATTCCTGTTTGTGATTAATGTTCTAGGTATTTGAATTCAGCCACTTCTTCAAAATTTCCCTCATTTGTCATTAGCTGTCTATATAATTAATATTCACCCTGTTTAAATCAAAATATTATTTTATGGAATTTCTATATCTGTATGGTATCGATGCCCAATCACCATTTTCATGTTATGGATTTTCATAGCTTGTTAAAACATGCAAAGCTTCTAAATTCAAATTCATTAGTGGGTTAATGTTAGGTATGAATTCTATGGAGAGTACTATTGAAGGGTCGATTAAGTTCTAGTTTTTCTATAAACATCAAACATAGCAAAGCCAAATGCGTGGTCCAATATCTAAATGTTACACAATTACAGCGTTTAAAAAATAAGGTTATACTGCACAGATAGTTATTAAAATTTATAAATGTGTCCCTTAACTAACATCGAGTTTATCTAAAATAGGTACGATACCTAAAAAGCTATTAATGTATTTTTGTATTGTAAGTCCATGTTTTCCCTTTACAGAGATTTAGGCGCTCTCCCCCTACAGGGAAGAATTTGAACCACACTAATTTAGTTACACTTGTTTTCGTATAGATGTCATTTTGAGTGGCCCGTGGTCAGCGTTCCGCCTCATACTAACATCTAGGAAACCAAGGTAGTACTAGGACGGGAAAATTCGGTAAATTTTGCTTAGAGGCCTTTCTTTCAGGCTTAAGGATTTTTTACGAGCCTGAAAATCTTCAGACTCGGGACCCACGGCTTAAAGTCCCTCCCGGAGGACTTGCTCCTTAGATTTTTCCATCCTAAAAAATCCTTCGACCCCAGCCGGGTTTGAACCCGCGATCCTCGGGACCAGAGGCAAGGAGCATAACCACTAGTCCACCGCGGCCGATTGTGAAATATAAATTATGTAAACAAATCGAAGCAATAACGTTTTTTTTAATGTTAGATATCAAATTTAGTTTAAATACAAAATCTAAACTTTGATATCAGACATTCAAAACACGAAATAATAAGCGGCATCTAGTGTAAAAACAATGTAGTCATTATTATTATTATTATTATTATTATTATTATTATTATTATTATTATTATTATTGAATACAGAAGGCTAAAATGGTATGGACACGAAAAAAAAAATGCAGGATGGAAGACTACCAAGGGCAGTCTATGCATGAAAAATTGAAAGAAGGAGCAGAAAAGGAAGACCAAGAACAACCTGGAAGAATAACATTGAAAATTCAATGAGGCAATTTGGTGTAACAAATGAAGACAAAAGAGGACAGAGAACGATGGAGAACTTTAATTAAGGGAAATGTGTGAATGTTTGATGCAAACTGATAGTCTATAAGTTCGTAGTCATTTATGTATTTTTTATTTTCTAATTCATGTTAATTACTAAGATTGGTTGGAGAAAACCACCAATGATGAGGAAAATTAAAAAAAAAATGAAAAAAATTAAAATTATTATTATTATTTGGGCTGTGATGTTGGCTACAATGTGGAAAGAGATATTGACTCCAAAATAAATAAATTTCAGACGGTGTGTGGAACAATACAGAGAACATTCAAAAATAAAATTAGAAAAGAAACCAAGATAAAAATGTATAATGTTATGGCGGTTCCCACAATATTGTATGGATGTGAAACTTGGGCTCCAGTGAAAAGACAGAAGGATAGAATACAGACGGCGGAGGTGAGGTTCCTAAGACAAGTAAAAGGATGTACAAGACTTGATAGATTAAGAAATGAGGATGTAAGAGAAGAATTGAAAGTACAGCCTTTATTGGATAAGGTCACGAATTACAGACAGAAATGGATTGATCACATGGATGGAATGAGTAAGGAGAGATATCCATTGTTAGCAAGAAATTATCAAGCAAGAGGAAGACGTGATGTTGGAAGACCTAGAAGACGTTGGGCTGATGCATTATGAAGTCGGAACGGGCAATTGCGTAATCCCTGGAGTGATGATGATGATGATATTATTATTATTATTATTATTATTATTATTATTATTATTATTATTATTATTGCTCAGTTCGGACAGATAATCGTATAGTATCTGCTATTATTGTGATTTTATATTGGAATATAACATGTTTGTCCTGATGAGTGGAAGATAAGGCCATATGGCCAACTCCATCCAGGATAAATAAATAAACAAATGGAATAAATGCTGATCAAAGATCTAGAAGATCACAAATGTAAGTCCTGTGAAGTAGGTTTTTTGTAACGTTTCGCGTATCATAGCTTCTATTTTCTAAATAAATAAAACAATATAATTTATACAACAAACCATTTAAAACCCACAATATATTTTAATATATAAATAATGTGCTGTAATGGAAAGAGTTCAATTTAATCAAATGTGTTTACAACAGCTTACAATTATAATTTTTAATTGGGAATTGGATAGAATGAATGAAGATAGATATCCAAAAAAAATAACAAAATACAAACCTAAAGGCACCCGAGATGTGGGCAGACCTAGAAAGAGATGGGCTGAAGTCGGAACGGGTCAACAGACCTAATCCATGAATGCAGATGATGATGATGATGATGAATTGGATAGAAATTATCGGCAAAACAAATTCAACCATGAACAAGTGAGAAGAACTTTCTATCGTCAAGAGATCAGTGAAATGTTTTATAGCAATATTGTATGCACGTAATTATGATATTGGTCGAAAGTTCTTTCACGCAATGGCACACTTACAGTGTATTAAAAATGTTAAGTTAAATATATACATTCCATAGCCCGTACAAAACTAAATACTCTACAATTTGACACAGTTATTCTACAATGCCTTAACATAAAAAATCTACCTATGTCTCGTTTATTTTTTTCCAAATATAATCTCAGGATATATTCAGTAGTCTATGTATTGGACATAAAAATAATTGACATCTTCTAAATAAATAAAAAAGTTATAGATTAGATTAGATTTTATTTAGGTTGGTGGAGTTAATGCCATGTGGCCTTCTCTTGCACTCACCAGGACAAACATATATTACATGAGAATATAACAATTTGAATTAACTCTAATATTAAATACTAAATAAAAATTTGATCAAAAAGATAATATCTATTATATTACGATGTATACTTCAACCAGTTAATGTTAGTTAAAATTAAGACTAAAACTAATAATAAAATGTATACAAGCAAAACATATTAAATTGTCCCTGTCTAACGTATATAAAAAACAAAGAAAAATAATGAGATATAGAAAACTAATTTTACGATTATACAATATTTAAAACAAAGCGAAAGAAAATCTTTGTTAATCTTAATATTATTTTCAGTTTTGGCAAGTGAGACCGTAAAAGATAATGAATAGTACAGAATTTAGCCAAAAATTATAACTTATTTTGAAAGTAGAAATGCAATTGCCACATTAGCAACATATTGGAATTTTGCAGCTTCAGTGTGAAATGTATTTGTGTTTATAACAATTTCAATATATATATATATATATATATATAGGGTGCTGTTAAAAAAACACCGACAACGGAGGTGAGCTGGTATGTTAAGACATGTTGACAATTTTTAATAAGGTATCAATGTCCGGAAATGATGCGATTTCACACTATGAGTAGCTAACTTCTCAAGAGTTACGTTAGTTGGATTTCAAGAATCAATACTTGACAATACTGTCACAGACACATCACGTTTTCAAAATATCTATGCCCCGTCTCATTGCAGAGCGTACATCGGCGGTGTAGTGATTGGCGCACACGTTTAAATACTCCTTGCCTTGTTTGAATTATTTGTGTAGCAGCATGCATTCGGGCTGTAAGATCCATACGTGACTCTACTGGAGTCTGTAAAATAGACTGTTTCATGACGCCCCACAAAAAGTAGTCCAGAGGGTTAAGATCAGGTGCTCTCGGAGCCCTGGGACTGTCCCCCTCTGCCAATCCATCGACCTGGAAGTGAGCTTGGAGCTCCGTTGTTTTGCAGCCACATTCCGTTGCAAAGCCACGTATCATAGGTTCCGTACCTGTGACGTGTTGTCAAGTAATGAGTCTTCAAACTCTTGGAACTAACACTGATCTTGAGACATAATTAACTAGTCATAGTGTGAAAACGCATCATTTCCGGACATTGGTACCTTATTCAAAAGTGATCAACTTACTTACTTACTTACTCACTGGCACTATCGAACCCGTAAGTTCATGGCCGCGCGGACATAAGCTCTCCATACATCCCTATCCTGAGCTAATGCTTTCCAATCATTCCCTGTATAAACTACTTCCCTCAAATCATAGTTAATGTTGTTATCCCACCTCATTCTTGGTCTACCAACTGGGCGTTTTCCCTCTGGCTTTCCTACAAGAAGCTTCCATGCAAGTCTTTCATTCCCCATACGTGCAACATGTCCTGGCCATCGCAGTCTACGATACTTAACTGTTCTTATTATATCTAGCTTCCTATAAAGACCATATAGTTCTTTGTAAGGTAGTCTTCTCCATTCACCTGTCTGTTCATCTCTCTTTGCTCCAAAAAATTTTCCTAAGTACTTTATTCTCAAATACTTGTAATCTCCTTTCCTCCCTTAAAGTAAGAGTCCATGTTTCGCACCCATATAATATAAGTGGTAGAATAATGATCAACATATCTCAATATACTACCTCACCTCCGTTGTCGGTGTCTTTTGCAACACCCTGTATATATGATGGGTTTTTCAAATTACGAGGAAAAAGTTCTTATGCACTAGAATGTCTGTTGAAACTCCGAAGAATTACTGATAATCATCATTCATTAATATTTTCCTTTTTTTTTTAGAAAAATAGATCGCCCATAACTGGGGGACACCGCGCCGTAGAGTATTTGGTTAAGGCAATATTCTTCAAGCCGGAAGATCGGGGGTTCGAGTCCCAGTGGAGTCAGATTTTTAAACTGGCCTGGAAACCTTCGGACGAAACCTTGGTCCCGAGATAGATTTAGTTTGTAACGTGAATCAGTAGTAGACACTTGTTCTAAGGATAAAGGCGGCCTTCATGCAGGGCCGACAACCCGGCTTACATCTCGTGCCGATTTTCTATAAAGGATGGAGCCTCAATTTCCTACTACTCCTAAAGCATGTAGTGGGAATAATTTACCATTAAGATCACCATAATTGTACTCGAATTAACATACTTTAGATGATACAAGTTTACAAACTTATAACCCATTGCTATGTGTTATAACTATTTGATCCTCTTCTTCTTCTTAAACTTAATTTGTAGGATTTTCATCCTGTGTATTTCCAAAATCACTCCGCGGAGGAAGACGTACTGGATGTGCATTCACTGTCTATCTATCTCTTGGCTGGTCTTCCTCTTGTTCTTCTCCCGTCCATTGATCTATCTTCTTTAGCTCTTTTTGCAAGCCGGTTTTCTTCCATTCTTTCTATATGACCCTTCCAATATTTTCGTCTATCTATAATAAATTTGGTTATGTCTTGAATATGGCATTTGTCCCTAATTTCTGTGTTGTGTATTTTATCAAATAATGTTTTCCCCTGAATAGTTTTTAACATTTTCATTTCGCATGTGCTTATTATTTGTTTAGTTTTTGTTGTATCAGCCCTAGTTTCTGCTCCATATACGATAACTGGTAGAACTATCGTTTTGTATATCCTAATGATAAAAATAATTAGAGTAGGGCCTATTATAAATTACAATACAACAATTTAATTTAAAAAAAATTAAAGTACCGGTATTGTCAGTACTAAAATTAGAGAAGCTATACCCTATTTAGAACAAGTTTCTTCGTTATGCTATACCGATTATGACAAACTTGTTCATGTCTTACCTTGGTCAATTGTATAATTTAAATCGTTAATCAATTTTAAACATATAAACTAAATATAATTATCTAAAAGCATTATTTTGAAAAGAATGGCGACACTTGGACCACGCATATTGGACTTTGTGCAGTGTTGCTAACTTACTTCATTAATTATATATAATATTTTGCCGAAATTAAAATACACTCCCTAAATTAATTTAATGCTATACTTTAAATGTAAGTCGAGAATGCAGTGTAAGTGGGCATTTACATTTGAATAAAAAAAAAACATGAATTTAAAAAGAAAAAAAAACATTTTTAGATATTCTTAACAACTGTGTCGCTGTAAGAAAGTTCATGAATAAACTCTTAAATTATTGAATTTCATGAACATTTTGAAAGGATATATTATTTAAGTCCACCGCTGTGGTCTCGAGGTAGCGTGCTGCCTTGTCACGGGTTCGATCCCCGGTCGGGGCAGTTTTTCTGGGTGAGGTTTTTTTCGGGGTTTTTCCTCACCTGAAAGACAAATGTCAGGAAAACTAAGGCCCAAACGGTCCCCGAAATCATATGGCCATCATCACCATCATTATCATTATCATCATCATTATCGTCATCCTTCATCGGTGTGGAAAGCAACGGGAAGCTACCACACATACAATTCCCTAGTAAAGCTGCAAGCATAGCATGAAAATGCTATGATTGCAGTGAAGGACCTGCCTTCGGGCAGAATTACTATGGATGATGATGGATATTATTTAAAGTCACTGTAAATAAACACTTGTGAATTTACAAATATACAGATGTATTGTGATAATTTATTTTATTCAATGACCCAGGTTGTCATTTCGACATTTCTGGTGTATCCTGGCATTGGCAAATTGTAACCCATTTTTGAAGTTGGTGCGCCTTGAAGGTGGAGTTACGTTACCCGATGATATGATGGGTGATAAATTGATAAATGACAATGAAGCGCCAGGAGAGTTCTTAACCTACACTTAACTTATAACCACAGGAATGATTCCCTTTAAGGAAAAATGATTATGGTTTGACCGGGAATCGAACCCGGGATCTCATAAACAGTAGTCAGAAACGTTCACCACAAGCCCACAGTTGCTGCTCAATTTCTGTGGATAAGTCTTCCTCGATTCCCCTCAATTGTGATGATTGATTCCCTCAATTGTGATGATTGATTCCCTCAATTGTGATGATTGATTCCCTCAATTGTGATGATTGATTCCCTCAATTGTGATGATTGATTCCCTCAATTGTGATGATTGATTCCCTCAATTGTGATAATTGATTCCCGCAATTGTTTTAATAATGGGTAAAATCATATAATTTCGGGATAGGTATTTATTTTTCTCTCTCTCTCCCTCAATTCTCTCGACAAATTAGCAATATTCTTGGAATTTCACTTATCACATAAGGTAGACTGCTCCTCGTTTCTGATTTAATTAAAATTATCTCAAAATCCTATAAAATGTTTCCCTTCTTAAATTTCTAATCTTTGCATGTCCTTAAATTTCATACGGTATTTCCCTCCTAAATTTTTAGGGGAGAAATCTTGTCAAGTTGGCAACACTGATTTTAAAGCTAGCAAAACACACAACACAAAGGATTGATATCTGTACACGTAATCTCTGCTGCCTCCATGTGCATGTGTTTTGTCGTTTTAGCCTGCTGGTAGGTGCTGACACCTTCATCTTGTGTTTATTAATATTATTACACGTCACACAATGAGTCTCTGAAAAACAAAAGCAATTCACTAAGATCACGGTCTTTCCATTCGTTGAAGTCATAAAAACTACTCACAATACAAATAACAGACTATTATTTCATGCTTCTATGCAGCTGCAAGATTCAATGGCCTTTAACATGACCATAATGACATTTTTTTTGTCATTCATACCTATTTTCATATTTAAAACTCAGAAAAATACAAATCCAACTAATAAATTATTTAAACCACATGTATATCTTATAATCTGAAAAAAAAAACGTTATTTTTATTCGTATTTCCAATTTTCAATGGGGGCACGCCGTAGCGTAGTGGTTAAGGCACTAAGCTACAAACTGGAGGGTCGAGGGTTCAAGTCCCGTTGAGTCAGGATTTTTAAACTGACCCAAACCCTCTGGCGGCACTATGACCCTGGGATCGACTCAGCCTCTAACGGAAATGAGTACCGGACGCTTGTTCTGGGGTAAAGGCGGCCGTCATGCAGGGCTGACAACCCGGCTGACATAAAGAGCCGATTGTCTAGAAAAAGTGGGAGCCTTAACCTCCTACTACCCCAAGGGCCTGTTGTGGGATCACTTTATTTCCAATTTTCAATCCAGCCTTAATTTTAAATAATTTCTAGTAAAAAACGAAAGAACCGTGAAATAATTTATGTATAAAACAACAACTACCTGTAAGATTTATCGGTCAATACAGCAGTACATAATTTACAATTGATGGGCTTAGGGCAGTAATATGATAAGCCACATTTTGTTAAGAAATGTCATTTATTACAATGATAGCAAATAATATAGTGAAATATCCATAAAATAATTTGTAAATGCGCCATTGACGAGTTATTTGAATGTGGCGGACCGCAGTGAAAACGGATTCTTGTATAACTGCTATTATTAGGTATATTGTATAATTAGATGCACATTTAAATGGTCTATTTTTGTTAAATTACCTGAATCAACTGATGTATCCAAAATGATATATTACGAATTTAAGGGTTAACAACAATACTGCCAACTTAGTTTATAATTTTTTGAAACATTAAAATCCTTAATATGTGGCTTACCATGTTATTGTCCTAAGCCCTTTAATCGTACCTATCATTTTTAAAACAATGAGAATTGGTGAGTACTTCCTGGTCGGAGGAAACAACACCTAGAAGTACTCGCCACTGAAGATGCCCTCCGCAGCTGAGGGAGAAACGTCTGGTAGGAACACCAGTGATAGACCACGGTCACAAAGCCCGGAATCACTCAACATTATAACGACGGAGAACTTTAATTAAGGGAAATTTGTGAATGTTTGTTGCAAACTGATAGTCTATAGGTCCGTAGTCATATATATATATATATACTAGAAGTCCCGGCCACGCGTTGCTGTGGCTAAGGTATACGTTAAAAATTTAAATTATGTTGGTGTCTTTCAACCAGATTACTTAAAACTAATAGATACGAAATTAATAATATTGCAAATAAAATAAACACTGAACACACTTAAATTATGAAATAATCGATATTTGTAATTCAATTGAAATTCGCGGTTGCAACAAAAGCACAGCCATCTGGATCTCTCTTTGTTAAATAATAAACCAATTACCTTACACCGCCATCTGTTAGAATCGTATGGAACTCACAGATAATTACACCGGCATCTGTTAGAATCGTATGGAACTCACAGATAATTATAACTCTTTGTTAAATAATACAAAAATAACATGCAATAAAAAATAATGCGACTATAAATTTAGTTATAAACTACCCTAAGTCTCAAGTTGGATCAAACTGCACACAGTGTGCAAAATTTTATTAAAATCGGTCCAGTAGTTTAGGATTCCATCGCGGACAAACAACGTAACACGAATGTTTTATATATTAAGATATATATATATATAGATATATATATATATATATATATATATATATATATATATATATATATATATATAATTCATGTTAATTACTAAGATTGGATGGAGAAACCTCTCAATGATGAGGAAAATTCTCAGAATGAATGAATTAACTAAATAAAAATAAAAGTTTTATATGATTTTCATATTTATACTATTAAGGATCAAACTATTCGTAATATGAAAGTGAACTGCGTAGTACATATACGATCATAATAGCTAACAGTGTCTTAGTTTAAAAAAAAAGTAATTAACCTAGGCCTACTATAAGTACGAAAAAAGGGCACATTAGTATGAATATTATTTTCCAAAAAATAATTAACCCCTATATTCTTGTCGTCCACCGTTGTGGTCTCGAGGTAGCGTGCTGCCTTGTCACGCAGCGGGCCCGGGTTCGATCCCCGGTCGGGGCAGTTTTTCTGGGTGAGGTTTTTATCGGGGTTTTTCCTCGCCTGTAAGACAAATGTCAGGAAAACTTTAAGGCCCAAACGGTCCCCGAAATCATATGGCCATCATCATCATACTTCTCATTATCATTACCATCATCATCATCCTTCACCGGTGTGGAAAGCAACGGGAAGCTACCACACCTACAATTCCCTAGTAAAGCTGCAAGCATATCATGAAAATGCTATGATTGCAGTGAAGGACCTGCTTCGGGTAGAATTACTATGGATGCATGGATATTCTTGTCATATTTTAACAGTTTGTTACATCCTATGCTCATTTCAACACATCAAGAAAATTGTCTAAATTCAAGTTTACCATTGCATCATTTCTCATGCACAGAGTCGAATTTTTCACAGCATTAGCTAATCATTTTAAACA
This sequence comes from Diploptera punctata, assembly GCA_030220185.1. NCBI lineage: Eukaryota > Metazoa > Arthropoda > Insecta > Blattodea > Blaberidae > Diploptera > Diploptera punctata. The sequence continues at coordinate 532,148 of JASPKZ010007572.1, forward strand.
TCACAATCTGGTTTAATAGACTATGCCCTTCAAAATATTAGCATAGGCCTATGAACAATAAATAACATTGGATTCCACTCAATTTATTGACTGATATTTTATAAACAGGGAAGTTTACCATATTGTTCATTTTGATTTATTCAATCATTTACACGCTAACTCACAGAATACACACAAAAAAAGTAGGCCTACATATAACACGATATTTTAAACTTCGAAATTAATGAGGGGTACATTATTTAGATAATTTCAAGCCGCATTAACATTATTACTGAGTCTAATTACTATCAATACTTTTGAAATTCATATTAAAGCACCGTTGAGGTTATGTAATAAGATGTTGATTATATAATTTTTACCTATGTAACACCATCAGTTCCAGTCAAAAAGCAAAAGGTGAAACATTGTTTTCGAAAGGCCTCCATATTAGAATAACTTTACGTTTAATAATTTAGTTGAGGACGACTGACTTACCAGGTAAAAATTATATAATTAACATATTATCTAATTACTAGTTTGCGAAGGAATATTTTGTTTTACTCGTTAAAAAGTATGCGGAAATGATTTACATGTTAAGTGATCCCTTCACAGACAATTTGAGCGGTATTTGATAATGCATGGAAATGCATATTCGGGGAAATTGCTTATTTTAGATTTTTAATGCATAAATGTATATTTTACTCCTAAATATGGTATTAAAATTATAGTTTTTCCTTCAGCTAATTACTGGTAATTAATTATTAATTAATATTTTTTTAAATTAATAAAATCTCTGCAATCAATTGGATATAAGTGTAACGTGTATATTTACATCTGTGTAAGTAGGGAATACGCGTGGGCCTTGAGAAATAATATTACGGTATTGCTAAAATCGCATTTGATAAGCTTAGTGAAGTATTGAATAAAAATCCTGGCTACAATAGATTTTGTCAAATTTGCAAAATGCTCTCTGGTGATAGTGAAACACTGTTATAACGATACTAAAAATAATTAGCGGAACATTTAAATAAAGATTTGAGTAATATAATAGAACTAAAATAATGATTAAAAATATGCTGAAGGGCTTTAAATTATAAGGAACGCGAGACAAGAGGTTTTTTTAAAACAAACCCTTGAAAGGGTGTTTAGATAACCATCAACACTAACGAAACATACCAAAGTTAATGCAATAGCTATTTTATGAGACAGGGGAGTTTTAAAAAACCTCGAGGGAGGTTGCGAAACAGATGAAATTAAATCTGGGAAAATATTTTAGATAATAAAAAAAACTAGGAAAAAATATATAACCTGCAGGAGTCAAAGAAAGGAGGTCAGTCTTCGGCAGAGTTTGGACAGTGAGGTCCCGGGCAGCGTCCCGGGACATGTCAGCGCCCTACAAGGGCAATTACGTAAGTAGAATTTTTCCAATTCTCTCGGAAATGTTCAAATTCAAATTATAATCAAACTTAAGCCAAAAATGAGCCTATATTTCTCCCTTAAGGTAATTTAATACTAAATGATACTTCCAAATTTCCTAGTTTATTTGACAAGTTCTACCTACGCATTTTTTATATGTAGTCTACTGATAATGTGTTAAATTAGTGTTTAACCTGTTCTCATAGTTATATTAAAGTGTTTTGTAAACCGTGTCAATGGCTTTCTTTTATGTCAAAGAATAAGGGTGCTAAATTCTTACAAGAAGTCCCGATCTCACTTCATGAATCCCTATATTTTCCTCGACACGCTACCTATTAATTAGTAATGACCTTTCGTAATAATAAATAATAAAAAAAGATTAAGAATAAACCAAGTCATTACAAAAAACTGTAACCGAAGAGAAATTCATTGAAGAAGAACTGTGGTGTTTTTCATCTGCACCTGTGACATCACTGTGATGTAGAAAGGGCATTTTCATTGCAGAAAACTCTCTTCACTGACAGATGAAGGAGCTTCACACAAGAAAACCTTATGAAAACCTTCCTTATCAGCTGTAACAGCCAGGAATAAGATAAGATTATCTACAAAGCAAATAATGTATTTTCTTTTATTGCTATCTGTTTTTTTTTGCATATTTAGAGTGCATATTTTCTACATTTTCCATGCATATTTAGTACTTTATTTTGCATACATTTTTGTGAGCATACATTATTCCACAGAGAATTAATGTATTGATTTATGGATTTTGATTGTTAAAGGGTCGAACACTGAATGTAACTTCTCATATCAAACTGAAAACCATTACATATGTTCGGCAGCATTCCTCGAATAGTTCCGGTGATAAAAGTGAAGTTACGGGAAGTGCTGTATCCGTCAAACATATTTTTTTATCTTTAAAACTTCAGCTCTACGAAAGTGCGTAAATCGATTTTAATAAAAATAATACTCTAATTTAGTGCATTAAATTGTATTAAAGGTAGATTTGAATGATTTAAAATACGCCATAGCTTCTGATTATACAAAAAAAACCAATACTAGTTTTATGCAGTGCTTGTATTTTCGTAACTTGGTAAATTTTCCTTAAAAAATGAAAATTGTACTCTAAGACTATTTATAAAGCAAAACAGACATTGATTTATATTAAGAAATATTGTATAATCAATTGAGTTGGTGTTTACTTGATGAAAATCCATAGTTATTAATTAAATAAAAATAAAACGTAGTTTTATTTGATTTTCATATTTATTATATAATTCAGTGACAGCTGTTTCGGTACACTGTACCTTCTTCAGACATGTTAACAAATTATGAATTGTGTTCCAACTGATCTAAGCAACAATACAACAATATTTATTTAAATTTTTAAATTTAACAAAGGGGATTCATTCAAATCAAGTTGAGAATTTAACAGTTTTTTACTACTTTTAAACTTATTAATTTCTACAGCCTCCAAATGATCTAACTTCTTACCCTTATTACAAATATGTAAAATTTCAAAATTTGGATCGAAACAATGATTAAATTGGAATAGGTGGTTAGCATAGTTTGAATTTTCTAAATTTCTGTTATATGCTCTCATGTGTTCCTTTATCCGAGATATAAAAGGTCTACCAGTTTGCCATATATAGACAAATATATAATATTGTATATATTACATAATTTTGATTTTCAACATGCGACTAAATACATTTTCTTAAATAATGTATTTTTTGCGCGATAGTGCGTTTTGTCGTACTTTCGCCAATGGCGACCATGATTGAAAGTTGAACTTCCTACATTTCGGGTTTGCCAACCTAAACAACTATATTGTAATATTACATTTACACGTGCGAGAAGTAAAACCACTGCTCTCTATGTATACTACGTACAATGTATATACAAAAAATATCCAAAAGGTAGTGTTAATATACATTATACGAAACAAATCACTGCATTTTAAATGAACCGAACTTTATTTCAAACAATATAAAACAATAAATACGTACTTGCGGCCATGTTATCAATAATTGTTCTCAAGGTCTCCTGTTGTTTCAACTAATAAGCATTGCCCACATTGTTAACGTTAGTCAATTGCTTATAATGAACGCAAATATTTCCAACAAAGAAGTTATTATTTTATTATTATTTATTATTCTGAAAACACCATCACGCAAAAAATAATTTACAACGCAAGTTTGTGAAGTGTTTTACAGAATCGCTATCGCTCGGTTTTTAAACATTTTTCCTGGATTCTGTAAAAACCACTTCCAAACATCGCATTGTAATATACTATTACTACTTAGGGTCGGTTTCACCAACAGAGGTAACTGTATTACGCCAGTTTAAGCTATGTATTTTATATGGGTAAAACTACCGCAATACAGTTACCTCTGTTGATGAAACTGGCCCTTAATACGTATATTTTGTTTGCGACACTGAGAAAAGTTTAAGTGAAGCCTACGTATATACATATAATATGTCGTAGTCTTAAACAGATTTTTCAACAATCTGAGTTAGTAAGATCTTCATGTTATTTTTTCTCGTAATCTTTGTTAAGTACTTCCAATTTTCTCACAAATTTAAATACGGCGATATTTTGTCACTTAAAGCCAATCTAAAGCAAAACCATGTGCTAAATATTAGACAAGTTTTGATAATTCACTATAAACTGGACTGCACTTGCAGCAGTTTATCCTGTCAACATCAGCCAAACAAAAATGAATTAATAAGAGACTAAGATGATAGGTAAGTGCAATTAAAACAGCTCTAAGAGCCTTAAAGTCACGCTTATACAGTTACCTGTTGTCTAATAATTAATTTTTCTCTATTTATTTAATTTTATACTATGTCATTAATCTTTTCCTCGTTTTTTTATATATCTTGTACATATTATATATTTAATTCGTTAAATTTAGAGTAAATCAAAATACATTATAAATATTAATTGTATTGTATTCATAACTTGTAATCGTTTATATATATATATTGTAATTTAGATTTAAGACTATTTTTTGTTTGTATTTTTTAAACCTGGTTGAGTGGTAGACAAGGCCTTAAGGCCTTAACTCTGCCAGGTAAAATAAAGCTATTATTATTATTATTATTATTTTAATCATTATAGCTATCTATGCAAGACAAACGAGCCAAAGTTACTGATACGTGTTAGCTTTCAAAGTTCATGACATGACTAACTAATAACCTAGGCAAGACAAAAATGATAAATATAAGCCTAAGGTTAGAGTGAGCTTTTTTTTATTCAATGCTGATGTGAATAAATAGGAAGTAAAACTCAACTAATGTAAAAAAATAGCGTAAGTGCGATTTCTGATTCTAGTAAATTATCTATTTGTTTCTACAAAATTGTGGTTTCCTGAGATTTTCAATATTTAGTATTAGTATAGTATTATTATTATTATTATTATTATTATTATTATTATTATTATTATTATTATTATTACGGAACAGGTAATTAATGCCTACACCAGGAAGTGAAGATTATTATTATTATTATTGTTATTATTATTATTATTATTATTATTTTCAATATGGTTACTTGTCTTTTTTTAATTCCTCAACAAATTATCAATTATCCTCCAAGTAAAGTTGTCTCTATTTGCAATAATATTGAGCACCTCTGTTCATAGGCGCAAAAATGCAATTACGATCACTGATGGTTATTTCGTCGAGAGAATATATTATGAGACAAGATTAACCCTTAAATTTAAAAAATATATTCTATAAGATACATCAATTGGTTTTATACATTTAATTATCTTAATAAAATCAGATGAAAACGAGAATAGATTACTCTTTTTTTTAAATAATTTCACATTATACCTAACAGTAACAGTTACGCATCATTTCGTTTTCACTGCGGTTCGCCACATTTAAATAGCTGACAAGATAAATGAGTATTTTGCCAATTTAAGGTTAACTTTCTTTACTTTAAAATGTTGTATCATCGATCCTATGCAACCTAAAACAATATTGACAGCATAGTAAGAAACGGAACAAAGTTCAAAATACCGATAGCATGTACTACAAAATAAATTAGGTCAAAATTAATAACTTTACCAAACATTAAATTAAACTATATAAATCATGCAGAATTTCTATGTAATCCAGATAATAAATTAGTCCCATTCCTGAATTTCACAATTGATGGATATTTTTACTCAAACTATTCCTCTTGCTAACTTAAAAAAAAATAGAAAAATATAGGCCTAAATCAACTCGACAATTTACACCACACTCTTACACACATCCTTCCTGAGTAAGTACACACTATACACTACTCATATTACAAAATTTGCCTTCACGCAGCTTCATTCCACAAGCACGCACCGATACACACGAAAAAAGAAATTCTTTCTTCCACGTCTTATTCTGCGAACTGAACACGAAGATAGTGCGAATCTTAACCCATAAGGAAATTCAGTGGCAAAACAAACATACCCTATGACCTGCAAGAAAAAACAGAGAATATAAATAATTATTTTTAAACTCCAAATTTGCAATTAATTAACTCTGAGTGGATTTATAATGGATGAGAATGTAATCAAGGCAATTCACAAATAGGCGCCAAAATGTTTATTCAAATAACCTATAAAACACGATAATAAAAAACAAATTATATTGCGAGATCGTGGTGCGATCTATCTGTAATGCTAGAAACTGTTTGTGGATCAAAGATCGACTGAAGGAAAAACAGCAGTCAGCGCTCTCAGTGGACCAACTTTGTCAACTACGCAAGCGTAATTCTCTTTTTTTCTTGACGCCGGCTCCTTAGGCTATATCGGTATATTGTGTAATCTCGGTACAGTCGGTTCAGCAACTACTAGAGACCTACTATTTTAAATGCCCAACTTATCCCTAAAGAGTGAAACTGTATTTGGGGGGGGGAAATGCATTGGTACTCACCAAAAGCACGCCTTCTGGCCACTATTTTCAATTGTTTTTAATGTTACAATAATCCAAACAGGAAAGAGTATTGTTATTCGTACATATTTATTTAGTACATTAAATAAAATTTCGCTTTAATAATAATAATAATAATTATTATTATTATTAATATATTTTATGTTAACTAATTTCTGAAATGTAAATACATAAAACTTGTTCAAAGCGGAATCGCATGGGACAATTTTTTTCCACTTCTTCTTCTTCATTTTCATGAAATTAGGCCTTTTGACCTGTTTTCACATCAAGTGGGATTTAATGAATCCTCCCATCTAGTAAATGGGCGTCCAACATTTCTATGTCCTATTGGTTTGTACTTTAGTAACAGCTGAGGGATTCTATCTGTAGGCATTCTCTTGACATGTTCATACCAGTTGTTTCTCATGTTGTCAATTCTATTTGTTAAATTAAAAATATTTAAGTCCTTCCTAATATCCTCACTCTTCTTTTCTTGTCCAAAAGTGTCACACCCGCTTCTGAACGTAGGAACTTCATTTCTGCTGTTTCTATTTTCCTTCTGTCTGAACGGTTAAGAGTCCAATTTTCACTTGCATATGTTAAGACAGGCACTGCCATAATTTTGTAAAATTTTAGTTGTGTGCTCCTCAAAGTTTTATTTTTCAGTGTCCATCTTATAGTGCCACACATTCTGTAAAATCTATTTAATTTAATATTAATATCTTCCTTCTGCATCCTAATTAATTGAAATTGTTCACCTGTTGTATTGTACTGTTATTAATACTGATTTTACACCTCATATGGTATTTCCACATTAGACAAAATTCTGCATTATAAAAAAAAAGAATTAACCAATCTTCAATTATTGAGTATTATCGCCTCACTATGATGGTTGTCCGTTTATATAAAGGTGGCTGCCGCGCGACAATGCTTGACAATGATTAACATGCGGAATTATTATAGTGGCGGTAGTTGGCATCTTTATATTTAATTATAACGGGCTTCCAATATAAAACCGGACCGGCCTCACGGAGTTTCACCCGGCACGCAGTGCTGTCTCTTCCTCCCGCAATTCACTCTGCCTGCCACCCGTCCTTGAACTGTTTCTTACCTTATAGATACTGAAATCCCAACTTGTGCTAATTTCGGTAATGATTTTTGTGGTGAACGTTCCAAATTTTCCCCAACTTCGTCTAATTTTTCTTCGGTGAGAACCGTACGCCTTCGCGTGTGTTTCTTATTTTGTACTGAACCAGTGGTCTCAAATTTAGTCACAAGATCGTGGATTGTCGATCTGGAAGGAGGTAATTGTCCAGGGAAGTTCCGAATAAATTCCTCGCGGACGCGACGAGCTGATTCGTATTTATAATAACATTTACACACATAAATGCGCTGCTCTAATGTCAGCTGACGTCTCATCTTGTCGAACGATAGTAAACTGACTAGTTCAAGGACGAGCGGCTGGCAGAGTGAAATGCGGACGAGGAGAGAGCGCTGCCTGACGGGTGAAACCCCGTGAGGCCGGTCCGGGTTTATATTGGAAGCCCGGTATATAACAGCTGCGGGGAAAAAAAAGCGAGTCGCTGGACAACCAATATAGTGAGGCTATAATACCGTACCTTGCATTATTTGTATTTCCGCTGCCATTGAAAAATTAAGTTTAGTTTTTCTTTATCTTCAATCACTTTCACTTGTTCGTTTTAATGCCAATGATACATACGATTTAGCCATCTTTATTCCGGAAATTCAGAACGCTACCTGTGAAAGATACGTACACAATTGCTCTCAGATCTTAAACTAATTTAAGATTTTACAGTGCACTGGTTATTTCTAAGACAGATGTCACACGCCAAACTTTTGTTAAACGAACCTGTATTTCGCAGAACGGGTGTGCAGTAAGGCAGAGAGAAAATTTCAGATACAGGTAGAAACTACTTCACCCGGTGGCAGGAATCATCCCCAATTGTTATTTCGCCTAACAGGATGTAGCATTAGTAATTCCTAGAATTAATTTGGTTAATATTGGGACCACACAATAAGCTTTTCTTATACAGCGGTTAACGGTAACTCAAGGGTTGGCAGGTACGAATCGAAACTAATGTTTATTATAAAAGTGTAAATTTGATTGACGTGTTGAATATGGTCAAATTTGCAAAACAATAAATTTTGTTAAAAAGAATACTTGAACCAATTTTAAAACTTCCTTGGGAAATAAATATGAAAAGCAAGAAATTGTATTGTTAACAGTTGTGGTTAGTAGCTCATACACACACACACGGTGTGTGGCCGGTTGCTCTCATACGAGTACATACAGTGTGGCCGGTTAAGAAAGCGGGGTGGGCTAGTTTATCATATTACTAGTATTCAGAGGAGCCTGTTGCTCCTATATTATTACCTAAAAGTGTGAATCAATCTATCGTACGTAAATATACTAAGGAAGTCTAGATTTGCTCAAGTAGCCTTCAAGATAATATTAATTCATTGTGTACTGTGTTGTTCATTACAGAATAAACCCGTTTTAATTAATTACTCAACTCATTGTTATTGATCATCGAATTCCTTGTCCTTCACATCGGCAGAACCCAGACTTAAGCCTAATCTAAAAACACGCCCTGAAGAGACCCTCGTGCCTTTTCCGGCTGCAAGGAATTCAATGAAGTGGAAACTAATTTATATCTCTCTCAGACTTTCCGCCTTATAAACGTTTTGTTTCATGAATTGTGTAGAAATATCCTTCCGTTTGCGCGTTGGACAGATTCCGTTTTATACAAATTAAATACGCGTAAAATCGCTTATTTTCTCGGGACCAATAAATTTGTTCACATTGGACAGATTTCCGCATTATTCACGTTCCGGATTAAACAAGTTTTACTGTATTATTTTTTTTGCCGATATGCTAGTGCCGTGCTCGGTTTTTAAGTAACAGTAGCAGGACTTTATTAAACCAAGAGTAAGATACATACAGTCTTATTCAAAACCTCTGGTCCCAAGGGTCGCGGGTTCAAGCCCGGACGGGGTCGATGGAATTTTTAGGATGGAAAAATCCAAGGAGCAAGTCCTCCGGGAGGGACTTTAAGCCGTGGGTCCCGAATCTGAAGATTTTCAGGCTCATAGAAGATCCTTAAGCCTGAATGAAAAGGCCTCTAAGCAAAAATTCACCGAATGTTTCCGTCCTAGTACTACCTTGGTTTCCTAGATGTCAGTAAGAGGCGGAACGCTGACCACGGACCACTCAAATGCCATCTATATGAAAACAAGTGTAACTAAATTAGTATGGTTCAAATTCTTCCCTGTAGGGGGGAGAGCGCCTAAATCTCTGTTAAGGAAAAAATGGGCTTACAAGAAGATATAATCTACATCAGTTAGGAAAAACCAGGTAAGTCTTCAAAGTGATTTTTTACAGGAGAGCAAAAACTAGTTCAATGACTTACATCAAAGAGTGCATACATCGAAAATTCAATGCTTAATAACACCGTCACTATTCGCTTGACGACTTACCCGTTTTTACCGAACATGCATCGGGCCAAAAGCTATCGGGAGATGTTAATAACTCATTTTCGACCCAAAAGTTGACTTACCCGGTTTTTCCTAACTGATGTAGATATACAAATGTATTTATGTAACGAAGTCTGGTATAAAAATTAACGACGTTATTAAAAAAATCCTGACCAGGATCGAACTTGGGCCTGCGTCATCGCAAGAGAGTATCTTACCGACTGCTCTACTGAAGCGAACGATACGAATACTGCATGAAGAAAGAATTACTCCGCCGGATTTTAAAAGGAGAGAGCATACGTAACAACTTACTAGTGTGAATCGTTCTTCAAATTTCAAATTTACACCGTCAAGAGTTACGCCATCATTTTTTTTTCATATCAAACTCGGAGAGATTTTATATTCGTTGATGAACGTAGTTTTATTGTGTCTGCCCTAGCATATGTACACCGTGTCCCATTCAAACCTCCCATATTTTAATCAATCATAATTCTCAAAGTACGCGGAATTAAAAGAAACAGAAACTCAAAGAATTTTTGTTTTCATTTTTCCAGTTAATTCATCTATCCCATATTGGACAATAATGACATAAAACTAAATGGCGACTCCTCAGCAACGAGCACAAGCTGTTTTCTGGTATGCAGAGACGAAGTCAATAATTACAGTGCAAAGAAATTACCGGAGAGAATATGGAGGAAATGCATTAAGGCATGGCTTGAGAAGTTTCTGGCGACTGAAAGCGTTAAAAAAGATTCCGCAGGTGCTCGTACATGTGTTTCAGACGAACAGATTGAAGAAATAGTGCACATAGAGAGGTGTTTTAGTGTGTGGCAATGAAAATTCTTTGAGTTTCTGTATCGTTTAATACCAACCTCATTTCATAATTCCGCATACTTTGTTAGTTATGATTAATTAAAATGTGGAAGGTTTGAATGGGACACCCTGTATTATTAACGGAGACTGTGTTTACAAAGAGACCTAAAACACGTCTGGGGAAAAGAATCGTATATACTCAACCTAGGATTTAAGGAGAGATCAGGGCTTGCTTGGTTTAGGCTAGGGGCATGGAAATTTCTAAAAATTAGCGACGATCACGATATGCGAATATGTCCAATGTGCGGGAACTTTGAAGATGAGATACATATATTAGGAAAATGTAATGATTTAGAATATTGGAGACGTCAGTTATTACCGGAAAGATTTCTAAATTCAAATCGGGAAAGATTGGCATGCTACGAATTATTGGTAAATCCAGAAAATTGGATAAACCTCGGTAAATTTCTGGACAAAACGCGAAAAATAAGGACAACACTCATTCATGAATAAATATATGTTATCAAAATGCAATACCATTAATTATTAACAATTATATATAAATTAATTAGTGTATAATGCTGTTGTGTTATTATTTAATTGTAATATTAATGTGTTTTCTTTATGTAATTGTAATGTTAATGTTTTTCAGTGTATCATGCTATTGTGTTATTACTTAATTGTAATATTATTGTGTTTTCTTTATGTAATTGTAATGTTAATGTTTTTAGTGTATAATGCTGTTGTGTTATTATTTAATTGTAATATTATTGTGTTTTCTTTATGTAATTGTAATGTTAATGTTTTTAGTGTATAATGCTGTTGTGTTATTATTTAATTGTAATATTAATGTGCTTTCTTTATGTAATTGTAATGTTAATGTTTTTTTAGTGTATAATGCTATTGTGTTATTACTTAATTGTAATATTATTGTGTTTTCTTTATTTAATTGTAATGTTAATGTTTTTAGTGTATAATGCTGTTGTGTTATTATTTAATTGTAATATTATTGTGTTTTCTTTATGTAATTGTAATGTTAATGTTTTTAGTGTATCATGCTGTTGTGTTATTATTTAATTGTAATATTATTGTGTTTTCTTTATGTAATTGTAATGTTAATGTTGTGTTATTACTTAATTGTAATATTATTGTGTTTTCTTTATGTAATTGTAATGTTAATGTTTTTAGTGTATAATGATGTTGTGTTATTACTTAATTGTAATATTATTGTGTTTTCTTTATGTAATTGTAATGTTAATGTTTTTAGTGTATAATGCTGTTGTGTTATTATTTAATTGTAATATTATTGTGTTTTCTTTATGTAATTGTAATGTTAATGTTTTTAGTGTATAATGCTTTTGTGTTATTATTTAATTGTAATATTATTGTGTTTTCTTTATGTAATTGTAATGTTAATGTTGTGTTATTACTTAATTGTAATATTATTGTGCTTTCTTTATGTAATTGTAATTTTAATGTTTTAGTGCATAATGCTGTTGTGTTATTATTTAATTGTAATATTATTGTGTTTTCTTTATGTAATTGTAATGTTAATGTTTTTAGTGTATAATGCTGTTGTGTTATTACTTAATTGTAATATTATTGTGTTTTCTTTATGTAATTGTAATGTTAATGTTTTTAGTGTATAATGCTATTGTGTTATTATTTAATTGTAATATTATTATTGTGTTTTCTTTATGTAATTGTAATGTTATTGCTGTTTTTGTTGTTTATTTTTCTTTACACTAGTACCAATTATTACTTTATTGTAACGGACTGTCAACAGCACGTACGGCTTACAGCCCGTGCGACCCATATTTGTAAATAATATTGTAAATATCTTACTTTTTGTCTAATAAAGTCCTACTACTACTACTACTGAGACATGTAAGAATAACTACTCTTCAGTTAATTTAAAAACAAAAAATGATGGTAATACTAGCGGATGTACATAAACTGTTTTGTCATAAGTAAAAAAATGACAGTGACTTCCAGCTCTAAGTTTTCAACTTTTTTCCAGTAAATTTGAATAGGTATTCAAATAAATAAGAACATACTGCAAAATTCGTGAGTAAAAAAATAGTACTTACTTACAATTGAGAGTAGCACAACTTAAGTTGACCATGTTAACTAAACTACTTCGCTGTTCAAAACTGTGGACGAAGTCCCTAAAGTGCCGTAAATCAATGCAATAAATTAGGTTTCTCTTGAAGCCACAAGTGTTTTCCCTCTACCATGTAAATAACACTCCAATCCAATGAATTGCATAATTTTTCTCTACAGATACATAAACTACTTTTAATTTATATAAATATAATTTATCATAATCCGGTATCATGACAGCTGCCGCCGTCTTCCGGAAACCAAACGCCATTCCTCTCTATCCATCCATTTGTCTTCCTCCAATCCTCTGTTAATAATCATAACAGCTTGCACACCTTCTATCCAGATTTCCTTTCTTCCTCTTTTCCATTGGGATCCATTTCATAATAAGTTTAGGCAATCTTTGCTCTGGCATTCTTTTGACATGGCCATACCACTGTAATATTTTCTTTTCTATATCGTCTATGATGTCCGGCTCCTCTTGTACACTCATACTTCCCTTTATTTCGTATTCTATCCATTCTAGATTTTCCAGCTGATCTTCTTAAACATTCATTTCTGTACTTAAAATTCTTTTCGTTTTCCTGGTAGGAATTTGCCAGACTTCAGCACCACATGTTAAGGCGCTCTGAACTATGTTTCGATATATTTTTAATTTTCTATTTTTTGTAATACTTTTGCTCCACCAAACAGAGTTTGAAGCATTTATTGCTTGTTTTGTTTGTGCGATTCTATTTTTAATTTCCACTGTGTTATTGCCTGAATGGTCTAATTTTGTTCCTAAATAAGTGCATTCAATATTAGGTTTTAGTTCTTCTCCAGTGTTCAAATTTATGTTTTCCATTTCTCCTCCTATACACATATATTTAGTTTTCTCTATATTTATATAAAGTCCCCATTTTTCATATTCTTTTAGTTTTCTTGCCATATATTCTCTCACCGTGATCTTGTGTGAAAAATACAATTTATATCCTAACAATTATTTTTAAAAATCTGTTGATGACAACATCTAGGCGACTCGGTGAGCCGTCCTTTGTTTACTGATGCCCCTGTGTTCTCTTCAGTGGTGGCTCGCGCAAACTTCTAACATGGTATCCAAAAACCTATCATTGTAGTATCATACCGGGTATCTTCCTACGAAACTTGGAAGAAAATTATTTTCATAAATTGAAAAAACAATTCAATATAAAACTATTAACAAGATATCTCGAGGAACTCCTAATAATTTACGACGAGAATTCAATAGAAAAATATATACTGACAGAACTAAACAAGATGCATAAAAATATAAAATTCACGTAAGAAAGTAAAGTGATCCCACAACATACCCGGAGGCCCTTGGGGTAGTAGGAGGTTAACGCTCCCACTTTTTCTAGACAATCGGCACTTTATGTCAGCCGGGTTGTCAGCCCTGCGTGACAACCGCCTTTACCCCCAGAACAAGCGTCTGGTACTCATTTCCGTTAGAGGCTGAGTCGACCCCAGGGCCATAGTGCCGCCAGAGGGTTTGGGTCAGTTTAAAAATCCTGCCCCAACGGGACTTCAATCCTCGACCCTCCGGCTTGTAGCTTAGTGCCTTAACCACTACGCTACGGCGTGCCCCTCACGGAAGAAACAGAAAATAATAATTCAATAAATTATCTAGATCTGACAATAACAAAAAAATTACATAGCAATAATTTAGAAATCAACATACGTAGAAAACCTACCAATAATGCATTTACCATTCACAAAGAATTCAGACCCCCACCCACAACAAAAATCAGTACATTTATCAGCCTCATAAACAGAATGATGAAATTGCCGCTAAAGAAAGAATATAAATATATATAAATTGAAGTGTGGCACATGTGACAATGTCTATATAGGACAAACTGGTAGACCTTTTATATCTCGGATAAAGGAACACATGAGAGCATATAACAGAAATTTAGAAAATTCAAACTATGCTAACCACCTATTCCAATTTAATCATTGTTTCGATCCAAATTTTGAAATTTTACATATTTGTGATAAGGGTAAGAAGTTAGATCTTTTGGAGGCTGTAGAAATTAATAAGTTTAAAAGTAGTAAAAAAACTGGTAAATTCTCAACTTGATTTGAATGAATCCCCTTTGTTAAATTAAAAAATTTAAATAAATATTGTTGTATTGTTGCTTAGATCAGTTGGAACACAATTCATAATTTGTTAACATGTCTGAAGAAGGTACAGTGTACCGAAACAGCTGTCACTGAATTATATAATAAATATGAAAATCAAATAAAACTACGTTTTATTTTTATTTAATTAATAAATATGGATTTTCATCAAGTAAACACCAACTCAATTGATTATTGATAAAATACTTAAAAAGCAACGAATCATCATCATCAGCAGCAGCATCAAGGATTAGACCTGCTGGTCTATTCCGATCTCATGTTAGAATTGGTCTATCCATCTTTCACTGTGACTTCCAACATTTCTTCGTCCTAGTGGTTTGTAATGAAAATCTGTTTCGGAATTCTATTGTTATCCATTCTATTGATGTGGTCCATCCATTCATCTCGTATTGTGTAATTCTATCCAATAGTTTGAAAATATTCAGTTCTCTTCGTATATCCTCACTTCGCCTTTGATCCATTATTGTATATCCAGCCACACTCCTCAGAAACCTCATTTATGACGTTTCTATTCTTCGTTCCTGATTTTTGGTTAAGACCCAGTGTTCCGATCCATATACAGTAGTGTTGGAACCGCCATTATTTTATAACAATTTAAAAGTGTCTGCTTTCTAGTTCCTTTGAGACTTCGTTCTATGGTGGCACACGTATCATTAAAACATTTATTTGTTTTGTTTTAAATGTCTTCACGTTTTCTATATTATACACTGTATCCCATGTAATTAAAATTGCTCACTTGTTCTATTAATTTATTCTCTAATTGGATTTTTACTCTTAGTGGCTCATAACCTCGGAAAGCTAAAACTTTTGTTTTTAGAATAGATATTTTCAAGTTGTATGTTTCAGATATTTTACTTAATTTGTAAATTCCCCATTGTAAGCCATCTTCTGTCTCAGATATCAATAAATAAATAGGGAAATTTATGAAAGTAAAATTTAGTGGTTAATTTTAACAAGTATAGAAACGCAAAAGCTGGCAAAACATTTACACAAAACATGACAAAAACTTAGGAATTGCATATAGAACAAACAATAAATTAAATAATAATCTCAAAAAATAGAAGAAACAGACACCAATAAAAACAAACGTGTTGATAAACTAAAATGGAATAGCTGTGAACAATTTTATATTGGCTGAATAATAAGAAATTTTAATACACGATTCAATGAACACTTTTAAGGGCTTAAAATATGAGGGTAAATCCAGTTTTGCCAAACATGTAACAGAAACAGGTCACAAATTTAAAACTATCAACAACGTATCATCGATTATCACTGGTCAACAGTGGTTTTGTTGCCCTTGATATAAGATTAATTTCGGATATATTTATGCTAAAAATTCATGAAACTATCAATGATTTTGGAAGATTTGCTATTATAAATATAAGATATATTTATAATGTCAATTGTTTTTTGAAAAAAAAATAGTATACACCGACATAAATAGAAAGAAAAATGTCGAAAACCCATGTTATACTTCAGTGAAACGCCTTTTATAAGATTTTCTTCTATAAATTTTAGAGGGCAATCTCTTTTTAAAGACCAGCAGTAATCTGCTATCATGTGACGGTCCCATCTACCCTCATACATTTCCTCCATTACTTTTAGATCCTGGTGAAAGTGCTCTCCCTGTTCGTCACTATAATTTCCTAAATTATCCGGAAATCTATCCAGGTGACTGTGGAGAAAGTGTAACTTTATTACTACTACTACTAATAATAATAATAATAATAATAATAATAATAATAATAATAATAATAATAATAATAATAATAATAATAATATAATAATATAATAATAATATTAATAATATAATAATAATAATAATAATAATAATATTAATAATATAATAATAATAATAATAATATTATTATTATTATTATTATTATTATTATTATTATTATTATTATTATTATTATTATTATTATTATTATTATTATTATTATTATTATTATTATTTCGCAAGTTTTTTTTTTCTGGAACATCACAGTTTGTCGGATAATGTATTAAATTACACCGTGTCCAATTCAAACCTCCCACATTTTAATTAATCATAACTCTCAAAGTAAGTGGAATTATGAAATGAGGTTGGTATTAAAAGAAAGAGAATCTCCAAGAATTTTTGTTTTCATTGTTGCAGTTAATTCATCTGTCGCATGTTGGACAATAATGGCATAAAATATGTTCGCCAGACATCACTCCACTGGACTTCTTCCTCCTGGGGGTATGTAAAAGACCGTATGTTTACGACTCAAGTACAAGATCTTCTTGATTTACGAACTCGTATCCTTGACACAATTGCAAAAGTACCAATTGACATATTGGACAGAACGTGGCACGAAATCGAATACAGGCTTTATACTGTTCGTGCTACTAATGGTGCACATATAGAGGTGATTTAGTGTGTGGCAATGAAAATTCTTTGAGTTTCTGTTTCGTTTAATACCGGCCTCATTTCATAATTTCGCATACTTTGTTAGTTATAATTAGGGAGCGGATTTTTATGTTCTATAAGTTAAGATTGCAACACAGTATAGTGATAAAATTAATGTAATAAGCTCTTTACATCCAATCAACTGATTTTTTATAATATAACTTGCAAAAATGTTTCTTAATAATTGTTGTGTGGAATCTAGCATTATTACATTTATATTACATATTTTACTTTTAAATTAAAAATAATATTATTTCTTTTTTAATGTAAAAGTAACACGTAAAATATAAATATAACATTGCTAAATCCTACAAAAAATTACTGAGAAACGGTTTTGTAAGTTATATTGTAGAAAAAATTAGTTTATTGGATATAAAGACTTCTTAAATTAATTTTGTTGCTATACTACCTTGCAATCTTAACTTTTAGAACATAAAAATCCGCTCCCTAGTTATGATTAATTTAAATTTGGGAGGTTTGAATGGGACACTCTGTGTTATAATAATTTTATAACTGCAATGATTTGAAAATTTCTCCTTTAACAATCTATATTACAGTATACTTCTTGTGTATAAGGATGGACTAGACAATAAAATTCACCATTCATACTTTTTTTTACTATACGTCTACCATTTCATGCCTTATTAGAGACGATGTCACAAGTCTCCTGCATTGAATTATCATCAAAAACGTGCAATTTGTGTCACTTCAGCGCTAACAAGCAGATGCCCTGTCACATCAAATGTAGCTAGATGTTCTGGAGAAAAAGAAAACCCTGACATTAAGAAAAACGAAAATTCGCAGCAACATCATCACCATAGTCCATTCACGAATTTAGGTCATTTGTTGACATGTTTCATCTTCAATAGAAACATCATCCAAAATTCTTTTAAGTGGACGTTCTAGTCTTCTTCTTCTTCCTGCAGGTTGATAGCTTAACATTTATTTGAATATCCTATGATCTTTCATTCCATGAACACGTTGCATCCATCTTGACTTAAAATCAGAAAATTTGTTTTCCAAAGGTTCCATATCTAATTTTCATTTTTTTTATGATCTAGTAGTGTGTATCCTGCAGTCCTCCGAAGGTATCTCATTTCAGCAGATCTAAGTCTGTGTGTATCCTGCAGTCCTCCGAAGGTATCTCATTTCAGTAGATCTAAGTCTGTGTGTATCCTGCAATCCTCCGAAGGTATCTCATTTCAGTAGAACAAAGTCTGTGTGTATCCTGCAGTCCTCCGAAGGTATCTCATTTCAGTAGATCTAAGTCTGTGTGTATCCTGCAATCCTCCGAAGGTATCTCATTTCAGTAGAACAAAGTCTGTGTGTATCCTGCAGTCCTCCGAAGGTATCTCATTTCAGTAGATCTAAGTCTGTGTATATCCTGCAGGCCTATGAAGGTATCTCATTTCAGCAGATCTAAGTCTGTGTGTATCCTGCAGTCCTCCGAAGGTATCTCATTTCAGCAGATCTAAGTCACTGTATATCCTTCTGTTTCAATGTCCATACTTCACTCAGAATATTTTTGACGCGATATTACTTAGAACGTTGAAAAATTTAGTAAAAAGTAACAAATTATCTATAGAAGTACGACTCCGGTCTCAGATAAAAGAGTTCCTTTCAAGCCAGAGTTCGATTCCCGGTCAGATTGAATTTCTTGTTTGAGATTTTTCAACGCTTTTCTCACAGTAAATCAAATCAAATTCAAAGAAATTCTGCCTAAAATTTCTGAGAAAAATTACCACTTACAAAATTACGCTGGTCAACATGATTTTTGTGTCATGAGGCCCAATAATTATACTTAATGCAGTTTTTTATTGTGTTTTCAAATATGTATTCGGAATTTCTCCATCACCCACAGTTTTTTTATTTCAATTTTAATTAATGGATTTAAATAATTATTTTTTTAATAAACGTTTTTTTCGTCCATTGTAAAATAAAACCAAATGAGCTAACTCAGGAGATTTCAGCTATGGAAAAGGGATATCAATGCAAATGTAATCATAATATGCTGGCCAATTATTGTTGGACCATCAAGAGGGATGCTCCACAGGCGAAATATAGCAGAAAATCGTAATTTCTTATTTTCTAGGAGAGTCCGAATGTTCGAATATTGTGTAGTTACGAATGTAGAAAATATTAAAGTGTTTGAAATTATAAATTCCTGTCTCTCGGAAATCTTGCGTGATGAAAAAAAACCGATATCATACTTGAATTCACGAGAAAAGATACTATCAGAATCACATATTTTTCTTTCTGAGACAAAAAAAAGTTTATTTTCTGTTGCTCAGTACTATTAATAAGATTCATGTACCATTACGTAAAGACAGCAGATCCATCTAGTTCACAACAGAAAAACCAGATCATTGTCCCATCAAGGATAACAGCAATCAAGCGTATTTTAAGTGAGAATTCAAATATCCAATCTTAAGACATACGTGGCTTAAAGTCCTCTTGCTGTCAGATATGAAGAGACCATATTTCTGTAAAGTTAAAGTACCCAATAAATGATACCTGATTTCGTAGTACTCAGAAAGCACTCGGATCGGATTGCCAGTGTCTCTCGGACGAGAGAAAGTGTCCAACTTAATACATCAGATGGTCATAACTAGGGCTCGGAAGTTGAGGACCTATAAAATACCTATAAAAGACCTTTAAAAAGACTTAAAGATATCCTACAAAAGGCTTAAAAGTTGGAAAAAGGGCGTAAAAAAAGTTGAAGTTGCTAAATAATAAAAAGACAATCTCGCTGCCTTCATCCTCTGCTCGAAGTAATTTTCACCAAGTGGCAACTTCTCAGAAAATGTGAAGTCGAAATACGATAGTTTAGGCAGTCAGTAGGTTGGTGTTTAAAAATAAGGATATATTTTGTGAGGGTTCAATAGTTTATCGCGGAACAAAAGTGTTTGCAATGTGAAAAGTCTTTAGAAAATAACACCAAATAGTATTTTTGAAAGAAGTTAGAATTGAGACTAGACTCTGGGGATTCTTGAATTGTACAAATGGTATAGATGTAATTAAAAAAGACAAATATGTCAAAAAAAAGTCGAAAAAGGACAAACAGGCTATATAAAACCCACCATTTTCTGGCCTACAATAACCCAAAATGTATATATCATGTTGGGCCTCGTCATCATACATAAAATAAACAAATAAATAAGGATTTTTTGCGCGATGGTGCGTTTTGTCGTACTTACCAGCAATGGCGATAATTATTGAAAGTTCAACTTCCTACATTTCGGGGTTGCCAACCTAAATAACTATACTGTAATATTACATTTACACCCACGTGCGGGAAGTAAAACCACTGTCCTCTATGTATACTATGTACAATGTATATACAGAAAATATCCAAAAGGTAGTGTTAATATACATTATACGAAACAAATCACTGCATTTTAAATGAACTGAACTTTATTTGAAACAACATAAAACAATAAATACGTACTTGCGGCCATGTTATCAATAATTGTTCTCAAGGCCTCCTGTTGTCTCAACTAATAAACATTGCCCACACTGTTAACGTTAGTCAATTGTTTATAATGAACGCAAATATTTCCAACAAAGATGTTATTATTTTACTATTATTTATTAATTTGAAAACACCATCGCGCAAAAAATAATGTACAACTCACGTTTGTGAAGTGTTTTACAGAATCTCGGAAATTAAAAACCTAGCTATTGCTCGGTTTTTAAACATTTTTCCTCGATTCTATAAAAACCTCGCATCGTAATATAATATTTCCTTAACTTCCGAGCCATAGTCACAAAAGGCGCAAAGACCATTATAATAAAAAAAAAAGACTGTGAATAAAAATGTACCTACAGCTTGAGATAATACGAATATGATTGTAAGGTACAAACATGTGCGAACCACACTTTCGGAAAATTACATCCACCTAGTACAAACTTGCTAGCACTCTTTGGTTTAGAGTTCTATAAAACTTCATGGAACCTTAGAAAAGTGCGTCGTTTGAGTCGCCAGAAGGGGTGAAGCTGATATTGTGCTGACAGAGCGACATAAAAATTTATACGACATTTCAAGTGACGCCTTTTCTTGTCAGCTTATGTCCGGATAGCCACAAGGCGTCATCGTGCGAACAACAAGGAATCAGAAACAATGCACAGCATACGGTATTTCAAAACATCGTTTATAATGTTTGAAAGGTAAAGAAGAAGAATATGCGTCAATTATTTTATTATTAATACTAATAATAATAATAATAATAATAATAATAATAGATTTATTTTAATAATAATAGCTTTATTTTATCTGGCAGAGTTAAGGCCTTAAGGCCTTGTCTACCACTCAACCAGGTTTAAAAAAAATACAAACAAACAAAAATAGTCTTAAATCTAAATTACAATATATATATATATATATATATATATATATATATATATATATATATATATAAACGTTCACAAGTTATGAATACAATACAATTAATATTTATAATGTATTTTGATTTACTCTAAATTTAACGAATTAAATATATAATATGTACAAGATATATAAAAAAGAGGAAAAGAATAATGACATAGTATAAAATTAAATAAATAGAGAAAAATTAATTATTAGACAACAGGTAACTGTATAAGCGTGACTTAAAGGTACCAAGTGTGCGGCAACCCCTGATATCTTGAGGAAGGAGATTCCAGGAGCGGACAGAGGCTACTGTGAAGGAAGTAGAATAAGAGGAAGAGCTATGAAGAGGAATTGTTAGCAGACTGCTGTCTTGTGACCTAGTGTCAATATTGTGGTAAGAGGATAACTTCTCAAATCTGGACGCCAGGTAAGTAGGGATGTAGGAATTCAGAAGCTTGAAAAGTAGTGAAAGAGAGTGCAATTTACGTCTGTCAGTAAGACGGAGCCAAGAGAGGTTATTAAAGTGTTCGGAAATTTGGTCATAACGGCGGATATTGAAAATGAATTGAACGCAAGCATTATGAACACGCTGCAGTCTCTGCGACAAGAATGCTAGTACGAATAATGACTTAGTGCAAGTAATAAAATAGTGTTTACACACATAACACACACAAAATGTATACTGGTATTTTCCTTTTATCCAATGCCACCAGCTTGTATTTTATGACACATGTATTCGGAATTTCTGCATCACCCATAGTTTTTATATTTCAATTTCAATTAATAGATTTAAGTAATAATTTCTTAATAAAAGTTTTTTTCGTCCATTTGTCCATTGTAAAACAAAACCAAATGAGCTAACTCAGGAGATTTCAGCTATGGAAAAGACATATCAAGGAAAATGGAATCCTAATATGCTGGCCGATTATTGTTGGACCATGAGGGATGCTCCACAGGCGAAATATAGCAGAAAACCGCCATTTCTTACTTTCTAGGCGAGTCCGAATGTTCGAATATTGTGTAGTTACGAATGTAGAAAATATTAAAGTGTTTGAAATTATAAATTCCTGTCTCTCGGAAACCTTGCGTGATTGAGAAAACCCGATATCATATTTGAATTCAGGGAAAAAATACTGTCAGAATCAGATATTTTTCTTTCTGTGACAAAAAAAAAGTATTTTTTGTTGCTCAGTGTTACCTCTCAAATACTGTAAAGATAAACTTTTGGAACTTTGTGTAGATGACGAAATAAATATTATCTTCCACATGATTATAGAGTGACTATGAAATTCTTTCTACATTACAAAACACTGAATTCACACTTATGAGAATAAAGAGAAGGTTAATACAATCATTTAGATAATATTAACACAAGAGATAAGAATTAATTCTGCTTACGTGTCAATGTATATAACTGTCATGCTTGGTTTCTAACAACACGTGGAATTTATAGAGCATAAAATATTTCTTAGGAGAATAACATTAACTATGATTTGAGGGGAGTGGATTATACAGAGGATGATTGGAAATAGTTCAGGATAGGGATGTTGGAAAGCTTATGTTCGGCCATGAACCTACGGGTTCGATAGTACCAGTGTGTAAGTTAGTATAAAATATTAAAATATATATACAGTCAATATTCCCATTTCACCAATTAATGTTTAAAAAGGTCAACAAGTTTCCACAGCCAAGCTGTCATTCTCAAGACCAGATATTGACTGAAGACAAAAATTGATAATAAATAATAAACAAATTCAGTTAAAAATAAACTACGTCACATGACGCAATCATTCATAAGTAAACAATAAAACATAATAAAACTAATCCTCTTTTGTTTCAATTAAAGAAAAGAGGGCGCTGTACGGAATAGGGCCCTTGTCTTTATTCATGATTTTATCCTTATTTTTATAAATTTCCAAACTTTCAAGGGCGTCAAGGAATTTGAAATCAATGACCGAACGAATCAGCCTAAGGTTACTTTTATTGATAGCATGACCGTAATCAGAAATATGCTGGGCAACCCCAGATTTTTCAATTCTGTTAAGTCTGAAATGAGCAATATGTTCGTTAAATCTAGTTAAAATGCATCTTCTGGTCTGCCCAACATATTTCATATCACAGTCATTGCATCCAATTTCATAAATACCGGATTTAAAAAAAAAATGGACTTAACAGAATTGAAAAATCTGGGGTTGCCCAGCATATTTCTGATTACGGTCATGCTATCAATAAAAGTAACCTTAGGCTGATTCGTTCGGTCATTGATTTCAAATTCCTTGACGTCCTTGAAAGTTTGGAAATTTATAAAAATAAGGATAAAATCATGAATAAAGACAAGGGCCCTATTCCGTACAGTGCCCTCTTTTCTTTAATTGAAACAAAAGAGGATTAGTTTTATTATGTTTTATTGTTTACTTATGAATGATTGCGTCATGTGACGTAGTTTGTTTTTAACTGAATTTGTTTATTATTTATTATCAATTTTGTCTTCAGTCAATATCTGGTCTTGAGAATGACAGCTTGGCTGTGGAAACTTGTTGACCTTTTTAAACATTAATTGGTGAAATGGGCATATTGACTGTATATATATTTTAATATTTGATCACCAAGAAGATCACTTGTGTATTAAATAGTATAAAATAGTTTTATTTGCATCATGAATCTCGTGTGTACAATATTCTAATATGCTCATGTGCTGAATTTGGGATGTAGACCTAGAAAAAAGATTTTAAAAAATACTTACAGATAGCCCATTGCTGTGGGCTAGTGATAACGCTGATTAAATCTTTATATAGGCCTATTCTTTTTTATTGTTATACCTTTTTTTTTCATTTTTAAACCATTATACTTTTTGAGCGATAGTTCGTTCTGTCGTACTTACAGCAAAGGCGACCATGATTGAAAGTTCAACTTCCTACATTTCGGGGCTGCCAACATAAATAACTATACTCTAATATTACAAACCACGTGTGGGAAATAAAACTACGTATAATGCATTTACAAAATATACCCAAAAGATAGTGTTAATATACATTACACAAAACAAATCACTGCATTTTAAATGAACTGAACTTTATTTGAAACAATATAAAACAATAAATGCGTACGTACCGCCATTTTATTGATTGGTGTCACGGCCTGCCATAGTATGAACTAATAAACATTGGCCAGACTGTTAACGTTAGTCAGTTGTTTATAATGAAAGCAAATATTTCCAACAAAGATGTTATTATTTTACTATTATTTATTATTTTGTAACCACCATCGCGCAAAAAATAATGTACAACACACGTTTGTGAAGTGTTTTACAGAATCTCGAAAAGTAAACATTTTACTCACTTCTGTAAAAACCACTTCCCAACCTTGCATCTTAATATACTATTTACTCACTTCTGTAAAAACCACTTCCCACCTTGCATCTTAATATACTATTATCACTACTAACATTATAATAAAATGCATTGTTATCACAATTGAGGTTAAGATAGTATATTTTTTAATTATTAAAATAAGTACCTGATACGTATATTAGTCGTCCTCAATTAAAATGGACTTGTGTTTAAAAAACTTTGTCAAATAATAAAAATCATGCATGCATTTCATTTGGTACCAAATGATATGCTGAAGATGGAACATGTTCTGAGAGGCCTTTATGGTTTTAAACAGAAATCCATTTTAATTGAGGACGACTGATATATCAGGTACTTATTTTAATATTTTTAAAACATTATCATCATCATCTTCATGGTAGGCCTTTTCTGCTCTCAGAATTCATCTTCCCATCGTCTTCTAGGACGTCCCACATCTCTATAGCCTTGAGGTTGGTACAAGAGTGCTTGTTTTGTTAGCCTAGAAGAGTCCATTATTAAAATAGGCAATTGTTTGTATCTTTGTATTTTTTTTTCATTTAGATTAAAAATGTTGAGTTCTTGCCTAATTGTTTCACTAGGCATGTGGTCTCTTAGAGTATATCCTGCAACGTATCTGAGGAACTTCATCTCTGATGTTTCTACTAATCTTCTGTCTGATCTATTCATGTCCCAATTCTCTGACCCATTCTCCAACATTATAACATGTAATATTCTATAAGAATTTTAAAAAAATTCAGTTTAAAATCATGGATCCCTATAAATTTTACAAACTAATACACCGTGCCAAGGAAATATTCATAAATTGGATTAAATTTCATAACATAAAGATTTTTACAGACTTAAATATTATTTCCACTCAAAGACTTCAACGTGTTCATAATTCTTGCGCACGTTTTATTTGTGGTATTCGCAAATTTGACCATGTTACACCGTCCCTGGAACAATTATCGTGGTTTCGTCTAAGAGATCGTAGAACTGTCCATTCCCTATCCCTTCTCTATAAAATACTTCACACATCATCGCCTAATTATTTATCACGCCGCTTCATCAGACTATCCGACACACATAATCTTGACACTCGATCCCATCAGCACATTGTCCTTTATATCCCGCCTCATCACACTGTATATTATTCATTATCTTTTACGGTGTCACTTACCAAAACATGGAATTCCCTTCCACCCTATGTCAGAGACTGTCAAACTATAACATCCTTCAAAAACAAACTAAAGAATTATTTAATAACAAACTAACTTATACACCTCACTGATAGTATTCTTTCAGCAATATTAATATATTTAATTATTAATGTAAATAATATTAAGAATAACAAATATTTTTAATTTGTTTTGTTTTAAATATTGTATAATCGTAAAATTAGTTTTCTATATCTCACTATTTTCCTGTTTTTTATATACACTAGACAGGGACAATTTAATATGTCTTGCTTGTATACATTTTATTATTAGTTTTAGTCTTAATTTTAACTAATATTAACTGGTTGTATTATAGATCGTAATATGTATATTAGATATTATCTTTTGATCAAATTTTTACTTAGTGTTTAATATTAGAGTTAATTAAGATTGTTATATTCTGATGTAATATATGTTTGTCCTGGTGAGTGGAAGAGAAGGCCACATGGCCTTAACTCCACCAGGCTAAATAAATCTTAAATCTTAAATTTTTGAAGGAATTAATCAGAATGGTTGTTGACCCAAACGCAGTAGACCCGGTTTCCTGGATGTGGGTTTTTTCGGCACTTTTTTCTCACCTCTAAGATTAATGTCAGTAAACATTAAGCCCCAAACACTCCCTGAACATCACCTGGCCGTCATAAGCCACATCACATTCGCCTTGTTTCGTACGAATGTATGAATGTTGTGTTCTGTTTTAAATGTTCGTGTAGTCTTGAAGGTGGCCCTGGCATTGAGCTGGGCACTCATTCAGAGAGGTCCTCCATTACCTTGAGCGTTCAAAAAAGTATGTGTGATCAAGAATTTAAAATTTTCTCCCAATAGGTCGTGTAACGTGAGGCTATAAAATTGCATTTACAAAAGGAAATGCTTAAACTACGGCAAAGAAAAGAAAGAAACTTCAATGGAACAGCAGAATGTGCATTAATGCATAACTAGTAACTGCAGACTTTGTAATGTACTTGTATATCTTCTTGTACTTCGTTACATGATATCATTTGCACAATTGTTCACAAAGATTGCATACGCAATAAATGACGATGTTATGTTGTCTCAACTAAGATAATACAGAATGTTGCCACTCCAAAAGATATGCTAACAAGAATGCGTGATTCGCACAAGATAAATGAGGGGTTCATCAGAAAACAAATAAACGATTTTTTGGTCGGTGTGACTAATTTCTTATATTTACCAATATTGTTGTTACTGAAAGTAGGTCAACGTTCCAACATCTAACCTGGTTGCTATGCAAACAAAAGAAATCGCAATGCTGATGTGGACTCAAAAAGCACACGTTCGGTAAGTAAAATAAAACATTTCTTGAATGTTTTGTACACTAACTCGGTACCTTTCTTCAGACTTTTCCGGAATTAATGCAGAACATACCACTTCTCCAGGCTTTCTTCTTCAATTTCTCTATCTACCATGACTCCTTCCATAATAAAATTATCATAAGTAATGCCACGAGTGATTTCCAAATTATCGATAAATTCACGACTCACGAAGTGAGGAGTAAATTTACCTAGAGAATTTGGAAATCAAGTGTGGCATTTGTTAGGACTATTTAACGAATAAAATTAAGCTGTTTACTCACAAATCATCATTTAAATATAGCTATCTTAAAACATGCATATATTTAATGTAAACGGCGATGTTTGAAAACAAATGAGAAACGATTGGTAAGCTTAGTGAATTTACCTAGAGAATTTGGAAATCAAGAGTGGCATTTGTTAGGACTATTTAACGAATAAAATTAAGCTGTTTACTCACAAATCATCACTTAAATATAGTTATTTTAAAATATTTATATATTTAATGTAAACGGCGATGTTTGAAAACAAATGAGAAACGATTGGTAAGCTTCATTTGCTTCTTTTGTTTGTCACTGCAACCAGATCATATTATTTATTGCCAAAGGAACGCAATATTGTAAGAATGCACTCTAGTGGAGAAAAAAATGAAACAAATCAAACTGTATATTAATTCATTTCTGATGCCGTATGATGTAAATATGACAATTATATTTTTCTGGATAATTACCTGGGAAAAAATACATTTAAGAAAGTGCAAACAGTGTTTTTTTTTGGTGGTATAATCAATTGGTACAAATGTTTTTATATTAACTCCTGCATTCGGTATGTGTTGACATTCATGCACTATATATACAATATGGTAGCCGTATTTCTTAGCGAGTCAGTCACTGCAAAATAATGTTCAGACCTGTTCAGAATATTAAAAAGGAGGAGATTTCTTTAATATGGTAAATTTAATATTGATAAATATTTGGTGAAACACGACTGTGATTGGTTGTAAAACAGAAATCATTGAAACGTGATTTGTCTTTGACTCCCATTTGGGGCATGAGTTAAATAGTCAAACACATTCTATGCACGGTACTACATATAAAAATGTCTCCACAGCCAACAATCCCTGCTTCTAATAAAACAAATGGAAAGCTACATAACTACGATCACCAAATGTTTTTTTTTTCTCATAAAAGTCATTTACATACAACCAATATTTTAATTCATTTATTACTATATTTAATAAAAATTAATCACATCGGCGCAAGCGCCTGGTTTTTTTTTTAATTTTTCTCGATCAGTAACAAGTGCTTACCTCACTTGTATCGGAATATACTAAAATACTAGTGTCCACCAAGTGTCGAAATTCGACCATCATCATAATTGAATCAGACATTTTTATACCTCACAAAACATGTATATTTATGTTGGAGCGTAACTGATGATGGCGGTGATAGTATTATAAATTTGTACAATTGTGAGGAATTTGGGTAGCTACAATAAGCAGCGGCTCTAGGTTGAGAAAACCAGCTATAATGGCTAGTGGACCCGACATTCTGGCCAAATCTTATCTCTACACTGCAAGGATGATCATTTACCTCTATGATTAACACATGTAGATGTATTACTTCTCCATAATTTAAATGAAAACTTTGGTGCTGGATTTTAGTGTTTTGCAGTTAAAAACGGCAGATTATTTTTTTTTTGGACATGGCCTTTATACAAAACATGCTTCTTTGGAAGAAATGTAACTCTTGCACAATGAAGATTTTCCATCAACTCTGCCTTGCAGTTAAAAATTGCAGAACTAACCGTTTCCAAATTTTAAATTTATAATACTAAAGCTTGTCCACCGCTGTGGTCTCGCGATAGCGAGCTGCCTTGTCACGCAGAGGGCCCGGGTTCGATCCCCGGTCGGAGCAGTTTTTCTGGGTGAGGTTTTTATCGGGGTTTCTCCTCACCTGTAACACAAATGTCAGGAAAACTTTAACGCCCAAACGGTACCCGAAATCATATGGCCATCATCACCTTTATCATTATCATCATCATCCTTCACCGGTGTGGAAAGCAACGGGAAGCTACCAGATCTACAATTTTCTAGTAAAGCTACAAGCATAGCATGAAAATGCTATGATTGCAGAGAATAACCTGCCCTCGGGCAGAATTACTATGGAATACTAAAGCTCAATAACTACTAAAGAAAATCGGTTGACAGAGGAGAAAATGGTACGTAACTGTTTTGTCTTTGCCTATCTTTACATATAAACTCCTCTTAAATGACTGGACCGATTTTGAAATATGATTTTTAAATGTTATTTTCAGGTAAATTCCTACACCTAATGTTTTTAGAGCACAATAACAGATGAACACTCGCCGTACCTGAAAATGTGTATACACAAAGTTATAGGTTGCAACGAACCAAAGATGGCGGTTTGCTAGAGTCGATTATTATTTTCGGATTTCAGGTAACCCCCCACTTCTAATGGTCGGATTTCGCTGAGTTTTGGATAATGCCTACCTTGGTTTAATTTAATACCATATACCGAGTTTCGTTGTGAAACATCAAAAATTGACACAGCTACAGTGTTTTTTTAAATGTTCCTTTCGTGTTAACTTCTACACATAATGATTTTAGAACCTAATGGATAGCGTCTAAACACTCGGCGTACTTGAAAACATGGATGTACAAATTTTCATGAAGCTCGGTTGAGGAGTTTAAAAGTCACAAACACGCGGGCTGAATTTATATATATATATATATATATATATATATTAGAGAGGGGTCCTCATCTAGGGGATATGTGGATGGCGACCACAAGGTGCCCAAGCTGAGCAGAACATTTCTTCCACTTACTTGTGTTTTGCACTCTTTTAACTTTACTATCTAACCTCTCTCGGTTAACACTTGTTTTTTCGACCCCGACGCTATTAGGGCATCCGAGGGCTAGGGAGTCTTTCCTTTCTTGTATTTCTTCTTTCCTTTATTTTCTTTTCTTCTCCAGAAAAGCCTGACCAGAGGCTATAAGATGGCAGCCCCATCACTGGTCTTGCCTTCCTTTGGCCAGCAACCAATCGAAGGGACTATTATTATGCTTTCAAGTCTTATATGAGAATTTCCCATAAGGGAAAATTTTCTATAGGATCGTAACAGGCCTTGGCCTAATACTTGAAAGGAAGAAGAAGAAGAAGAAGAAGAAGAGATAAATAAAATATTTTAATTAGATGAGTTTGAAGTAAGGCTTAACGGTTTTACCTCTGCTTGTTTAAATAAAGTTATTATTTCATTTATTGAGAATCAGATGATAATGATTTTTAATAAGAGATAAAGCTAAATAAATATTCCATAAAATGGTTCATTTGATATTTTACAAGATTGAATAGATCTACATTTGAAATGTTATATCCCCAAAATTTCGATAAAGAGGGCGTTCAAAATTCCAAATTAAATTAAATGTTTGTTAGTGTAGAAACATTTTTGGCCCAAAAAGAGATGAAGAGACAGGTGAATGGAGAGAACTATTTAGTAGTGAGCTACATGAAATGTATAGCAAACCAGATATAATAAGAACAGTTAAGTCTTGTAGACTGCGATGCACAAAGAAATTAAACATAGTCTCAATTCTGGAAATGCGTGCTATTATGCATTGCAGAGACTTTTGATGTCAGCTCCTTTCAAAAAACGTTAAACTGAAAATATATAAAACCATGATGCTACCAGTTATATTATACGGATGCGAAACATGGACTCTTACTTTAAGGGAGGAAAGGAGATTACAAGTATTTGAGAATAAAGTACTTAGGAAAATGTTTGGACCAAAGAGAGATGAACAGACAGGTGAATGGAGAAGACTCCATTAACAATGAACGACATAGTGTCTATAGGAAGCCAGCTATAATAAGAACAGTTAAGTCTCGTAGACTACGTTGGGCAGGGCATGTGGCACGTATGGGATGAAAGAGTTGCATGGAAGCTTCTTGTAGGAAAACCAGAGGGAAAACGCCCAGTTGGTAGACCAAGAATGACGGGAGAATAACATTAACTATGATTTGAGGGAAGTACATTATGCAGGGAATGATTGGAAAGCATTAGCTCAGGATAGGGATGCATGGAGAGATTATGTCCGCACGGCCATGAACTTACGGGTTCGATAGTGCCAGTGAGTAAGTAAGTAAGTAAGACTGCGATGGGCAGGACAAGTGGCACGAATGGTGAATGAAAGACGTGCATGGAAGCTTCTTGTAGGTAAAAAAAAAGGGAAAAAAGCCTAGTTAGTAGACCAAAAATGAGGTGGGAGAATAGCATTAACTATGATCTGAGGGAAGTAGATTATACAGGGGATGATTGGAAAACATTGGCTCAGGATAGGGATGTATGGAGAGCTTATGTCCGCGCGGCCACGAACCTACGGGTTCGATAGAGCCAGTTTAGTTAGTTAGAATAGCATAATGTTACACATATCTGGAACAATTTAAAACATTTTACTGTTTGATTAGGATACCACATGCGGGGACGACTGTTACAGTTATTTTCATGTAATTTAGTTGTGACAAACAGACGAGTTGTGCCTGACACATAAAATAATATAATATGCCAGTGCAGTATGAATTATTTTCATTTAATGTGTTATTTAAACTTGGTATGAACGTGAAGATTGTCTTTCACGTTATCTACAGATATATGTCACATGGTTTTAAATCATGAAAACCAAGGATCCACAGACCTACATCATTTATCACACTTTCCTCTACAAGTGTTAAAAATCCGTCACGCAGGAGCTGCATAAATCAAACATATCCCTCAGCAAGTCCATTTTATGGTCCCACTTTGCTGATTTAAGGAATATATCACATATATATATATATATATATATATATATATATATAATATGAAAAGAAAAATAAATGCCTGAGTCGGGATTTGAACCCGAGATCTCTAACTTTATACGCTAGCGCTCTAACCAACTGAGCTACCCAGGAATCATAACACAAACATCTATTTTTTCTTATATATATATATATATATATATATATATATACATATATATAAAGAAAAATAAATGCCTGGATGGGATTTAGCCCCGGAACTCTGGTTCGGTACCCCAGCGTGTTACCCATTACACCACCAGGCGAATCCAATTCAAACACGTACTTTTCTTATATATATATATGTGTGTGTGTGTGTTTTTATATTCTCCATTATTACTAGATGTCGCGAGAACTCGGTCTTCACTGCCACCTAGTAGCTGACTATAATAAGTAAGCGAATTAAAGAGAATATGTTTACTTTATAGCAGTGAAGCTTTATCAATGTTATAATTTGCTTACTTGTTATAGTCAGCTACTAGGTGGCAGTGAAGACCGAGTTCTCGCGACGTTTAGTAATAATGGAGAATATAAAACATATACAGGGTGGACCGCTCGAATGGACCTAATTTCAATTGCTTGTTACTGGCAAAACGGTTGAAGATAGAAACTTAAAACAACGTTCATAGTACAGAAAAACTCACCAAGTTTCGAATCCTGTCGGTAGATGGCACAAAGATACGTTTCTCGTTCTTAGATTTAATTGTTTGTGAAAATGGCGACTCCGCAGATGAAAGCGCAAGCTGTTTTGTGGTATGCGGAGTTTAAATCAATCATTAGAGTTCAAAGGGAGTTCCGGCGTGTGTTTAACCGTGATGCTCCAACTGCTAGAAGCATAAAGAAGTGGCGTGATACATTATTAGCTACAGGATCTGTGTTGAAGAAGCATGGTGGTGGTCGCAGAGCATCCGATGAAATGGTAGCGAATGTTCAAGCCGCATTTGAGCGAAGCCCCCGGAAGTCATTAAGAAGAGCTTCGCGGGAACTTCAAATACCAAAATCGACATTACAACGGATTGTCCACAAACGCCTCAAACTGCACGCATATAAAGTGCAGTTAGTGCAACGTCTGGAGCCGAATGACATGCCGAAACGAGTGGAATTCGCCAATACGATGCTGGACCGTCTCGGCGCTGATCCTGACTTCATGACCAAGATTTTCTTCTCGGACGAAGCCACTTTCCATTTGTCAGGCAAGGTAAACCGGCATAATGTGCGGATCTGGGGATCGGAGAATCCTCACGCTATTCAAGAGCATGTTCGTGATAGTCCGAAGATGAATGTTTGGTGCAGTTTGTCACATAATAAGGTCATTGGACCGTTTTTCTTCGCCGAGAAAACTGTTCGTGGTACCACATATCTTGACATGCTGGAGCAGTTCTTCTTTCCACAAATTGAACAACTGCAGCCTAACATCGTTTTCCAGCAAGATGGTGCTCCTCCCCACTGGTCCAATGAAGTTCGTACGACTTTGGACAACATTTTCCCTGGCCGTTGGATTGGTAGGGGAGGACCAATCGCGTGGCCCCCGAGATCTCCCGATTTAACACCACTGGATTTCTTTCTCTGGGGCTATGTCAAAGATAAAGTTTACAACCACCCCAGTCAAAGACCTTCGTGATCTTCGTGAGCGCATCATAGAGGCTATTGAGAACATTCCAGAAGACATACCCCAACGTACTTGGCAAAAATTGTTCATCGCTTTGATATCGTCACAGTGACTGCTGGGGCTCATATAGAGATGTGGTGATCTGGATACCAAAACTTGGTGAGTTTTTCTGTAATATGAACGTTGTTTTAAGTTTCTATCTTCAACCGTTTGCCAGTAACAAGCAATTGAAATTAGGTCCATTCGAGCGGTCCACCCTGTATATATATAAGAAAAATAAGTGTTTGAATTGGATTCGCCTGGTGGTGTAATGGATAACACGCTGGGGTACCAACCCACAGTTCCGGATTCGAATCTCGTCCAGGCATTTATTTTTCTTATGTCATATATATATATATATATATATATATATATATATATATATATATTATTCTCAATTTACACGAGAGGCAGCGGGTTGTCGTTCCAACTGCTATCTTGTGGCTACTATAACAAGTAAGCATTTTTAAAGAGAATTTTTTACTTTATAGCAGTAACGTTTGTATATTTAGATGTTATAACTATATTTTTGACATTTAGCAATGAACGCCAATTATGACATGAAAAGAAAAATAAATGACTGAGTTGGATTCTGCCCGAGGGCAGGTCTTTCACTGCAATCATAGCATTTCCATGCTATGCTTTGCAGCTTTACTAGGGAATTATAGGTGTGGTAGCTTCCCGTTGCTTTCCACACAGGTGAAGGATGATGATGATGATCATAAGAATGATGATGATGGCCGGATGATTGTCGTGGACTGTTGAGCCCTAAGCTTCCTGACATTTGTCTTACAGGTGAGAAAAAAAAACCGAAAAAAAAACCTCACCCAGGAGCCTGTCCCGACCGGGAATCAAACCCGGGCCAGCTGCGTGATAAGGCAGCACGCTACCTCAAGATCACAGCGGTGGACTTAAGGTTGTATAAAAAGCATATCCATCCATAGTAATTCTGCAATCATAGAATTTTCATGCTATGCTTTGCAGCTTTATAAGTGTGGTAGCTTCCCGTTTCTTTCCACAAAAAAATCATATATATATATATATATATATATATATATATATATATATATTTAAGAAACATATCATCTTACAATAAAATATATGCTGTATCATAAAAATCTTGGCACTAAACATTAGTAACCGCAACATATGGATTCATAGCATGATTGTGCAAGAAAAGAGCACAAGGTTTGTGAATGATTCATTCATTCATAGTGTTCTGCAGGTCTTTCATTGCAAACTCAGCATTCTCCACTCTTTCCTTAACTCAGGATTCCTTTTTTTATATGCATAAAAATATTTATTTAATATTGTCTATGATTTGATGACCTTTTCTGCCTCTAACTTTCTTTCCGTTGACCATTCATTTTAGGGCAGATTCCTCTTAGCCAGTGGCCAATCCTATTCGTTTTCCTCTTCTTTATGAGTTCCTGCATTGTTTTTCATTGTCCCACTGTCTAGCACATCTTTATTTTTTATTTTGTCTGTCCATTGTATACGTTCTCTCCTTCTCCATATCCATATCTCAAAAGCTTCCAGTCGCTTTTCCTCACCCCATCGTAATGCCCAAGCCTCGGGAACCATACAATGCCACCATCCACACAAATCACTTCACTAGCTTCTTCTGTAATTCTTTTGCCAAAGGTCCACAGAAAATGCTTATCTTCTTGCCAAAAGCTCATTTTGCCATTGCTATCATCTGCTTTACTTCTTGACCGCAGTTCATGTTACTACTGCTGATAGTACAACCAAGTATTTGAAGCTCTCCACTTGCTCAATGGCCTCATCCTTAATCCTCATGTTTTTCTTCCTTGGTTTTATTCCTATAATCATGGTCTTTGTCTTATTTATATTTATCTTCATTCCATAATCCTCACACTTGTCATTTAGCTACATCAACATGTTCCTCAGTGTCAATAAAGTTTAAAGAGTAGAATCGCCTGCACTGGGGATTCACAGCGATAACAGCCTCCTTCCCTTCATGTCCTGCTCGCGTCTCGTGAGCTCCTAGATGTAAAAACTCTGTGACAGTTATTTTTGAATGGGTATGTAGACATACAATGTGTTGTTAACAACTACAATGCCACTCCCCTTCTCAGAATACTCAGTTGTTACACAGAATTCTCCTTCCTCGAAAAAGTTGAATCACACATTTGTTCATACCAGTACCAGGTGACTTATTTTTAATTTTTCTTTGTAATCTACCAGAACCCATCTTATCACATACCACAGGACATGCTGCATGCCTAACACACCATTAATACATTACTCTGCAAAAAAGCCCGGATTTGCATACAAAATAAAGTACTAAATATGCACGAAAAATATAGAAAATATGCTCACTAAATATGCAAAAAAATCAATTAAATGATTTGTTTTGTGGGTAATCTTAACGTATTTCTAGCTTTTACAGTAGATTGGAAGGTTTTCATGAGGTTTTATTGTGCAAAGCTCAGTCGTCTGTCAATGAAGAAGGTTTTATACAATGAAAATTTCATTTCTACATCACATGACGTCACAGGTGCATGTTAAAAACACCACAGTTCTTCTTCAGTGAATTACGCTTATATCCAATTGATTGCAGAGACCTGATTAATAAAAAAGTATTAAATAATAATTAATTAATTACTAGTAATTAGCTGAAGGGAGAATTATAATTTAATACTACATTTAGGATTAAAATATGCATTTATGCATTAAAAATCTTAGCAATTAGCTGAAGGGAGAATTATAATTTATGCCACATTTAGAAGTATGCATTTATGCTTTAAAAATCCAAAATAAGCATTTTCCCCCGGAATATGCATTTCTATGCATTATCAAATACCGTCCAAATTGTCTGTGAAGGGATCACTTAACATGTAAATAATTTCCGCATACTTTTTAACGAGTAAAAAACACGTGCATTTCGCATACAAATCCGGGCTTTACTCTGCAATGAGGCATTGGAAACTGTATGCGTTTATTTAACCAGAATTTTCCTCATCCAAAAATACGACTTTGAGTGGAATCGAACTCATTTCCTATGGTCCAGGGTCTGAGGCGCTAAATAGATAGTCAACACGAATGATTTAAAACAAATAAAAATGAAATTACTCTCAATAACTCGAATGAATGATAGAGGGTTATGGAAGCTTCTTGTATGAAAACCAGAGGGAAAACGCTCAGTTGATAAACGAAGAATGAGGTGGGAGAATAACATTAACCATGATTTGAGGGAAGTACATTATACAGGGGATGAGATTGGAAAACATTACGTCAGGATAGGAATGTGTGTTCGCGCGGCCATGAACTTAGGGTTCCATAGTGCCAGTGAGTTAGATATAGTTATGTCGAATGAAGGAATTGTAATATGTAAAACTAATACTGGTTCTAAATTAATATAAAATTATAGAATATTCACCTGAAAGGTCCGTCTCCTCAACTTAACTATCATTTAACTGTAGCGCTTTCGGGACTTGTCCCATCATCGGCAGGATTCAAACTGGTGTTTCACTGAAGATCTGGTAGAAGGGGTTGCATGTATTGGGTTTGTTTTCGTTTATCAGGCTGTCGTTGTTGTGAGCTGCTTTCATGATTTCCATCTCTTCGAGTACTCATGAAAGCAGCTCACAACGACAGCCTGATAAACGAAAACGAACCCAATACATGCAACCCCCTCTACCAGATCTTCAGTGAAACACCAGTTTGAATCCTGCCGATGATGGGACAAGTCCCGAAAGCGCTACAGTTAAATGATAATTAAGTTGAGGAGACGGACCTTTCAGGTGAATATTCTATAATTTTATATTAATTTTGAATAAACCTCAACGGAACACATCATGAATCTTATAAAAGTTGATAATACTGGTTCTGTTGTCTCAGATAGGCCTTGACATTGAGCTGATCAGTCATTCGGGGAGGTCTTCTATGTCCTTGGATGGTCAAAGAAGTATGTGTGTGATTCACTTACACTCACTCACTGGCATTATGGAACCCGTAGGTTCATGGTCGCGCGGACATAAGCACTCCATACATCCCTATCCTGAGCTAATGTTTTCCAATCATCCCCTATACAATCTACTTTCCTCAAATCTTGATTAATGCTATTTTTCCATCTCATTCTTGGTCTACCATCTGGGTATTTTCCCTCTGGTTTTCCTACAAGAAGCCTCCATGCACTTATTTTATTCCCCATTCGTGCCACATATCCTGCCCACCAAACTCTACGAGACTTAACTGTTCTTATTATCTCTGGATTCCTATAAAGACCATGTAGTTCATTGTTATGTAGTATTCTCCATCGCCTGTCTGTTCATCTGTCTTTGGTCCAAAAATTTGCCTTCTTCTTCTTCGGCTTTCCCCCACTTATAGCTTTGCCGTCTTCAGTTTCCATTTATTTCTATCATTCCAATCTCCTTCTTCCAAATTCCTATCATCCATTATAGTTCTGACATAGGTTTTCCACTTCCATCTTGATCTGTCACGTTTATTTCTTCCATTGGTATAATTTATATTTTTTGGCTATCTTTCATTTTCCATCTTTATACATGGCCATACCATTTAAGCGTTTGATTTTCAGTCCTCTTAAAAACAAATGTGGTGACATTCATTTCTCTCCAAAGGAATTCATTTCTTATTTAATTCTGTCTTGTTTTTTGGAGGCTTCTTCTAAGATAATCAAATTCAACTGTTTTAATTTTATTCTTTCGTAAAATTTTTGCTAAGAACTTTATTCTCAAATACTCGTAATCTTCTTTCCTCCCTTAAAGTAACAGTCCATGTTTTCATTCCATATAATATAACTGGTAGAATAACAGTTTTTATATATTTTCAGTTTAATGTTTTTTAAAGGAGTTGGGATCATTATACATTCAAATTAATGAAATGTATGCATAAAATACATAACAATTTAAAATCACAATCTACTGGATACAACACGGAAACAACCAAAAATTGTACTGCAACAGGCCTATAACCTTGAATATAAGCGTCTATAAATAAGAATTAAATAAAAATTCCAGCCATGTATATCAAGTGATTTACTCCAGGGTCGGTATTGAATAAAAAAGGTGCTTTTTACTTGTAATAACAGTTGATTTTGTCGAACGCAGCCATATGCAGACCTTGAATTCAGAAGCAGGTTCCGCATTACATGTACAAAGGACGCACCCAGAACTTTTCTGTCCCCAAGCTACTGACTTATTACGTAAACTAATACTAATGTTCACATTACAATTTTCTCAGCATATTCTACTATTGCACTAATCCATGATAACTCATTCTTCGTAACAGTCCTTCAACTCAGCAAATTATTTCTAAAGCTAACATCCGGATGCATCAATTGCTTTACATGTATTGCTATTTTTATCGAGCAAATTATTATATAAATTACATAATGACAATGTTGGCCAATTACGAAGACGTTCTGTTCGTAATTCCCTTCTGTACCCGAATAATTTAAGGCATGGAGTTACGAGAATTGCACTGGATCCAGTTACTTTGGGGGAAGAAATTTTCTTATTAAATTTTGGCCAGTGTGGTACCACTGCGCACAGAACAAAGCGCATTAGAAGTTGAAATGACAACAGAATAATTAAAGATGCATAAAGTATCAGGTTCAGATGGGACCCCAGAACAACTGATGAAATCAGGGAGAGAAAAACTGATGGACAAAATACATCGGTTGCCTAGTATAATTTGGGAACAATAAATTCTTCCAAATTAATGTAAATGATCGTTTAATACCGTTCCAATGTATAAGAAACAAGATAAAACCAATTCCAACAAATATATTAGTATCCAGAATTACTCTCTATACTGATGACGTATTAGGAGGTGATCATCAATATGCATTTAGAAGAAATAGATCTATAATAGATCAGATTTCTAGTATAAGATTTTAGGGAATAAATGGAATATAACGGCACTGTACATTAACTATATATAGACTTCAAAAAGGCATAAGATTCGATTAAGGGGAAGAAGTCTTATAGAATTTTGCTGGACTTCGGAATTCCTAAAAAGTTATACTTACTCAAATGTCAACTTTTATAAGATTCATGATGTGTTCCGCTGAGGTATTATTCAAAATTAAAATATAAAATTATGGAATATTCACCTGAAAGGTCCGTCTTCTCAACTTAATTGGTTATTTAACTGTAGCGCTTTCGGACTAGTCCCATCATCGGCAGGATTCAAAACTGGGACTAGTCCCGATAGCGCTACAGTTAAATAACCAATTAAGTTGAAGAGACGGACCTTTCAGGTGAATATTCCATAATTTTATATTTTAATTTTACTCAAATGTGTCTAAATGGCACAAAGGGTAAAGTTCAGGTAAACATACAGTTTTCAGATACTTTTGAAATTCACAATGGATTAAAGCAAGAGATGCACAATTCCTCTATTGTACAATTTTGTAGTTGAGGAAGCCATCAAATTTCTTAGGATAAAAAAAGTTACTGGTATATGTTGATTATGTAGTATTATTAGGCGATAGCGGGAGATACTAAAGACCAATATACGCGTATTATTTGAAGTAACATTAAGAATTTGTATTTAGTTTTATTGATGTTTACTTCCAGTCCGTCACGCATAGAAATACATTGTATAATGTAAATGGGCAGTTAACGACAAATGAGGGAATTTTTGAAGAAGTGGCTGAATTCAAATACCAACTAACAATAATTACAAACAAGAAAGAGGCAGAGAAAGAAATTTAAAATAAGCTCAATTCAGGAAATGCATGTTATTATGCATTATAGGGATTCTTGTCATCCCAACTCCGCTTAAAGGAACCGCTAAACTGAAAACATAAAACTTTTTTTTCAGTTATATTATATGGATGCGAAACATGTACTTTTACTTTAAGAGAGGGAGAAAAGATTACTAGTTTTTTTGAATAAAGTTCTTAGGAAAATATTTGGACCAAAGAGAGACGAACACAGAGGTGAATGGAGATGACTACATCTCAAGACAACCCTTGAGGATGCCAGACGCAGTCTCTGGTGAAACGTCGGGGAACTTCAAGCCTCAAGACCACGGCCTACAGTCCGGAAATCTTCTTCAATATCACCATAACAACTCCGGCCGTGAAAGCCTAAGTCAATGCAATTTTTATATAGTTGATTTTTACATGGAAGAAGGTCCCATGTACCATTAACAATTCTTTTCTACATAAAACTCAACTAGGGGAAGTTTTATTATTTTAATCCATGTTTTTTGGTTTGTATAGATCTAAGAAGTCCCATTTT
This sequence comes from Diploptera punctata, assembly GCA_030220185.1. NCBI lineage: Eukaryota > Metazoa > Arthropoda > Insecta > Blattodea > Blaberidae > Diploptera > Diploptera punctata. The sequence goes on from JASPKZ010007572.1 coordinate 573,451, forward strand.
AGGAGTTCATGGATTTTAGTAGAAATAATTAAAGACAGCATAAATTGTAGCACTGTCAAACTGGAGCAAAAAATGTTCAGGGATGGGAGTACCAATTGGAGATGGATCAACAGATACAATATATACACTGTTATTTGCGGATGACCAGATAATAATTGCTCAAGAATATGAAGACATGGAGTTTATGTTCAGAAAATAATTGGACGAATATGATAACTGGGGTATGAAATACATTTAGAAAAAAAACATTTTATATGGGATGTGGAGCCGAACCCCAATATTTGATATTAGAAGATGAAAAGGAATATATTAGAGGATGTGAAGAATTTGAGTATCTGGGAGTAAAATTAGATGAAGAGGATAAACAAGAAAGTGATATTAAGAACAGAATAAATAAAGGTAGCGCAATAACAGCAATGATGAATGGAGTCTTATGGAACAGCCATATAACCAGAAAAAATAAGTTACAAATATATAATTCAATAGTGAGAAGTACTGTCACATATGGAGCTGAAGTTTGGAAATTCAACAAAAACTTATGTCGATGGAAATGGAATTCTTGAGGAGAGCAGCAAGATGTTCAAAATTAGACAAAATAAGAAATACTTTCATAAGAGAAAAAATGAATATTGGTTATTCAATGGGTATAAGCTATTAAATTGGTATGGGCACGTACGGCGAATGCTAGAAAAAAAATATTACCCAGGAAAACATTGGAATGGTGTCCACCTGGAAGAAGGAGGAGAGGAAGACCTCGAAACTCGTGGATGTAGGAAATAAGAACTGGAATGAGAGCAAGAGGACTGGAGGACATGGATTGGATGGAGAGAGACGAGTGGAGAAGAAAAATAAAACTTTAGGCACAGAAAGATGTGTAAATATTAAAATTCTGTATATAAATAAAATAAATTATAGTTTAAGGGCAGATTCAACACACACAATTACATCATTTTAGGTTTGTAGAAATTACGTCAGTCATTGGTACATAAACGAGAAACAAAATTAGTTCAGAGAATTGGGAAAGGAACAGTATAATTTATTCGAAGTTAATTCGAGGCTATTTACAAGTTTTAAATAGCATTGATAATTATTATGGACATATGCGTGCGTTGCTAAATGGAGAGATAAAACTAGGCTTCATTAGTGTTGTAATGGCTTACAAAATTTCCCTTGTGTTGTGAATTTTGATTTAATATTATGTATAAAGTGCTGTATTAAAAATAGTACAATTTAGCAATATTTGCATACTGAATTCATTTCACATAATATGTTACCTCAGAAAGAAAATGCCGATAGCTGTTAGAAAGGTAATTTTGAAATTACGTTAGAATGGCGCTCCAATGCCATGACATCAATGTTAACTCTAATAATATTATAGTAAAAATATATTTTTACTGTTTAACTTCTCCCCTTTAGCTATTTTAACGCGTTTCACGCCTCCCGGCTATTTGCCTTACTTACTTATTCATTGGCACTATCGAACCCGTAGCTTCATGGCCGCGCGGGCATAAGCTCTCCATGCATCCCTATCCTGAGCTAATGCTTTCCAATCATTCCCTGTATAATCTACTTCCCTCAAATCATAGTTAATGTTATTCTCCCACCTCATTCTTGGTCAACCAATGGGGCGTTTTCCATCTGGCTTTCTTCCAAGAAGCTTCCATGCTCGTCTTTCATTCCCCATACGCGCAACATGTCCTGCCCATCGCAGTTTACGAGACTTAACTGTTCTTATTATATCTGGCTTCCTACAAAGACCATGTAGTTCATTGTTATATAGTCTTCTCCATTCACCTGTCTGTTCATCTCTCTTTGGTCCAAAATTTGTCCTAAGAACTTTATTCTCAAATACTCATTATCTCCTTCCCTCCCTTAAAGTAAGAGTCCATGTTTCGCATCCATATAATATAACTGGTATCGGCCGCGGTGGACTAGTGGTTATGCTCCTTGTCTCTGGTCCCAAGGGTCGCGGGTTCAAACTTGGCCGGGGTCGATGGATTTTTTTTTAGGATGGAAAAATCCAAGGAGCAAGTCCTCCGGGAGGGACTTTTTAAGCCGTGGGTCCTGAGTCTGAATATTTTCAGGCTCGTATAAAATCCTTAAGCCTGAAATCAAATCAAGATTAATGTTATTCTCCCACCCCATGCTTGGTCTACCAACTGCGCGTTTCCCCTCTGGTTTTCCTACAAGAAGCTTCCATGCTATTCGTGGCACATGTCCGGCCCATCGCAGTATACGAGACTTGACTGTTCTTGTTATATCTGGTTTCCTATAAAGATCACGTAGCTCAGTGTTATGTAGTTTTCTCCATTTGCCTGTCTGTTCATCTCTCTTTGGTCCAAAAATGTTTCTAAGAACTTTGCCTCAGAAAAGATCAGCGATGAGCTGCCAAGAACGGCAATAATGTATTTTGTTTTTATTACACAATGCAAAATCAATGTAATGGATTATATATAAAAACCGGCTTAACCTTGTACTAGGTGACCATGAAAACTTTTGTGCTTCAACTCTTTAGCAATTCAATTGGGAACGTGAAATGTATTTTCTATGAGGTTTCATATAACTAACTAACTCACTGGCACTATCGAACCCGAAGGTTCATGGCCGCGCGGACATAAGCTCTCCATACATCCCTATCCTGAGCTAATGCTTTCCAATCATTCCCTGTATAATCTACTTCCCTCAAATCATAGTTAATGTTGTTCTCCCACCTCATTCTTGGTCTACCAACTGGGCGTTTTCCCTCTGGCTTTCCTACAAGAAGCTTCCATGCACGTCTTTCATTCCCCATACGCTCAACATGTCCTGCCCATCGCAGTCTACGAGACTTAACTGTTCTTATTATATCTGGCTTCCTATAAAGACCATGTAGTTCATTGTTATGTAGTCTTCTCCATTCACCTGTCTGTTCATCTCTCTTTGGTCCAAAAATTTTCCTAAGAACTTTATTCTCAAATACTCGTAATCTCCTTTCCTCCCATAAAGTAAGAGTCCAGGTTTCGCAACCATATAATATAACTGGTAGAATAATAGTTTTATATATTTTCAGCTTAACGTTTTTTGAAAGGAGTTGGGACATCAAAAGTCTCTGCAATGCATAATAGCATGCATTTCCAGAATTGAGCCTATGTTTAATTTCTTTTTGCATCTCATTCCTATTTGTGATTATTGTTCCTAGGTATTTGAATTCAGCCACTTCCTCAAAATTTCCCTCATTTGTCATTAGCTGTCCATTTCCATTATATAATGTATTTCTACGTGTGACCATATATTTAGTTTTACTGATATTTATTTCCAGTCCTAATTTCTTAGTGTTACTCAATAGTGTGTGCGTGTTGTCCTTTAGTATCTCCTCGCTATCGGCCAGTAGTACTACATCATCAGCATAAACTAACAGCTTATTAATACCATTGAGTTGTAAGCCTTCCTCATTCTCTTAAAGATTTAATGGCATGCTCTAGTACAAAATTAAATAGTAGAGGAGATAGTGCATCTCCTTGCTTCAACCCATTCTGGATTTCAAAAGTGTCTGAAAACTGTTGCCTACACGCACCCTACTCTTTGAGCCATTTAGACACATTCGTATAAGTCTAACTAACTTTTTAGGAATTCCGAACTCCAGCAGGATACTATATAACTTCTCCCTCTTAATTGAATCATATGCTTTTTTGAAGTCTACATATAATAATTTTATTTATATACAGATTTTTAATGTTTATAAGTCTTTCTGTGCCTAAAGTTTTATTTTCATTCTCCACTCGTTTCTATCCACGCCCTCCAGTTCCCTTGTTCTCATTCTTGCATCCACTAGTTTCGAGGTCTTCCTTTCCTTCTTCTTCCAGATGGACACCATTCCAATGTTTTTTTTTCTGGGTAACCTTTTTTCTTGCCTTCGTCGTACATGCCCATAACAATTTAAATGCTTATACCTTATATAACACTGGTCCAGAAGGTTTTTTTTCACAAGAAACCTGATTAGTGAATCTAGTGCATTTTTTCATACTGAATTCAGATATGTAGTCAGAAGTTTTCCATCAGGCACAGTTTTTTGTGACAGATACTTTTTTTAAAATTGATTTTAGCATTCTCTTTGACCTGTCATAGGAACCTTTACTTTATATGTAGCGATTTTATTCAAGCTGTATTTAAGGGCTGTCTCTGATGAGCACGGTGAGCGTTTTAATCAGCAAATTTGCACAATGAAAAAGAGGTACCAAGGCAAGTGGAGTTCTAATATGCTGGCTGACTACTGTTGGACCAAGAAGAGAGATGTTCTAGAAGCAAAATAAGCCCGAAAATCACTATCTACCACTTTCTAGCTAAGTCAGAATGAGTTAGAGTTACATAGATTTCATTAAAAATTATAAAAAAATATAAAAAATGTAAATGGATATCACAGAAAACTCTTGCCTGATAGAAAAAAACTGAAATGATATTTAAATTCAGGACGAAAAATACTTTTAAAATCTCATATCTTATTTCTTGTGAAACAAAAAAGTTTATTTTTGTTCACCAGTGTTATCTACTATTGAATATCCAATATTCATTTTTTCTCAAATTACAGTAGGCCTATCTCTTATTTTTTTCTAATTTTGAACATCTTGCTGCTCTCCTTATGAAATCCATTTCCATCGACATAAGTTTTTTTGTTGAATTTCCAAACTTCAACTAATATAATAATATTAAATTATATTAGAGTAACAGAGAGATAAATCGAATGAATGCTTTGACAAATGAGCTCCATGATCTTTATAGGATATCAGATGCGATGGATATGAAAGAGGAAAGTTCTCATGCGAAAACCGGTAGGAAAACGTCCAGTCGATAGGCCAAACATGGGGTGGGAGAAGAACATTAATCATTATTTGAGAAAGGAAAATTAAACAAGGATATATCGAAGAAAATTAACTGCAGATGGTGATGTAAGAAGCGTGGATTTCTCAACTGATGTCTAAACTACGACCGCGGTTTTCCAATTTTTTACTCTTTCCATAACAACTATAAAAATGACTGAAAATCCACAGAAATTGTTATGAAACCATAGACATGATTCAGACATTTGTTTTTGTAATTAACAGCCATATATTTTCAGTTTTTATGGTTGTTATGGAAACAATAAAAAAATTGAAAACCGCGGTCGTGGGTTAGACTTCGGTTGAGAAATCCACCCAATATGTCCACGGGCCCATGAATATCCGAGTTCAATAGTTGCCAGTGATTTTCAGAAAGAACTTAAACACAGGCTCAACTATGGAAAAGCATGTTGTTATGCATAACAGGGAATCTTGCCTTTGTAACTTCCCTAAAAAAGCGCTAAACTAAAAAATATTTATTAAATTTTATTCAATGTCCCAGGTTGTCATTACGACGTTTCTGGTGTTCTCCCCTGGAATTGACGTAATTATAACCCACTTCTGAAGTTGGGGCGCGTGCTAGGCGGAGTTAGGCTGCCCCGATGATATGATGGTGATGATGATGGATAGTGGTGAGCCAGGAGAATCCTTAATCCTAAACTTAACCTGAATTCCAGACCATGGGCAACCATAGAAATAATTCTTTTAAGGAAATTTTCCTATAGTTTGACCAGGAATCGAACCCGGGACTTCATGGACAGTAGACAGAAATGCTGACCACTAGCCCATGAGGCTGGCTAAACTAAATATACATTAAAATATGTATTCAAGATATATTATTTGGATGTGAAATAAGGTCTCTTACTTTAATGGAGGGGAAGATAAAACGAATATTTAAGAGTAAAGTTCTTAAAAACTAATATATATATATATATATATATATACACACATACATATAAAAGACCCCACAGGAATCCGCACCTTATTAATAACTATTAGCTGCTAATTGTTCTCATATAGAAGTGGAGAGAAAAAATTATAGAACAAGTATCAGAGTTTAAATTAATTAAGCGTATTAATAACAGACACTAAAAATTTAATAAAACAAAGTAAAGAAACAAGGTGATGAAGCAGCACAAATATCAGGATATACGAAAGATTTAATTTGGCGCAACAAACATACGGGGTGTCCCATTCAAACCTCCCACATTTTAATTAATCATAACTAGCAAAGTATGCGGAATTATGAAATGGGGTTGGTATTAAACGAAACAGAAACTCAAAGAATTTCCATTGCCACACACTAAATCACCTCTACATGTGCACCCATTAGTAGCCATATCAAGTCTGTATTCGATTTCGTGCTACGTTCTGTCCAACATGTCCATTGATACTGTTGCAATTGTGTCAAGGATACGGGTTCGTAAATCATGAAGATCTTGTACTGGAGTCGCACACACACGGTCTTTTACATATCCCCAGAGGAAGAAGTCCAGTGGAGTGATGTCTGGCGAACGTGGTTTTATGTCATTATTGTCCAACATGCGAATGATGAATTAAATTCAACAATGAAATAAAAAATGGTTTGATTTTCTCTTTCTTTTAATACCAATCTCAATTTATAATTCCGCATACTTTGAGGGTTATGATTAATTAAAAAGTGGGAGGTTTGAATGTGAGACGGTGTATGTCAATAGAAAGCAAAACCCGCATATACAAAACGATAGTTCGACCAGTTATCGTATATGGAGCAGAAACTAGGGCTGATACAACAAAAAATAAACTATTAATAAGCACATGTGAAATGAAGATCTTAAGAACTATTCAGGGGAAAACATTATTTGATAAAATACACAACACAGAAATTAGAGGCAAATGTCATATTCAAGACATAACCAAATTTATTATAGATAGACGAAAATATTAGAAGGGTCATATAGAAAGAATGGAAGACAACCGACTTGCAAAAAGAGCTAAAGTAGATAGACCAATGGACGGGAGAAGAACAAGAGGAAGACTGACCAAGAGATGGATAGACAGTGAATGCACATCCAATACGTCTTCCTCCGAGGAGTGATTTGGGAAATAAAAAAGTAAAGTGATCCCACAACAGACCCGGAGGCCCTTGGGGTAGTAGGAGGTTAAGGCTCCCACTTTTTCTAGACAATCGGCACTTTTTATGTCAGCCGGGTTGTCAGCCCTGCGTGACGGCCGCCTTTACCCCAGAACAAGCGTCTGGTACTAATGTCCGTGCCGCCAGAGGGTTTGGGTCAGTTTAAAAATTCTGACCTCAACGGGACTTGAACCCTCAACTCTCCGGCTTGTAGCTCAGTGCCTTAATCACTACGCTACGGCGTGCCCCGATTTGGGAAATAAACAGGATGAAAATCCTACAAATTATGATTAAGAAGAAGATAGTTGTCGTACTGTATACCCGAAATGGAAGTTACCTAGGTAACGTTTGAAGGCAGTGTCTTAAAAATGATAGTTGGCAGCACTGAAGACAAAGAACAGACGTTTATGTGAAAGCAGTTTAATAAAATAAAGGACAGTTGTTGAGATAGGAGATTGGTGTAATCAATTAATTCAAATTGTAGTGGGGTGCCTAACAAGAGGAGAGTCCTATTATATTGACCTTGAAGTTGACTTAATTCCATTGAATTCGTTTAACTTCATTTATCAAACCATCAACTAAGCAATCAGCTATCGGTAGGCCTATATTCTAATGGTAAATGTAAGAATACAAACGAGTTCAAAAGTTAGCATCGTAGATTCAAATTAATAAAATAACTATATAATATACAGAGCCTTGATATACAGAGTAATTCATAATTCCTATTACAAATTACTATGGGTTCTAGAGGGGACTTAGTAGATAAAGTTTTGATAAGGAACCCATGTCCGGAAACGTACCATTTCGATGTAAAATAAGTTTGAAGATCGAAACACATTGGACTGATATCGTGTGTCTTGTGTTTCAGAATAAGTATTGCAGACTTCTAGGGATAGCACTACACCTGTCGAGTCGGAGGAAGATGATCTTTCAGTATAAATTATTGAGCACACGCTAGGTCTTGTGGGGTGTGTATATGAAAACATGCGCCGCAGGAGAGAAACTTTGTGCAACAAGAACAATAGTGTCGCCACGTGGAACCACAGCTGTAGTACAAGCCCTAGAAGTCTTTAATACTTATTCTGAAACACGAGACACGATATTAGCCCATTGTGTGTCTATCTTCAAACTTATTTTACATCGAAATGGCACGTTTTCGGACATCGGTTCCTTATCAAAACTTGATCTACTAAGTCTCCTCTACAACCCCTAGAAGTGTGTAATAGTAATTATGAATCACTCTGTATATCCGCAATAAGAAATCAAGTTAAGACCGATGCATCAATTTGCTTGACTTCATCACTGCGGACTCAGGGTTGAAAGGGAAACACTGTGGAACTGGTTCAGTATGCTAGAGCTATAACGTATAGATAAAAGAATACTTATTTTCTTCTTAGCTCCATTGCTTTATATTACAATACAAAACGATCTGGTCTCTTAAAAAATTTCGTGTCTCTGTAAGGGGATAGTGTCCCTAAAAACGCAGAGACAGGGAGATATTATTTTGCTCATAAGTTGTAATGGACATATTAAAGGGAAAACAATAAAAAAAACACAAAAATTCTACATACAGACAAAGCCATTCCAACCCACCGTATCAAAAATTTCAACCAAATATATTTTCGTTTATTATATTAAGCAACAAAAATTAAACTTGTCCCATTGATATACAGAATTCTTTTCATTTATAACATTAACGGGCACACGGCGTTCTGCCTTGTGCGCGGTTGGGTATGTTGGGCCCAACCAGCCGGCTTTTGCTCCTACATACCACTTCCGTTGCGTTAAAACATATATAAAAATATTTCCTTATATTGTGCTGTTAGCGCTAAACGCATAATCGGTCACCACATTTTACAAACAGACTGTAAAATGCAGAGAAGGTAACCAGAAAATTGGGCATTTTGAAACCCCCATTTTTTTTTCGTTTGGAACTGGGACAGAAGAACAGAGAAATCGTAAATTTGTGGAGGTCTCATTTATGCCAAGATCGAGCCTCCTTGAAGTAAATAGAATTCCCGGGGGGCAACACTGGTATCCAGCACGGGGAATCTAAAAATAATTACGATTATACAGTGTATAATTATTTTTCATTTTACTTATTCAACCAATCACAATAAGTACATTAATGTATGTCTTTCAGCTCATTTATGCCAAGAAGATCGGGATGAGTAGATTCCCGGACAACGCCGGGTACACAGCACGGGATATCTAAAAATAATTAGCTACAATATAATTTTTTTCTTTTACTTATTTAACTAAACAAAAAACACATACATTTTCATATTTCAGCTCATTTATGTCACTAAGGTCCGGATAAGTAGATTCCCGGGCACGCCGGATAATCAGCACGGGGTATCTAAAAAATATAAATTTATGATTATTTTTCCTTTTACTGTACTTATTCAACTAAACATAAAAGCACATTAATTTTAATTTATTTAGGCGTAGCAGCGCACGCCGGGTATTATCTAGTTACATTATATTTTTTTAATATAACTGTACTCTCATCTCTTATCTATTTTCTAATCATATAGATAAAACTTATCAGTAAAGCAACAAAAATAAGTAACTTAAAATATTTCAGATTTAAAAGAACGTTCAACTTAAATCTCTATCTTTATGAGACTGCAGATGTATTTAGATTTTTCCTTATACATAAATAGGCATCAAAAATATGCACGACAAGTATGGCACAATAAAATAGCCTAAATAAAAGTAGTAACTTCATATACTTTTGTATTTTCATTCCAAAATTATATTTTGTTAATGACGGAGGGAAGGTGAAGCGAGCCTAAAGTAATACGCCTGAAAGGCAAGTTCATAGGTAGACCTACTATGATCTTCACGTCAGTCATTTCAAAACAAAAGTACAATATTTTGTTACATGTTCTTTCATTTCTGTTTCGATAATTTCAGCTCAGGTTTATTGCATTTTTCTATGTATTATTATTATTATTATTATTATTATTATTATTATTATTATTATTATTATTATCGGCCGCGGTGGGCTAGTGGTTATACTCTTTGCCTCTGGTCCCGAGGGTCGCGGGTTCAAACTTGGCCGGGATCGATGGATATTTTTAGGATGGAAAAATACAAGGAGCATGTCCTCCGGGAGGACTTTAAACGGTGGGTCCAGAGTCTGAAGATTTTCAGGCTACGATCCTTAAGCCTGAATGAAAAGGCCTCTAAGCAAATGTTACCAAATTTTCCCGACCTAGTCAGTATGACCACGGACCACTCAAATGACATCTATACGAAAACAAGTGTAACTAAATTAGTATGGTTCAAATTCTTCCCTGTAGGGGGAGAGCGCCTATCTCTGTAAAGGGAAACATGGGCTTACAAGAAGATTATTATTATTAACATAATTATTGTTCCCTTATCTGAAATAGTGTCACTTTGAATTAAAAATATAAACATATTCCAATAATTTAAAAATCCTTAAAATATAAAAAACCTAAAAACACATAGCGAGCCGATTCAAAAGTCGCTTTATGTATTCGGAAGTTCCTAACTCAAATCCATTGGCTTAAATGGGACATTTTCGTGGTTTCCTCGCTCATCAAGTCAAATTTTGATTTGGACTTTCATTGCCAGGATCCATTTTATGATTAAACATCCATTCATCATCATCATCCGTCACGAATTAGGGCTTTCTAGACCTATTTCGGCCCCATTTAGCAGTCTTTTAAGAGGTATTTTTGGTCGACGATGTCCTTTGAGCTTATATTGTAATCATCATTTTTGGGATGCTTGAATTATCCATTCTTTTTACATGGCCTAGCCATGTTCAATTTATATCTGTTGAATTTTTCTTCTACTGATTCTACTTCTAATTGTTCTAAAACTTCTTCATTCTTTTTTTCGATTTAAAGAGTGTATCCTGCTGTCCTGAGATTTTTAATTTCCGTTGCTTTGATTCTGTTCTTGTCTCTTTTTTCTGAATGTCCAAATCACATTTTCAATATTTATTAAAATCAGTAATTTCTTCCAAGATAACGGAATGTTCAACAGATATACACAAGCTACACGATTGTGTTTTTTGTGCCTAAATAATCAAAGATAATTGTATCCTTTCAGGCACAAACTACTATATATTCATATGCATTCTGTAGATAAACTGATTGGAAAAAATTAAAATATTTATTTGTAATAAAAATGAAAACTTATGAAATAAACCGTACTATATCATTTAACGTTACAAAACAATAATAAAATGCATTAATAAAGGATTGGAGTCCCGCGCCGTAGCCGAGCGGTTAAGGTAGGAAGCCTTGGAGCAAAGCTACGGGACTTGCGCTGGTTCGAGTCTCCATGGGGGAAGAAATTGTCTCATGGTATTTCGGCCAGTATGGGACCGGTGCCCACCCAGCATCGTGAGGCAATCGGGTAGCTACAATAAGTAGCGGCTCCGGGTTGAGGAACCAGCTATAACGGCTGGGGGACTCGACATGCTAACCACATGTCACCCCTACACTGGCTGTTGATCATCTACCTCTGTGATTGACACATGTGGATGTGAAGGGCCAGCAGCCGGCTGGTAAAAGGGCAAGCGCTGAAAAGTGGAAAGACCCTCAATCGGAATCGGAAATAAAGGATTGGCTTTGAATCGCTAAATGGGTTATTAGTGCAAGTGTTTTCTTATTAGTGCAAGTGTTTTCTTATTAGTGCAAGTGTTTTCTTATTAGTGCAAGTGTTTTCAAAACAATTTCAATCGTGATATTGATTAATTATATATCACAAAGTGAAGATATGGATTTCATTTTTTGCCAATTTTAACATATAGTTGAATGCAGGCTTTCACGGCCGGTAATCATAATGTTGAGTGATTCCGGGTTCTGTGGCCGTGGTCCATAGTTGGTGTTGATACCAGACGTTTCGCCCTCAACTGCGGAGGGCATCTTCAGTGGCGAGTGCTTCTAGGCGTGTTTCCTGGTCGGAAGCTCTACTTAGAGTGAACGCTGCGGGTGTTGTATTGATACTAGTGGTGGGAGCAGGGTGAGCGGGCGTGGCTCTTGCTGATGGCTAATGGTCGTCTCCTTGTTGTCCCTAGTGTTGATGCATTTATTTTCTAGTGTACGGTACCAGGCCTCAGACAGTTTAATACCTTCCTCTTTTCTGTTAATATTTTCCTTATGCTTGTGTATTTCTATAGCCTCTCGATATAATCTAGGGAAATAATAGGAAGTTGTGGCTAAAACTTGTGATTCCCACTTCCCTAGATTATATCGAGAGGCTATAGAAATACACAAGCATAAGGAAAATATTAACAGAAAAGAGGAAGGTATTAAACTGTCTAAGGCCTGGTACCGTACACTAGAAAATAAATGCATCAACACTAGGGACAACAAGGAGACGACCATTAGCCAATCAGCAAGAGCCACGCCCGCTCACCCTGCTCCCACCACTAGTATCAATACAACACCCGCAGCGTTCACTCTAAGTAGAGCTTCCGACCAGGAAACACGCCTAGAAGCACTCGCCACTGAAGATGCCCTCCGCAGTTGAGGGCGAAACGTCTGGTATCAACACCAACTATGGACCACGGCCACAGAACCCGGAATCACTCAACATTATAATTTTAACATATTTCAAATAAAATCTCTAGTGCACATACAGTTATTTAGACCTGTGCGATTTATTGTCTTCCGAGATATAATAATTGAAAACGCGTAATATATTATGTAAATTAATGTTCTTCAATGTATATAGGCTAATAGTTTATTAAAAAGTTGAATATGGTGCCACATATAAGTAGAATTTCAATTTATAACACGCTCTTCAACAGCTCAGATTAGCATTGCAATTAAAATCTGGGCATGAAAGAGGAGACAAATTTTGCACTGAGGTCTCTTATTTCAGGCTTCAAGCTCTTTTTTGCGTAATAGTGCGTTTTGTCATGCTTACAACAATGGCGTCCATGATTGAAAGTTCAACTTCCTACATTTCGGGGTTGCCAACCTAAATAACTATACTGTAATATTACATATTGCAAAACGCTGTCCTCTATGTATACTACATGCAATGTATACACAAAAAAATCCAGAAGGTAGTATTAATATACATTATACGAAACAAATCACTGCATGTTTAATTAACTGCACTTTATTTGAAACAATATTTTTTTAATGCCATCAGGTTGTCTTTTATGACATTTCTGGTTTTCTCCCCTGGGATTGGCGGAATTGTAATCCACTTCTGAAGTTGGGTCGCCTAGAAGTCGGAGTTACGTTACCCCGATGATATGATTGGTGATAAATGTTAATGAAGTGCCAGGAGAGTTCTTAAGCTAAACTTAAATTCCAAATCATGGACAACCACAGGAATAATTCCCTTTAAGGAAAAAATGGTTTGACCGGGAATCGAAACAGGAAACTCATGAACAGTAGTCAGAAACGCTGACCACTAGCCCATGAGGCTGATCATTTGAAAACAATAAATTCTTACTTGCCGCCATTTTATCACTAAATGGTCAACTAATAAACATTCCCAACTATTAACGTTACTCAATTGTTTATAATGAACGCAAATATTTCCAACAAAGATATTATTTTACTATTATTTATTATTCTGAAAACACAATCGCGCAAAAAAATAATGAACAACACACGTTTGTGAAGTGTTTTTCAGAATCGAGGGAAATGTTTAAAAACCGAGCATCCTAATATACTATTATGTGTCATAATTACTGTTTTATTGCCTTTCCGAAGGAAGTTCACACTCAGAATATACTTACTCCCTTACAAACGCCGGCCGGTGGATTGCATGCTAATCAAGTAATAATTTGTTTTACAGATTATTTATGTACTATCCTACATTTATCCATTGAATAGCCGGCATAAGTCACTACTAAGTAAACTATATCAGTTAATTTAGATGTAGCATCGTTATACAATTTATTTTGTTCCGCGACAAAACGAAAATCGCATCATCATCATCATCACGATTAAATCCGTTTTAGGTCATGTGACCTGTGCCGGTAAGCCTAACGAAGATGGTCTTGATCTTTTCGCTGATGTTTGGTCTTCCTTGGTCTATATGGCCATGATTATAGGAAAGAAACAAAGGAAGATAAACATGAAGATTAAAGATGAGGCCATTGTGCAAGTGGAGAGCTTCAAATACTTGGGTTGTACTATCAATAGTAACATGAACTGCAGTCAAGAAGTAAAGCAGAGGATAGCAATGGCAAAAGAAGCTTTCAACAAGAAGAGAAGCATTTTCTGCGGACCTATGGCAAGAGAAATAAGAAAGAGGCTAGTGAAGTGCTTTGTGTGGAGTGTAGCATTATATGGTGCAGAGACGTGGACATTACGACGGAATGAGGAAAAGCGACTGGAAGCTTTTGAGATGTGGATATGGAGAAGAATGGAACGTATAAAATGGACAGACAAGGTAAGAAATGAAGATGTGCTAGACAGAGTGGGTGAAAGAAGAACAATGCTGGAACTCATAAAGAAGAGGAAAAGAAATTGGATTGGCCACTGGCTAAGAAGAAACTGCCTGCTGAAGGATGCTCTAGAAGGAATGGTCAACGGAAAGAAAGTTAGAGGCAGAAAAAGACATCAGATGATAGACAATATTAAAATAAATGGTTTGTATGCAGATACAAAAAGGAAAGCTGAGTCAAGGAAAGAGTGGAGAATGCTGAGTTTGCAGTGAAAGACCTGCTCTTGAGCAGAACACTATGAATGATGAATGGTCTATATGTCCAGTTGGAGTATATTGGAACGCAAATCTTGGAAGTCTATTTCTTTTCATTCTTCTCAGATGATTTTTTTTTTATTTTTGTTGGTATCTTTCTATATCTTCATCTAAACTTGGTATTCCAAGTTTTTCTCTGACAATGTTCCTTTGGTGATGCAGTCTATTAATTCCTAACATTGAACATAAGAAGCGCATTTGGCTTACTATAAGTTTATGAGAATTATTTTATTTAAAATCCAAATTTCACTTCCGTATTTTAGAGTAGCTTTTGATGTGATGTTATGTAATCTTATTTTGTATCTGTCTTCATCTGTTTACCAAAATGTCTTCTTATTACACTCTTAAAAATGATAGCTTCATTGTTTTGGATGAATATCTTCAACCTCATTTGGTATATAGCCTACTGTCAATAATGATGATGATGCCGAAATTATGATACTTACTTACTCACTGGCACTATCGAACCCGTAAGTTCATTGCCGCGTGGACGTAAGCTTTCCATACATCCCTATCCTGAGCTAATGCTTTCCAATAATTCCCTGTATAATCTACTTCCCTCAAATCTTAGTTAATGTTATACTCCTACCTCATTCTTGGTCTACCAACTGGACGTTTTCCTCTGGTTTTCCTACAAGAAGCTTCCATGCAAGTCTTTCATTCCCCATACGCGCAACATGTCCTGCCCATCGCAGTCTACGAGACTTAACTGTTCTTATTATATCTGGCTTCCTATAAAGACCATGTAGTTAATTGTTATGTAGTCTTCTCCAGTCACCTGTCTGTTCATCTCTCTTTGGTCCAAAAATTTTCCTAAGTACTTTATTCTCAAATACTTGTAATCTCCTTTCCTCCCTTAAAGTAAGAGTCCATGTTTCGCACCCATATAATATAACTGGTAGAATAATAGTTTTATATATTTTCAGTTTAACGTTTTTTGAAAGGAGTTGGGACATTAAGAGTCTCTGCAATGCATATTAGCATGCATTTCCAGAATTGAGCCTATGTTTAATTTCTTTGTGCATCTCATTCCTATTTGTGATTATTGTTCCTAAGTATTTGAATTCTGCCACTTCCTCAAAATTTCCCTCATTTGTCATTAGCTGTCCATTTCCATTATATAATGTATTTCTACGTGTGACCTCGAAATTATGATGATGATAATAATAATAATAATAATAATAATAATAATAATAATAATAATGGCAGCTCATTGCGTCACATCTTGCAAAACAGCGAAAAGCGCATTATCTTAATAAGGCTGATATGTAAATAAGATTTATAGAACATTAAGATGATATTATATTATCATGAGTTCATATATCTTCTTTCATGTGATTAGATATTAAAAATTAGAAATTGATTAAGAAAAGAGCTTATGTTGTAATTTTGTTATAACGGGTAAAATCCTGCTATAAACCTGTAACAAATTTATTAGATGTAAATGGAGAATACTAAATAACAGCTATCTGAAACTTATAGTAAGCTAAATGTAATAAAACCAGACAAATCTCTTAGACTGCGATGGTCAGGACATGTGGCATGAATGGGGAATGAAAGAGGAGCATTGAAACTCCTAGAAAAAACATAGGGAAGCGTTTGTTCATACTTTATGAGCGGCCATACCGTTGATCCGAGAGTGATGGGGCTTTTTGCAAAATGTTCAGGAGATTCCCGGGATGAACATATGCTATAAGAGAGTTGTGATACTCAACTCCTACACCCTTAAAAATCGCCCTTTGTAGTGGAAAACGTGAAAAAAGTAGCTCTTTGGACGCTTAAATGGCTGCCTAAACCATAACAAAGAAACTAAATTAATGTACACAGAATTGAATATCTCAAAAAAAGTCCCCAATAGCAAATGTTTATCTCTTACGGATAACTCACAATAACCATTTTTGTCTTTCATTAATGCCAAGTAGATCGAGACAAGTACGTAGATTCCTGTGCAAGCATGGCGGGTATTCTTTTACGGATTACTCACAACGATGTTTTTCCTTTGGCTCATTTATGCCAAGAAGATCGAGATAAGTAGATTCCCGGGCAACACCGGGTAATCAGCACGGTGAATCTTAAAATAAATTACGTCATACATTTATAATTATTTTTCATTTTACTTATTCAACTAATGATAATAAGTACATTAACTTTCGTCTTTTAGCTCATTTATGCCAAAAAGATCGAGATAAATATATTCCCGGGCAACACCAGGTAATCAGCATGGCGAAAATTAAAATAATTACGGTAGGCCTATACATGTATAATTATTTTTCATTTTACTTACTCAACTAATCATAAGAAGTACATTAATTTTCGTCTTTCACCTCATTTATACCAAGAAGACCGGGATGAGTAGATTCTCGGAAAACGCCGGGTAAACAGCACGGGGTATCGAAAAATAATTACGATATAAATTTTACTTTTACTTATTTAACTAATCATAAAACACATTAATGTTCTATTTCATCTCATTTGTGTCAAGAAGATCGCGGTAAGTAGATTCCCGGGCAACTCCGGGCAATCAGCACGGGGTATCTAATTTTTTTTTCAAATGCCCCAGGTTTGTCTTTCGACATTCCTGGTTTCTCTCCTGGCATGAGGTTGGGGCGCCTGGAAGGCGGGTTACGTTGCCCCGATGATATGATGGGTGATGATGATGATAATGGTGCGCCAGGAGAGTCCCTAATTCTAAGCTTAACCTAAGATGAATATGAAAGATGATGATTACGATGGCCTATAATTCGGGGACCGTTTGGGCCTTAAAGTTTTCCTGACATTTGTCTTACAGGTGAGGAAAAACCCCGATAAAAACCTCATCCAGAAAAACTGTCCCGACCGGGGATCGAACCCGGGCCCGCTGCGTGACAAGGCAGCACGCTACCCCGAGACCACAGCGGTGGACAGGGTATCTAAAAATATAAATTTATAATT
The DNA here is from genome assembly GCA_030220185.1 of Diploptera punctata. Classification (NCBI taxonomy): domain Eukaryota; kingdom Metazoa; phylum Arthropoda; class Insecta; order Blattodea; family Blaberidae; genus Diploptera; species Diploptera punctata. The sequence continues at coordinate 591,058 of JASPKZ010007572.1, forward strand.
ATTTCTCCTTTTGCTTATTCAACTAAACATAACAGCACATTAATTTTCATTTATTTAGGCGTAGCAGCGCACGCCGGGTATTAGCTACTTAATTATAAACTAGAAAATTAATGTCACAATAGTCAACCATTTCATAACATCTTACAGGTATTACCAATTTTTTTAATACACAAGTGATCTTCTTGGTGATAAAATATTAAAATATATACAGTCAATATGCCCAATTAACCAATTAATGTTTTAAAATGGTCAACACGTTTCCACAGCCAAACTGTCATTCTCAAGACCAGAGATTAGTCAATATCTGGTCTTGAAAATGAAAGCTTGGCTGTGGAAACGTGTTGACCGTTTTGAAACATTAATTGTGAATTGGGCATATTGACTGTATATATATATTTTATTACCAATTTAATAGAGTAAAAAAACGCATGAAAAATTATACTTTACAAGCCTGCCCTTATACTCTACATTAACCGTACGGCTTAGATTATTATCAATTCTGATTATGTGTTCTTTTAGATAAGAAAGGTCATTGTGTAGAAGGTGCATGGTCTAGTCGGATATTTTGAATAAATATATCTATTGAAGTTTACTTTAAAACTATAAGTAATTTAAAATCAAATAAATCCATAGAATGGCGATCTATTCTTGTATTTTAGTTCATAAATGAGAACTGGGACAAGCGAAGAAACACAGATATACGCCATAAATTAAAAGTTCAAAATATATCTGAAGAAATTCAGAATTATCATAAGTAATGCCACGAGTGATTTCCAAATTATCGATAAATTCACGACTCACGAAGCGAGGAGTGAATTTTCTAGAGAATTTGGAAATCAAGAGTGGCATTTGTTAGGACTATTTAGCGAATAAATTTAAGCTGTTTACTCACAAATCATTATTTAACTATAGTTATTTTAAAATATTTATATATTTAATGTAAACCGCGATGTTTGAAAACAAATGAGAAACGATTGGTACGCTTGATCTGCTTCTTTTGTTTATCACTGCAACCAGATCATACTATTTATTGCCAAAGGAATGCAATATTGTAAGAATACTCTCTAGTGGAGAAAAAATTAAACAGATCAAACTGTATATTAATTCATTTCTGATGTCGTATGATCTAAATATGACAATTATATTTTCTGGATTATTATCTGGGGAAAAATACATTTAAGAAAGTGCAAACAGTGGTTTCTTTTTTTGGTGGCATAATCAATTGCTACAAATGTTTTTTATATTAACTCCTGCAAGCGCTATGTGTTGACATCCATGCAATATATAAACAATCTGGTAGCCGTATTTCTTATGGGGTCAGTCACTGCAAAATAATGGTCAGACCTGTTCAGAATATTAAAAGGAGGAGCTTTCTTTAATATGGTAAATTTAATATTGATAAATATTTGGTGAAACACGACTGTGATTGGCTGTAAAACAGAAATCAATGAAACATGATTGGTCATTGACTCCCATTTGGGGCACGAGTTAAATAGTCAACCTAAAGGACTTCGAGATGGACTGACCAACTTAATCTTCAGGTCTCATAGGAACAGGCTCAAACGACCCAAACCGAAATAAGTTCATAATTATGAAAACTGTTAGATCTAAGGAGTTTACAAACTACTCACAGCTCTCTCGTGAACTGTAGAAAGAAAGAAGGTAACGCTCAACACCTGAACGTTTTATATTAGTTCAATCTATGACTATGATGCTAAGGAGAATAAGACATTCTAGTTCTTTACGTGAATTTATATCACTTTACTAAAAGACAGGAATAATTCGCCAACCTTTTGTTAGAATGAAACAAATATAATATAAAGAATCTGTCAATGAACTATTCGTTTCCTTGATCGGATTTGTTTTCGACATCTGTTAATTTTTTAAAAGGCACATAATGGAAAAACTGCACTTAAACTAGCGTGAAATATTTTCAAAGTCTATAGAAAACAACAGTGCGCATGCGGCAGAGTTTATAGAGCCAGCGATAACCCACAATCGAATCACATATCGATGATCATCCTCGATTACTATCCGTCGCTATGAAATTTAAATGACCAATATTTGCAATGAATCCCCAAATCTATGTTTAAAATATATTAATAATATTAAAATTATCAAACGTTTATTACAAATGGGTGTACACTTACTTATCACTCCCTAACGCTGATCCAACCAGCGATAACCCAAAACAGCGATAGAAAAATCATAGACTAAGTAATATACTCTGTGGAGAAAATAGCAGTTAGCATCACATATTGTCTAACAGTGTCATAATATTGTGATTTCCATATTTAAACAAATACTTAAGAATTGTCTAATAATGTTATAAAAATTGTTTGAAAAAGTTTAAAATATTAAATAATGTTAGTAAATACAGAAGAAGAGCTATAGATTACAACAATATAACTGACAAATGAAGCGCTGGTAGAAGTGCAGTCGAGTCATTTAATTTAAATACGCAAATCACAATATTACGACATTGTTACACAATATTGTGATGCTAAGTGCTATTTTCTCGACAAAGTGACTATGATTTTTCTATCGCTGGTTTGGGTTATCGCTGGTTGGAACGGCGTTAGGGAGTGATAAGTAAGTGTACACGCATTTTAATAAACGTTTGGTAATTTTAATATTATTAATATATTTCTTTAACACAGAATTGGGGATAGACTGCAAAGATTGGTCATTTAAATTTCATAGCGACGTGCTGCTATGTAGCATAGCTGTATGAACTTTAGTATGATCTCAATAATAATCGATATGTGGCAAGGTTGATAATCGATATCTGGTTCGATGTCGGTTATCGATGGCTCTATAAACTCTGTCGCATGCACACTGTTGGAAATATATCAAGTAAGTTTAAGTGCAGTTTTTCCATGTAATACTTCATCACAAAGTATAATCAAAATTAAAATGTAAAATTATGAATAATGCCTCAACGGAACTTCATCCTGAATTGTATTAATGTTGAAAGTATAATTAGTAATAATAATTATTATTTATAAGTAAAAGTGATCCCACAACAGACCCGGAGGCCCTTGGGGTAGTAGGAGGTTAGAGCTCCCACTTTTTCTAGACAATCGGCACTTTATGTCAGCCGGGTTGTCAGCCCTGCGTGACGGCCCGCCTTTACCCCCAGAACAAGCGTCTGGTACTCATTTCAATTAGAGGCTGAGTCGACCCCAGGGCCATAGTGCCGCCAGAGGATTTGGGTCAGTTATTTATATTATACAAAAACTTTCCTCATTAGAGGATTGTCACAAGGACAAGGTGATACAGACAATTAATTTTCAAAATTGATGAAATACATTTGTAAATACATTAAAAAATTTCAAATTGTAATTGAAGTACACATACTATAAAGTAGAAATTTTGTAAAGATTTTTTTAAAATTGAAATTGATCCTCTAATAGCAGCGATGACAATTTTAGAAAGATGTACTCTGTCCAAAACTAAGAAATTCCAAAATTTAGCTAAGAGTCCTGGTATAGTACCTCTTGCCCCGATCATCAATCGTACTATTATTATTATAAAAGCTTTACTTAAAAGATAACCATACTTTACGGAACCAATCTTTGTAGGCCTAATGATTACCATAACTGATACAAAAATATTTGGGTAAAAGTTACAGCAAATTGCTGAATAGTTTAGATATATTATTTGCATTTCCCTAAATAACATTAAGTTAATTTTTTTGACAAATTATTTGTAATTATTTACAAAAATTTTAACTACGTTACTGTTTGGATGTTAATTTGTACATTTATGGTAAACTGAAAATCCTATTTAAAAATATGATAGAAAACTACCTTTATTTTATTTTACTGTAAAATCTACAAGCTAACTATTATACCTTTGTTTGTGGAATTTAAAACTAATAAAACTTTACAAAATATAATTAAAAAAAAACAATAAAACCAAAGTAAAAAAGGAACAATTATCAGGTGTATATAAAGTGAAGTGTGGCACATGTGACAAATGGCAGACCTTTTATTTCTTGTATAAAGGAACATATGAGAGCATATAACAGAAATTTAGATATTTCAAAGTATGCTAACCACCTACTCCAATATGATCATTGTTTTGATTCAAATTTTAAAATCTTACATGTTTGTGACAAAGGAAAGAAGTTGGACCTTTTAGAAGTTGTAGAGATAAATATATTGAAAAGTGGTAATAAGCTGTTAAATTCCCAACTAGATTTGAATGAATCGCCTCTTTTAAATTTATAATAGAGATTGTAAAAAAAAGTTGCATAGTTACAGTTGTTATGTACTATAATAACAAAATTAATTAATTTGTTATGTCTGAAGTAGGTACAAAGTATCGAAACAGCTGTAACTAATTTATATTTTAATAAATATGAAAATTATATAAAACTTTAAGTTGTATTTTTATTGGATTAAATATATTAAACCTTAAGCCAGCTACAGCCTTGCAAACAATTACCGAATATTTAATACGTTTGTTAAATATAATTCACAGAGAGTAATTAATAATAATAATACTAATAATAATAATAATAACAATAATAATGTTCAGTAGCGGGTGAGACAATTTTGGACAAGAAAAGAAGTGAGGATATCAGGAAGGACTTAAATGTTTTTAATTTAACAAATAGAATTGACAACATGAGAAACAACTGGTATGAATATGTCAAGAGAATGCCTACAGATAGAATCCCTCAGCTGTTACTAAAGTACAAACCAATAGGACATAGAAATGTTGGACGCCCATTTACTAGATGGGAGGATTCATTAAATCCCACTTGATGTGAAAACAGGTCAAAAGGCCTAATTTCATGAAGCAGAAGAAGAAGAACAATAATAATAAAAATAATAATAATTACAAGAAAAAAGTCTTGGTGATGGTAACTATGTATCATACATTTAAAAACAACCATGTCTTGAAAATGATCTCACACAAGGAGATTAAAACGTTGACTTAATAAACTATTTTTTTGTCTGAGATATCGTTTAGTTCTTGTAATTATTATTAATTACCGAACAATTCAATACAATATTATGCTGCATAAATGGTATATACAGTATTTAACCTGCAATGGAAATGAACAATCTAAACATAAAAAAATAAATCATAAATAAAAACCTTGCCTTTGTTCGTCGTCTTCGCAATCGCATGGTAATTCGGCAGGGGGAAGCTGAGGGGGCACTCTGTTGCATTTATGAAATGGAGGGCTATTTGTTCTTGTTTTTCTTCGGACAGCATAATGTCTCTCTCTAGATGGAAAACTTGCTCTTTTCTTTTGTCCCGGTGGATTATCTTCTCCACTTTTCTTTTTCACTTCTGTATCACTAACTCCGTTCAAAACGCCCATTTTTATCTACCGGTATTTCAAGTATAAACAGCTTTTAAACTTAAAAAACACTAAAATATTAATCCTCTCTATTTAACAACACACCTAAAACCTTTAATATCAACTTCACCAATCACAAATGCTAATGTTATAAAATTTTATAGGCTTTTATAAAAATTTTATAAAAGAAATAAGCACTAAAAATGTTGAGTTTATGTTAACACATTCTCTGAATATCATAAAACTCGCCAGAAATATTTGAAACAATACGTTTATCAATGACCACAAAATAACATAATTCACGTAAAAGAAACAAATGAAACGATAACAATGAGTGAAGAAAAGACGCAGAATTGAACAAAAGTTCTGAATTGACACAGCTTCTACAATCACTTCGATGACTTTCACTTGTTTGTCTATATAAAAACACGTGACGCAGACGTATTAATGAGTTTTGTTAGAACGCACGAAAGTTGACCACACAAGAAACGGACTAGTTTCAAACTGAAAAGTAAAATTCAGAACTCGTGAAAGAATGACACAGCTTACTTATCTCGCCACTTAAGGATAAATTCTTTATCTGTTACTAGAAGTTCACGACTTATCTCTGAGTTGGACACGTCCCAATATGAAAGTTTATTAACAACAAAGAACGCTTGCTATACAATTCTTTCTCCTCCAACTCACCGACTGTGGTAATTTCATTTCCCCTCTCCACGACGGATTACAACGAATACAGCCATCCAAGCACATGGCAAGGTGAAACGCTGGACTTCGAGGTAGGGTACGAATGTTAATGCTTGATAAACATGTCACGCCTTCTTAGATAACATACATATTTCTGTGGTATCTAAAACTAATGTAATTCCTAGATATTAATGGCAGCAAATCTTCACCAACCTTGAAGATTTTAGAAATACTTTGTGCAGGCATAATTCTTATATATATATATATATATATATATATATATATATATATACACACTGTTATTTGCGGATGACCAGATAATAATTGCTCAAGAATATGAAGACATGGAGTTTATGTTCAGAAAATAATTGGACGAATACGATAACTGGGATTTGAAAATAAATTTAGAAAAAAACATTTTATACGGGATGTGGAGCCGAAACCGAAGATTTGATATTAGAAGATGAAAAGGGGTATATTAGAGGATGTGAAGAATTTGAGTATCTGCGAGTAAAATTAGATAAAGATGATAAACAAGAAAGTGATATTAAGAACAGAATAAATAAAGGTAGAGCAAAACAGTAATGATGAATGGAGTCTTATGGAACAGACATATAACCAGGAAAAATAAGTTACAAATATATAATTCAATAGTGAGAAGTACTGTTACATATGGAGCTGAAGTTTGGAAATTCAACAAAAACTTAGAACAAAAACTTAAGTCGATGGAAATGGATTCCTTGAGGAGAGCAGCAAGATGTTCAAAATTAGACAAAATAAGAAATACTGTCATAAGAGAAAAAATGAATATTGGTTATTCAATAGTAGATTATATACAGTATAAGCAATTAAATTGGTATGGGCACGTAAGACGAATCCAAGAGGAAAGATTATCCAGGAAAACATTGGAATGGTGTCCACCTGGAATAAGGAGGAGAGGAAGACCTCGAAACTCGTGGATGCAGGAAATAAGAACTGGAATGAGAGCAAGAGGACTGGAGGACATGGAGTGGATGGACAGAGACGAGTGGAGAAGAAAAATAAAACTTTAGGCACAGAAAGATGTGTAAACATTAAAATTCTGTATACAAATAAAAAATATATAGGCCTATATATCCCCGCATTTAATTACAAGACACTCAAAATCCAACACCAAATCACTCATTTAAACTACAGGGAAGTAAAACAACTCCTGAATTGGTGAAATTGATAACCCTGACAACCTGCCCCCCGCGTCATGACCCGTCACACACCACTCCAATATACTCTCGCAGGGACGTCCATCTGCTTCGCATAGTGGGTTGCCATTGCTGGGTTCTGGCTTCGATTTCTGTACCTTTCAGTTAAAACCGGCAGACAACTTTTTGGACACGCCTTGGTACAATCACAACTCTTCTCTGGGAGAAATTTTAAGGCAAGTTATGCAATGGTTGTCAGTTCCCTTGTAAAGAAAATAAAGAAATATTTTATAAGTAATGATGTTGTATTTTGACCACTATCAATGGCAGTACCTGTCCTTTTATATGGGAGCGAATCTTGGATTATCGCTACAAAACAGGAAAGGAAATCCAACAGCCGAGATGAAATGTTTAAGAAGAGTGTACTAGAATGGACCAGATAAGAAATGATGATATTCATGAAGAACTGCAGATCTACTCCATAAAAGAAAATATAAGGGCCTATCTAATAACAAGAAACAGTGGAACGAACATGTAGAAAGAATGTAAGATAGTAGATTACCAACGAAATGTTACATTATTTTCCGAGGGGAAGAAGATATATCGGACATCCTCGGAAGAGATGATCTTAGATCCATTAGTAAAGACGGAACACGCAATCAATGCCTGAACCAGGAAGTGGTGAAGATCATCTTCCAGTTATTTATAAATGCGTGTATTAATAACACTGGTCAACATGATTTTTGTCTCATGAGTAGGCCTACCAATAGTTGTACTTAATATAGTTTTTTTATCGTGTTTTCAAATATGTATTCGGAATTTCTCCATCATCCACAGTTTTTTTATTTCAATTTAAATTAATGTATTTAAATATAAAGATATCTACAGAAAAAACAAAAATTATGGCATTTCAAGGTGTAGATCCTGTCAGAAGTAAAATTGTACTGGACAATAAAATTTTGGAGCAGGTGAATAATTTTACATATCTAGGATGCAATATCTCATATGAAGAAGAAAAGGATGTAAATGCAAAAATATCTAAATTTTTAAGAATTTTAGGGTTAATAAATTCTATCTTAAAGCCACAGTTAGTCCAAAAGCATTCAAGACTGAAAGTGTATAAAACACTGGCTCTTCCAACTCTTTTGTATGGTAGCGAAGTATGGACGTTGAAACAGAAGGATATGCAGAGACTTAGATCTGCTGAAATGAGATATCTTCGGAGGACTGCAGGATACACACTACTAGATCACAAAAAAAATGAAGACATCTTAGAAGAATTACACATGGAATCTTTAGAAAACAAAATTTCTGATTATAAGTCAAGATGGATACAACATGTTCATCGAATGGAAGATCACAGAATACCCAAACTAATGTTAAGATATCAACCTGCAGGAAGAAGAAGACCAGGACGTCCACTCAAAAGACTTCTGGATGGTGTTTCTCTTGAGGCCGAAACAGGTCAACAAATGGCCTAAATTCGTGAATGTACTATGATGATGATGATATTTAAATAATTATTTTTAATAAACTTTTTTCGTCCCTTTGTCCATTGTAAAATAAAACGGGGAACACTTTCATCGGGAGATTTCAGCTATCGAAAAGATATATCAAGGCAAATGGAATCCTAATATGCTGGCCGATTATTGTTGGACCATCAAGAGGGATGCTCCACAAGCGAAATACAGCAGAAAATCGTCATTTTTTACTTTCTAGGTGAGTCCGAATGTTCGAATATTGTGTAGTTACGAATGTAGAAAATATTAAAGTGTTTGAAATTATAAATGCCTGTCTCTCGGAAACATTGCGTGATGGAGAAAAACCGATATCATATTTTAATTCAGGAGAAAAAAATACTATCAGAATCACATATTTTTCTTTCTGAGACAAAAAAAAAGTTAATTTTTTGTTGCTCAGTGTTACGAACGAAATATTACATTATTTTCCTAGAGGAAGAAGAGATATCGGACGTCCTCTGAAGAGATGGTCTTAGATCCATTAGTAAGGACGGAACACGCAACCAATGCCTAAACCAGGAAATCAAGAAGAAGATCATCTTCCGGTTCTTTATAAATGTGTGTAATGCTAATTGTTGTAGTTAGGCCTATACATATTTTTGCATCGGCTTTAGATTTTTAATATTTCTCATTAGCTAATGATGTGTCAGCAGACAAATTGAATTTTGGAATACACTTCAAAAGACACTGAAATAACTAGTGTTATCAGCAAGACGAACGCGACATAATGACGCCTTCCATTTGACAACACAGAGTATTTGTCATTTATGAAATCTTGGACATTATATCAACACTTTTTTACGTTAAAAACGCGCAAGGTTGTTTGACAACAAATAACCAAAGTCTACAACAAAAAGTGTTAAAACAATAAACGCATTTAACTCCACTAAGTGATTATATAATATTGTTTATATATTTATATATTTGCTAAATCTTCTTCAAACATAAGTTCCAGTTACTTCCACTTTGATTTAATTTACGTGTATTATATTACATTTTTAATGGATAATTCTATTTACGAGTTATTATTGTTTCTCTTTAATGTTGTTTCTGATTTCATCTTGTTTCGTCATGTTTAATTGTTATTCAATGCATAACTCCTATTTTCTCTGCTTCTTTTTGGTATTTCTTCCTCCATATTAGCATATGTCCACCAACAATTAACTTTCTATTCTTTTTTTTTAACATGAAAATAAATCAGCATGATTTGATTATGATTAAAATATAAAATTATGGAATATTCACCTGAAAAGTCCGTCTCCTCAACTTAGTTAATTATTTAACTATAGCGCTTTCGGGACTAGTCCCATCATCGGCATGATTCAAAACTGGTGTTTCACTGAAGATCTGGTAGAGGGGGTTACATGTATTGGGTTCGTTTTCGTTTATCTGATTGTCGTTGTTGTGAGCTGCTTTCATGATTTCCATCTCTTCGAGTACGTTTATCTTCTCTGTGCATTACTGTTAGGGTGTTTTCAATATTTAACATGCGATGTCCTTCATGGATAACGTGTTTTGCATAGCTTGATTTTTCCTTCTGCGTGAATAAAGTCTCGAAAATGTTCTTTAAATCTGATGTTAAAACTTCTGTTCGTTCTTTAAAATTTGTTGCAGTCCTTACATGTCAATTTATATACTCCTTTGCTGTTGAAAATGTTATTTTCTTCAATGTTATTGTTTATTATGTTGTTTAATAACAATGTTATTTTCTGCAATGTTATTGTTTATTATGTTGCAGCAAAGGAGTATATAAATTGACATGTAAGGACTGCAACAAATTTTAAAGAACGAACAGAAGTTTTAACATCAGATTTAAAGAACATTTTCGAGACTTTATTCACGCAGAAGGAAAATCAAGCTATGCAAAACACGTTATCCATGAAGGACATCGCATGTTAAATATTGAAAACACCCTAACAGTAATGCACAGAGAAGATAAAACGTACTCGAAGAGATGGAAATCATGAAAGCAGCTCACAACAATGACAATCTGATAAACGAAAACGAACCCAATGCATGTAACCCCCTCTACCAGATCTTCAATGAAACACCAGTTTTGAATCATGCCGGTGATGGGACAAGTCCCGAAAGCGCTACAGTTAAATAATTAATTAAGTTGAGGAGACGGATCTTTCAGGGGGAATATTCCATATTTTTATATTTTAATTTTGAATAATACTTCAACGGAAGACACCATGAATCTTATAAAAGTTGATTATGATTATTTATACAAATAATATTTAATACAAATAATTTTGCACTGTGTAACTAATATTGTATACTTAATGTTATTGTTGACGTGGATCGTAATTTGACATTCCTGCATACAACCTTAGTTGCTATGAAAACAAAATAAATCTCAATTCTTTAAAAATTATTAAAAGCACTAGTGCGGTAAGTAAAAAACATGTATTCTGAAATATTGATAGTGATACTGCAATTTGTATTAATTTCGGTATTAATTCATCACAACCAGATTTCCACGCCTCCTCTATTTCATCATCACTGCACACATATCTTCTCGATAATCAGAATTATATCCCAAATCAAATTAGTTTTACTGTTTTAACAAATATAAGATGGCGACAAGACCAACAATATTTATTATTTATCCATAGCAACACATATAGCCGATTCACCTTCTAAAAAGATAATGAAATCTCTGTTAAACAAGATGGCAAATTATCTTCTTGGGAAAAGATCAACACTGGAGTAAGACAGGGATGTGGACTTTCACCGGTGCTTTTCATTATATACATGAATAAATTAATAAATGAATGGAGGAAAACACAACGAGGATATATACCCATCAATAGGAACCTCAAACTCGATGCTATTCTTTTTTGCAGACGATTTAACTCTTCTGGCACTTTCCGAAAATGATTTGCAACGATCAATTTATAATTTACAAAAAATAGGTGCCAAATTTAATATGGAAATATCAATTAATAAAACTAAAATTATGGCATTTCACGGGAAGGACCCTATACAAAGTAAAATCTGTCTCCAGAATAAAATTTTAGAGAGATCTAATCAATTTAAATATCTTGGATATTATCTCTCTATCTGGGATGAAAAGGATATCCCTGAAAAATTAGGATATACATTCATAATTATTTTTCATTTTACTTATTCAACTAATCATAAGTAGTACATTAATTTTTGTCTTTCAGCTCATTTATGCCAATAAGATCGGGATGAGTAGATTCCCGGACAACGCCGGGTAAACAGCACGGGGTATCTGAAAATAATTAACATATAAATTTTCCTCTCACTTATTTAACTAAACATAAAACACATTAATTTTCGTATTTCAGCTCATTTATGTCAAGAAGATCGGGAGAAGTAGATAGATTGCCGGGAACGCCGGGTAATCAGCAGGGGGAATCTAAAAAATATAAATTTATAATTATTTTTCCTTTTACTTATTCAACTAAAAATAAAAGCACATTAATTTTCATTTATTTAGGCGTAGCAGCGCACGCCGGGTATTAGCAAGTGTATTGAATAAAATTAATCATCATCATCTTCATTCATGGATTAGGTCTGTTGACCCGTTCCGACTTCAGCCCATCTCTTTCTAGGTCTGCCCACATCTCGGGTGCCTTTAGGTTTGTATTTTGTTATTTGTTTTGGATATCTATCTTCATTCATTCTGTCTATGTGTTGCTTCCATTTTGTCTATATGTATCTATTTTATCAGTTATTGCAAATATTTCAAGTTCCTGTCTTATTTCTGTGTTCTTGATTCTGTCTTCCTTGGTGCACCCTTTAACAGATCTCAAAAATTTCATTTCTGCCGCCGTTATCCTACTTAGATCTTGTTTTTTATGTATCCAGGCTTCTGAACCATAGAGCAGTACCGGTACTGCCAACATTTTATAAAATTTCAATTGGGTCTCTCTTGTTGTTTTGTTATTTAGTGATCGTTTTATCGTACCACATATTCCCTGGAATTTTGCTATTTTATTATTTATATCATTATCATAATTAAATGAAATGTCACATCCTAGATAATTGAGATGGTTCACCTGTTCTATGATTTTGTTTCCTATTACTATTTTCGATCTGATTTGATTTTTCCGTTGGAATGCCAGTACCTTAGTTTTTTCTATGGATATGAATAAAATTTATATATATGAAAATTATATATAACTTTGAAAGTTTTAATTAATAAATAGACAACAAGGATTTTCATCAAGTAAGCACCAAATTATTTGGTAACTAAATTAGATCGGTTAAAACACTCCCACTAGGAAGCACCCTAATTCCCATTCGGGGAAGTACGTGGTATACATAGATAGAGCTATTGGAACACATGACTTGGAACTTACTGAGGAACGAGAAATAACAACAGGTGCCAACTATTATGTTGAAACAGATAGATGCAAAGTAAGTTAATGAAAGCGAAGCCACTTTCCTTGATGCTCAGCCTACTTTCTCTATTTCCTGTCTTCCCGCAGTCTACAACCTTGTTAAGATTATTGAACTCTATTGTTCTTCCCCTCCCCAAACACCAAAGAAAGGAAGCGGCATGATTCATTGTGACATTTCCCACACGCGTTGTTATTTGTTCCTAAAACACGAGTTGATGATTACAGAATTAATGTCTACCTCTAATTACTCAGGTATTCCTACAACATACTTGTGATGCGTATAAAGGGCTTAAGTGCCAACAAACTCCATTATTTTAAATATTATTGGGCGATAGCGAGGAGATACTAAGAACCAACACGCACACTATATTGAGTAACACTAAGAAATATTGGGACTGGAAGTTAACAACAATAGTACTTCTCTGTTCACACATAGAAATACATTATACAGTAAAACTTACTTAATCCGGAACGTGAATAATGCGGAAATCTGTCCAATGTGAACAAATGTATTGGTCCCGGCAAAATAATAGTAATGTTACATGTATTTATTTTGTATAAAACGGAATCTGTCCAACGCGGAAACGAAAGGATGTTTCTACATGCTTCATGAAAAAAAAAATTATAAGGCGACAAGATAGATTAGTTTCCAATCCAATCTGTCCAATGTGAACAAATGTTTTGGTCCCGGCAAAATAATAGTAATTTTACGTGTATTTATTTTGTATAAAACGGAATCTCTCCAACGTGAAAATGGAAGGATGTTTCTACACAGTTCATGAAAAAAAAATGTTTATAAGGCGGCAAGATAGATTAGTTTCCACTTCATTGAATTCCCGTTAGGTGAAATAACAATAAGTGATTATTCCTGCTGCCGGGTGAAGTAGAATTTCTACCTGTATCTGAAATTTTCTTTCAGCCTCACTGTACACCCTCTTCTCTCTTCTTCTTATTCATAATTTGTAGGATTTTCATCCTGTTTATTTCCCAAATCACTCTTCGAAGGAAGACGTATTCGATGTGCAGCCGCTGTCTATCCATTTCTTGGCTGGTCTTCCTCTTGTTCTTATCCCGTCTATACCCGTTTTTGAAATACAGGTTCGTTTAACAAATATTTATATGTAACATCAGTCACAAATAACCAGTGAGCTGTAAAATCTTAAATTAGTTTTAAGATCTGAGACCGATTGTGTACGTATCTTTCACAGGTAAAGTGATCCCACAACAGGCCCTGAGGCCCTTGGGGTAGTAGGAGGTTAAGGCTCCCACTTTTTCTAGACAATCAGCACTTTGTGTCAGCCGGGTTGTCAGCCCTGCGTGACGGCCGCCTTTACCCCCAGAACAAGCGTTTGGTACTCATTTCCATTAGAGGCTGAGTCGAGCCCAGGGCCATAGTGCCGCCCAACGGGACTTGTACCCTCGACCCTCCGACTTGTAGCTCAGTGTCTTAACCACTACGCTACGGCGTGCCATCTTTCACAGGTAGCGTTTTTAATTTAAAGAATAAAGATGACTAAATGGTAGGTATCATTGTATCGAACATAACAAGACATATACGGTACTCTATAATCTAAGAATGGGTTTTTTTTATAATGCAGAATGTTGTCTAATGTGGAAAAAAATTGGTCCCATGCGATTCAGCTTTGAACAAGTTTTGCTGTATAATGGAAATAGACAGCTAATGACAGACGAGGAAAATTCTGAAGAAGTGACCGAATTCAAATACTGAGGAACAATCATTACAAACAGAAAAGAAATGCATAAAAAATTTAACATAGGCTCAATTCTGCAAATGCTATTAAGCATTATAGAGACTCTTGTCGTCCCAACTCCTTTCAAAAAACGTTAAACTAAAATTATATAAAACTGTTATTCTCCCAGTTGTCCCGCGCCATAGCCGAGTGGATAAGGCAAGAAGCCTTCGCGCCGAGCTACGGGACTTGCGCTGGTTCGAGTCCCAATGGGAGAAAAAAATTTCTCACGGGATTTCGGTCAGTATGGGACCGGTGCCCAAGTTCCATTTATTAATCAAACCTTTTTAATCGGCAAATGAAAAAGAAAAAAATGTTAAAATCTTACTATTTCTATCCCCAACCAGCAGCATGAGGCATTTGGATAGCTACAATAAGTAGCGATTCCAGGTTGAGAAAACCAGCTATAACGGCTGGGGGACCCGACATGCTGAGCACGTGTCACACATACACTGGCTAATGATCGTCTACTTACGTGATTAACAAATGTGGATGTGAGGCCAGCAGCCGGCAGGGCCTACTAGACCTGTCGCGCTTGGAGAGTATTCTCCCAGTTATATTACATAGATGTGAAACATGAATTCTTACTTTACGGAAGGAAAGGAGAATACGAGTATTTGACAATAAAGTTCTTAGAAAATTGTTTGGACCAAAGGTAGGTAAAGAGACAGGTGAATGGAGAAGACTACATAACAGTGAAATACTTGTTATTTATAGAAAGTCCGATATAATAAGAACAGTTAAGCCATGGAAGATTCTTGAAGGAAGACTAGAGGGAAAGCGCCCAGTTGGTAGACCAAGAATGAGGTGGGAGAATAACATTAAACTTGATTTGAGGGAAGTAGATTTTATACAGGGGGCACGCCGTAGCGTAGTGGTTAAGGCACTGCGCTACAAGCCGGAAGGTCGAGGGTTAGAGTCCCGGTGGGGTCAGGATTTTTAAACTGACCCAAACCTTCTGGCGGCACTATGGCCCTGGGGTCGACTCAGCCTCTAACTGAAATGAGTACCAGACGCTTGTTCTGGGGTAAAGGTGGCCGTCACGCAGGGCTGACAACCCGGCTGACATCAAGTGCCGATTGTCAAGAAAAAGTGGGAGCCTTAACCTCCTACTACCCCAAGGGCCTCCTGAGGCCTGTAGTGGGATCACTTTACCACTAGATTTTATACAAGGGATGATCTGAAAGCATTGGCTCAGGAAAGCGATGTATGGAGAGCTTATGTCCGTGCAGCCATGAACCTACGGGTTCGATAGTGCCACTGAGTTAGTTATTTATTATTATTATTATTATTATTATTATTATTATTATTATTATTATTATTATTATTATTATTATTATTATTATTATTATCATTATTATTATTATTATAAACTCGTTTAATTTATGTAACGTTTTAATAAAACAGTAAAAAAACGAATAAGTTTAAATTACTTAAATTTGTAGAGAATTACAAAATATATAGTAACAATTTACAGTTAGTTGCACCTGATTTTGCTTTCTCTACGGTGAGCCACATTTAAATATCGGTCACGATAAATTGAGTTTCGCAATGTGAGGTTAATGACTTATTTCTCTGTAGAATACATACAATACCAGCAATTGGAATGGGATGACAGAAAAACATTAGTTCAGGCTAGGGATGTGTGGAGAACTTATGTCCGTGCAGCCATGAACCTATGGGTTCAACAGTACCAGTGAGCTAGTTACACTGAGCAACAAAAGGAACTTTCTTTTTGTCTCAGATAGAAAAATATATGATTCTGATAGTATTTTTTCTACTGAATTCAAATATGATATCGGTTTTTCTCCATCACGCAAGGTTTCCGAGAGATTCCATCCTTTTAACCGGGAACCAAGCATTTCAGACTGGTTTTTGGATAACTTTATATCTCGTATGAGATCGTTAAGATCTTCTTGAGTCAATAAATGAGGCTCAGATGAACAGCTTTGTTCAAAAGTTGTATCACCAAAATCTGTTTCTTCTTCTTCCTTACTTCCATCAGAATCTGAGCTCTCCATCTAAATGTCACATGTTCTGAAGGCTCTGTTATGGCAATTCTTCGCAGTGTGGAACTGGTCTCATTGCAGATTGCAAGTCAGGGTACACCACTGTATGTTTTGATTTTGACGTAATCCCTTTAACTTTTGTTAAGCAGAAAATAATTATTTAAATTCATTAATTGAAATTGAAATAAAAAAAACTGTGGGTGATTTGATTAAGGTGCGTGTAGGCAAACAGTTTTTAGACACTTTTGAAATCCAGAATGGGCTGAAGCAAGGAGATGCACTATCTCCTCTACTATTTAATTTTGTACTAGAGCATGCCATTAACTCTTTAGAGAATAAGGAAGGCTTACAACTGAATGGTATTAATAAGCTGTTACTTTATGCTGATGATGTAGTATTATTGGCCGATAGCGAGGAGATACTAAAGGACAACACGCACACACTATTGAGTAACACAAAGAAATTAGGACTGGAAGTAAATATCAATAAAACTAAATATATGGCCACACGTAGAAATTCATTATATAGTGGAAATGGACAGCTAATGGCAAATGAGGGAAATTTTGAGGAAGTGGCTGAATTCAAGTACCTAGGAACAATAATCACAAATAGGAATGACATGAACAAAGAAATTAAACATATGCTCAATTCTGGAAATGCGTGCTATTATGCATTGCAGAGACTCTTGATGTCCCAACTTTCAAAAAAACGTTAAACTGAAAGTATATAAAACTATTATTCTACCAGTTATATTATATGGGTGCGAAACATGGACTCTTACTTTAAGGGAGGAAAGGAAATTACGAGTATTTGAGAATAAAGTTCTTAGGAAAGTTTTTGGACCAAAGAGAGATGAACAGACAGGTGAATGGAGAAGACTACATAACAATGAACTACATGGTCTTTATAGGAAGCCAGATATAATAAGAACAGTTAAGTCTCGTAGACTGCGATGGGCAGGACATGTTGCGCGTATGGGGAATGAAAGACGTGCATGGAAGCTTCTTGTAGGAAAGCCAGAAGGAAAACGCCCAGTTGGTAGACGAACAGTGAGGTGGGAGAACAACATTAACTATGATTTGAGGGAAGTAGATTATACAGGGAATGATTGGAAAACATTAGCTCAGGATAGGGATGTATGGAGAGTTTATGTCCGCGCGGCCATGAACCTACGGGTTCGATAGTGCCGGTGAGTAAGTAAGTAAGATAGAGAAATTCCGAATAAATACTTGAAAATGGGACAAAAAAACTGCAGAACAACTATTGGTACTCATGAGACAAAAATCATATTGACCAGTGCAATTATTTGTCTCTTTGTGGCATACATTTTTATGTGACATAGCGATGAATTAAGAGGAAGAAAAATAGTTTCCTGTAATGTCACTGTAGGTGAAATGAAGTTAAGATTTTATGGGAATCTGGACTGGCGACAAATTGGCAAGATGTTGACTCTAGTCTCGGTACTTTAACACAGCACGGTACAGTAAACACACTAACACAAAAACAATGCTAATTCGACGTGTTATATATATGTACTACCCCAAATTTATGTGCATTCTTTAAATATCATATACTAACCAGGAAAAATTACACAAAACGGATGTTTAGAAATATAAAAAAAATATTTAGTCTAGGTCTCCGATAGTATATTACAAGATGTTGGGAAGTGGCTTATACAGAAGCGAGGAAATGATTAAAAGCTGAGCGACAGCGAGGTTTTTAATATCCGAGATTCTGTAAAACACTTCACAAACGTGCGTTGTATACACATTATTTTTCCGCGATGGTGTTTTCAAAATAATAAATAATACTAAAATAATAACATATTTGTTGGAAATATTTGCGTTCATTATAAAACAATTGACTAACGTTAACAGTGAGGGCAATGTTTATTAGTTGAAACAACAGGAGGCCTTGAGATCAATTATTGATAACATGGCCGCAAGTACGTGTTTATTGTTTTATATTGTTTCAAATAAGTTCATTTCATTTAAAATGCAGTGATCTGTTTCGTATAATGTATATTAACACTACCTTTTGGATGTTTTTTGTATATATATATATTATACGTAGGTCCACTGCTGTGGTCTCAGGGTAGCGTGCTGCCTTGTCACGCAGCGGGCCCGGGTTCGATCAACGGTCGGGACAGTTTTTCTGGGTGAGGTTTTTATCAGGGTTTTTCCTCACCTGTAAGACAAATGTCAGTAAATCTTTAAGGCCCAAACTGTCCCCAAAATCATATGGCCATCGCAATCATCATCATTCATATTCATCTTAGGTTAAGCTTAGGATTAAGGACTCTCCTGGCGCACCATTATCATCATCATCACCCATAATATGATCGGGGCAACGTAACCCCGCCTTCCAGGCGTCCCAACCTCA
The DNA here is from genome assembly GCA_030220185.1 of Diploptera punctata. Taxonomy (NCBI): domain Eukaryota; kingdom Metazoa; phylum Arthropoda; class Insecta; order Blattodea; family Blaberidae; genus Diploptera; species Diploptera punctata. The sequence goes on from JASPKZ010007572.1 coordinate 610,281, forward strand.
GAAGTGGTTACAAGTACGCCATGCCAGGAGAGACCAGGAATGTCGAAAAGACAAACCTGGGACATTTGAGAAAAAAAAATTGTACGTAGTATACATGGAGATCAGTGGTTTTACTTCCCGCACGTGGGTGTAAATGTAATATTACAGTATAGTTATTTAGGTTGGCAATCTCAAAATGTAGGAAGTTTAACTTTCAATCATGGTCGCCATTGCTGGTAAGTACAACAAAACGCACTATCGCGCAAAAAATATATATTGTGTTGTATAAATGTACAGTTTATTCCGTGGTGCTGTGTTCTGTCCATCACCTTGGGTGTACGTACAGTATTACATGCGCGACTAAAAGCGAGCCAAACTTCTTTCTCATGTTAACGAGATGCAGGCGGCGCGGCGTGCCGTGACACCCCCCCACTACTAACCTGTTCCAACATGTTTTTTTTTTGTTTAAATCCTTGAGCCCTAGTCACTACTTAGCTTATGTTGTGGTGTGACATGAGATATTACAATCGAGAATACAAGTAACTTGGAGCAGAACAATTTAGAATCAGATGTTGCATATTGAATTTGCCCGGGTTTCGTATTTGAACTTGAGACTTCTGAGTGATTTTATTTTGCTTGGGTGGGTTACCAGCCCAACCGCAAAACCCTCAACCTGGAGGACCAGAGTTTAATACAGGAGTTGTCTTTCTCCTAGACAGAGTGCCTTACAAGGCTACAGAGCTCTCTGTCTGCCCCGAGCATCTGGTTTTATGGCGCCAGAAACTCGCCATTCACCCTCCATCTTCAGTAAAAATTGTCCCACCACGTGAAGGTAGATGGGAGGGTTTGGTAGAGAGAGGCTATATTTCGCGCTGACAATTTGGAGCCTTTTGTAGAAGCTGAGAGCTCATCCTCAGATCCGCTCCAGTCATTATCTACCCTCTAGGGATGTACACGCATGGATAGATTACACAATGAATCAATAAGAAGTGAATTTGAGATTTTTCAATAGTCGATAAACTGGAAGAGCACAAATAGCAATGGAAAGAATATTTAGACAGTATGGACAATACAAGATTACCCAAAATATCAACACCTACAAGACATATTGGAAAAGATCTTTGGGACGGCCAACGAAATGATGGACTTGAGACCGGAACAGGTCGTATTAACCTAATCCTGGAAAGGAAGAAGAAGAAGAAGAAGAATATGCATATCTCTGCGCACAGCACGTTGAAACCAGTTTAAGATATGTTTTATTCAATGCCCCAGGTTGTAATTTCGAAATGTATGTTTTCTCTCATGGTCTTGGCCGTACTTGTAACTAACTTACGTGGTTAAGGCGCGTGGAAGGCGCGGTTAAGCCCCAATAATGTGATGGGTCATGATGATAATGGTGAGGCAGGAGAAACTTAATCCTGAACTTAATCTAAAGCGAATATGAATGATGATTATGATGGCCATATGATATTGCGAAATCATTTGGGGCTTTAAGTTTCCTGACATTTTTCTTATCCGGGCCCGATGTGTGATTAGGCAGCACTCTACCTCGAGACCACAGCGATTTATCAAATGGGATATGGCCACTAGGGTTATAACTTTTTGGACTTTTGTGATATAAAATATTTCCTGTGCAATGAATGGGTGAACCAGGGCTATAGTGCCGCCAGATGATAAAGGCCAGTTTAAAAATCCTGGCCCCATAGGGATTCGAACCCGTATTCTAGCTTGTAGTGTACTGCCTTAACCAACTACGCTACGGCGTGCCCCATGTGAGTTAAATAATATTCATTATTTTTATCCAACAAACGTTTATGCACCATGTTCACGGTTTGTGTCTCATGAGGTTCTTGTTTAAGTTGTGCTTATTTGACCATTCTTTATTGGAATTTATGTCACAATTGACTTTATAATTATGTATATGTGGTGTTTAAGAGATGAAGTGAACTTTAATATGAATTCTAAACAAGCGGTCCTAGCACTAACTCCTGAGGCACATCACCTAATTTAACAAGTCGCCATGACGAAGACTGGAACTTGGAATTTTTTGTTGTATTGTAAGCCTATGTTTTCCCTTTACAGAGATTTAGGAGCTCTCCCCTACAGGGAAGAATTTGAACCATATTAATTTAGTTACACTTGTTTTCGTATAGATGTCATTTTTGAGTGATCAGTGGTCAGCGTTCCGCCTCATACTGACATCTAGGAAAGCAAGGTAGTACTAGGACGGGAAAATTCAGTAAATTTTGCTTAGAGGTCTTTTCATTCAGGCTTAAGGACTTTTACGAGCCTGAAAATCTTCAGACTCGGGACCCACGGCTTAAAGTCCCTCGCGGAGGACTTGCTCCTTGGATTTTTCCGTCCTAAAAAAACCCTCGACCCCGGCCGGGTTTGAACCCGCGATCCTCGGGACCTGATGCAAGGTGCATAACCACTAGTCCACCGCAGCCGACACTTGGAAAAAAAAATTGTATTTATATCACGTAAGTAAGAATGGAACCAGGTTCAGTGGCCTCATAGAGGTAAATAATTCCAAGTTTTGAAGAAATAAGTCTATGTTTATAGATCAAATACATACGTTTAAAACGTAATAGTAAGGTTTATACTGTTGCTTTCCTAGCGTAACTTATTTAACGCACATCATTTTCCACTTTTATAACAAATTTGCAAGTGTGATTGGTTCTGAAACCTGATCAATGTGTATCTACAAGTTTGTGTTCGGGTCAAGTTAATTACTTGCATACTACACACTCCAGTGTCTTAGATATAACCCTTAGGATGCTAATGGATATATAGATCTTAGTCCTAAGAGAACCTTAAGTCCAATAATTAGCTGTTTTAATTAATAATTGTATTGGCATTTGTTTTATCTTAACCTCTCCATTGTAGACAATTTTACATTTTACTTTTATTATTCCTCTTAACCTCTCCGTTTGTACATACTTTTACGTGCCCCATTACAACCGGGTCTTATAGGGACATGACCTGACGGAGAATAATTTTAAAACTCTGGATCACGTACTTGTTCACCACAAAATGACATATAGTCCTCACCAAGACAACACAAACATTCATTCATACAAACAAGGCTAATTGATATGGGTAGTTATGATAGCCAAATGGTGTTCGAGGATTATTTAGGTCTAAAATTTTCCTAAAATGTGAGGAAAATCCCAAAAACCCTGCCCAGGAAATTTATTCAGACCGGGGATCAAAATCGAGGTCACAGTGTCTGAGGCAACAACGTTATCATTAGATCACAGCGCTGGGCATTTATAAGTACTTATTCTGATAAAATATGTCCTATTAAGTGAAACTAAATCAAGATGAAACGGGAAAGGATGTGTGTAAAGTAAAACACAATAAATAGAAAGGATAAATTATATTGTAAGCTTTTTTACAGGCTACATGTAACTGCCTCTTATGATTTGAGAATTATACATAAGAAAGGAAAATTAATATTTTGCACTGGGATGCCTGGATGGCGTAGTGGATAACGCAATAACGTAGAGAGTTAGTGGTTCCGGGTTCAAATCACGGTTCAGACATTAATTTGCTTTTCATGACAACACACACACACACACACACACACACACACACACACACACCACATAGGCCTATATATACTTCTCATAATTTGTAGGATTTTCATCCTGTTTATTTCCAAAATCACTCCTCGGAAAACGTATTGGATGTGTATTCACTGTTTATCCAACTCTTGATTGGTCTTCCTCTTGTTCTTCTCCCGTCCATTGGTCTATCTTCTTTAGATCTTTTAGCAATTCGGTTGTCTTCCATTCTTTCCATATGACCCTTCCAATATTTTCGACTATCTACAATAAATTTGGTAATGTCTTGAATGTGTCATTTGTCCCTAATTTCTGTGTTGTGTATTTTATCAAATAATGTTATCCCCTGAATAGTTCTTAAGATCTTCATTTCACATGTGTTTGTTATTTGTTTAGTTTTTGTTGTCTGTGTCTGCTCCATATACGATAACAGGTCGAACTATCGTTTTGTATGTGCGGATTTTGCTTTCAATTGACATATGTTTGTTGCGCCAAATTAAATATTTCATATATCCTGATATTTATTTGTGCTGCTTTATCAGCTTGTTTCTTTACTTCTTTTATTAAATTTTTAGAGTTTATTATTAATACACCTAAATAATTAAATTCTGATACATGTTCTATATTTGTTCTTTCCACTTCTAATTTGCATCTTACCGGTTCTTTTGATGTTATTAAACATTTAGTCATATTCGTGGACCATTAATCTCCATGTTGTATTTTCTGGCATTTATATTAAATTTATGTAGATATATTTGTAAATTATCTTCAGATACTGAAAGGAGGACGAATCTGAAGATATACATATAAAGTTAAATACCAAAAGATAATTGGAGAAGAAAAGTTGCTGATCAAATTTTAAAATAATGAAATATGATAAAAGGAGGCGACAGATTTTGCACAGAGTAGGTTGCCGTTTGTGAATGGCACAAACTCCACACATAAAAAATTTAATTCCAGTGCGAACAGCAATATATACACTGAGCAACAAAAAATAAACTTTTTTTTTGTCTCAGAAAGAAAAATGTGATTCTGATAGTATTTTTTCTCTTGAATTCAAATATGATATCGGTTTTCCTCCATCACGCAAGGTTTTCAAGAGACAGGAATTTATAACTTCAAACACTTTAATATTTTTTACATTCGTAACTACACAATATTCGAACATTCGGACTCACTTAGAAAGTAAGAAATGACGATTTTCTGCTATATTTCGCCTGTGGAGCATCCCTCTTGATGGTCCAACAATAATCGGCCAGCATGTTAGGATTCCATTTTCCTTGATATGTATTTTGGAACTCTCCTCATAAAAGTGTTCCCTGTTTTATTTTACAATGGAAAAATGGACGAAAAAACGTTTATTAAAATATAATTATTTAAATACATTAATTGAAATTGAAATAAAAAAAACTGTGGGTGATGGAGAAATTCCGAATACATATTTGAAAACATGATAAAAAAACTGCATTAAGTACAACTATTGGTATTCATTAGACAAAAATCATGTTCACCAATGTAATTGGAGAAGAAAAGTCGCTGATGAAATTTGAAAATAATAAAACAACATGAAAGGAGGCGACAGATTTTGCACAGAATAGGCTGCCGTCTGTGAATGCCACAAACTCCACACATAAAAGAATTAATTCCAGTAGGAACAGCAATAATTATTGTTGCTGATGTAAATTATGCTCGAGTATCATCATCTCAGAAAATGGAGATGATATTTTAAAAACCAGTGTTACAGTATATTATCTGTACATTGAAATTTTGACGCCTTATTTGCAGAGTTTTGTTCTATGGCATTTTTCACTGAATGTTTCGAAATTAAGAGGTATGATTATATACCTTGCTATTTGTACTTTCATTAAAAATATATATTTAGATATGATAGTGGATGATAATAGCACATCCAGAGTAATTTTCCTAGCAGCCTTCAAACGTTATGTATTCTATGTTGTCATGCAAATATTTATAATCCATTTCTTTGATCTTCTGCTCTTTTGTTCATGACGTGTCTCTTCTTAAATGAGGAAGTCAACTTCATTTCAAAGGCAAACCTAAACAAATTTCAATTAATTATATTAACTGAAATGCAAATTCTTTAGTTCTATTTCAAGCTGCAAGGACAGAAATTTATTTTAATGTGTTGTTGTTATTACAAAAAATGAATCCAATATATAAAAATGAATGTTTGCTTGATTGTTTGTTTGTATTCTAAGTGCGGCCATACCGTTGATCCGATTTGATGAGCTTTTTTTTGCAAAATATTTAGGAGATTCCCGGGATGAACATAGGCTATAAGGGAGATGTAATACTCGTCCTGTTCGCCCCTAAAAATCACCCTTTGTAGCGAAAAACGTGAAATAAAGTCCCTAATTTGACACTTAAAGGTCTTACGCTGCCTAAACCATAACAAATACACAAAATTAATGTACACAGAATTGAATATCTCTAAAATCTCTACAAAAAAGTCCGCGACAGCATATGTTTATCTTTTACGGATAACTCACAATAACCATTTTTGTCTTTCATTGATGCCAAGAAGATCGGGATAAGTAGATTCCCGGGAAAGCGTGCTCTGTCATACCGTTCATCCGATTGTGATGGGGCTTTTTGCAAAATGTTCAGGAGATTCCGGGGATGAACATAGGCTAGAAGGGAGTTGTAATACTCAAACCCTTCACCCCGAAAATCACCCTTTGTAGTGTAAAACGTGAAATAAAGTCCCTATTTTGACGCTTAAATCGCTTACACTGCCTAAACCATAACAAATACACCAAATTAATGTACACAGAATTTGAATATCTCAAAAGCTCTACAAAAAAGTCCGCGACAGCATATGTTTATCTTTTACGGATAACTCACAATAACCATTTTTGTCTTTCATTGATGCCAAGAAGATCGGGATAAGTAGATTCCCGGGAAAGCGTGCTCTGCCATACCGTTCATCCCATTGTGATAGGGATTTTTGAAGAATGTTCAGGAGATTAAGGGGATGAACATAGGCTATATGGGAGTTGTAATACTCAAACCCTTCACCCCGAAAATCATCCTTTGTAGTGAAAAACGTGAAATAAAGTCCCTATTTTGACGCTTAAATCGCTTACACTGCCTAAACCATATCAAATACACCAAATTAATGTACACAGAATTGAATATCTCTAAAATCTCTACAAAAAAGTCCGCGACAGCATATGTTTATCTTTTACGGATAACTCACAATAACCATTTTTGTCTTTCATTGATGCCAAGAAGATCGGGATAAGTAGATTCCCGGGAAAGAGTGCTCTGCCATACCGTTCATCCGATTGTGATGGGGCTTTTTGCAAAATGTTCAGGAGATTCCGGGGATGAACATAGGTAGAAGGGGGTTGTAATACTCAAACCCTTCACCCCGAAAATCACCCTTTGTAGTGTAAAACGTGAAATAAAGTCCCTATTTTGACGCTTAAATCGCTTACACTGCCTAAACCATAACAAATACACCAAATTAATGTACACAGAATTTGAATATCTCAAAAAACTCTACAAAAAAGTTCGCGACATCATATGTTTATCTTTTACGGATAACTCACAAAAACCATTTTTGTCTTTCAATGATGCCAAAAAGATCGGAATAAGTTGATTCCCGGACAAGCTTAGTAGCTCAAGGCTGGTGGTAAAAACACATCAACATTTATTTAGGAATAGCAGCGCACTCCGAGTATTAGCTAGTAATTACTAGACATTTTTTAAAAATAACTTTATTGCTAATTTACAATCTATCTTGAAAAGACAATATGTAAATTTGTTAAAAGACATAACTTGCTAGGAGAATACTGCCCATTGACAGCCTCCATTATACAAACATTTTATGCGAAAATGAAAGGAAGTTCTAATATTTTATTTATTTTTAGTCTTCTTTATTTCTTCACTGTTGTCTAGAAGATTGATTGCAAGATGATTAGGATGAACTTCTAGTCGCCTTAGATATCGAGTGCTGTACTTTTCTATTTCTTCTTTTACAGTAGCTATTTTTAAATCATGATGAATGGTGGCGTTGTTTACATACCATGGAGCAGCAACAATAAAACGAAGGGTCTTAGACTGAAATCTCTGTAAAATTTCAATATTGGAATTGCTGGCAGTTCCCCATAATTGAATACCGTAAGTCCAAATAGGAAACTAAGGTACTGGCATTCCAAGGGAAAAATCAAATCAGATCCAAAATAGTAATAGGAAACAAAATCATAGAACAGGTGAACCATCTCAATTATCTAGGATGTGACATTTCATTTAATTATGATAATGATATAACTAATAAAATAGCAAAATTCCAGGGAATATGTGGTACGATAAAACGATCACTAAATAATAAAACAACAAGAGAGTCCCAATTGAAATTTTATAAAACATTGGCAGTACCGGTACTGCTCTATGGTTCAGAAGCCAGGATACATAAAAAAACAAGATCTAAGTAGAATAACGGCGGCAGAAATGAAATTTTTGAGATCTGTTAAAGGGTGCACTAAGGAAGACAGAATCGAGAACACAGAAATAAGACAGGAACTTGAAATATTTGCAATAACTGATAAAATAGATACATAGGCCTGTAGACAAAAATGGAAGCAACACATAGACAGAATGAATGAAGATAGATATCCAAAACAAATAACAAAATACAAACCTAAAGGCACCCGAGATGTGGGCAGACCTAGAAAGAGATGGGCTGAAGTCGGAACGGGTCAACAGACCTAATCCATGAATGCAGATGATGATGAAGACCAAATAGGCTTGAATATAGTTTTACATATTAGAAGTTTATTTTCTAGACTCAGGTTTGATTTGTGACCTATGAGCCAATTAAATTTTGATGTTTTTAGTTTTAATTCTGTACGTTTTTGTTGAATGTGTTTCTTCCATGTTAAACGACGATTAAGATGTATTCCCAAATACTTGACGGAATCATCTGTTATTACTAGAAATAATACAAACAATTTATGTAATTCATTCAGTGGAAATATTTCTGAAAGAAAATACATATAACAATCTAGTAATTAGGTCAATGAATATATGAATATTTATTTTATTAAACGCTGGTCTTTAATATTCAAGCACTAAATTGATGCTTATGAACACAGGACGTTACCAACGTCCCTTTAAACGGTGATTCCGCCGGCTAATTCACCATAGAACCGAAGAAGTTGATTATTTCGACACTTATTTTTTCATTAATTTATTTTCCAAATGTCTTTTTAATAAGCCGTTGGTTTATGCTGATGATGTGGTACTATTGGCCGATAGCCGGGAGATATTAAAGGCCAACACGCACACACTACTAAGAAATTGGGACTGGAAGTAAATATCAATAAAACTAAATATATGGTCACACATAAAAATGCATTAAATAATGGAAATGGACAGCTAATGTCAAATCAAGGAAATTTTGAGGGAGTGACTGAATTCAAATACCTAGGAACAACAATCACAAACAAGAATGAGATGCACAAGGAAATTAAACATAGGCTCAATTCTGGAAAAGCGTGCTATTATGCATTACAGCGACTCTTGACTTCCCAACTCCTTTCAAAAAACGTTAAACTGAAAATATATAAAAGTATTATTCTACCAGTTATATTATATAGGTGCGAAACATGGACTCTTACATTAAGGGAGGAAAGGATATTATGAGTATTTGAGAATAAAGTTCTTAGAAAAATTTTTGGACCAAAGAGATGTGAACAGACAGGTGAATGGAGAAGACTACATAACAGTGAATTACATGGGCTTTATAGGAAGCCAGATATGAGAAGAGTTAAATCTCGTAGACTGCGATGGCCAGGATATGTGGCACGAATGGGGAATGAAAGACGTGTATGGAAGCTTCTTGTAGGAAAACGAGAGGGAAAACGCCCGTTGGCAGACCAGAATGAGGTGGGAGAATAACATTAACTATGATTTGAGGGAAGTAGATTATACAGGAAATGATTGGAAAAGAATAGCTCAGGATAGGAATGTAAGGAGATCTTATGTCCGCGCGGCCATGAACCTAAGGGTTCGATAGTGCCAGTGAGTAGTGGTAGTAGTAGTATCAAATCAGTGAATATCCACAATTACACATCTAAGCTGTACACTAAACAAGCAAACACAACCTGCTGGATTCATCAAAAATTTTACTATGCGATGATATTAGATGTTAAAGTCTATAAATAAAGTTAAGTAAAAAATATATATTTCACTGTCTCTATGTATTTAGGCTACACAAGGATTATAACGTCCACCGCTGTGGTCTCGAGGTAGCGTGCTCCTTTCACGCAGCGGGCCCGGGTTCAACCCCGTTCGGGCATGTTTTCTGGGTGAGGTTTTTATCGGGGTTTTTCTCACCTGTAAGACAAATGTCAGGAAAACTTTAAGGCCCAAACGGTCCCCGAAATCATATGGCCATCATCTTCATTATCATCCTTATCATTATCATCATCATCCTTCACCGGTGTGGAAAGCTACCACACCTACAATTCCCTAGTAAAGCTGCAAGCATAGCATGAAAGTGCTATGATTGCAGTGAAGGACCTGCCTTCGGGCAGAATTACTATGGATGGAAGGATTATACAATAACAAAATGAAGGTGGCTCCGAGGCACAAGTAGTTAGACACTCACCTTCCAACTGTGGGACCGAGTTAACGTCTCGGTCACTCCATGTGGGGTTCATGATGAACGAATTGGATCAGAGCAGATGTTGCTCGGAATTCTCCCTTTCCCTTACCAAAAACTAAATCCGTACCTATATAATCCATTTCGTTTCACTTCATGTCCCAGTGATAGTGCGACTGGCTTAGGCAGTTTACCATAATAAGGGCTTCATCTCATCTCATTTCTTGACTTGTCTTTACAACAGACATTTACATAATCAATGCTTCTAAAATTTATTGTAAATCACAGTAGTAAATGTTAAAATATTAAAACCACCGCTGTGGTATCGAGGTGGCGTGCTGCCTTGTCACGCAGCGAACCGGGTTCGATCCCCGGTCGGGACAAGTTTCCTGGCTGAGGTTTTTTCGGGTGTTTCCTCACCTGTAAGATAAATGTCAGGACACTTTAAGGTCCAAACGGTCCCCAAATAACATCAGGCCATCATTATCATCAATATATTCGCCTGATTAGCTTAAGATTAGTTTAAGACCTCCCCTGGCGCATCTTTGCCATAATTATCAACTCTCATATCATGGGGGCAGCGTAACCCCGCCTTCCAGACGCCCCAACCTCAGAAATAGGTTACAAGAACGCCATGCCAGGAGAGAACACCAGAAATGTCAAAATGACAACTTGGGACATTAAAAAAACCTGGTGTATCAGTCTTCAACTAAAATGAATTTCTGTTCAAGAAACGTCAAGTAGTTAAAATCATGTAGACCTTCCAAAAACATGTTCCATCGTCAGCATGTCATTTGGTACCAAACTGGACATTTTTTTAAAAGAAATCCATTTTAGTTGAGGATGACTGATATATCAGATGCTTATGTTTATATTTTAACATTTTCCAATTACAGAGCGTAAATAAATGGTGTAAAAATAAAAATATACACGTGGATGACTGATATATCAGATGCTTATGTTTATATTTTAACATTTTCCAATTACAGAGCGTAAATAAATGGTGTAAAAATAAAAATATACACGTGGATGACTGATATATCAGATGCTTATGTTTATATTTTAACATTTTCCAATTACAGAGCGTAAATAAATGGTGTAAAAATAAAAATATACACGTGGATGACTGATATATCAGATGCTTATGTTTATATTTTAACATTTTCCAATTACAGAGCGTAAATAAATGGTGTAAAAATAAAAATATACACGTGGATGACTGATATATCAGATGCTTATGTTTATATTTTAAATTTTCCATTCACAGACGCGTAAATAAATGGTTTAAAAAATAAAATATAACACGTGGATGACTGATATATCAGATGCTTATGTTTATATTTTAACATTTTCCAATTACAGAGCGTAAATAAATGGTGTAAAAATAAAAATATACACGTGGATGACTGATATATCAGATGCTTATGTTTATATTTTAACATTTTCCAATTACAGAGCGTAAATAAATGGTGTAAAAATAAAAATATACACGTGGATGACTGATATATCAGATGCATTATGTTATTATTAACATTTACCAAATACAGAGCGTAAATAAATGGTTGTAAAAATAAAAATATACACGTGAAGACTGATATATCAGATGCTTATGTTTATATTTTAACATTTTCCAATTACAGAGCGTAAATAAATGGTGTAAAAAATAAAAATATACACGGGATGACTGATATATCAGATGCTTATGTTTAATATTTTAACATTTTCCAATTACAGAGCGTAAATAAATGGGTGTAAAAATAAAAATATACACGTGATGACTGATATATCAGAGCCTTATGTTTATATTTTAACATTTTCCAATTACAGAGCGTAAATAAATGGTGTAAAAATAAAAATATACACGTGGATACTGATATATCAGATGCTTATTTTTATATTTTAACATTTCCAATTACAGGAGCGTAAATAAATGGTGTAGAAATAAAAAATATACACGTGGATGGACTGATATATCAGATGCTTATGTTTATATGTTAACATTTTCCAATTACAGAGCGTAAATAAATGGTGTAAAAAATAAAAATATACACGTGGATGACTGAATATCAGATGCTTATGTTAAGATTTTAACATTTTCCAATTACAGAGCGTAAATAAATGGTGTAAAAATAAAAATATACACGTGGATGACTGAGATATCAGATGCTTATGTTTAGATTTTAACAATTTTCCAATTACCAGAGGTAAATAAATGATGTAAAAAATAAAAATATACACGTGGATGACTGATATATCAGATGCTTATGTTTATATTTAACATTTTCCAAGTACAGAGCGTAAAGAAAATGGTGTAAAATAAAAAATATACACGTGGATGACTGAATATCAGATGCTTATGTTTATATTGTAACATTTTCCAATAACAGAGCGTAAATAAATGGTGTAAAAATAAAAATATACACGTGGATGACTATAATACAGATGCTTTAGGTTTATATTTTAACATTTTCCAATTACCGAGCGAAATAAAGGTGTAAAATAAAAATATACACGGGATGACTGAATATATCAGATGCTTATGTTATATTTTAACATTTTCCAATGACAGAGCGTAAATAAATGGTGGATAAAATAAAAATATACACTGTGATGACTGATAGATCAGATGCTTATGTTTAGATTTTAACATTTCCAATTACAGAGCGTAAAAAAATGGTGTAAAAATAAAAAATATACACGTGGATGACTGATATATCACATGCTTATGTTTATATTTTAACATTTTCCAATTACAGAGCGTAAATAAATGGTGTTAAAAATACAAATAAACACGTGGATGACTGATATATCAGATGCTTATAGTTTATATATTAAAACATTTTCCAATTACAGAGCGAAAAAATGGTGTAAAAAAAAAATATAAACGTGGATGACTGATAGATCAGCTGCTTATGTTATATTTTAACATTTTCCAAGTCACAGAAGCGAAATAAATGGTGTAAAAAATAAAAATATACACGTGGATGACTGATATATCAGATGCTTATGTTTAATTTTAACATTTTCCAATTACAGAGCGTAAATAAATGGTGTAAAAAAAAAAAATATACACGTGGATGACTGATATATCAGATGCTTATGTTTATATTTTAAACATTTTCCAATTACAGAGCGTAAATAAATGGTGTAAAAATAAAAAATATACACGTGGATGACTGATATATCAGATGCTTATGTTTATATTTAACATTTTCCAATTACAGAGCGTAAATAAATGGTGAAAAAAAAAAATATACACGTGGAGGACTGATATATCAGATGCTTATGTTTATATTAACATTTTCCAATTACAGAGCGTAAATAAATGGTGTAAAAATAAAATATACACGTGGAGACTGATTATATCAGATGCTTATTTTTATATTTTAACATTTTCCAATTACAGAGCGTAAAAAAATGGTGTAAAAAAAAAAAATAATACACGTGGATGGACTGATATATCAAATGATTGATGTTATATTTTAACATTTTCCAATTACAGAGCGTAAATAAATGGTGGAAAAATAAAAATATACACGTGGATGACTGATATATCAGATGAATTATGTTTATATTTTAACATTTTCCAAATACAGAGCGTAAATAAATGGTGTAAAAAAATAAAAATACACGGGATGACTGATATATAGATGCTTAGGTTATATTTTAACATTTTCCAATTACAGAGCGTAAAAAATGGTGTAAAAAAAAAAATATACACGTGGATGACTGATATATCAGATGCTTATGGTTTATTTTAACATTTTCCAATTACAGAGCGTAAATAATGGTGAAAAAAAAAAATATACACGTGGATGACTGATATATCAGATGCCTTATGTTTATATTTTAAATTTTCCAATTACAGAGCGTAAATAAATGGTGAAAAAATAAAACTATACAGTGGATGACTGATATATCAGAATGCTTATGTTTATATTTTAACATTTTCCAATTTACAGAGCGTAAATAAATGGTGTAAAAATAAAAATATACAAGTGGATGACTGAGATATCAGATGCTTATGTTTATATTTTAACATTTTCCCAATTAACAGAGCGTAAATAAATGGTGTAAAAATAAAAATATACACGTGGAAGACTGATATATCAGATGATCGCTGTTTAATAGTTTAACATTTTCCAATCTACAGAGCGAAATAAATGGTGTAAAAATAAAAATATACACGGGATGACTGATATATCCGATGCTATGTGTAATTTTTAACATTGCCAAATAACAGAGCGTAAATAAATGGTGTAAAATAAAAATACACGTGGATACCTGATTATCAGATGCTTATGTTTATATTTTAACATTTTCCAATTACAGAGCGTAAATAAATGGTGTAAAAATAAAAATATACACGTATAATTTTGATGTTTTAAGAAGATCAGCTGGAAAATCTAGAATGGATAGAATAAGAAATAAAGAAATACGAGAAAGTATGGGTGTACAAGAGGAGCCGGACATCATAGATATTATAGAAAATAAAAGATTACAGTGGTATGGCCATGTCAAAAGAATGCCAGAGCAAATATTGCCTAAAATTGTTATGGAATGGATCCCAATAGAAAGGAGGAAGAGAGAAAGACCGAAGAAAACTTGGATAGAAGGGGTATAAGCAGCTATGAATATCAGAGGATTCGAGGAAGATCAACGGATGGACAGAGAGGAATGGCGTTTGGTTTCCGGAAGACGGCGGCAGTTGCCATGATACCGGATGATGATGATGATATAACTTATATATATGCCTAAGTAAAAAAAAAGTTTATAGACATATCACAAAAATGCTTGGTTTCTATGTCATTAGTGATTGGATTCAAACCAATTTCTCAAACCCTCTTCGAATCTCTGCTCAAGTGACTTTATCTCTCTCTCTCTCTCTCTCTCTCTCTCTCTCTCTCTCTCTCTCTCTCTCTCTCTCTCTCTCTCTCTCTCTGTCTTCTCGTCTCTCTCTCTCTCTCTCTCTCTCTCTCTCTCTCTCTCTCCTCTCTTTCTCTCTCTCCTTTCTGTTTCTCTACACACACGAGGAAACTATTACCTTAGGTTTTTCTTATAGGCTATTGGGAGGATCACTGCTTTTCACGTCATATGTCTGATTCCTAACATAACATCACTAAACTGGGAAGATAGCTCTAGGTTAAAGATAAAAGTATTTAGAGAAACTAAATATATTTTCATCGCAGATGTCCAATTATACAGTTTTACGGATGAAAATGTGCCAACTTGGAGCGTTTGACCGCGAAACTAAATGAAGTAGACTTACCACCTGTTGCTGGATATGATTTTTCTACTGTCTATCTACGCTTAATATTTCAAATATAACATGGTCAGAGATAGGAATATTATGTTTACAACATTCAATTGCTGAAATAGAATAAATTGTATTTTACATTTTTATACAGGACACAACAATCGATAGAAAGAAAAATAATAATAATAATAATAATAATAATAATAATAATAATAATAATAATAATAATACTTTATTTATTCTGGCAGAGTTAAGACCATAAGGCCCTTTCTTCCACTCAACCAGCACAAATACAAATAAATATTCGACAAATATAGATATACACTGTACTAATTATAAACAGTTAAAGATACAATAAATGTAGCAATGTAAATGTCATGGAGAAGACTACATAACAATGAACTACATGGTCTTTATAGGAAGCCAGATATAATAAGAACAGTTAAGTCCCATAGACTGCGATGGGCAGGACATGTTGCGCGTATGGGGAATGAAAGACGTGCATGGAAACTTCTTGTAGGAAAGCCAGAAGGAAAACGCCCAGTTGGTAGGCCAAGAATGAGGTGGGAGAACAACATTAACTATGATTTGAGGGAAGTAGATTATACAGGGAATGATTGGAAAGCATTAGCTCAGGATAGGGATGTATGGAGAGCTTATGTCCGCGCGGCCATGAACCTACAGGTTCGATAGTGCCAGTGAGTAAGTGAGTAAGTAAGTAAGTAATGTAAATGTCATTAGCTAATACATAATTTATTTAATTAAATGCAGTGGCGTTTGAAATGTTTCATTAGCCAACAATGACTGGGGAAAACAAACAATAACAATAAACAATAAAGATT
The DNA here is from genome assembly GCA_030220185.1 of Diploptera punctata. NCBI lineage: Eukaryota > Metazoa > Arthropoda > Insecta > Blattodea > Blaberidae > Diploptera > Diploptera punctata. The sequence goes on from JASPKZ010007572.1 coordinate 626,559, forward strand.
ATAAAAGGTTCATCATCTTTTCCCTGGCTTCCCAGTATCTGTCCACAAAGTTGTTGGTTGTTCGGGATGAGCAAGTTCGGATGTGATCAGCATCCATATCTTCCATAGTGTTGCAGAGGATACATTGTTGAGTTGGTAGAAGACCGAGGCGATGAAGGTGTTTTACCTAGGCAGTCGTGTCCTGTTGCAGTACGGAATGATGTAACGGCTATTCTTCTTCTTCTACTACAAGGTTTAGGCTATGCAGCCCGTTCCGGCGAAGTTAAAAGTGGAGTCCATCTTCTACGTGGTCGGCCAACTTCTCTTGTTCCTGTGGGATTATACAGGAAGGTTCTTTTTGGTATTCTTTCATTGTTCATTCTCATTAAGTGTTCTGTCCATTTCTTATTATTTTCGCTGATTTTATCTTCAATTTTATATATATTTAATCTTCTCGTATAGTTTCATTCCTTATTCTATCCGCTCTTGTGTATCCTTTCACATTACGTAAAAACAGCATTTCCGCAGTCTGTATCCTGCTTTTATCCCTTGATTTCATTATCCAATTTTCACTTCCATACAACAACAAAGGAAATGTCATTGTTTTATATAATTTAAGTTTCGTATCTTTCCTTGTTTTTCGACCTAAGGTTCTTTTTATGGATCCACAAATAGCCTGAAATTTATTTACTTTATTTTCTATATCTTTATTTCTCTATAAGTTATATCACATCCTAAATATTGGAAATGTGATACTTGTTCTATTATTTTGTTATCCAGTACAATTTTTGATCTAATTCCATATTTACCAATAAATGCCATTACTTTTGACTTATTTATTGATATTTTACAATTATATCTATTGGCTATTAATTTAAATTTATATGCTAACATTTGGAGCTCATTTTCAGAACGGCTATTCTTCTAGGCCAATTTAGGAGTGTTGTTTGGATGGATACTTTCCAAGGTTTTTGTCAGTTATTTGGAGCTCTAGGAAGGTTCTGAAGGCTTCTCTCACTCTGAAGCGGATGTTCATAGCTGCTCTAGAGTAAGATATAATATTCGGTGATGTCTGAAGGATGTCGGTTCCTTTCTTGGCCAGCAAATCTGCCATTTCATTCCCTGTAATACCACAATGGGATGGTATCTACTCATACAGCATTATCATCAAGAAAACAAAGAGTTGATGTATTTCTGACCTACTCTGCATCCTATCACGTTCTCTGCTGTCGTTTAAATTAAATTACTTAATATTAGTTTTATAAATCTTAATCTAGATGTTAGATTCACATGGGCACCGAATTTGTTATATAATTTATTAATAATTGTGACATATTACTTGTAATTCTTGTAATAGTAGTAGTAGTAGTAGTCCCTGTCACTCCTCTTGGAAGGATAGGGCCTTTGTGAAAGCACGCTACCGGACTGTGTTTTTTGCCAAATTTCTGACTTCATTCCACCTTTTTCACTGTTCAATTTTTGTTGTTACTGTTCTGCGCCATGTAATTTTTTGTCTTCATTTTTTCGAGGTAATTCCTGTGGATTGCATTCCATTGGTCTCTTTGGCACACTGTCTATTCTCTTCTGAGAGTGTCTCCAATCCATTGCCATTTGCGATATTTAATCTCCTTCCAGATCTCTTCCTGTGATGTTATCTTCCATAATCCCTTTTGATATGGTTTTGTAATTCTTGTAATACTTTCGGAGGGTTCTTCTTAAGGTACGTACACATATGCGCGCCGCGAACACGAACGGCGCGCGCGCGGCGCGTGTTATGTCGTCGAAATTATTAATTTCAACGAACCTCCTGCGATCCATAGGAAACCCACAAACCTTCAATAGACATTTTGCAGAGCAGGTGTAACCAACGATGTCTATTCCCTTTCCGTTCTCCCGCTTGTCCTGCATTCTTTCCCAAAAATAGGGACATTTTTTTTAAATTGCCGCGGGACGCGGGACAAATTGTTAAAAATCGGGACTGTCCCGCCAAAATCGGGACGTCTGGTCACGCTTATTACTTATTACATCTTATAACTTTATTTATACTTTTTCAAATATTATAGCATTAAAGGAATTTAAAAAAATATATGATTTGTATATCCATCCATAGTAATTCTGCCCGAAGGCAGGTCCTTCACTGAAATCATAGCATTTTCGTGCTATGCTTGCAGCTTTACTAGGGAATTGTGTAGGTGTGGTAGCTTCCCGTTGCTTTCCACACCGGTGAAGGATGATGAGATGATGATGATATGATAATGATGGTGATGATGGCCATATGATTTCGGGGACCGTTTGGGCCTTAAAGTTTTCCTGACATTTGTCTTACAAGTGAGGAAAAACCCCGATAAAAACCTCACCCAGAAAAACTGCCCGAACGGGGATTGAACCCGGGCCCCGCTGCGTGACAAGGCAGCACGCTACCTCGAGACTACAGCGGTGGACATGATTTGTATATATATGTTTAAAATTATTAAGAATCTATCTCACCATAACATGGCCTTAATTTTTAATAAAAATGTACATGATTATTATACTAGAGGTTGTACTTTATTGCACAAAGATACTAGTTTCTAAAAAAAAGGTATAAAAGGGATTCGTTATGCATTAATCAACCATTAAAATAACTACTTACCTATTGAATATCAACATTTCACGAATGTTAAACATTTTTCTAATTGTATTAAAAAATATTTTTTCTCATTGCTTTCTTAGTTAATTTGTTTAATTTTATTATTATTAATATTATCCTGTTTAAATATTGTATTTATATGTGTATATATATTGTGCATCTATAGTAGTTTTGTATTACTTAAACTTTGCCTGAATTTGTTTTCTTGTTTTTATTGTTAATTGTTTTATGGCCATTATTTTTTGTATATGCCCCTTAACATGAGCAGTCTTGCTCTTTGGAGTCTTTGAAGAGATAAATAAATAATTAGCAATAAATGTGTTTATATATTGGTATTGTTTTGTGATACTTCATACATAATATTATGAAATGAACGTCTTAAATAAATAATGTTTTCTAAATAATTCTAATTTATTTATACAATTACAGTACACACGAAAAAAAAACACATCATTGAAAAAAAAAACAGGTATCCTCCTTTCAATTTTTTAAAATGATCCTTATGTTGTGGATCCCCACAATAATTGCTTGCTTCTATAAATGTCAACAAGTTTTAAACAGGTTTTCCTCTGACCACTCCATACTCAAATAATAGGTGCGCACCGAAAGCAACGAACCTCTCAGGTACCCGTCCAAATCTAAACAGCGAACCATCAAAGTGTTCGTGGAAAAAACCGACAATGAGTGGATCGTGGTGAGAGACGCGCGCATCTTAAAAACCCCGTCCAAATCTGACGAACATGGTGCGGCGCGCGCGCCGTTCGTGTTTCCGGCGCGCAGGTGTGTACGTACCTTTATGGTGCCACACATCATTTGATATCGGTTTAATTTATTATGTATATCCCATTCACAGTCCACCGCTGTGGTCTCGAGGTTAGCGTGCTGCCTTGTCACGCAGCTGGCCCGGGTTCGATCCCTGGTCGGGGCAGTTTTTCTGGGTGAGGTTTTTTATCGGGGTTTTTCCTCACCTGTAAGACAAATGTCAGGAAAACTTTAAGGCCCAAACGGTCCCCGAAATCATATGACCATCATCATCATGATCATCATCATCATCATCATCATCCTTCACCGATGTGGAAAGCAACGGGAAGCTACCACACCTACACAATTCCCTAGTAAAGCTGCAAGCATAGCATGAAAATGCTATCATTGCAGTGAAGGACCTGCCTTCGGGCAGGATTACTATGGATGGATGAATCCCATTCATAGCCATATGTTATATCTGAACGAAGATATTTATAGTGTGCTATCTGTTCTATTATTTCATTATTGATCACTATTTTTGCTCTGACTGCCACTTTGCCTGAAAAGCCATAATTTTAGTTTTTGAAGTTGAGACTTTCAGATTATAATAGAGTCCTAATTGATATGACATGAATTTATTAGTCTAAAATGACAAAATGGCGGAAGCCTCTTCTAAAAGCGTGAGTCTGCACGTCTTACGTGGTGAGTTACTCAATATATAATATACTCAAATGCTTGGATTTGTTCATTTGGTTCACTATTTGTATCTAAATGTATTTCAAAACGAATATAAAAGTTCTATAAACTTTTTGTAAGGTAAACATATGTTAGTCTTATTAATTACTAGTATGTAAATTATTACAATACTATATCAAGAAAAGAAGATAATATAATGTAAAATTCTTTGTGCAACTGTGCTTGGTCCGCTCTAAATTTCAAACATTTGTAATTTATGGTACTTTCTGATCCAAATAAGCCATAAAAAGACTAAACTGCCGTCTTGTATATTTTAAACATCTCATATCCTACTGCTAAACAAATGATAAAAGATTATTCATGGGGAAGTATCCTTGAAGAACTGAAATAGAAGAGATTAAACCCGCCATATGTATAACTAGTAGCGTGTAGCATTAAAATCTAGAGTCCACCAATGTGGTCTAGTGATAACATCGTTTTCTCAGACGCAGTAGGTCAAGTTTCGATCCCCTGTCGAGACAAGTTTTGTGAGTGTGGTGTTCTCGGTTTTTTCGCCTTTAAGACAAATATTAGGAAACTTTAAGGCACACATATTCACGTTACTTAGTATGAGAAAATTCTGTATCTTATTCTTCTTTATTTATAGGATTTTCCTACCTACCTAATACTGGCTTTCCACTTTACAGCAGTTCGCCCTTGATTCCTGCTTTCCAGAGATTCCTATCTTCCCATTGCCCCTCTTTCATACTCCTTCTTCATGGCATCATATATCACCTCATACCATGTTCTTCTACTTCTCCCCCTCTTCCTTCTGCCTGGTACCACCTAAAATAACACCTGTCTAGGCCACTGGTCTTCCGAACTCCGTTGTACATATCCATACCACTGTAAAGCTCTCTTTGTCATCCTTCCGATAACAGTTTCTTGTGCATCCATTTCTTGTCTGATATATGTATTATGAATATGATGTAGCATGGATATTCTCATACTACTCCGTAATCCATCCATTTCTGTCGCCAAGATTCTTTTCTGCATCATTTCATTTATTGTCCAGCTTTCTGATACTATTTAGGCCTAAGTATACTTTCTATTATTGTCTGTATTATCTCTTTTTTTGTTTTTCTGGTCAAATTTCTATTCCATAAAAGATCATTCAGAGATCTAATCGCCTTTCTTGCACAATTTACTCTGTAGGATTTTCATTCTGTTTATATTCCAAATCACTCCTCGGAGGTAAACGTATTGGAGATGCATCCACAGTCTATCCATCTCTTGGCTGGTCTTACTCTTGTTCTTTTCCCGTCCACTGGTCTATCTTCTTTAGCTCTTTTTGCAAATCTGTTGTCTTCCTTTCTTTCTATATGATGTTTCCAATCTTTTCGTCCGTATATAATGAATTTGGTTATGTCTTGAATTTGACATTTCTCTAATTTCTGTATTGTCTACGTATTCTATCAAATAATGTTTCCCCCTGAATAGTTATTAAAACCTTTATTTCACACGTGCTTATTATTTGTTTAGTTTTTGTTGTATCAGCCCTAGTTTCTGCTCCATACACGATAACTGGTCGAACTATCGCTTTGTATATGCGGGGTTTGCTTTCTGTTGACATAAGTTTGTTGCGCCAAGTTAAATATTTCATATATCCTGATATTTATGCTGCTTTATCAGCTTATTTCTATACTTCCTTTATTACATGTTTAGTGTTTGTTATTAATATACCTAAATAATTAAATTCTGACACTTGTTCTGTAATGTTTCTTTCTACTTCTAATTTACATCTTACTGGTCCTTTTGATATTTTTAAACATTTACTCTCATTCGTATTGATTCCCATATTGTATTTTCTGGTATTTATATTAAATTGATAAGACAATGGGATAATCCATGGGGGGAGGCAAATCCTGTATCTTGTTTTAAATGTTTGTGTTGTCTAGGAGGTTATCCCGACAATGAACTGATCACTCATCCGGAAAAGCACTCAACGTGGCGTGGTCGAAAAAGTACGTATGTGATCCAGAGCTTTCTATTCTATTTAAAATGGGAGGAGTCTATCCTACAACCTGAAATATTTATTGCGCTTTTCCCCTCCATGGAATTAGTGAAATGAAATCTACTTTATGGTGTTATATGGTATTTTATGGTGTTCCTAGGATCCTGCCGATGATGGGACAAGTCCCGAAAGCGCTACAGTTAAATAATTAATTAATTAAGTTGAGGAGACGGACCTTTCAGGTGAATATTCCATAATTTTATATTTTGATTTTAACAAACTACGCTGTCAAAAAAAAATACAGGTTCAACAAAACGTAAAATGTACTTTAATGGCGATTTCGTATAACTACGTATATAACTTTCATTGACTTTTCTGGAAGTATATTATTAATTGCATCTTGGACTGTTTTTTTTTAAATTTTCCTGACGAACCGTGAAAATGATTTTCACAGCTCATTTTTACATAAATGCATATGTGAAACTAGCACCCAAAATTGCAGAATATAAAACAATGTTTGTTGAATTATCCTGTATTTTTTACAAAGCCCACATTATTATTTCTCTAAACATATCGTTTCCGCAATACATAAATGTCATTAGATATACTGAATATACAACATATACTAAAATACTCTGAACGTAGATAAAATATTGTAGGCAACACGTTACAAAATTAGTTTTAGTAACTAGTCGTCTAGATAACTATTAATTTCTAATATGATTAGATTAATTTTTATTCAAAAAACAAAACTGTTCAATATTTGATTACTCTTCTCTATATATAATAAATAATAGTTTTAAAAAGCTAAAACAACACGCTTAATTAGAAAACCGAACTAAAAAATGAAAAATAATTTTAATTTCCAACACGTTTGGGATAAAATTAAAGTGGTCAACAAAAAAATCATCTCCAACACATATAGAATAAAACTAGAGTTATCAACAAAAAGAAAATAATTTTACCGTCAAAAGCGTGGGGTGCTTTATATCAATTAATATATTTGATAATAAACAAATATTGGTAAAAGTAAAGTTTCTAAGAAGAAAATGCAAAAATCATAAAAAGCACCCCACGATTTTGATGGTAAAACTATGTTATTTTTGTTGATAACTCTAGTTTTATTCTAGATGTGTTGGAGATGATTTTTTTGTTGATCACTTTAATTTTATCGCAAGCGTGTTCGAAATTAAAATTATTTTTCATTTTTGAATTCGGTTTTTTAATAAAGCGTGTTTAGTTTTTTAAAACTATTCTTTATTTTTTAGTTTTAATTTTTTACAGAATAAGATAAAAATTGTAAATATCTTTAAATTCGATACTATTGTAGTGTGAGCTAAAAGTAATACTCTTCTAAAAAATCCTCCCAGGAGGATTTGAACGAGCGACCTATGGATTACATGAAATTATACCACTAACAGTTCAACCGTCTACCAACTGAGCTCTTAAACGATTGTTAAAAACCGACAAGTCCGCAACCCTATTGGTACCAATTTTCATTTTTATTTTCTGATGATTCTGGCCAGGATTTTAGAAAGAAAATATGACATTATTGTATTGTCACGGGTCCTTTACAAGTATACAAAGTTTCAAGTCGATCCAATGATTTTAAGTGGGTGAAAATCGCGTCGAAAGATCCCGTTACATAGATAGATACAGATCAAGCTAATATAAAGCGTATAAAAATGATAAATTCATGATATGACAGCTCCAAAATCTCAAGACCAGCTGAATGAGTTGCTGTCGCAGGCTAACAGATATCAGTCTCGATATTTAAATCGTTAGAAGAAAGTAAATCCTTAATTACAGTCTTCTAAACCGGTCTGCCCTACTTTTATTTTTAAACATATAGTAATTGTTCCCGCAAGGTATCATGAACCATTTTCATACATAGACACACAGTAAATGATTTACACATACATACACGCACATATACAGTTCCACCCATCCAATGGCTGATTGGCTTAAATTCGAGCTTTGGCCTCCCTTAACTTCTGCCTCCAATCATTTCTATTTTGCGCAGCAAACCTCCGGTTGCGACACTCGATTATCATGTTCATCAATCTGTAATTGTTGTTCAACGACATTTTCGAACAAGATTTGGTGAAGATCCACCCAGTGGTCCTTCAATTCGTAAGTGGTACTCTGATTTTACAAGAGGGTGCCATCTGTAGGAGGAAATCTTCTGGACGCCCGGCTGTGAGGCAACTGTTGACCGGATTCGTGAATATTTTACACGTAGTCCTCAAAAATCAAACATTGCAGCTAGTAGGTAGCTGCAGATCCCTAAATCCACCGAATGGAAAGTTCTGCGTAAACGTTTGAAATGTCATCCATACCGATTGCAGATGCTGCAGTTCTTAAAGGAATAAGATGAAATGATGCGTCGTACTTTCTGCGAGAAAATGCAGACTCTCATGAAAACTGATGAGTTTTTCGAATCCATGGTGTTTATTGACGAGTGCACCTTCCATATTTCAGGTAAAGTGAATAAACACAACGTTAAAATCTGGGGGTCGGAAAACCCCAATACCTACGTGCAGCATGTCAGTGACTCTCCTAAAGTGAACGTATTCTGCGCTTTAATCCTACAGAATGTGCACGGCCCGTTCTTCTTTGTAAAGAAAACAATTGGAGGACGTTATGATATGCTACAACAATGGCTCCTGCCTCAGTTGGAACAAGAAATGCCCAACGTGATATTTCAACAGGACGGCGCACCCCCTCATTTCCATAATGACGTCAGATTTAATCTCTGTGAAAGAATAAAATACTATCAAAATGCTTATCTTCAGCACGTATTACGAATGAATGAATAGCGCATACCAAGAAGAATGTATAATTATAAACCAAACGGGAGAAGATTGTTGGGAAGACCATTGAAGAGATGGAAGGACCAATTCGAGCTATAATGAGCCATGGTATCTTTACCTTGTCGTGGTGGAGTGGCTTGTGTGCTTAAATGATCCTGAGAGCTATGCCGGCGGTAGCATTGCTGCCGATAGGGTTACCCATGCCGGACTGGTCGAAGATGATAAGCCTGACGAAATAAGTACCTTGGTCGAAAGAGTGACGATCTTTCACCGTAAAAATACAACCGTCAAGAAATGCGGACATGGGTTCTACTGGGGTAAAATTTTCCGGAGGTGCGAAACATGGACTCTTACTTTAAGGGAGGAAAGGAGATTACGAATGTTTGAGAATAAAATTCTTAGGAAAATTTTTGGACCAAAGAGAGATGAACAGACAGTTGAATGGAGAAGACTACATAACAATGAACTACATGGTCTTTATAGGAAGCCAGTCAATATCTGGTCTTGAGAATGACAGCTTGGCTGTAGAAACTTGTTGACCATTTTAAAACATTAATTGGTGAAATGGGCATATTGACTACATATATATTTCAGATATAATAAGAACAGTTAAGTCCCGTAGACTGCGATGGGCAGGACATGTTGCGCGTATGGGGAATGAAAGACGTGCATGGAAACTTCTTGTAGGAAAGCCAGAAGGAAAACGCCCAGTTGGTAGACCAAGAATGAGGTGGGAGAACAACATTAACTATGATTTGAGGGAAGTAGATTATACAGGGAATGATTGGAAAGCATTAGCTCAGGATAGGGATGTATGGAGAGCTTATGTCCGTGCGGCCATGAACCTACGGGTTCCATAGTGCCAGTGAGTGAGTGAGTGATGAGATCTGAACAGGCCATTGGGCTTAATCCTTGTTGTTGTTGATGATGATGATGATGATGATGATGAAGTCAGATTGGAGCTCAACGCCAGACTACCGAACCTATGGATTGGTCGTGACGATGAAGAACTTCTTCCCTGGCCTCAACGTTCGCCAGACCTCACACCCCTTGATTTCTTTTAGTGGGGTTATGTCAAAGATCTTGTGTACAAGCCACAGACCGTCCTTGATCTAAGAGGGCGTATCACAGCAGCCATCCAAACATTTGATCATGCTATGCTACAACGTTCCTGGGCGGAAATGGACTACAGGGCTTGATGAATGTCGAGTTACCAAACGGAGCTCATATTGCACATCTGTGGGTACTGTAACCAAAACGTTTTGAGTTTCTATTTCCATTAGTACTAGTTTCATGTTTGTAAGTTTATTTAAACGCAAGTTACACGTGTTCGAAACCCAGAAGAGCATTTGTGGGAACCCTGTATATAAATTGAACTAATGTCCGGCAGCTCCAAATCTAATACCGTACCTCTGAAATTATAAATTACAAAGTGAGGTTTGTTTGAAATGATTTATTTAGACTGAACCCATTTAGTTTGGCAAATTTACACAAAACGGAAATGAGCGAAGTGTACGTAATCATTAGTTTGTGGCGACTTTATGATATTTTTATAGCCATGTAACAGCGACAGTTCGCAAGTGAGCACCAGATTTATGATTTCCAGAATTTAAACTCGCATTTAAACAGCAGGTCTTTATCAACTAACCCATATAACGTTAAAGATGAAAGCGATTATTTAGAATTCGTTATCTGGAACTAAAGTTGTATTCTTCTTACAGATAACTATTTAACTCATGCCCCAAATAGGAGTCAACGACCAATCACATTTCAATTAATTTTGTTTTACAACCAATCACAGTCGTGTTTCACCTCGGTATTTATCTACTTCTGTTTATCGTAAGTAATGCCACAAGTGATTTCCAATTTATCTAGAGAATTTGGAAATCAAGAGTGGCATTTGTTAGGACTACTTAACGTATAAAATTAAGCTGTTTATTCACAAATCATTGTTTAATTATAGTTATTTTAAAATATTTATATATTTAATGTAACGGTGATGTTTGAAAACAAATCAGAAATGTGAGGTTATGTTTATTCACTACTGCTTGATCATATTATTTATTGCCAAATAAGATCGCAATATTGTAAGAGTGCACCCAAGTGGAGAAATAATGAAACACATCAAACTATATATCATAATCAACATTACGGGTTATTCATTTATTTTTTTAGTAAACAACTCAGTAAAATCAAGGAATCTTTTCATTATTTGCTATATTCAATGTATTTATTGGAGAAAAGTAATTCTTTGACCTGTTCTGAACATTAAAAAGGAGGAGCTTTCTTTATTACAAAAGCAGGAGCTGATAAAGAGAAATCGATAAAGAGCGAGGTGAAACACGACTGTCATTGGTTGTAAAACAACATTCATTGAACCGTGATTGGTCATTGACTAGCATTTGTGGCATGAGTTAAATAGTCATATTGAAGAAAGCTCATTGTTTTTAATATTCTGAACAGTCAAAGCATTATTTTGCAGTGACTGACTCTCGAACAAATACGATGAATATAGCAAATAATGAATAGATTCCTTCGAACTGCACATTTGATAATTGTGTTCAATAATTGTGTTTTTAAATAATGATTTTACAGAGTTGTTTCCTAAAAAAATAATAACCTATAATGTTCGTTATAAAATACAGTTTGATGTGTTTCATTTTTTCTCCACAAGGGTGCATTCTTACAATATTGCGATCTTATTTGGCAATAAATAATATGATCAAGTTGCAGGGGATGAACAAAACAAGCATAACCAAACATTTATCATTTGTTTTCAAACTTAATTTTATTCGTTAAATAGTCCTAACAAATGCCACTCTTGATTTCCAAATTCTCTAGATAAATTGGAAATCACTCGTGGCATTACTTATGATAAACATATAAAAAAGAAACTAGAATTAAAATTTTTAAAACAATAGTTAGAAGTAGGCCTATTATGACTTGTGGTTTCAGAGGTTTGGACCATAAATTATCAGATTAAAATAAAATTAATGGTAGCAAAATGAGTTATTGGAGAAGATCTGCTAGGATATCAAGGAGAGAGAAAATTAGAAATGAAGTTATAAAATAACATGAATGTACAAAACTCAATTTTAGAATTTATCCAAGAAAAGCATATTAGGCGAATGGGGGATGAAAGATTACCGAAGAAAATAATGGAATTGACACCATCAGGAACGAGAAGGAAAGGACGACCAAATCTCGCGTGGATCCAACGGATTAGAGAAACTTTGAAGGACTGGGAAATAGATGAAGAAATGTGTTATAATAGAGACGAATGGAGGAAAATTATGAAGCGAAATTGAAGACAAATCATTGGTGCCGGAAAAACGTATAACATTGTTAAAACGGGAAATAAATAACATTTGCAAAACTATCTTCTCAATAATACACTGATTAAATCGTATAAGAAATTGTTTACCGTTTTCTCTAAGAAAAATGCTAGTAGAAACACTTGCAATCCCCCTTTTGATTATTGTGATACTCTTTTTTACTGACCTAAATACTGTTCTTACCCAAAGACTTCAACGTGTTCACAATTCTTGCATACGTTTTATTTGTGGTATACGTAGATTTGATCACGTTACACCATCCCTGGAACAATTGTCATGGCTTCGTCTTCAAGATCGTAGAACCATCCATTCCCTATGCCTTCTCTATAACATATTACACACATCTTTACCTTATTATTTATCACACCGCTTCACTAAACTCTCTGATACACATAACTTAGATACCCGATCCCTTGAGCACAGTTCCTTTATATCCTCCTCATCATACTACCTATTATTCGAAATCTTTTACAGTTTCTCTTGGCTAGAACATGGAATTCACTTCCACCCTATGTCAGAGACTGCCAACCTTTACCATCTTTCTGAAATAAATTGAAAATAAAATCACTAACAGAAACACTCACTAATACTACTTTTTAAGAATTAATAATGCGTTTTTGCATTATTTATTAAAAATAGACTTAGGAGTTTGTTAATATATTTACCTAATGCCTTGTATAAAAAGCGTAGATTAATTCATTGTAGTTTATTACTTTCTTTGTATTTTTTTTCTCTTCTTTTTTGCATAGTAGATTCGAGCTGTTTATTCCTTTTTTATTCATTGTGTCATTAATTTAATTTTAATTGTATTTAGTTTCATTCTATTATTAGACATTAATTTCATTATTATTCAATATGACAGATAATTAATTGTTCAATGACTATTATTGTAACTTTTTTTGTATTCATATGTAACATGTTTGTCCTGTTTAATATGACTATTATTGCAATTTTTTTGTATTCATGAGTAACATATGTTTGTCCTGTTTTATATGACTATTATTGTATTTTTTTGTATTCATATGTAACATATGCTTGTTCTGGTGAGTGGAAGAGAAGGCCACATGGCCTTAACTCCACCAGGCTAAATAAATCTATTCTAATCTATTCTATATCCATTTTTCAACTCTACGAAAAAATCTTCATTTATTTACCTTCAGATAAATATAAATGTGGTTAGTATTAAACTATAATGTAGTACTTTCAGTTAATGGAGAATAAAAATGTTAGGATGAGTTAATTACATTTTTTTACTTGGAGAATTTCCAACGATGTTGGTGATTTTAAAATACTGGCGATGAGTCAAACCTACAAATTTGTCTCAAATGTCCCAAGTTTTATGACCGTCAGGTGGAAGGTCAAAGAAACTAAACTTGGCTATTAGAGGTGTACAAATGATTACAAGGTAATTATCATAAGCAATGACACGAGTGATTTCCAAATTATCGATAAATTCACGACTCACGAAGTGAGGAGTGAATTTATCTAGAGAATTTGGAAATCAAGAGTGGCATTTGTTAGGACTATTTAACGAATAAAATTAAGCTGTTTACTCACAAATCATTATTTAAATATAGTTATTTTAAAATATTTATATATTTAATGTAAACGGCGATGTTTGAAAACAAATGAGAAACGATAGGTACGCTTCTACCGCTTCTTTTGTTTATCACTGCAACCAGATCATACTATTTATTGCCAAAGGAACGCAATATTGTAAGGAGGAGCTTTCTTTAATATGGTAATTATAACACTGATAAATATTTGGTGAAACACGACTCTGATTGGTTGTAAAATAGAAATCATTGAAATGTGATTGGTCATTGACTCCCATTTGGGGCATGAGTTAAATAGTCATAAGTAATGCCAAGGGTGATTTCCAAATTATCGATAAATTTGGAAATCAAAAGTGGCATTTGTTAGGACTATTTAACGAATAAAATTAAGCGGTTTACTCACAAATCATTATTTAAATATAGTAATTTTAAATATTTATTTATTTAATATGAATGGCGATGTTTAAAAACAAATGAGAAACGATTGTTACGCTTGTTAACCAGATCATATTATGATGTAAATATATCAATTACATTTTTCTGCAACGTTATTTCCTGGGAAATAATTCGTTTAAGAAAGTGCAAAGAGTGGGTTCTTTTTTGTGGTATAATCAATTGCTACAAATGTTTTTATATTATCTCCCACAAACACAATCAGCTAACATTCGTGCACTATATATACAATCTGGTAGCCGTATTTCTTGGAGAGTCAGTCACTGCAAAATAATGCTATGACCTATACAGAATGTTAAAAAGGAGGAGCTTTCTTTAGTATGAAAAACTTATTTGATAAATTCGAGGTGAAACACGACTGTGATTGGTTGTAATTAAAAAAAATCATTAAATTGTGATTGGTCGTTGAATCCCATTTGGGGCATGAGTTAAATAGTCATAAGTAATGCCACGAGTGATTTCCAATTTATCTAGAGAATTTGGTAATCAAGAGTAGCATTTGTTGGGACTATTTAACGAATAAAATTAAGCTCTTTACTCTCAAATCGTTATTTAAATATCCATCTCGAGGTAGCATGCTTGCCTTGTCACGCAGTGAGCCCGGGTTCGATTCCCGGTCGGGACAGGCTCCTGGGTGAGGTTTATTTTTCGGGGTTTTTCCTCACCTGTCAGGAAGCTTAGGGTCTAACGGTCCCCGAAAATCATCCGGTCATCATCATCATCATCCCTCACCGGTGTGGAAAGCAACGGGAAGCTACCACACCTGTAATTCCTTAGTAAAGCTGCAAAGCATAGTATGAAAATGTTATGACTGCAGAATTACTATGGATGGATATATAACAGCTGCGGGGAAATAAAGCGAGCCGCTGGACAACCATTATAGTGAGGCGATAATACCACAGGAGAGAGAGAGAGAGAGAGAGAGAGAGAGAGAGAGAGAGAGAGAGGAGAGAGAGGGAGGGAGAGAGAGAGGAGAGAGAGAGAGGAGAGAGGGAGAGGTAGGAGAGATGAGAGGAGGAGAGAGAGAGAGGGGGAGAGGGAGAGGGGAGAGGGGAGAGGAGATAGGAAGAGAGAGGGGAGAGAGGGGAGAGAGGGGAGAGGGGGAAGAGAGAGAGGGGGAGAGAGAGAGGAGTAATTAATTGATGATTACGATTAATGTCGATCAGCGGTTTATTAAACTAAATTGAATTAATAACTAACGATAGGAATCAAATACTCTGAAATGACATCGCCTTCACGTGACAATGTAATCAAGTCGATAAATGAGAGTAAATTTGATGACAATGTGACGTCATCAAGTTTACAATGTCACCGGCTGTTAATTAGCAAAATGCATCTGAATAAAAACAGCAGTTATGTAACTATTGATATGTTAATATCGTATGTCCTATCATCGATCTACACACTTGTTTCAATTTATAACGTATTTAGACCAATAATTGCCGGACTTGTTCGTTCATGGCGCCCTGTAAATATTAGAATTTTCCACTGCGCGAAAGCCAGAATACAAAACTATTCTTTTGCGCAATAGTGCGTATTGTCGTACTTACAGCAATGGCGAACATGATTGAAAGTTCAACTTCCTACATCTCGGGGTTGCCAACCTAAATAACTATACTGTAATCTAAATAACTACACTGTAATATTACATATTACGGACCAGTGCGGAGGGGAGCAACTGTGCTGGTAACCGGCTAAACCTACGGGCTCGTGGACAAATTGTGGGGTCACCAGGAGATGAGCACCTGGATGTACTAAAGTCTCACACTGCGGGGCTTGAGGATTCAAGCCCTATCCGGTCTCACAACGGCTGCAGGATGCGTCCCTGGAGGTAGAACAGGGGAACGGTCGGTGGATCTGCGACAGCAGTCCTCCCGGCTAAGCTCGAGGAGCCCGTGGACCAACTGTGGGGTCGTCAGGAATGAGCGACCTGACGTACTATGTAGCTCAGCAATTTCCCTGAAGTTGCAACTCCAACACCTTCTCCCTGAGGTGTCGGTTTAAGGCCGAGAACTTGAACGTGGTCGCAAGATAGATAGCGAGGACAAGATTCTGGGACTTGGGAGTATGGTCTTTGACCGAGGTATCCCAAGGGGTGGAGGCATGGGCCCCAGATTACATATTACAAACCACGTGGTGGGAAGTAAAACCACTGCCCTCTATGTAGGCCTATACAACACAAAATGTAGGGGCCTATATACAAAAAATATCCAAAAGCTAGTGTTAATAAACATTATACGAAACAAATCACTGCATTTTAAATGAACTGAACTTTATTTGAAACAATATAAAACAATAAATACGTACATGCCGTCATTTTATTACTAATTGGTATCACGGCCTGCTGTAGTCTCAACTAATAAACATTGCCCACATTGTTAACCTTAGTCAGTTGTTTATAATGAACGCAAATATTTCCAACAAAGATGTTATTTTACTATTATTTATTATTTTGAAAACACCATCGCGCAAAATTAATGTACAACGCAAATAAACAAAATTAATTTACACAGAATTGAATATCTCAAAAAATTCTATAAAAAATGTCCACGACAGCATATGTTTATTTTTTTACGGATAACTCACAATAACCATTTTTGTCTTTCATTGATGCCAAGAAGATGGCAATAAATATATTCCTGGGAAAGCATAGCAGCACACAGCGGGTATTCTTTTACGGATAACTCAAAATAACGATTTAGACAATAAAGCTAATTTATGCCAAGTACATCGGACTACGTACTCGTATATTTCCGGCCAATGCCGGTTAAATAGCACGGAGTATCTAAAAATAATTATGATATAAATTTATTTATTTTTTTCCTTTCGCTTACTCAATTAAAGGTCATCATCATCACTCCAGGGATTAGGCAATTGCCCGTTCCGACTTCATATTGCATCAGCCCAACGTCTTCTAGGTCTTCCAACAACACGCCTTCCTCTCGCTTGATAATTTCTGGCTAACAATGGATATCTCTCCTTACTCATTCCATCCATGTGATCAATCCATTTCTGTCTGTAATTCGTGACTTTATCCAATAAAGGCTGTACTTTCAATTCTTCTCTTATATCCTCATTTCTTATTCTATCAAGTCTTGTACATCCTTTTACTTGTCTTAGGAACCGCATCTCTGACGTCTGTATTCTATCCTTCTGTCTTTTCACTGGAGCCCAAGTTTCACATCCATACAATATTGTGGGAACCGCCATAACATTATACATTTTTATCTTGGTTTCTTTTCTAATTTTATTTTTGAATGTTCTCTGTATTGTTCCACACACCGTCTGAAATGTATTTATTTTGGAGTCAATATCTCTTTCCACATTGTAGCCAACATCACAGCCCAAATATTTGAAACTAGACACCTGTTCTATACTTTGATTTTCTAAAATAATTTTGGTTCAATTAAAGGTAAAAACACACTATGATTTATTTCGGTAGCAGCGTGCGCCGGGTATTAGCTAGTCTAATATATAAAAATGAATGTTTGTTTGTTTGTTCGTATTTTATGCGCTGACATATCGTTCATCCGACTGTGATGGGCTTTTTGCAAAATATTCAGAAGATTCTCGGGATAAACATAGGCTATAAGAGAGTTCCAATACTCAACCCCTTTCCCCCCCTGAAAACCACCCTTTGTAGTGAAAAACGTGTGTTCGGAACGTTTTGGACCCTTAAATGGCTTACGCTGCCTAAATACATCAAATTAATGTAGGCCTACACAGAATTGAATATCTCAAAAAAAATCTATAAAAAAAAATCCGCGACAGAATATGTATATATTTTACGGATACGTCGCAATAACCATTTCTATCTTTCAGCTCATTGATGCCAAGAAGATCGGGATGACTAGATTCCCGAGCAAGCGTAGCAGCGCACGGCGGGCATTATTTTACGGATAACGCTCATTTTTTGACAGTACCTACCTCGGTTTATTTTAATAGGATATACTGGGTTTAGTTGTGAAACATCGAAAATTGTGACCGCTAGAGCGAATTTTAAATTTTCACTTCAGTGAACTCCAACACCTAATGGTTTTAGAGGGTCCAACTGTGAATCTAAATCATCCACGGAACAACTCAAACACACAAAAAAATTCATCAGAATCGGTCCAGTCGCTTAGGCATTTTTTAATTTCGGAAATCAAGTAAACCTGCACTTCTAATTGTCGCATTTCGCTCATTTTAGGAAAATATCTACATCGGTTTATTTTAGTACTATATACTAAATTTGTCCACCGCTATGGTCTCGAGGTAGCGTACTGCCTTGTCTCGCAGCGGGCCCAGGTTCGATCCCCGGTCGGGGCAGTTTTTGTGAGTGAGATTTTTATTGAGGTTTTTCCTCACCTGTAAGACAAATGTCAGGAAAACTTTAAGGCAGAAACGGTCCCCAAAATTATATGGCCATCATCTCCATCCTTATCATTATCATTCTCCTTCACCGGTGTGGAAAGCAACGGGAAGCTACCACACCTACAATTCCCTAGTAAAGCTGCAAGCATAGCATGAAAATGCTATGATTGCAGTGAATGACCTGCCTTCGGGCAGAATTACTATGGATGGATGGATACTGAATTTTGTTGCGAAACAATGAAAAATGTAACCGTTAGAGCTATTTTTAAATTTTCACTTCAGGTAAACTACTACACCTAATGGTTTTACAAGGTCGAATTGTCAATCTAAACCATCGAGTGACCCAATCAGAAACACACAAAAAATGTCATCAAAATCGGTCCAGTCGTTTAGGATCTGTTCAGTGACAAACCACGTACAGAATAATTATGTAATATAATAAACAGATATTGGTAAAACTAAAGTCTCTAAGAAGAAATCGTAAAAACCATTTAAAGCAACCCACCCTTTTGATGGTAAAATTATTTTTTTTGTACATATCTAGTTTTATTCTAGATGTGTTGGAGATGAATTTTTTTGTTGACCACTTTAATTTTATCCCAAGCGTGTTGGATATTAAAATTTTTCATTTTTAAGTTCGGTTTTCTAATAAAGCGTGTTGTTTTAGTTTTTTAAACTATTATTTATTTTGTATTTTTCAGTTTGGTTTTCTAATAAAGCGTGTTGTTTTAGTTTTTTAACTATTATTTATTTGTTTAAGTTTTAGTTTAATTGATTGTCATAAACCGGAATCCCATGAAAATTTAATTGCTTAATACTCTTCTAAAAAATCCTCCGGGCCGGATTTGAACCAGCGACCTATGGATTACTGAAATTATATGCCACTACAGTCCACCGCTCTACCAACTTAGCTCTTACAACGATTGACTAAAAAGTCGATAAATCCGCAACCTAATATATCAGTTTTCATTTGTTTATATTCTGATGATTCTGGCCAGGATTTTAGAAAAACATTTATGAAATTATTCTATTGTCATGGGTCCTTTACAAGTATACAAAGTTTCAAGTCGATCCAATGTTTTTAAGTGCGTGAAAATCGTGTTCGAAGATTCTGTTACATAGATACAGATCCGTTACATAGATACAGGTCAAGCTAATATAAAGCGTGTAAAGATACGGTAATATAAGTGCTTTTGAGTGTTGCAAGTATTCATCAAACCAAGATAAGACTTCACTTTATATTTGCACTTATGAAGGTTATTATTATAATAATTTGTATCGCCATTTTTATGTTAAATCTACTAATTATAATGGTTGGGGAAAATGGGAATATATGGAACTTATTTAATTAAAATTAATTGTAATGAAGGTTATTAAAATACGGCAGTCCCAATAGATTTTCATGTTATATTTCCAACGCCTCTTTAATTGTAACACTATTAATAATTATTAAAATTTACATTAGGTTACAACGCCATTTCCAACACGCAATCTTTTATGTCGGTGTCTTTTTTTTTTTCCAGAATTGAGAATCATCAATCTCAATTCTACCATTTTCGCACTGACCAGTCAACCCATATTCTCCTCATTCTAAAGGTTTATCTAGCGAATGTCTGAAATGGAATTAGATTAGATTAGAT
This sequence comes from Diploptera punctata, assembly GCA_030220185.1. Lineage (NCBI taxonomy): Eukaryota > Metazoa > Arthropoda > Insecta > Blattodea > Blaberidae > Diploptera > Diploptera punctata. The sequence goes on from JASPKZ010007572.1 coordinate 646,750, forward strand.
TAGATTTATTTAGCCTGGTGGAGTTAAGGCCATGTGGCCTTCTCTTCCACTCACCAGGACAAACATATATTACATCAGAATATAACAATCTTAATTAACTCTAATATTAAACACTAAGTAAAAATTTCATCAAAAGATAATATCTAATATACGTATTACGATCTATAATACAACCAGTTAATATTAGTTAAAATTAAGACTAAAACTAATAATAAAATGTATACAAGCAAGGCATATTAAATTGTCCCTGTCTAGTGTATATAAAAAACAGGAAAATAATGAGATATAGAAAACTAATTTTACGATTATACAATATTTAAAAACAAAACAAATAAAAATATTTGTTATTCTTAATATTATTTTCATAAATAAATAATTAAGTATATTAATATTGCTAAAAGAATACTATCAGTGAGGTGTATAAGTTAGTTTGTTATTAAATAATTCTTTAGTTTATTTTTGAAGGATGTTATAGTATATAGCTGATGGGATCGAGTGTCAAGATTATGTGTGTCGGATAGTCTGATGAAGCGGCGTGATAAATAATTAGGCGATGATGTGTGAAGTATTTTATAGAGAAGGGATAGGGAATGGACAGTTCTACGATCTCTTAGACGAAGCCACGATAATTGTTCCAGGGACGGTGTAACATGGTCAAATTTGCGAATACCACAAATAAAACGTGCGCAAGAATTATGAACACGTTGAAGTCTTTGAGTGGAAATAATATTTAAGTCTGTAAAAAGAGTGTCACAATAATCAAAATGGGGCATTGCAAGTGTTTCTACTAACATTAGACTATTATTGAAAGTAAATGCGCACAAATGTGCAAATTGTTAGTAAATTTAGTCTAAGCAAAACTTGTTAAACGATAATTGTGTTTCCGCACACTTTTCGACGTGATATCGTTCACGTGGATTGTTGCACAGTTCGCATATGCATTCTTGGTTTGGCTCGTGGAATCTCTTTGTGCTGCAAACCTTGTGGTGAAAGCCATGGATTGCATACCGTGTTAGGATGTGCCTCATCTCGTAGTTTGGTCGTGTCCACTCTCTCGTACACATCGCCACTGTTGTGTAGAATTCGCTGCAGATATCATTCCTCTTCTCCTGTAGTCCTTGCATTGTCTCATATGCGCAGGTGTTCGGTAGGAATAGCTGCCGTCTAATGTCTTCAATGAAGAAGGTTTCTTTCATTAAGACGTACGTCATTCTTGAAGGTGCTGTTTTTCCAACTCCCAGAACTCTTTTCATGAAGCGTGCTTTTACTGTTTCTATTTGTGTCAAGTTAGACTATTTGTACAGTTTAAATAAAACTACTTTAATAATTCTTCTTCTTCTTCTTCTTCTTCTTCACTTCCAGGTTTAGGCATTAGTTGCCTGTTCCGTCTTTACTAAAAGATATAAGACTATCTCTTCCGAGGACGTCCGACATCTCTTCTTCCTATCGGAAAATAATGTAAGATTTTATTTGGTAATCTACTTTCCTCCATCCTTTCTCATTCTTTCTACATGTTCTTTCCACGTAATCTTGTGGTTAAATATCATTTCTTTTATTGAGTAAATCTGTAGTTCTTCTTCGATAGTGCTGCGTTTGGTTTATCCAATAGGTACACAGTGTCAGTCAAGTGCAAAAACAAAGTTTGAACAACGATCACTGTTATATATATATTTTTTTTTTTTGCGCGATAATGCGTTTTATCGTACTTACCAGCAATGGCGACCATGGTTGAAAGTTCAGCTTCCTACATTTCGGGGTTGCAACCTAAATAACTATACTGCAATATTACATATTGCAACCCACGTACGGGAAGTATGGAATAAGGACTTTATTAGACTAAAAGTAAGATACATACAATGTTATTTACAAATATGGATCGCACGGGCAGTAAGCCGTACGTGCTGTTGACAGTCCGTTACAATAAGTTGATGTTTGGTAATAATATACTTAAAACAAAAAAGAAAACACAATGATATTACAATTAGATATCAATACAATTACATTATACATTAACTTAGTTATGTAGAATTATTAAGAAGTAATGGCATTGCAATTTGTTAACATATTTATTTATTCATGAATGAGTGTTGTTCTTATTTTCCGCGTTTTGTCCAGAAACCTACCCAAGTTTATCCAATTTTCTGGGCTTAACAATAACTCGTAGCATGCCAATCTTTCACGATTTGAATATTTACAAATAAAAAGACTGCCCTTTATGTATATACAAAAATATATCCGAAAGGTTGTGATAATATACATTATATGAAAGAAATCACTGTGTTTTAAATCAACTGAACTTTGATGATCTTGAAGAAGATTTTCGGAATCTCCTACAAGATCATCATAGCAACTCCAGCCGTGAAAGCCTAAGTCAGAACTGAACTTTATTTGAAATAATATTGAAAGTTGACTGAACAAAATTCCCCTGAAAACGTTTAGACTTTTTTAGCTTTATGTCCAATATTCTTCTTTTTGAGGAAGCTAACTAGTGTAACAAAATCTGCAATATTGACACCTTCTTTTAAATTTATCATCGTCATCAGCATTGAATATTCTGACCACAAACTCGCTGGAGACTTTAATGTTTCACTCCTAAGCACGATATAAGCAACCATAATTTTTTCACTTACACTTCATACTTACAGTCATTTTATGCGAGATTGATAACAAGGCCTGTTGTAATCTCAACAATTATTTTCGGCATTTAGCATAACGTTGATCGAACTGCTAATGTCAGTCAATTGTTTATAATGAACGCAAATAGTTCCAACAAAGATGCTATTATTTTACTCTTATTTATTATTTTGAAAACACCATCGCGCAAAAAATAATGTACAATGCACATTTGTGGTGAAGTGTTTTACAGAATCTCTTAAATAATACCTTGCTATCGCTCTGTTTTTAAACACTTCCTAACCTCGTAATGTAATATACTATTTTTCACAACTATAAAAAATTGAAATATCATTCCATGATTATAAAACGATTATTTAAGTTGATACTTTGTTTTGCAACTGACTGATTTTCACTATTTTAAATATTTATAATTGTCATGGAAACATTTTCAGAAGCAGAAGGGGGTTTCAGTAGCTGACTTGAGATTGTAATTTTTTTTATATATAACTTCATTGCTAATTTACAATCTGTCTTTAAAAGGCAATAAGTAAATTTGTTAAAAGACATAACTTGTTAGGAGAATACTGCCATTGACAGCACTCCATTAGACAACTTTTATGTGGAAATGAAAGGAAGTTCTAATATTTTATTTATTTTTAGTCTTCTTATTGCTTCACTGTTGTCTAGAAGATTGATTGCAAGATGGTTTGGATGAACTTCTAGACGCCTTAGATATCGAGTGCTCTTCTTTTCTATTTCTTCTTTTACATTAGCTATTTTTTAAATCATGATGAATGGTGGCGTTGTTTACATACCATGGAGCAGCAACAATAAAACGAAGGGTCTTAGACTGAAATCTCTGTAGAATTTCAATATTGGAATTGCTGGCAGTTCCCCATAATTGGATACCATAAGTCCAAATAGGTTTGAGTATAGTTTTATATATTAGAACTTTATTTTCTAGACTCAGTTTTGATTTGTGACCTATGAGCCAATTAAGTTTTGATGTTTTTAGTTTTAATTCTGTACGTTTTTGTTGAATATGTTTCTTCCATGTTAAACGACGATCAAGATGCATTCCCAAATACTTGACGGAATCATCTGTTGGAAGAGTTTTATTATTTAATGTTACAGTAGGACAGTTACCAGTTCTGGTTCCAAATGTAATATGAATAGATTTATTTTCACTAGTTCGTATACGCCATGTAGTTAACCATTCTTCTGTCTTATTAACTTGTTGCTGGAGGTGTTCAGATGCTTGCCTAGCATCTTCATGTGAATAGAGCACGGCAACATCAGCAAATGTAGCTACAAGTACTCCATTTATTTGTGGAAAATCAGCTGTATATAGAGTATATAACACAGGCCCCAATACAGAGCCTTGTGGAACTCCAGAAAATATACTGTAAAAACCAGATAATTCATCTTCATATTTGACTTGAAAAATTCTATTACTAAGGTAAGAACAAAGTAACAAGTAATATGGCTGTGGGAGATATAACTTCAGTTTATACTGTAGTTCTACGTGCCACACTTTATCAAATTGTAAATGGAAAAATAAAGTTAAAAATAACGAAGTTTAGACTCCTTCCTGCGAACAAAATTAAACTTTTGAGACATCTCCAGCAACAGTCTTATTCCTTACAATAAATGTGTAGTATTTTGTTCTCTTAGTTAAATTATCACCACTTCAGTCCCTGCTTGTAAACCGTCAGCAACTGTATTAGATTCCGTGTAATCTAAGCTATATTTTATCTTTGAAAAAGTTTCAAGTGTCAAGGTAAATCTGTTTAAAGACACAAAGAAAAATCTGGTGTAAAACACATATAAATCTTTCCTTAGTAAATCTTTGTTAAATGGAATAAAGGACTCTTAATCACAATAGAAATGCAGAAAAAAATAAGCAAATTTGTCAGTTTTACCAGAACGGTTAATGCGCAATAATAATAATAATGATAATAATAATAATAATAATAATAATAATAATAATAATAAGATATCGAAAATATAGTGAAAAAAGAATGCAAAATTATAAGAAAAGTTTTAGGTCCACAAGTCATAGGTGAAGCATTTAGACTCAGAAGTAAAAAGGAAATAAAAATATATACAGACATTCATAGTGATATTAGAAAACGAAGGTTAAAATGGTATGGCCATATTAAACGAATGAACTCAAATAGGCTTACAAAACAGATAACGGAATTCTACGAAAACAGAAGTAAATCCAGTGGATACTATGAAGTGGACTGATGAAGTCAAAAAGGACTTAAAATTGGCAGGAATTACTAAAGAAGATATCCCAAACAGAGATATATTTAGAATTAAGGTGAATAAGTGGCAAGTTGACCAAGAGGACTAACCGAAGAAAAAAATTGGAACAACTTGGACAGATGATAGAAAACAAGCTCATAGCAATAGAATGAAAGAAATTTGGGCTCAAAGGAAACGCCTCTAAGTACTTTGCGTAGTCCTACATGGGCTCATCCGCAATAAAAAAAAAAAAATAAATAAATAATACATATTTAACTTAGTTAAATAATGTAATTAAAACTATATAAATTTACTTAATTTTAAAATTAAGTATATATTTAAAATTGCGAGTGTATTTAAAAGCACGATTGTCATAAATATTGACTATTTAAGTCATGCCCCAAATAGGAGCCAATGACCAACCACATTTCAATGATTTTTTTATTTACAACCAATCACAGTCGTTTTTCCCCTCGATTTTATCAGTTTAATTGTATCACTGTAAAATCAAGCTCCTCATTTTTAACATAATGAATAGGACAAAGCATTATTTTGCAGTGACTGCTTATGGCTACCATATTGTATATCCATCCATAGTAATTCTGCCCGAAGGCAGGTCCTTCACTGCAATCATAGCATTTTCATGCTATGCTTGCAGCTTTACTAGGGAATTGTGTAGGTGTGGTAGCTTTCCACTCCGGTGAAGGATGATGATGATAATGATAATGGTAAGGATGATAATGATAAGGATGATGGCCATATGATTTCGGGGACCGTTTGGGCCTTAAAGTTTTCCTGACATTTGTCTTACAGGTGAGAAAAACCCCGATAAAAACCTCACCTAGAAAAACTGCCCCGACCGGGGATCGAACCCGGGCCCGCTGCGTGACAAGGCAGCACGCTACCTCGAGACCACAGCGGTGGACATGTTATATATGTAAAAGTAAAGTGATCCCACAACAGACCCGGAGGCCCTTGGGGTAGTAGGAGGTTAAGGCTCCCACTTTTTCTAGACAATCGGCACTTTTTATGTCAGCCGGGTTGTCAGCCCTGCGTGACGGCCGCCTTTACCCCAGAACAAGCGTCTGGTACTCATTTCCGTTAGAGGCTGAGTCGACCCCAGGGCCATAGTGCCGCCAGAGGGTTTGGGTCAGTTTAAAAATCCTGACCCCAACGGGACTTGAACCCTCGACCCTCCGGCTTGTAGCTCAGTGCCTTAACCACTACGCTACGGCGTGCCCCTCATGTTATATATGTAGTGTACGAATGTAACCTTATCGTGGTTGCAGGAGATAATATGAAAACATTTGAAGCAATTGATTATACCACAACAAAAAAACTGTATGTACTTTCTTAAACGTATTTTTTCCCAGCTCATAACGTTTCAGAAAAATGCAATTGACATATTTACTTCATAGGACATCAGAAATTAATGAATATACAGTTTGATGTGCTTCTTCTTCCCCCCCCCCACTAGGGTGCATTCTTACAATTTTGCGATCCTTTGGCAATAAATAATAATATGATCTGGTTGCAGTGATAAACAAGTGAAACATAACGTTTCTCATTTGTTTTCAAACATCGCCATTTAAATATACAAATACTTTAAAATAACTATATTTAAATAGTGATTTGAGAGTAAACAGCTTAATTTTATTCGTTAAATAGTCCTAACAAATGCCACTGTTGATTTTCAAATTCTCTAGATAAATTGGAAATCACTCGTGGTATTACTTATGACTATTTAACTCATGCCACAAATGCTAGTCAATGACCAATCAGTTTCAATTAATGTCGTTTTACAACCAATGACAGTCGTGTTTCACCTCGCTCTTTATCGATTTCTCTTTATCAGCTCCTGCTTTTGTGATACAGAAAGCTCCTCCCTTTTAATGTTCTGAACAGGTCAAAGCATTATTTTTCTCCAGCAAATACATTGAATATAGCAAATAATGAAAAGATTCCTTGATTTTACTGAGTTGTTTACTAAAAAAATAAATGAATAACCCGTAATGTTGATTATGATATATAGTTTGATGTGTTTCATTATTTCTCCACTTGGGTGCACTCTTACAATATTGCGATCTTATTTGGCAATAAATAATATGATCAAGCAGCAGTGAATGAACATAACCTCACATTTCTTATTTATTTTCAAGCATCGCCGTTTACATTAAATGTATAAATGTTTTAAAATAACTATAGTTAAACAATGATTTGTGAGTAAACAGCTTAATTTTATACGTTAGTAGTCCTAACAAATGCCACTCTTGATTTCCAAATTCTCTACATAAATTGGCTCCTCACTTCGTGAGTCGTGAATTTATCGATAATTTGGAAATCAGTCGTGGCATTACTTATGATAAAATTTTAATTATGGTGTTAAACACGTAACACATGGCGATCGGCTTGCCACAAACATAATGAGTTAATGTATGTAAACATGTCATATCTGATAAAGAAGCAATTAGTTATTTAAACATTTAATTAACATATAGGAAGTGATGATACGACCTTCGCTCTTAGTAATCAAGTTGAATGAAGGAAATACACTTTATCTGATTAAAGTTTCAAAGCGTAACGATGGCATAACTATATTGCTACTGCGGATGCATTTACAGAGAATCTGGAGATAATTTATATTCTTCATGTTAACTTACGCTCATGACCCTTGGGCCCTTACATTTCTCTTCCAACCCTACCAACCTAAAATATTTAATAATCAATTGAGTTGGTGTTTACTTGATGAAAATCCATATATATTAATTAAATAAAAATAAAACGTAGTTTTCTTTGATTTTCATATTTATTATATAATTCAGTGACAGCTGTTTCGGTACACCGTACCTTCTTCAGACATGTTAAATTATGAATTGTGTTCCAACTGATCTAAGCAACAATACAACAATATTTATTTAATTTTTTTTAATTTAACAAAGGGGATTCATTCAAATCAAGTTGAGAATTTAACAGTTTTTTTCCACTTTTAAATGTATTAATTTCTACAGCCTCCAAAAGATCTAACTTCTTACCCTTATCACAAATATGTAAAATTTCAAAATTTGGATCGAAACAATGATTAAATTGGAATAGGTGGTTAGCATATCTTGAATTTTCTAAATTTCACATGAGAGCATATAACAGAAATTTGGAAAATTCAAAATATGCTAACCACCTATTCCAATTTAATCATTGTTTCGATCCAGATTTTGAAATTTTACATGTTTGTGATAAGGGTAAGAAGTTGGATCTTTTGGAGGCTGTAGAAATTAATACATTTAAAAGTAGTAAAAAACTGTTAAATTCTCAACTTGATTTGAATGAATCCCCTTTGTTAAATTAAAAAATTTAAATAAATATTGTTGTATTGTTGCTTAGATCAGTTGGAACACAATTCATAATTTGTTAACATGTCTGAAGAAGGTACAGTGTACCGAAACAGTTGTCACTGAATTATATAATAAATATGAAAATCAAATAAAACTACGTTTTATTTTTATTTAATTAATAAAATATTTAAGATTCAACAAAAAATGTCAGGAAACTTTAAGGCCTCCAAACGGTCCTCGACCATCATCTTGCCTCATTAGACAAGTTTAGATCAAGACCTCTCCTGGAGCATCATTACCATTGTTATCGCCTCTAATATCATCGCCTTCCACGCGACGCAACTTCAGAATTGGGTTACAAGTACACCAAACCAGAAGAGAATACCAGAAATGTAATGACAACCTGCTGGCATTTATTTAAAAAAATGATATGCTCCATCCATAGTAATTCTGCCCGAAGGTAGGTCCTTCACTGCAATCATAGCATTTTCATGCTATGCTTGTAGCTTTACTAGGGAATTGTAGGTGTGGTAGCTTCCCGTTGCTTTCCACACCAGTGAAGGATGATGATGATGGCCACATGATTTCGGAGACCGTTTGGGCCTTAAAGCTTTCCTGACATTTATGTTACAAGTAAGGAAAAACCCCGATAAAAACCTCGCCCAGAAAAACTGCCCCGACCGGGGATCGAACCCGGGCCCGCTCCGTGACAAGGCAGTATGCTACCTCGAGACCACAGCAGTGGACTATTCTATGCTAAATAATGAATTTTATTCTATGTCATAGCAGTTATATTTTAATTTATTTTTCTATTTTGTACAATGTATTTTAATATTTTTATTATATATACCTTATATTTTAGACTATAAGTAATTATTATTTTATATAAATTTGTAACTTAGTTATAATACTAATTTATTGCAAATTTATCTAACCAAACTATGCCATTTAAAAAGAAGGCATTTTTACTATTATTATTATTATTATTATTATTATTATTATTATTATTATTATTATATTTAATTTAACATGAAAGGAAAACATGAAGACAGTAATACAAGCTAGAGTGCTAAGTATCGAAGATGCCCAAGATCGTAGGCTTTGGAGGTTTGGTACGGGAAGACGGCAGCATCTGTAAAAACCCGAAGATAGATAGAAAGATAGATTATTATTATTATTATTATTATTATTATTATTATTATTATTATTATTACATTTCGAAAAACATTAAAATATTTTTTTTCTTTTTCTTGATCATTTTACCCATCCTCCTTTTGAGGCTGCGCTAGACAGATGCAAAGTGACAGCCCCATCCCCTGGATGTGTGGAAGCAAGGGCCACCGCTGAAGGCAGCTCAGGACATCACAAGAAAAAGGGTACATCTTCTAGCCCAAGATGGAGCCTTGAAAACCTCTACACCGTCGGGAAAAGAACCTGTACTTCCGGGTCGGACATAACTGAATGTAAAACTAAAAAATCTGGTTCCATGATTGACAAAACTGAAATACATCTCAACTGTAAATTTTTATCATATTATCAACTTTGATCCAAGGATTCAAAACAAATTCATACTTGTATTTTTAAAAAAGTGAATTTTTTAAATGCTCTTCAATAAAAAAAAACTGTGATTGTTAAAGAATTTTGTATAGATACAGGTTCGAAGAAATTTACCGAAAGAGTTAGCTCAGGCGGTAGCGTTTGAGAACTCGTATACAGAATGCCCCGAGTTAAAATGCAGGGGCCGACCAATCTGAAGTTTTCTTTCGTGATTTTCCTCAGGTATGAAGGCAAATGCTAGATTCAAATTCCACTACCAACCACATTTCATTTCATCCTTGGCCATGTACTACTTTTTAATTTAGTGTTAATATTTGAATAATTTTTACAAGACACGTGAATATAAACAACAATAAACACAGCTTTCACATAAATACACACAATAACTAACATAATCCTGTATTTAGTCTTTAGTGTAATTGCTGGTATCTTAATTTCATCAGTCATAAGAGAAAAAACGAATATTGATTATTCAATAGGAGATTATATACGGTATAAACAATTAAATTGGTATGGGCACGTACGACGAATGCAAGAAGAAAGATTACCCAGGAAAACATTGGAATGCTGTCCACCTGGAAGAAAGAGGAGAGGAAGACCTCGAAACTCGTGGATGCAGGAAATAAGAACTGGAATGAGAGCAAGAGGACTGGAGGACATGGATTGGATGGAGAGAGACTAGTGGAGAAGAAAAATAAAACTTTAGGCACAGAAAGATGTGTAAACATTAAAATTCTGTATATAAATAAATATATTACTTGCATCTATTACATAAAGAGTCGTAATAAAGTGATTGCAATAAAGATTAAAATAAAATAGACAATAATGTATTGTTAAAACTGTAATTAGAATAATAAATCCGAAGGTGAGATAAGAAGAATACTTCTGAGATAATAAAAATAACACTGAGCAACAAAAAAATAAACTTTTTTTCTGTCTCAGAAAAAAAATATGTGATTCTGATAGTATTTTTCTCCTGAATTCAAATATGGTATCGGTTTTTCTCCATCACGCAAGGTTTCCGAGAGACAGAAATTTATAATTTCAAACACTTTAATATTTTATACATTCGTAACTATACAATATACGAACATTCGGATTAACCTAGAATGTAAGAAATGACGATTTTCTGCTATATTTCGCCTGTGGAGCATCCCTCTTGATGGTCCAACAATAATCGGCCAGCATATTATGATTCCATTTACCTTGATATCCCATTTCCATATCTGAAATCTCCTGAGTTAGTTCATTTGGTTTTATTTTCCAATGGACAAATGGACGAAAAAACGTTTATTAAAAAATAATTATTTAAATCCATTAATTGAAATTGAAATAAAAAACTGTGGGCGATGGAGAAATTCCGAATTTGAAAGCACGATAAAAAACGGCATTAAGTACAACTATTGGTACTCATGTGACAAAAATCATGTTGACCAGTGTTATTATTCCTCAACGTAACCTATGTAAACTAAACCAAACATAGATCCAAAAATCCTATATGCGATATGATCTAAGACACGTTTAAAAAGTAAACTGAAGTAAAAAATAATTCGATGTTTTTATTGTTAATTTCATACATCTCAATGATGGATAAATTATATTTGAAGAGAAAAATTGCACCCTCAGACTGGGGTTTGAACCCATTTTGCAAGTCCCGCAGTTCTGCGTCAAGCCTTGACCACTCAGCTACGGCGCTTTATATCGATCTAATGTTTTCCAATCATTAAATGTATGATTCACCTCCCTTAAATCAAGCTTAATGTTATTCTCCCACCTCGTTTTTGGCCTACCTATTGGGTAATTTCCATCTGGCCTTCCTACAAAATCTTTCATTCCCCACTTTTGTCATGAAATGAAAAAGTTGCATTTTTACGCCCACCTCTGTGACTAACACATGGATGTGAGGCAGCAGCCGGCTGGTAGAACAAGAGCCTTATAGGTATGTCGTCCCATTCAGCTATACACACAGTGTTCTGTCCAAGAGCTAGTCTTTCACTGCAAACTCAACATTCTCTGATCATGCCATGTTTACAGCTTTGCTAGAGATATATAGGTGCGGTAGCTTCCCGTATCTTTTCACACCCCAATCTCTCTATCGCATCTTAAAAACTTAAAAAAAATATTAACAAGGTCCCAGGGAGCCCCGACTTGGAGATTCGAAAATCGGGTTTGGCCAAGTTAGACCCTTTGCACTTCACTGAAATTCACCCAGAGGATAAATATTAGTTCCATCAGGGTTTTAGACCAGATCAGAGATCCAGAAAAAAAATATATATAACCTAATATTAGGAGACGCTGATGCCCTAGTGGTTACCATGCACGCGTCTAGTTCCGAGGTTCCTGGTTCAAAACCGGTCGCGGTCTATTTGGTTTTTAAGGGCGTAAATATATTCAGCATGATTTTCTTGGAAGGGAATGAAAGTCATAGATCGTGTATCGTTGGCTTACGATAAGCAAAAAGAACCTCATGTTTGAATGAAGGGACCATTGAGAATATTTTGTGAGTATTTTACACCAAGATTTGAATTACGATGCTAATGACCTGATAAAGAATAGCTGTAAATAAAAATTCTAACCACTTACAGCCATAATTTATATAGAATAGCAAAACGTTGCGCAGATTGTAGTGTGAGCTAAAGCGAATAGATGAACGATGTGTTCTCTTTAATATCTAGGAGTCACTGTCCCGGAAGACAAGTTCGTGCATTGTATCAATATTGTCATCCTCTGACGTCACTGTCTATAAAATTTTATGAATCTCACATACACATTGGGCGAGGGTTTGATTAGCAAAATATTGTCATTTATACTAGAAATGGCTACTAGAAACATATTAATCTAACAAACTACAGTATAATAACCTATTATCTTGATAAAAAGTATAAGTTTAAATTACAAGTTATTAACGTGGATTTCAATAAAACTCTAAAATGTGTTTCCATTGGTAACTTAAATTCAAAACAACAAAAAATTGAGAAACATAAATATTATAGGCTACGGTAATTGATAAATATCGTAAGAATAAAGAATATACCTAGGAACAATAATCACAAATAGGAATGAGATGCACAAAGAAATTACATAGGCTCAATTCTGGAAATGCGTGCTATTATGCATTGCAGAGACTCTTGATGTCCCAACTCCTTTCAAAAAAACGTTAAACTGAAAATATATAAAACTATTATTCTACCAGTTATATTATATGGGTGCGAAACATGGACTCTTACTTTAAGGGAGGAAAGGAGATTACGAGTATTTGAGAATAAAGTACTTAGGAAAATTTTTGGACCAAAGAGAAATGAACAGACAGGTGAATGGAAAGACTACATAACAATGAACTACATGGTCTTTATAGGAAGCCAGATATAATAAGAACAGTTACGTCTCGTAGACTACGATGGGCAGGACATGTTGCGCGTATGGGGAATGAAAGACGTACATTGAAGCTTCTTGTAGGAAAGCCAGAGGGGAAACGCCCAGTTGGTAGACCAAGAATGAGGTGGGAGAATAACATTAACTATGATTTGAGAGAAGTAGATCATACAGGGAATGAGGAAAGCATTATCTCAGGATAGGGATGTATGGAGAGCTTATGTCAGCGCGGCCATGAACTTACGGGTTCGATAGTGCCAGTGAGTAAGTAGGTAAGTAGGCATAAGTAAGAATAAAGAATAATGTAAATTAATTTAACAAATGCAAATAAAATATTATATACGAAAGTGTATACTAACAATTGTCCAACGCTGTGGTCGCGAGGTAGCGTGCTGCCTTCTCACGCAGCGGGCCAGGTTCGATCCCCGCTCGGGACAAGTTTCCTGGGTGAGGTTCTTTTTCGTTTTTTTTTTCTCACCTGTAAGACAAATGTCAGGATAATTTAAGGCCTAAACGGTCCCCGAATATCATTTGGCCATCATTATCATCAATATATCCACCGCTGTGGTCTCGAAGTAGCGTGGTGCCTTGTCACGCAGGGGATCCGGGTTCGATTCCCGGTCGGGACAGGCTCCTGGGTGAGATTTTTTTCGGGGTTTTTCCTCACCTGTATGACAAATATCAGGAAGCTTAGGGCCCAACGGTCCCAGAAAATCATCCGGCCATCATCATCATCCTTCACCGGTGTAGAAAGCAACGGGAAGCTACCACACTATAATTCCCTAGTAAAGCTGCAAAACATAGCATGGAAATGGTATGATTGCAGTAAAAGACCTGCCCTCGGCCAGGATTACTATGGATGGATCATCAATATCTCACCTCATTAGATTAAGTTTAGGTTTAAGGCCTCTCCTGGCGAATTATTACCCACAGTCATCACCCATAATATCATTGCAGCAGCGTAACCCCGCCTTCCAGGCGCCCCAACCTCAGAAGTAGGTTACAAAACGCCAATATCAGGAGAGAATACGTGAACTGTCGAATGACAAACAGGTGGCATAAACAAAAAATAAATAAATAAAAATGCTAGGCCATAGCGTTGTTGGATAAGCCAACACGTTACACGCCGGTAGATCACGGGACCAAGTCCCGATGGGGTGAGGACTTTTATACTGGCCTAACCCTCCTGGCGGCATCATGGTCCTGAGGTCGACTCAGTCTATAACTGAAATGAGTACCAGACGTATGTTCTGATGGTAAAGACGTCCGACGCAGGGCTGACAACCCGGCTCACATCTCGTGCCGGTTGTCAAAAAGTAGATCCCTTAACCTCTTACCACCCTATCTAATTCCATCGTTATAATAACTTCATTTTTTCCTCCCGTAGGCCTACTTGTTTTAATTTACTGTGCAACGAAACATTATATATATATATGCCTACAAGATTTTTAATTATGCTAATTTCAATGTAAATATTAGATTATCCTTCATTTATCTTTATCAAATAATTTAAAATTAACATTCTTACAGAATTTTTAACATTTTACTTGAAATGGCATACCAGCTATAACGGCTGGGGGACTCGACATGCTAACCACATGTCACCCCTACACTGGCTGTTGATCATCTACCTCTGTGATTGAACATGTGGATGTGAAGGGCCAGCAGCCGGCTGGTAAAAGGGCAACCGCAGAAAAGTGGAAAGACCCTCAATCGGAATTTGAAATTACCTTTTTAATGGAAGCTTCGGAAGTTGATTTTACAATTAAATATTACACATGTAAAAATATTTATGCCTAAAATCTAAAAATACATATTTTTTGGGCGATAGTGCCTTTGTCGTACTTACAGCAATGGCTACCATGATTCAATGTTCAACTTCCTACATTTTGGGGTTGCCAACCTAAATAAATATATTATAATCTTACATATTACAAACGACGTGTGGGAAGTAAAACCACTGCCCTCTATGAATACTACGTACAATGTATATACAAAAATATATTTAAAAGGTAGTGTTAATATACATTATACAAAACAAATCACTGCATTTTCAATTAACTGAACTTTATTTGAAACAATATAAAACAATAAATTCGTATTTGCCGCCATTTTATTACTCGTTGGTGCCACAGCCTGCTGTAGTCTCAACTAATAAACATTGCCGATGCTGTTAACGTTAGTCAATTGTTTATAACGAACGCAAATATTTCGAACAAAGATGTTATTATTTTACTGTTATTTATTATTTTGAAACCACCATCACGCAAAAAATAATGTACAACGCATGTTTGTGAAGTGTTTTACAGAACCTCGCTCTCGCCCGGTTTTAAATATTTTCCTCCCCTCTGTAAAAACCACTTCCCAACCTTGCATCGTAATACAGTACTATTAAATGGTATTTTACTCTGCCAGAATAAATAGAAGATTATTATTATTATTTATTTTTCGCAAATTATTGTGAATTTACTGACCAGCACCATCAACATTTGAAACATTTTTAAATACAAATTTAGTTTGGCGTTTCTTTGGACTTCATGGTGGTAATAAAAGTACAACCAAGGAAGTTGGCTCAAACACTAGCGTTTGAGACTCATATTCGGGAGATCCCGGGTTCAAAATCCGGTGCCGAACAATCTACAGTTTTTTTTCTGGTTTCCCTCAGTCATCAAAGCAAATGCTGAGTTGAAATTTCATTACAATTATTAATTTCTTCTTATTTACCACTTCAAACTCTAATTTAGTAAAAATACACGCGATATATTAGATGTTAAAGCGTATTTAAATAAGAATAAATGTACATGAAACAGAATTTCATAATTACTGTAATAAACAATTAAACTCACCTTCCTTCACAGGTACAGACAATACCAGATCTTTTCCAGTCTTGTAACTTACATAACATCGTATTCTTTAACATATTTAAACACTTTTTAAAATATATGACACGTTAAATTAAACAAACCACTATCTCATATAAACTAACAGAAACTTTAACACTGTTTTAAACAAATTATTGCAAAATTATATCGCGTTCTATTTAGTAATATCGATTTTGAAGTCTATATTTCCAACGATCATGATTTTTATTATTGTGATGCGTTGAACAAGAGAATAAAATTAGCTTCTGCTTACAAAACAAGACAAAACACTATCACTTCACTTCCTTTTGCTACAATAAAGACACATTCATGTGCTCGTGCATTCTTTACACTGCGCATGTTAAAAACAACACACAATCGCACAATACACCATTTTAATTAGAGAAAGTACATCACGTTCCGAGATTTCTGATTAGTAATTACAAAACAGTAGAGATACGAATCACTTTCATTTTAGATCTTATAAAACACGAGAATCTGGCAGAGAATCTGTTCAAACGATGGAGACAGTCAAATTTCAATGCGAAAGATGAACGTGAGGGGGATTGTGAGAAAGAGATACGGAAAGACAGAGACAGAGAATAATGCCACGCGACCTTTATCTCTCTTCCTTTTCTGCAGCTTTCTCTGCCATCATCGTCTGTCTCATTTTCGCGCCGTCGCTTCTCTTTTGTGGTGGATGCATCCCCACTCGGGCGCCGAGACGGCGTCCCATTCATAAAGTATGGGTTTGAATCTCAGTTTTCAGTACCATGGGATTTATATGAGGAAAAAACTATATGCATGAGATGAAATTAGACAGTAAATTTTGATTTTAGAGTTCAAGGATTGTAGAGAAAAGTGCTATTATTGGGAAAACCATGGTCAGCAATCATTCATTATCTTCTATCCTACTGACCATAAATGCAAGAAAAAAATATTTATTTATATATTTATTTATATATTTTGCTCCCAATTAATCTGTCGTTCTTCTCCACATCTCTCTGTAATTCCAATCTCCATCTTCCAATTATTATTTTTTCCTCATGCTGGTCAAAGAAATGAAGATATAAGACCAGAATCCAAGTTATTTTTGACTGTCCTCTTTTTCTTTATCGTGTTCACAAATTTCCCTATGATCCGGATGGTTAAAATACTCATTTTAAAATATTAAGAGTCCACCTCTGTGATCTCGAGGTAGCGTGCTGCCTTATCACGCAGCGGGTCTGGGTTCGATCCCCGGTCGGGACAAGTTTCCTGGATGATGATTTTTTTCGGGGATTTCCCTCACATGTAAGACAAATGTCAGGCAACGTTAAGGCCCAAACGGTCCCCGAACATAATCTGGCCATCATTATCATCATTAACATATTCATTAAGTTTAGAATTAAGGCCTCTGCTGGGGCATCATTACTAACATAATCACCTATCGTATATCATCGGCATTGTAACTCCGCCTTATAGGCGCCCCAACCTTAGAAGTGAGTTCAATAACGCTATGCAAGGACAGAATACCACAATGCCGAAAAGACAACATAGTGGCATTGAACAATATATATATACAGGGTGTAATAGGACATCACCGACAAAATGATAGGGATGATAGGTCATGCAGAGAGGATCAATTTTTGTGAAGGAACATATAGTCGCAAACACTCGTTAATGAGTTATGTGCAGATGAAGGTGTTCACCCGTAAGGGTCGGAATCGAATAAAAAACAATATGTACACGTATCATTTTACTGAAAAATACACGTTTTTACAGTAAGTGTTCAAATAATCGACCCTGTGCCTCATTGCATGTTTGATATCGTCGCAGCAAAGATCGGCCAGCACGGCCGAACATAGCAGGATTCTTTTTGACGTCGTCAAAACATTTATTGTTTGAACACTTTCTGTAAAAACATGCCATTTTGAATAAAATGATACGTGTACAATTGTTTGTATTCAATTCCGACCCTTACGGGTGAACACCTTCGTCTGCGCATAACTCATAAACGACGTGTTTGCGACTATATGTCCCTTCACAAAAAATGATCCTCTCTGTTTGGCCTATCATCCCTATCATTTTGTCGATGAGGTCCTGTTGCACCCTGTATATATATATATATATATATATATATATATAACTCACTGGCATTATCGAACCCATAGGTTCATGGCCGTGCGGACATAAGCTCTCCATATATCCCTATCCTGAGCCAATGTTTTCCAATCATCCCCTGTACAATTTATTTCCCTCAAATCATAGTTAATGATTTTCACCCATATCATTCTTGATCTACCAACTGGGCATTTTCCCTCTGGTTTTTCTACAAGAAGCTTCCATGCAAGTCTTTCATTCCCCATTCGTCCCACGTGTCCTTATATATATATATATATATATATATATATATATATACTAGAAGTCCCGGGCACGCGTTGCTGTGGCTAAGGTATATGTTAAAAATTTTAATTAAGTTGTTGTCTTTCAGCCAGATTACTTAAAACTAATACTTACACACGAAATTAATAATATTGAAAATAAAATAAACACTGAACACACTTAAATTATGAAATAATCAATATTTGTAATTCAATTGAAATTAGCAGCCATCTTGATCATTATTTGTTAAATAATAAACCAATTACCTTACCAAATTACTTTACACCGCCATCTGTTAGAATCGTATCGAACTCACAGATAATTATAACTACCTTACACCGCCATCTGTTTGAATCGTATGGAACTCACAGATAAATTATAACTCTTTGTTAAATAATAAACAAATAATTTGCAATAAAAAAATAATGCTACTATAAATTTAGTTATAAACTAACCTAGGTCTCAAGTTGGATCAAATGATTTATGATCAATTTTTAGCAATATTGAAATAAAAGTTAAACACATAACTTTAAATCTTAGTTGGGAATGAAAGAAAACATTAAAACATTACTAAAATACGGATGGCTACAAAAAATTAGTCATAAACCCACATACTTGGGGCAGTCATCTCATAAAGCGAATAGTATGTCCTTAATATTAAATTCCTTATGGATTCACATAAAACAACATTCCTAGCTATTGACGGTAGCCAAAACTACTGCTTGACAAACGCACTGAAATTCCGTCACTATTAAGTTTCAAAATTTGTGTGATTAAATATAGAAAACACAAACATTTATATTAATTTATAGCAATGAAAAAATAGTTGTTAAAGAAAAGTGTTTAGGATATCAAAACATATGGGAATAATTAAAAAAAATATTAACTAACTCACTGGCACTATCGAACTAGTAGGTCATAGCCGCGCAGACATAAACTCAACATACATCCCTATCCTGATCTAATGTTTTCCAATCATTCCCTGTATAATCTACTTCCTTCAAATCTTAGTTAATGTTGTTATTCTCCCACCTCATTCTTGATCTACCAACTGGGCGTTTTCCCTCTGGGATTCCCAAAAGAAGCTTCCATGCATGTCTTTCATTCCCCATTCATGCCACATGTCCTGCCCATCGCAGTCTACGAGACTTAACTGTTCTTATTACATCTGAATTCCCATAAAAACCATGTAGTTCAATGTTATGTAGTTTTCTCCATTCACCTGTCTGTTCAACTCTCTTTTGCCCAAAAATGTTCCTAAGAACTTTATTCTCAAATACTCGTCATCTCCTTTCCTCCCTTAAAGTAAGAGTCCATGTTTCACATCCATATAATATAACTGGTAGAATAATAGTTTTATATATTTTCAGTTTAACGTTTTTTTAAAGTAGTTGGGACGTCAAGAGTCCCTGTAATGCATAATAGCACGCATTTCCAGAATTGAGCCTATGTTTAATTTCCTTGTGCATCTCATTCCTGTTTGTGATTATTGTTCCTAGGTATTTGAATTCAGCCAATTCCTCAAAATTTCTCTCATTTGTCATTAGCTTGTCCATTTCCATTTATAATGAATTTCTACATGTGACCATATATTTAGTTTTATTGATATTTACTTCCAGTCCCAATTTCTTAGTGTTACTCAGTAGTGTGTGCGTGTTGCCCTTTAGTATCTCCTTACTATCGCCCAGTAGTACTACATCATCAGCATAAACTAACAGCTTATTAATACCATTGAGTTGTAGGCCTTCTTCATCCTCTAAAGATTTGATGGCATGCTCTAGTTCAAAATTAAATAGTAGAGGAGATAGTGCATCTCCTTGCTTCAACCCATTCTGGATTTCAAAAGTATCCGAAAACTGTTTGCCTACACGCCATTCTTTGTGTCATTTAGACACATTCGTATAAGTCTAATGAACTTCTATTAGAATTTCGAACTCCAGCAGGATACTATATAAGTCCTCCCTCTTAATTGAACCGTATGCCTTTTTTAACTCTACGTATATTTGATATACAGTACCATTATACTCGTATTCCCATTTTTTTTTTCTAAAATCTGCCTTAAACTAAAAATCTGATCTGTTGTAGACCTGTTCCTTCTAAATCCATATTGACGATCTCCTAGAATGTCATCAATATAAGGAGTAAGTCTGCTGACTAATAGGGGCCTATACGTAGGCCTATATGTTACAATTTTGTACGAAGTTGAAAGTAATGAGATGCCCCTGTAGTTGTTGTAACCAGTTTTACCTCCTTTCTTATAAATCGGTACGATAATCGATTATTTCCATTCATCTGTAAAACTTCTTTTTCCCCAAATCATACTAAGCAACCGGCGTATGTTGTCCATCAATTAAAATTATTAAATATCCATCCATCCATAGTAATTCTGCCCGAAGGCAGGTCCTTCACTGCAATCATAGCATTTTCATGCTGTGCTTGCAGCTTTACTAGGGAATTGTGTAGGTGTGGTAGCTTCCCGTTGCTTTCCACACTGGTGAAGAATGAGGATGATAATGGTAAGGATGATAATGATAAGGATGATGGCCATATGATTTCGGGGACCGTTTGGGCCTTAAAGTTTTCCTGACATTTGCCTTACAGGTGAGGAAAAACCCCGATAAAAACCTCACCCAGAAAAACTGCCCCGACCGGGGATCGAACCCGGGCCCGCTGCGTGACAAGGCAGCACGCTACCTCGAGACCACAGCGGTAGACTTATTAAATATAATAATTGAAAATAATGAGATACAGATAAATGTTCCTCCTTCATTAATACTGATTAATATACTTAATAAAACAGTTAATCATTGAATGATAATGAGCTAATTTGACTTACGTGTAATTTATTTAGCCTATTTAAGGGAAGTATGTTTGTATGTATATATCCCATACATCTCTCCTGGAGACATGGGCACTCCACTAATGGGAGTTTCCTGACCAAGCTAATTTAGTTAAGCGCATTTCCCTTTAGACGTTAAAGGGTTACATGTGGTCAGCACATCGCCTCAGTGCGACATCTAGTTCGCAATTAAGGTGTTATTTGGATAAGGAAGGCGGTTAAATTTTGTTCAGAGGTACTAATTTAGGCTTAAGGTTCTTTTGAGCCTGAAAATATTTAGACTCGAAAGCTATGGCTCAAAACTAATGGAAGGGAATAAACGTATTATTGTTTTACATCGGCTCATTTATCTCTGTCGACTTTCAGACTCTCTGCTTGACAGACGGTGTAGTTTATGAAGCCTAGGGATGCAAAAGATGCATCGATGTTTTAAAAACATCGTTCATTAACATCGATGTTAAAACCCCTAACATCGTTGATACATCGCTCTTTATGAACGATGTTTTATGAACGATATTTTGTCACGCCTAGCGCCATCTATTGCATTATTTTCGCTGCTGCTTCGCTTCCTTAAGCCACAAAGCAGATGCTTTAGATATGTGGGATGACATGAAAGTTTTATTTCCTGGGCTGTATAAACTGGCGATGATATATATTTGCCTGTCATAGCAACGTCGCGTGTCGGAGCCCATTGAGCGGCTGTTTTCAGAGGCTGCGGCTACGATTACCCAAGAAAGAAACTCCTTACTGGGCACAAGATTGTCAAAATTGTTGTTTTTAAATTCTGTTTTGCGAAATAAATAATTAATAAACATTTTCGACATTATTTTGTGATTTTTAATTGTTTTTCCCTAAACATCGGTATATCGATCACAAGATATCGATGTTTCGGACATCTATATTTCAATTTTGAAAACATCGATATCTACATCGATGTTTTTTTATGAGCGATGTCGCATCCATTCTTGTTCTTTAGGATACACCCGTGAACATTTATTATCATTTTTACACTGATTTCAATGATGTTTTGCTTTAGGGTGGAGACACCACAACTCATAACGAACTCCCTTCGCCTTATGGCTAAACATCTAGGCCTATAAATAGTGCTGACTTGAGAAAAAACCCTATACAGATAATTATTCGGGAATTTTGCGCCAAAGAGCATCAACTGTTTCCAGCAAACAGCGCCATGGGCAATGCTTAGTCATGTCCATCGCTCAGCAGCAGCGACATCTGTTATGAACATTATTAGAATTGATTACACTGGTCAACATGATTTTTGTCTCATGAGTTCCAATAGTTGTACTTAATGCAGTTTTTTTATCGTTTTTTCAAATATGTATTTGGAATTTCTCGATCACCCACAGTTTTTTCATTTCAATTTCAATCAATGGATTGAAATAAATATTTTTTAATAAATCTAGATTTTTTCCCGGAAAATCTTGGTGCAGTGAGCGATGAGCACGGGGAACACTTTCGTCAGGAGATTTCAGCTATGGAAATAAGATATCAAGGCAAATGGAATCCTAATATGCTGGCCGATTATTGTTGGACCGTCAAGAGGGATGCTCCACAGGCGAAATATAGCAGAAAATCGTAATTTCTTACTTTCTAGGTGAGTCCGAATGTTCGAATATTATATAGTTATGACTGTAGAAAATATTCCGATTGAGGGTCTTTCCACTTTTCAGCGGTTGCCCTTTTACCAGCCGGCTGCTGGCCCTTCACAACCACATGTGTCAATCACAGAGGTAGATGATCAACAGCCAGTGTAGGGGTGACATGTGGTTGGCATGTCGAGTCCCCCAGCCGTTATAGCTGGTTCCTCAACCTGGAGCCGCTACTTATTGTACCCAATTGCCTCACGATGCTGGGTGGGCACCGGTCCCATACTGGCCGAAATACCATGAGAAAATTTCTTCCCCCATGGAGACTCGAACCAGCGCAAGTCCCGTAGCTCTGCGCCAAGGCTTCCTACCTTAACCGCTCGGCTACGGCGCGGGACGTAGAAAATATTAAAATGTTTGAAATTATAAATGCCTGTCTCTCGGAAACCTTGAGTGATGGAGAAAACCCGATATCATATTTGAATTCAGGAGAAAAATACTATCAGAATCACACATTTTTCTTTCTGAGACAAAAAAAAAAGAGTTTATGTTTTGTTGCTCAGTGTCATCATGTATATATCCATACTGCTTTCTGCAGCGTATATTATAGTAACGCGTAAAAATTCACAAAAAAACAATATATAAACATAAAACATCAAATATAGTCAATTTTCCCTAACTTTGATTCCTATAGAGTAATCGATAGTTGTACATTTGTATATAACGACACTTTTAACAATATTCGATATTGAATATTAAATTTATCACTTCTCACTCAATGACAAATTTAATTTGTAGAGAAAAAGATATGCCTAAATCGGGATTTGAACCCAAAATATCAGTTTATGTACACCAGTGATCTTCAAATTTAACTTTTAACAACTCAAGTTATTTACATGATAATTCAAATCTGGGCGTAAGAGCTCCCCCAGAACCCTCTTTTCAGGCTTGAGGTATTATTAGTATTTTTTTTTTCAAATGTCCCAGGTTTGCTTTCGACATTCCTGGTTTCTCTCCTGGCATGGCGTACTTGTAACCCACTTCTGAGGTTGGGGCGCCTGGAAGGCGGGGATACGTTGCCCCGGTGATATGATGGGTGATGATGATAATGGTGCGCCAGGAGGGTTCCTAATCCTAAGCTTAATCTAAGATGAACATGAATGATGATGATTGCGATGACCATATGATTTCGGGGACCATTTGGGCCTTAAAGTTTTCCTGACATTGTCGGGAAAAACCCCGATAAAAACCTCACCCAGAAAAACTGTCCCGACCGGGGATCGAACCCGGGCCCGCTGCGTGACAAGGCAGCACGCTACCTCGAGACCACAGCGGTGGACGGCTTGAGGTATTATCATTATGTGCCGTACATCTACAACAGGGACTCGCGTACGTAAAATCCTTGAGGTGATAAATCAAGCTATGCCAAACACATCATTAACCCTGGTCACCGAATGGACACAATAGAAAACACTAACGATAGTTTACAAGGAAAAAATTCCAGCAAATACAAATATATTTGAAGACCTTGAAACTATGAAAGAAATAAACAACACCTTACTACTTAATGAGAACACACCCCAGTCGTACAACCCATTACACGAGATCGCCAAAAACAAGTCATTTGCTGCTAACGACACTTCGAGTCTACATCGTCGTAATTAATAATTAGTAGTAGACACTCATCCTGCTGGTGATGGAAGTTAACTTCCGAAAGACCTCCAGTTAACATTTTAAATATAATAGTTTAACACAGTTGAGGACGACGGTATTTGCCAACAGGTACATATTATTATGGCTATTCACCTCAATGGAATTTGATTAGAAATGGCATATTTAATTTCAAAGAGTGAACAGAACAAAATATATGAAAAGATATACTCTTTCAACATTGGAAATTTGTTTTAAAAAAACTTTTTGAGAATTTAAAAATACTTTCAGTAAGAAACTAACTTTGAACAAAAGTGAAATTCCCTGGTTTTCTAAAGAAAAAAACATTCTGTGCGAAATAAATGTATTTATAACATGTTGCTAGAGTGCTTTATCTACCCCTATCTGTCTTATTATATGTCGGCTGCTAGGCAACCTCAACCATTTCTACTCTCCCACACAAAATTATCAACTTCCTCATCCTTTCTCTTTGCCTTTTTAGTTACTAAATATGTTAAAAACGGGAAGTTTAAATATATCCATAGTCAAAGAAATATTTAAGTAATCAATTGAGTTGATGTTTACTTGATGAAAATCCATATTTATTAATTAAATAAAAATAAAACGTAGTTTTATTTTATTTTCATATTTATTATATAATTCAGTGACAGCTGTTTCGGTGCACTGTACCTTCTTCAAACATTTTAAATTATGAATTGTGTTCCAACTGATCTAAGCAACAATACATAATTTGTTAACATGTCTGAAGAAGGTACAGTGTACCGAAACAGCTGTCACTGAATTATATAATAAATATGAAAATCAAATAAAACTACGTTTTATTTTTATTTAATTAATAAATATTCTCTCTATCTGGGATGAAAAGGATATCCCTGAAAAAGTTACTAGTTATAATAAAAGTTTAGGAATTATTAATCAAGTTATGAAACCATCCCTTGTACAAAAAAAAACACCAGATTACGTTTATATAACACTTTGGCTAGACCAGTGTTGACCTATGGTAGTGAAGCATGGACACTAAAAAAACAACATGAAAGCAAAATAACGGCTTGTGAAATGAGATTCATGTGCAGAACAGCGGGTTACACCAGATGGGATCGGAAAAGGAACACCGATATCTTAAAAGAATTGAAGACTACGCCAATTTTGGAATATATTAAACAGTACCAACTAAATTGGAAACACCATCTTGAAAGAATGAGTTCAAATCGGATCCCCAAAGCTGTTTATAATTATATACCAAGAGGACGAAGATCACGGGGCCGTCCTATGAAACGCTGGAGGGAAAATTTTCTATAGGATCGTAACAGGCCTTGGCCTAATACTCGGAAGGAAGAAGATAAATATTCAAGTCTTAATCGTAATTTCAGGCCTGAATTATCCTTAGTATAACGTGCCCTTGAGGCGAATTCCTATTTGAGGTAAAAGAAGATTTATAGTCATACTTGAACGAATATTGCATAGTCTATATTTCTTGCGACTATTTAACTCATGCCCCAGATGGCAGTCAATGACCAATCATGTTTCAATGAATTTTGTTAACAACCAATGACAGTCGTGTTTCATCTCGATATTTATCAAATTATGTTTAGCAAAATAAAGAAAGCTCGTCCTTTTTAATATTCTGAACAGGTCAGAGCATTATTTTGCAGTGACTGACTCTCCAACAAATACGTTGAATATAGCAAATAATGAACAGATTCCTTCGTATTACGCTTTGATATTGTGTGTTCAATAATTCTATTTAAAAAAATTAATTTACCGATTTGTTTTATAAAAATAATTAATAACCTAATGTTGGTTATAATGTACAGTTTCATGTGTTTCATTTTTTCTCCACTAGGGTGCATTCTTACAATATTGCGATCCTATTTGGCAATAAATGATATGATGGAGTTTCAGTGGATGAAGAAATGAAACATAACCAAATATTTCACATTTGTTTTCAAACATCGCAGTTAACATTAAATATATAGCCTAAATATTTTTAATTAATATACTTGAATAATGATTTTTGAGTAAACAGCTTAATGATTTTTGAGTAAACAGCTTTATTTTATTCGTTAAACAGCCCTAACAAACGCCACTCTTGTTTCCAAATTCTCTAGATACCACCGAGCAATAAAAAAGAAACTGTTTTTGTCTCAGAAGAAAAATATGTGATTCTGATAGTATTTTTTCTCCTGAATTCAAATATGATATCGGGTTTTCTCCATCACTCAAGGTTTCCGAGAGACAGACATTTATATTTTCAAACACTTTAATATTTTCTACATGGTATTCAGGGACCTTTTTGGGCCTTAATAGTTTCCTGGCATTTATCTTACAGGTGAGGAAAAATCCCCGAAAAAAACTTCACCCAGGAAACTTGTCCCGCCGGGGATCGAATCCGGGCCCGCTGTGTAACAAGGCAGCACGCTACCTCGAGTCCACAGCGGTGTATAAGCTGTCAATCGTATACTTGCATATCACGCACTATAAGAAAAGAGGGACAGTAAAATGAAAGAAAAATAAAAGGACTGATCAAATTTAATTTAGGGCAAAGATTATATAGGCCAAAAGCAGTGATACGCCCAATATTGACCTATGCCTCCGAAACAAGAGCAGATACTGTTAAAACAAAACAAACTTTAGAAACAAATATGATATGAATATTCTGAGGAAGACTGTACGTAAATCAAGGAAACATTAAATTAGAAATGAAGACATAAGAAGGCGGCTGAATATTCAGGCAATAGTTAAATTGGTAGAAAAAAGATTTGAATGGAATCAACAAATATCTCGCACGACACCAGATAGAATTATACGCATTGCAAGAGATAACACTTACTTACTTACTCACTGGCACTATCGAACCCGTAGGTTCATGGCCGCGCGGACATAAGCTCTCCATACATCCCTATCCTGAGCTAATGCTTTCCAATCATTTCCTGTATAATCTACTTCCCTCAAAGCATAGTTAATGTTGTTCTCCCACCTCATTCTTGGTCTACCAACTGGGCGTTTTCCTTCTGGCTTTCCTACAAGAAGTTTCCATGCACGTCTTTCATTCCCCACACGCGCAACATGTCCTGCCCATCGCAGTCTACGAGACTTAACTGTTCTTATTATATCTGGCTTCCTATAAAGACCATGTAGTTCATTGTTATGTAGTCTTCTCCATTCACCTGTCTGTTCATCTCTCTTTGGTCCAAAAATTTTCCTAAGAACTTTATTCTCAAATACTCGTAATCTCCTTTCCTCCCTTAAAGTAAGAGTCCATGTTTCGCACCCATATAATATAACTGGTAGAATAATAGTTTTATATATTTTCAGCTTAACGTTTTTTGAAAGGAGTTGGGACATCAAAAGTCTATGCAATGCATAATAGCATGCATTTCCAGAATTGAGCCTATGTTTAATTTCTTTGTGCATCTCATTCCTATTTGTGATTATTGTTCCTAGGTATTTGAATTCAGCCAATTCCTCAAAATTTCCCTCATTTGTCATTAGCTGTCCATTTCCATTATATAATGTATTTCTACGTGTGACCATATATTTAGTTTTACTGATATTTACTCAAGAGATAACACTGAACAACAAAAAAGAAACTTTTTTTTTTGTCTCAGAAAGAAAAATGTGTGATTCGGACAGTATTTTTTCTCCTGAATTCAAATATGATATCGGTTTTCTCTATCACTCAAGGTTTCCGAGAGAGAGGTTTTTATAATTTCAAACACTTTAATATTTTCTACATTCGTAACTATACAATATTCGAACATTCGGACTCACCTAGAAAGTAAGGAAATGACGATTTTCTGCTATATTTCGCATGTGGAGCATCCCTCCTGATGGTCCAACAACAATCGGCCAGCATATTAAGATTCCATTTGCCTTGATATCTCCTTTCCTTAGCTGAAATCATTTGAGTTAGCTCATTTGGTTTTATTTAACAATGGACAAATGGACGAAGAAAGATTTATTAAAAAAATAATTATTTAAATCCATTAATTGAAATTGAAATAAATAAAAACTGTGGACGATGGAGAAATTCCGAATATACATTTTGAAAACACGATAAAAAACTGCATTAATACAACTATTGGTACTCATGAGACAAAAAATCATGTTGACCAGTGTAAGTTACTAGAAAATGGGAGAAGGAAAAATTCGTAGGTGTAAAACAAAGAAAAGAAGACAAAATTTACCTGAACATTTAACTGTATTAGCAACGGTATTTATTAACATTTTCCAATGGCCTCTGTCCTCAGTTAACCAATTCAGCAACGCACTCAGTAAAATGTCTTTCATTAATAGCGTTTGACACTGGTATGACATAGTTTTTATATCGTTTGGGCAAACCTCTTGCAGAAAAGTGGTGCAAGCTATCAGCAATTCATCATTAACATAAATATTTTATTTTGTTTAGCTATTTGTGCTGTAATCGCCGTATTTTTAGCAGTTTATATCATTTATACCCTGTGTAACAGGTTCAGAAACTAACATATGGTACCCATCAGACGGATGTGAAAATTTCCGCTCTGCCACCCTCACGTGTTTACAGACTGACTTCCCTTACTTCAAAAGAGGTGAAGGAGCAATGTCTGATTT
This sequence comes from Diploptera punctata, assembly GCA_030220185.1. NCBI lineage: Eukaryota > Metazoa > Arthropoda > Insecta > Blattodea > Blaberidae > Diploptera > Diploptera punctata. The sequence goes on from JASPKZ010007572.1 coordinate 675,806, forward strand.
TCAAGGTCAAATGACGTACTTTCTTCTTTTACGTAATGTGGGATAATATAAGTTTGGGTGTGGCCCTCGTGATGCATTGCAACGTGACGTAATAACACCCACCCTTATTTACCAGACAAAAGAATCTAAAAAATTATTACCAGAACAATATTCTGTAACATACAAAATATTTAATGGGAAAGTATATGGCCATACCGTCTCCCACTCCAAGAACATGATTATAAGCTAATTTTCCTTTAATATATATATATATATATATATATATATATATATATATGTGTATGTAATAAAGTTCTTCTGCTCTTATGCATTACAGAGACTTTTAATGTCGCAACTCCATTCAAAAAACTTTAAACTGAAAATATATAAAACTACCAGTTATATTATATGGATGTGAAACATGGACTCTTAATTACTTTATAGTATGTATACTTCAATTAGGTCTACAAGTTGAATTTTTTAAAATATATTTACAAAATGTATTTCATCAATTACAAAAATTAATTGTCTGTATCACTTTGTCCTTGAGGCAATCCTATAATGAGGAAAGTTTTATATAATAATAAGGGGGGAAAGGAGATTACGAGTATTTGAGAATAAAGTACTTAGGACTATTTAACTCATGCCACAAATACTTGTCAATGACCAATCACGTTTCAATGAATTTTGTTTTACAACCAATGGCAGTCGTGTTTCATCTCGCTCTTTATCGATTCTCTTTATCAGCTCCTACTTTTGTGATAAAGGAAGCTCCTCCTTTTTAATGTTCTGAACAGGTCAAAGAGCATTATTTTTCTCCAACAAATACATTAAATATAGCAAATAATGAAAAGATTCCTTGATTTTACTGAGTTGTTTACTAAAAGAATAAATGAATAACTCGTAATGTTGATTATGATATATAGTTTGATGTCTTTCATTATTTCTCCATTTGCGTGCACTCTTACAATATTGCGATCTTATTTGGCAATAAATAATATGATCAAGCAGCAGTGAATGAACATAACCTCACATTTCTGATTTGTTTTCAAACATCGCCGTTTACATTAAAATATATAAATATTTTAAAATAACTATAGTTAAACAATGATTTGTGAGTAAACAGCTTAATTTTATTCGTTAAAGAGTCCTAACAAATGCCACTCTTGATTTCCAAATTCTCTAGATAAATTCCCTCGTGGCATTACTTATGAAGAATATTCATGTAATGATGATTTAACCAAGCGTTTGCCTTGACTAAGGAAAAGCAGGCAAAAAACACAGGGAGACTGGTACATACCGGATTACGATCCCGGGATCTCCCGGTTACGAAACTCAAGCAATACTGCCTGAGTCAACTCGTTCATCAGAAGTTATTGGTGAAGGAAATATCACATGAAAATCCCTGCAGAACTATGACATTGAATACTGACGCTTGATTCTGCAATAAAATGCGAGAGGACATTTCCCCACAGGGGGCGCAGGGTTATTAACTGGTAGTGCTGATCGATTGTGCACTCCAGGAGGCTTTCGTGCCCTCACAATTCAAGGGCCTCGCTTCCGATCAACGTCGATCCCAGTTTCTTCGATAACGTGCAAATTTATTGGAGAAAGAAAGTGGATTTCTAAGATATTGAAACATTCTTAAATACTAATTCCAATTGAATTAAGTTTAAAGTTTTTGTGTTTAGGATTAATGTATTATTCATTATTATGAATAAAACCAGAAAATTCAGTCATAAATCTCACATAAATTAGTCACGACAAAAATAATACAATTTCTGATAAAAGAGGAAAAGTTATACATTTTAATATGATTAAACTTTTTCACGAATATATATATATTTTCTATTGCATCCACCGCTGTGGTCTCGAGGTAGCGTGCTGCCTTGTAACGCAGCTGGCCCGGGTTCGATCCCCGGTCGGGGAAGTTTTTCTGGGTGAGGTTTTTATTGGTGTTTTTCCTCAACTGTAAGACAAACGTCAGGAAAACTATAAGGCCCAAACGGTCCCCGAAAGCATATGGCCATCATTATCATCTTTATCATTATTATCATCATCCTTCACCGGTGTGAAAAGCAACGGGAAGCTACCACACCTACAATTCCCTAGTAAAGCTGCAAGTATAGCATGAAAATGCTATGATTGAAGTGAACAATCTGCCTTCCGGCAGAATTACTATGGATGGATGGATGGATATTCTATTCTATGGTAATTATGCCCGAGGGTAGGTCTTTCACTGCAATCATAGAATTTTCATGCTACCCTTTGCAGCTTTACTAGGGAATTATAGCTGTGGTAGCTTCCCGTTGCTTTCCACACCAGTGAAGGATAATGATGATGATGATGACGACCGAATTATTTTCGGGGACCGTTTGGGTCCAAAGCTTCCTGACATTTGTCTTACAGGTGAGGAAAAACCTCGAAAAAAACCTCACCCAGGAGCCTGTCCCCGACCAGGAATCGAACCCGGGCCCGCTGCGTGACAAGGCAGCAAGCTACCTCGAGACCACAGCTGTGGATATATATTTATATGATAGCCTATACAATTCTTCTGTACTGTGTTTGTCACTGAACTCCTCCTAAACGACTGGATCGATTTTGATGAAATGTTTTGTATGTGTCTGTGGATCACTCGATGGTTTAGACTCACAATTGGACCCTCTAAAACCATTAGGCGTAGGAGTTCACTTGAAGTGAAAATTTAAAAATCGCTCTAGCGGTCACATCTTGTGATGTTTCACAACGAAACTCAGTATATCGTATTGAAATAAAGCGAGGTAGGTATTATCCAAAAATGAGCGAAATCCGACAATTAGAAGCGGAGGTTTACTTAAAATCCGAAATTAAAAACTGCCTAAACGACTGGACCGATTTTAATAATTATTCTTCTCTCTCTCTCTCTCTCTCTCTCTCTCTCTTCTCTCTCTCTCTCTCTCTCTCTCTCTCTCTCTCTCTCTCTTTTTTTTTTTTTGCGTGTGTTTGAGTGGATCCCTGGATGTTTTAGATTCACGATTGGACTCGGTAGGTGGCGCTGCGATCGGGTTGTAGGATTTTTTGTCAGATGTGTAGTCATCTGCATTATCGACATATTCCGCGCGAAAAATGTGACGTCATCATGGACGTTTCTTCAGCCGTAACAGATGGCAGTGAGGAGTTTTCTTGCAAACTTATTTAATTATATTTAATTTAATCTAATTTAATTACATCTTATTTCGTCATAATTAGTCAATTTTATAGTTTAAAAAAGTAACATTTTTGTCGTCAGACCATGACACGAGAATTGAACATTCGGGCTGCACAACGTCTGCCGGGACCGCTAGTAGAGAATGTATAATTTCAGACTGCATAGTCCATGTTTTTAAACACCACAAAAGCCAAAATCCGGTGGATTAACGTGGGGAGAATAGTATGCTGGTCCTCCATGAGCATGAAGGCTCGAGTTAGGTGTCGTCTAACGCTACGATGAAAATGGGCCGGTGTTTCACCACGCATGGCCCACATTGCAATCTTTTAAAATATTGCACATTTTCCAGCAATATATTTGCCATTCTTATAATACAATAGAAAACATTTCAGAAAATAGGCCTTTTAAATTTAGTGCCTATATTTATAGGAAACACTATTGAGTAACAGTAAGAAATTGACTTGGAAGTAAATATCAATAAAACTAAATATATGGTCACACATAGAAATATATAATGGAAACGGACAGCTAATGACAAATGAGGGAGTTTTTGAGGAGGTGGCAGAATTCAAATACCTAGGAACAATAATCACAAATAGGAATGAGATACATAAATAAATTAAACATAGGCTCAATTCTGGAAATAAGTGCTATTATGCATTGCAGAGACTCTTGACGTCTCAACTCCTTTCAAAAAACGTTAAACTGAAATTGTATGAAACTATTATTCTATCAGTTATATTATATGGATGCGAAACGTGGACTCTTACTTTAAGGGATCAAAGGAGGTTACGAGTATTTGAGAATATAGTACTTAGGAAAATGTTTGGACCAAAGAGAGATGAACAGTCAGGTGAATGGAGAAGACTACATAACAGTGAACTACAGATATAATGAGATGAACATGTAAGTGTCGTAGACTGCGATGGGCAGGACATGTGGCACGAATGGGGAATGAAAGACGTGCATAGAAGCTTCTTGTAGAAAACCCAGAGGAAAAACGCCGTTGGTAGACCAAGAATGAGGTGGGAGAATAACATTAAATATGATTTGAGGGAAGTAGATTATACAGGGGATGATTGGAAAACATTAGCTCAGGATATGGATGTATGGAGAGCTTATGTCCGCACGGCTATGAACCTCCGCGTTCGATAGTGCCAGTGAGTTAGTTACTTGTAGTTGTATATTTATAGGACTTTTTCATTACGTTTGTTCCACACTGTTTCCTCTGAAAACATTTTAAGATGTTTCTAAGAGCACTCTGCATATTGTTATGTGTGGTTCAAGTGATTCCAACATTTAACCCACTGCAAGAGAATAACGAGAAAGTTAGTATTGTATAGCTGGCTTAACTTAGCAGAGAGAAAGATGGAGATACAGGGGTAGATCATTTGCCACTTTAGTCCTGATACAAAAGAAAGAACCCACCCTGTTGTCAGTTTTCCTCTTCCCCTTATGCCTATTAACATCTGGTGAAAAAAAAAACCGTAAACACTGGTGCGAGTGAGAGAAGTGAATACAGTTGTCTCATTCTACAATTTTCTCGCAAAGTTAAATCAGAGAGACTAATAGAAAATATGCAGAGGGAGATAAAAAATGGATAATTTGTCTTGAGAGTTCATTTTGTAAACGAAATGGATTTTTAAGAAAAAGACAAGTGTCCGCTAACGATACTCTACAATTGAAATTTCGAAATAATACCGTTATAAAACGGGAAGGTCTATTATTTACAATCATACAAATATTCCTTCAACTCATTCTTGGAAAACGTCTATGCTTTGTCCGCCCACTTAGAATTTGCCCAGGTTGTGCAGTAGCTTAAGTTATTGTAAATTTGCCAGTGGCAGAGCATTGCAAAATATCCGCAATAAACTCTTGCAAAAATTGCTAAATGTTCTTATTCTTCATGCTTATGAACCAGTGTTCTCTTTAAAACGTAAACCTAGGTCATCTAAAATAGAACTTCATTCTGGATCAAAGGAAACTTTACCATTTGGAAGACATAAGACCTGATGGCATTGGTCAACATGATTTTTGTCTCATGAGTACCAATAGTTGCACTTATTGCAGTTTTTATCGTGTTTTCAAATATGTATTCGGAATTTCTCCATCACCCACATTTCATTTAACGGATTAAAATAATTATTTTTTTAATGAACGTTTTTTCGTCCATACGTCCATTGTAAAATAAAACCAAATGAGCGGAGATTTCAGCTATGAAAAAGAGATATCAAGGAAAATGGTATCCTAATATGCTATTATTGTTGCTCCACAGGCGATATATAGCACACAATCGTGATTTATTCTTGGTGAGTCCGAATGTTCGAATATTGTGTAGTTACGAATGTAGAAAATATTAAAGTGTTTGAAATTATAAATGCCTGTCTCTCGGAAACCTTACGTGATCGTGAAAAAAAAAAAAAAACTATCAGAATCACATATTTTTCTTTCTGAGACAAAAAAAATTTTTTTTGTTGCTCAGTGTGGTTAAACCAGTTGTACTTGTATGTTTTGCATTCATATAAAAGGCTAAGAAATTTTGTTCAGATGTCTCTTACATCAGGCTTGAGTTTCTTGAACGAGATAGAACTCAGGGTATTAATAATTATCTTCCGAAGAAAGCCATTCTCAAGATATTCATGCCCTGAAATCGTTCTCGATCAGATTTGAATCCATAAACGTTAGATTCAGAAGTCAAAATGGTAGCCTAGACCATTAAAGTAAGTAAATAATTACTTATTTTATGTTGTGAAATTTGAATTGAACTATTTGATTGCTCTTACAGTCTTAGAGTTATAATTGGAAATACTTTTTGATCATCATCTAATATATAAAAATGAATGTTTGTTTGTTTGTTCGTACTTTATGAGCGGTCATTCCGTTGATCCGATTGTCATGGGACTTTTTGCAAAATGTTCAGGAGTCTTCCGGGATGAACATAGCCTATAAGAGACTTGTGATACTCAACTCCTACACCCTTAAAAATCGCCCTTTGGAGTGGAAAACTTGAAAAAAAAGTAGCTCTTTGGTCGCTTAAATGGCTTACGCTGCCTAAACCATAACAAATACACAACATTAATGTATACAGAATTGAATATCTCGAAAAGCTCTACAGAAAAATCCGCGCATATGTTTATCTCTTACGGATAACTCACAATAACCATTTTTGTCTTTCGTTGATGCTAAGAAGATCGAGACAAGTACGTAGATTCCTGTGCAAGCATAGCAGCACATAGTGGTATTGTTTTACGGATAACTCACAATAACGAATTTTGTCTTTTAGCCCATTTATGCCAAGAAGATCGAGATATGTATATTCCCGGGCAACACCGGGTAATCAGCACGGGTAATCTTAAAATAATTACGATATACATTCATATTTATTTTTCATTTTACTTATTCAACTAATCATAAGAAGTACATTAATGTTTTGTCTTTCAGCTCATTTATGCCAAGAAGATCGGGATGTGTAGATTCCCGGATAACGCCGGGTAAACAGCACGGGGTATCTAAAAATAATTACATATTATGAATTGTTCCTTCCACTTATTTAACTAAACATAAAACATTAATTTTCGTATTTCAGCTCATTTATATCAAGAAGTAGATAAGTAGATTCCCGGGCAATGCCGTGCAATCAGCACGGGGTATCTAAAAAATATAAATTTATAATTATTTTTCGTTTTACTTATTCAACTTAACATAAAAGCACATTAATTTTCCTTTATTTACGCGAAGCAGCGCACACCGAGTATTAGCAAGTGTATTCACATAATACAAAAAAGGAGTTATGTTAGATCGTCTGATTGAAGGGGCATAATTTCTAAATTGTTCCTTCATAACGAGACAATTGAACCTAATCTTAGTCTTAGCGTCGGTTTCACCAACAGAGGTAACTGTATTACGCCAGTTAAAGCTATGCATTTACACGGGGAAAACTGGCGTAATACAGTTACCTCTTTTTTGAAGAGAAAAATTATACGCTCAGAGCGGGACTTGAACCCGGGACCCTTGGTTCTCTAGACCAAGTGCTCTACCAACTGAGCTACCTGAGCAAGTACCGATCTAAACGCAAATCTTTCTCTATATACATTGTAATTCCCGTCCACCAAATGCTATGAAGCCATGCTTCTATCTTGCAAATGGCGGCTCCTTTATTAAGAAGATATATTTGGGAATTATACATTTGGTGGACGGGAATTACAATGTATATAGAGAAAGATTTGCGTTTAGATCGGTACTTGCTCAGGTAGCTCAGTTGGTAGAGCACTTGGTCTAGAGAACCAAGGGTCCCGGGTTCAAGTCCCGGTCTGAGCGTATATTTTTTCTCTTCAAATATGATTTATCCATCATTGAGATGTACGAAATCAATAATAAAAAACAGTTACCTCTGTTGGTGAAACTGACCCTTAGTCTAAAGCAGGATTTTAATATCATAAGAAATATGGAAGTTAAAGTTAATAATTTTATACTTTAAAATTCTTTTAATACTTAAATATAACTTAAATAAAGAAAAACATCTAAATAATTCATTGTTGTTCATTGTTGAATAAAAATATCTCAGTAACAATTAAAGAAATTGCATTACATAACAGTCTTTCTAAAGAATGCTTTTAAAAATTATTTTAAGTCATTGTTGTCAGAATTATAAAGCTTTCTGTTATAACTGTAATATGGACACCTGCTTAACTTCATATTTTTAAATGAAAGTAAACTAAACACTGATTGGATGTTAAAACAATTAACTTTCTGATTTAACTAATCAAATTTAAACCTTACATTTAATGGACTATTAACCAATATAATTTAAATATAACATCATGTGATGTAATAATGTTCTTTAAAATTATAAAATAATTACACTAGTCATTCTGCATATAACTTTCCACCAAGATAGAAGCAAGAAGAGTTCTCAAGATAAAATGTAATATTTAATACAAGAGGAATTGATACCAGGAAAGAAAATAATTCATTTAATTGGCAGTGAAGAATAATACCACTTACATTTACTTAATCTGCTGGGAACCTACAAAGTGTTTCTACAAGAAACAGATTTTAGTGACTTTTAAAGTGTTTTCCTATCCAGTGTACCAACTACCGACCGTAAGAAGAGAATCCGGCTCTACCGAAAATAAAACCTAACCTGAACCAGTAATTCTTTTTGGGGCATAAATCCTTCTTCAAAATGTTTCTACAACATCGGGCATGAAGAGAATTACTGCTTCAAAATATCACCACAATGTGGAATAGCAAAATACTTCAAGTCTTGTAAATCTATTCTAGCTTTTATAAGGATGACGAGGAATAGTAAAGCTAGTTACTTTCATAAATAAATCACTAAACACCTTAAAGACAAATGATGTTAGAGTATTTAGAAGGCCGTGAATCCGGCTATACCAACTACCGACCGTAAGAAGAGAATCCGGCTCTACCGAAAATAAAACCTAACCTGAACCAGTAATTCTTTTTGGGACATAAATTCTTCTTCTAAATGTTTCTACAACATCGGGCATGAAGAGAATTACTGCTTCAAAATGTCACCACAATGTGGAACAGCAAAATACTTCAAGTCTTGCAAATCTATTCTAGCTTTTATAAGGAAAATGATGACGAGGAATAGTAAAGCTAGTTACTTTCATAAATAAATCACTAAACACCTTAAAGACAAATGATCTTAGAGTATTTAGAAGGCCGTGAAGTCATAAAGTTGTTGTTACAGAGTATCGGCCAGCACAAACAAGTGTTGTAACAGCTCGCCATTTCACAGGTACTGTTAATGATGCTTTCACACTAACAAAACCTTTATTACTCCATTTAATGAAAAGGTCAGTCTCTAGCCTTTCTATGTTATAACATTAACATTCTAACGTTAAAAGCTAGCAAGTTAACTACCTGCTCAATTACCTAACAACACAGCAAAATTACACACTGGAGTAGAAAATATAAAATGCTGAAATAAAATTTTCATTCAGAAACTTGTTATAACATTTTAATATCAACAAGTTTACATAAATTCACATAATTCAAAATTAATGTAGCTAGATATGTAAACAATAATGAGCCACCCAACTATTCTTTCAATTAAAAAAATACAATTAACGCAAATTTATGGCATAAATACTATTTTTTTCTATTTTTTAGCGAATTCCAAAGGAATGTAGTTATTGAAAATATTATTTTTGTTTTCAAATCTTCATCGATTTCACTTACTACATTAAAAAGACATATATATGTGCATCCACCCATAGTAATTCTGCCCAAGGGCAGGTTTTCACTGCAATCATAGCATTTTCATGTTATGTCTTGCAGCTATATTAGGGAATTATAGGTGTGGTAGCTTCCCATTGCTTTCCGCACCGCTGAAGGATGATGATGATGGCCGGATGATTTTCGGGGACCGTTGGACCTTAAGCTTCCTGACATTTGTCTTACAGGTGAGGAAATACTCGAAAAAACCTCACCCAGGAGCCTGTTCCGACCAAGAATTGAACCCGGGCCAGCTGCGTGACAATGCGGCACGCTACCTCGAGACCACAACGGTGGATATATATATATATATATATATATATGTGTGTGTGTGTGTGTGTGTGTGTGTGTGTGTGTGTGTGTGTGTGTGTGTGTGTGTGTGTGTGTGTGTGTGTGTGTGTGTACGCAGCGGGCCCGGCTTCGATTCCCGTTCGGGACATGCTCCTGGGTGAGATTTTTGGAGTTTCCTCACCTGTAAGACAAATGTTAGGAAAACTTTAAGGTCCAAACGGCCCCCGAAATCATATGGACATCATAATCATCATCTTTCACCGGTGTGGAAAGCAACGGGAAGCTACCACACCTATAATTCCCTTGTTAAACTGCAAAGCATAGTATGAAAATGCTATGACTGCAGTGAAAGAATTACTATGGATGGATGTGTATGTGTGTGTGTGTGTTTTAACGCTGTAGCAGCCATATTTTTTTTCGCAACGAAATTCAGTACGTGGCATTGAAATAAAACCAGAACGGAATTCCTCGAAAATCTGCTAAATCGAACCATTAAAAAAAAGGAGGGTTTACCTGAAAGCCAAAATTTAAAAATAGCTCTTCCGGCAACCATTTTTGTTTTTTTTACAACGAAACTTGCCATCTGAAATTAGTAAACTATGATCGAATTCTTCAATATTAGGAGTGGGGTTAACTTGAAAACTAAAATTTTAGTAGGAACATTTGCTTCCATTTCATCTGCTGCTGTAATGATCCGACAGACACGGTCAATCGGGATCTTTCTATATGGGCTTCATCTCTTCTGTTCTGACGATCAGGCATTACACCGGAAACTAATATAGGGTGGGGTTCAAAATGGAAGAGAAGACGTAATGGCCTTAACTTTTGCATTATGAGTAGAATTATATAATAATAATAATAATAATAATAATAATAATAATAATAATTATTATTATTATTATTATTAATTATTATTATTATTATTATTATTATTATTATTATTATTATTATTATTATTATTATTATTATTATTATTATTATTATTATTATTATTATTATGTCCACCGCTGTGGTCTCGAGGTAGCGTGCTGCCTTGTCACGCAGCGGGCCCGGGTTCGATCCCCGGTCGGGGCAGTTTTTCTGGGTGAGGTTTTTATCGGGGTTTTTCCTCACCTGTAAGTCAAATGTCAGGAAAACTTTAAGGCCCAAACGGTCCCCGAAATCATATGGCCATCATCATCATCCTTATCATTATCATCACCATCATCCTTCACCGGTGTGGAAAGCAACGGGAAGCTACCACACTTACACAATTCCCTAGTAAAGCTGAAAGAATAGCATGAAAATGCTATGATTGCAGTGAAGGACCTGCCTTCGGGCAGAATTACTATGGATGGATTATTATTATTATCATCTGTTTTGGAATGGAAACCTGAGAGAAGGCGAGGCAGAGGAAGACCTAAAACTTCCTGGAGTCAGGGAATATATTTATACATAAAGGAGAAACATCTACAACCAGGAGATTGGATGGAACAGACAAAATTGGCTATTGGGAACCGGACGATGTCAAATACATTAATCAACCGATGATCTATCTATCTATAATTATTATTATTATTAGTAATATAATAAAGTGATGTTAAGAACAAAATAAATAAAGGTAGAGCAATAACAGCAATGATGAATGGAGTCCTATGGAACAGACATATAACCAGAAAAAATAAATTACAAATATATAATTCAATAGTGACAAGTACTGTCACATATGGACCTGAAGTGTGGAAATTCAACAAAAACTTACGTCGATGGAAACAAATTTTTTTCAGGAGAGCAGAAAGGTGTTCAAAATTAGAAAAATAGGAAATACTGTCTTACGAGAAAAAATGAATATTTGATATTCAGTAGTATATTATATAAGATATAAGCAATTAAATTGGTATGGGCACGTACGACGAATGCAAGATGAAAGGTTACCCAGGAAAACATTGGAGTGGTGTCCACCTGGAAGAAGAAAGAAAGGAAGACCTCGAAACTCGTGGATACAAGAAATAAGAACCGGAATGAGAACAAAAGGAATGGATGGATAGAGACGAGTGGAGAAGCAAAATAAAAGTTTAGGCACAGAAAAAATGTGTAAACATGAAGCTTTAGCCATTAAAAGTATGGAATATATTTTTTTTCTCAGCAACAATGCTGGTTACAGAAATAAAATGTGGTATGTAACATCCATATTACAATGTGAGCATGTTTGTGTACTTAAGTACAATCTAACTTAAGTCGTTATGGTTAATTACATATTCAAAATGTCAGCAGAAATTGTTTCATTGTCTTGCTGTTCCCTGATAATTTTCCTACATTTTAATATATTTTACTGATTCTTGTTTTATTTTACTCATTAATGTTAGCTACAAAATATACAATTGTTCAATTTTTTTTAAATTATTATATAAAACTTTCCTCATTAGAGGATTGCCTCAAGGACAAAGTGATACAGACAATTTTTGTAATTGATGAAAGACATTTTGTAAATATATTTTTAAAAATTCAACTTGTAGGCCTAACTGAAGTATACATGATATAAAGTAGAAATTTTGTAAATATGGTTTCTTAAAATTGAAATTGATCCTCTAATGGCAGCGATGGCAATTCTAGAAAGATACACCCTGTTCAAATCTAAGGTATTCCAAAATTTGGCTAAGAATCCTGGTATAGTACCTCTTGCCCCGATCATCAATCCTGTGACAGTTATATTATCTAGTTGGTATTTATCTTTGTAATAGTCAATTGTTGGCTCATATATGGCTTTCTTTTCAGAGTCAACTTCCTCAGGTTATCCACTATGAGTCTTAAAACGAATTGTGGGATCTAATATCATACCAATTTTAGAGGATGGTCTAAATGCAATAATATCTATTACTCCCATTAATGGCCACACCATGTACTTTCTAATAAACTGTGTATCCAAAATCTCGCAAGGCTTCTGCCATCATATTTCGAATAGTGTAAATATTTTATTTTTCATAAGTAATGCCACGAGTGATTTCCAAATTATCGATAAATTCACGACTCACGAAGTGATGGATACTCATTTTTGTTAACATTTTAATTAAAAATACTTTTTTAAATAAAATATAATGGTTACATTACTAATTGTAGTATATTTTGTCATATCTGTGAACTACATATACATGCAGAAGTTCATATCAACATCTTGAAAACTTTGGAAGTTATCGGGGAAACCGTATTGAAAAAAAAATTAAGTTGCGGAAAACAAGCGACAAACTTACCGAAGATGTAGATACCTTGTACCTTCTAAAATTAAAGGGCTCACTCGAGTGACAGCATTGCACATTTTTAAACATAAAAGTAATAGAGATATCAATGAAAATGTTTCACTAATTTAAGGATGAAGTTTCAATCTACATACAGAAATTCAAAAACGACTTTTTTTTTACTCTCAAATATGTAGGTCCCCTTAAAAATCTTTATTTAAATATTATTATTATTATTATTATTATTATCGCTTCTCGTAGGAAAACCAGATGGAAAACGCCCAGTTGTTAGACCAAGAATGATGTGGGAGAATAGCATTAACTATGATCTGAGGGAAGTAGATTATACAGGGGATGATTGGAAAACATTAGCTCAGGATAGGGGTGTTTCTCCATACTTTATGTCCGCCCGGCCATGAACCTCCGGGTTTCATAGTGCAAGTGAGTTAGTTAATTTTATTATTATCATCATTTTTATTATATTATCATTATTATATCCACCGCTGTGGTCTCGAGGTAGCGTGCTGCCTTGTCACGCAGCGAGCCCGGGCTCGATCCCCGGTCGGGACAGTTTTTCTGGGTGAGGTTTTTAACGGGGTTTTTCCTCACCTGTAAGACAAATGTCAGGAAAACTTTAAGGCCCAAACGGTCCCCGAAATCATATGGCCATCATCTTTATCATCATCATCCTTATCATTATCATCATCACCATCCTTCACCGGTGTGGAAAGCAACGGGAAGCTACTACACATACACAATTCCCTAGTAAAGCTGCAAGCCTAGCATGAAAATGCTATGATTGCAGTGAAGGACCTGCCTTCGTGCAGAATTATTATGGATGGATCATTATCATCATCGTCGTTGTCTTCGTCGTCGTCGCATTCGACATCGTCATCGTCATTATCATTATTATCATTATCATTATTATCATTATCATTATTATCATTATCATTATTATCATTATCATTATTATCATCATTATCATCGTCATTATCATTATCATTATTATCGTCATCATTATTATCATCATCATCATTATTATTGTCATCATTATTATTATTGTCATCATTATTATCATCATTATTATTATCATCATTATCATCATCATTATCATTATTATCATCATTATCATTATTATCATTATCATCATTATTATTGTCATCATCATCATTGTCATCTTCATTATTATTATTATCATTATTATCATCATTATCATTGTTATCATCATTATCATTATCATTATCATTATTATTGTCATCATCATCATTCTCATCATCATCATTATTATCATCATTATTATTATCATTATCATCATCATTATCATTATTATCATCATTATCATTATTATCATTATCATCATCATTATTATTATTGTCATCATCATCATCATCATTATTATTATTATTATCATCATTATTATTATCATCATTATCATCATCATTATCATTATTATCATCATTATCATTATTATCATTATCATCATCATTATTATTGTCATCATCATCATCATCATCATTATTATTATTATTATTATTATTATTATTATTATTATTATTATTATTATTATTAGGAATAGGAAGTCTGTAATTATTTGCAAACTACGAAAAAAAGTTGAAGGGTTTTTTGATGGATTATTATTTAAAAACATCAGAAAGTCTTAAATTGGTAGCAAGTACGATAGATAAAGAAATCTGGTCGCTTCAGACAGGATCCTAGCGGTACAAATACAGCTTTCACGTGGAATTGATGTGTTTCACCGGGGTTTATTAGGAAATCTGGTCGCTTCAGACAGGATCCTAGCGGTACAAATACAGCTTTCACGTGGAATTGATGTGTTTCACCGGGTTTATTAGGAAATCTGGTCGCTTCAGACAGGATCCTAGCGGTACAAATACAGCTTTCACGTGGAATTGATGTGTTTCACCGGGGTTTATTAGGAAATCTGGTCGCTTCAGACAGGATCCTAGCGGTACAAATACAGCTTTCACGTGGAATTGATGTGTTTCACCGGGGTTTATTAGGAAATCTGGTCGCTTCAGACAGGATCCTAGCGGTACAAATACAGCTTTCACGTGGAATTGATGTGTTTCACCGGGGTTTATTAGAAATCTGGTCGCTTCAGACAGAATCCTAGCGGTACAAATACAGCTTTCACGTGGAATTGATGTGTTTCACCGGGGTTTATTAGGAAATCTGGTCGCTTCAGACAGGATCCTAGCGGTACAAATACAGCTTTCACGTGGAATTGAATGTGGTTTCACCGGGGTTTATTAGGAAATCTGGTCGCTTCAGACAGGATCCTAGCGGTACAAATACAGCTTTCACGTGGAATTGATGTGTTTCACCGGGGTTTATTAGGAAATCTGGTCGCTTCAGACAGGATCCTAGCGGTACAAATACAGCTTTCACGTGGAATTGATGTGTTTCACCGGGGTTTATTAGGAAATCTGGTCGCTTCAGACAGGATCCTAGCGGTACAAATACAGCTTTCACGTGGAATTGATGTGTTTTTCACCGGGTTTATTAGGAAATCTGGTCGCTTCAGACAGGATCCTAGCGGTACAAATACAGCTTTCACGTGGAATTGATGTGTTTTCACCGGGTTTTTTAGGAAATCTGGTCGCTTCAGACAGGATCCTAGCGGTACAAATACAGCTTTCACGTGGAATTGAGTGTTTCACCGGGGTTTATTAGGAAATCTGGTCGCTTCAGACAGGATCCTAGCGGTACAAATACAGCTTTCACGTGGAATTGATGTGTTTCACCGGGGTTTATTAGGAAATCTGGTCGCTTCAGACAGGTCCTAGCGGTACAAATACAGCTTTCACGTGGAATTGATGTGTTTCACCGGGGTTTATTAGGAAATCTGGTCGCTTCAGACAGGATCCTAGCGGTACAAATACAGCTTTCACGTGGAATTGATGTGTTTCTATCACACCGGGGTTTATTAGGAAATCTGGTCGCTTCAGACAGGATCCTAGCGGTACAAATACAGCTTTCACGTGGAATTGATGTGTTTTCACCGGGTTTATTAGGAAATCTGGTCGCTTCAGACGGATCCTAGCGGGTACAAATACAGCTTTCACGTGGAATTGATGTGTTTCACCGGGGTTTTATTAGGAAATCTGGTCGCTTCAGACAGGATCCTAGCGGTACAAATACAGCTTTCACGTGGAATTGATGTTGTTTTCACCGGGGTTTATTAGGAAATCTGGTCGCTTCAGACAGGATCCTAGCGGTACAAATACAGCTTTCACGTGGAATTGATGTTTTTCACCGGGGTTTATTAGGAAATCTGGTCGCTTCAGACAGGATCCTAGCGGTACAAATACAGCTTTCACGTGGAATTGATGTGTTTCACACCGGGTTTTATTAGGAAATCTGGTCGCTTCAGACAGGATCCTAGCGGTACAATACAGCTTTCACGTGGAATTGATGTGTTTTCACCGGGGTTTATTATGAAATCTGGTCGCTTCAGACAGGATCCTAGCGGTACAAATACAGCTTTCACGTGGAATTGATGTTGTTTCACCGGGGTTTATTAGGAAATCTGGTCGCTTCAGACAGGATCCTAGCGGTACAAATACAGCTTTCACGTGGAATTGATGTGTTTCATCACCGGGGTTTATTAGGAAATCTGGTCGCTTCAGACAGGATCCTAGCGGTACAAAATACAGCTTTCACGTGAATTGATGTGTTTTCACCGGGTTTATTAGGAAACTGGTCGCTTCAGACAGGATCCTAGCGGTACAAATACAGCTTTCACGTGGAATTGATGTGTTTCACCGGGGTTTATTAGGAAATCTGGTCGCTTCAGACAGGATCCTAACGGTACAAATACCGCTTTCACGTGGAATTGATGTGTTTCACCGGGGTTTATTAGGAAATCTGGTCGCTTCAGACAGGATCCTAGCGATACAAATACAGCTTTCACGTGGAATTGATGTGTTTCACCGGGGTTTATTAGGAAATCTGGTCGCTTCAGACAGGATCCTAGCGGTACAAATACAGCTTTCACGTGGAATTGATGTGGTTTCACACCGGGGTTTTATAGGAAATCTGGTCGCTTCAGACAGGATCC
Organism: Diploptera punctata; assembly: GCA_030220185.1. Taxonomy (NCBI): domain Eukaryota; kingdom Metazoa; phylum Arthropoda; class Insecta; order Blattodea; family Blaberidae; genus Diploptera; species Diploptera punctata. Next base: position 692,802 of record JASPKZ010007572.1, read on the forward strand.
TAGCGGTACAAATACAGCTTTCACGTGGAATTGATGTGTTTCATCACCGGGGTTTATTAGGAAATCTGGTCGCTTCAGACAGGATCCTAGCGGTACAAATACAGCTTTCACGGGAATTGATGTGTTTCACCGGGGTTTATTAGGAAATCTGGTCGCTTCAACAGGATCCTAGCGGTACAAAATACAGCTTTCACGTGGAATTGATGTGTTTCACCGGGGTTTTATTAAGGAATCTGGTCGCTTCAGACAGGATCCTAGCGGTACAAATACAGCTTCACGTGGAATTGATGTGTTTCACCGGGGTTTATTTAGGAAATCTGGTCGCTTCAGACAGGATCCTACGGTACAAATACAGCTTTCACGTGGAATTGATGTGTTTCACCGGGTTTATTAGGAAAATCTGGTCGCTTCAGACGGATCCTAGCGTAACAAATACAGCTTTCACGTGGAATTGATGTGTTTCACCGTGTGGTGTTTTTAGGAAATCTGGTCGCTTCAGACAGGATCCTAGCGGTACAAATACAAGCTTTCCACGTGGAATTGATGTGTGTTCACCGGGGTTTATTAAGGAAATCTGGTCGCTTCACCAACAGGATCCTAGCGTACAAATACAGCTTTCACGTGGAATTGATGTGGTTTCAACCGGGGTTTATTAGGAAATCTGGTCGCCTTCAGACAGGATCCTAGCGGTTACAAATACAGCTTTCACGTGGAATTGATGTGTTTCATCACATCACCGTGGTTTATTAGGAAATCTGGTCGCTTCAGACATGATCCTAGCCGGTACAAATACAGCTTTCACGTGGAATTGATGTGTTGCTCACCGGGGTTTATTAGGAAATCTGGTCGCTTCATGACAGATCCTAGCGGTACAAAATACAGCTTTCACGTGGAATATGATGGTTTTCACATCACCGGGTTTATTAGGAAATCTGGTCGCTTCAGACAGGATCCTAGCGGTAAAAATACAGCTTTCACGTGGAATTGATGTGTGTTCATCACCGGGGTTTATTAGGAAATCTGGTCGCTTCAGACAGAGTCCTAGCGGTACAAATACAGCTTTTTCACGTGGAATTGATGTGTTTCACCGGGGTTTAATTAGGAAATCTGGTCGCTTCAGACAGGATCCTAGCTGGTACAAATACAGCTTTCACGTGGAATTGATTGTGTTTTCACCGGGGTTTATTAGGAAATCTGGTCGCTTCAGACAGGATCCTAGCGGTAAAAATACAGCTTTCACGTGGAATTGATGTGTTTTCACCGGGGTTTTTATTAGGAAATCTGGTCGCTTCAGACAGGACTCCTAGCGGTACAAATACAGCTTTCACGTGGAATTGAAGTTTTTCACCGGGGTTTATTAGGAAATCTGGTCGCTTCCGACAGGATCCTAGCGGTACAAATACAGCTTTCACGTGGAATTGATGTGTGTCACCGGGGTTTATTAGGAAATCTGGTCGCTTCAGACAGGATCCTAGCGGTACAAATAAGCTTCACGTGGAATTGATGTGTTCACCGGGGTTGAATGTGAAATCTGTCGCTTCAAACAGGGCCTAAGGGACAATCACAGATTTCACGTGAAATTAATTGTATTCACACCGGGGTTTATTAGGAAATCTATTCGCTTCAGACAGGATCCTAGCGGTACAAATACAGCTTCACGTGGAATGAATTGTTTCCCGGGGTTTATTAGAATTCTGGTCGCTTCAGACAGGATCCTAGCGTACAAATACAGCTTTTCACGTGGAATTGATGTTTCCACCTCACACCGGGGTTTTATTAGGAAATCTGGTCGCTTCAGACAGGATCCTAGCGGTACAAATAAGCTTTCACGTGGAATTGATGTGTTTCACCCCGGGTTTTTAGAAATCGGTCGCTTCAACAGGATCATAACGTACAAATACAGCTTCCACTGGAATTGATTGTTTCAAAAAAATCACCGGGGTTTATTAGGAAATCTGCTCGCTTCAGACAGACCTAGCGTACAAATACAGCTTTCCGGGAATTGAGTGTTTTCACCGGGGTTTAGTAGGAATCTGGTCGCTTCAGACGGATCCTACGTACAAAACACCTTCACGTGGAATTGATGTGTTTCACCCGGGTTTATTAGGAATCTGGCGCTTCAGACAGGATCCTAGCGGGACAAATACAGCTTTACACGGGATGATGTGTGTCACCGGGTTTATTAGAGGAATCTGTCGCGTCAGACAGATCCTAGCGGTACAAATACAGCTTTCACGTGAATTGATGTGGTTCACCGGGTTTATTAGGAAATCTGTCGCTTCAGACAGAGCCTAGCGGTACAATACACTTTCACGTGAATTGATGTTTTCACCGGGTTTATTATGAAACTGGTCGCTTCAGACAGGATCCCTAGCGGTACAAATACGCTTTCACTTGGAATTGATTGTGTTTCACCGGGGTTTATTAGAAACCTGGTCCCTTCGACGATCCCAGCGGTAAAATACGCTTTCACGTGGAGTTGATGTGTTTCCCCAGGGGTTATTAGGAATCTGGTCCTTCAGACAGCACCCTGCGGTACAATACAGCTTTCACGTGGAATTGATGTGTTTTCACCGGGGTTTATTAGGAATCTGTCGCTTCCAGCAGATCCTAAGCGTCAATACAGCTTCACGTGGAATTGATGTGTTTTCACCGGGTTTATTAGGAATCTGGTCGCCTTCAGACAGGATCCTGCGGTACAATACGCTATCACACGGAATGCTGTGTTTTCCCCGGGGTTTATAAGAAATCTGTCGCTTCAGACAGGATCCTAGCGGTACAAATACGCCTTTCACGTAAGTGATGTTTTCACCGGGGTTTATTAGGAACTGGTCGCTTCGCGTCCTAGCGGTAAAATACAACTTTCACGTGGAAATTGATGTGTTTCACCCGGGTTTATTAGGAAATCTGGTCGCTTCAGACAGGATCCTAGCGCTAAAAAAAAACTTTCACGTGGAATTGAATGTGTTTTCATCACGGGGTGTATTAGGAATCTGGTCGCTTAGACAGTCCAGCGTACAAATACAGCTGTCACGTGGATTGATGTGTTTCACCGGGGTTTATAGGAAATCTGGTCGCTTCAGCGGATCCTACGGTACAAAACAGCGTTCAGTGGAATGATGTGTTTCACCGGTGTTTTATTAGGAAATTGGTCGCTTTCAGACAGGATCCTGCGGTACAAATACACTTTCACTTGAATTTGATGTGTTTCACCGGGGTTTATTTAGGAATCTTAATCTGGTCGCTTCAGACATGATCCTAGCGGTACAAATACAGCTCACGTGAATGATGTTTTTCACACCGTGGTGTTATTAGGAATCTGGTCGCTTCATACAGGATCCTAGCGTTATCATAAGCTTTCACGTGGAATTGATGTGTTTCACCGGGGTTTATTAGGAAATCTTGGTCCGCCTTTTCAACAGTCCTAGCGGTACAATACAGCTTTCCCGTGTAATTATGTGTTTCACCGGTGTTTAGTAGGGAAATCTGGTCGCTTCAGACAGGATGCAGCGGTACAAACGCTTTCCCGTGGAATTGATGTGTTTCACCGGGTTTATGGAATTCTGTCGCCTTCAGA